>OX454416.1:28324739-29524739 GCA_949715475.1 Microchrysa polita
AAACGAAAATCGAAAACGATATCATTCCAGTAACAAGACGACTTCGCCGTTCCTGGATAAATTTCAGAGACAGTCGCTTATTCCCCACCGTTTGTGACATATTCCACGACAGTAAGTATCCATTTTTATTGATAAAATCCCTGGGCGAAAAATTTCACTCTCGATCTTAATTCAGCCCTTTACCTATGATGCTGTTCCAAAAAGTGTTTTTCACTATTAACAAGAATTTCACCAATAAAATTTAATTCTATAAATTCAAAAATATCCCGCCAAATCATTGCCCCCCTAAAATAATTATTACCGACGCCCATATCGTGGCTGTCACTAGCTGTTCCGTTATTTTTCTCTCCCATGAATTATGTGTCTCTCATTACTCGTCCCATTCCATACGAAACATCTCCTATCCTTCTATAAGCTCCCTCATCTAATTATCATTGCACCTACTTGTCAATCTGAAATTTCCCATCGAACAGGATTTTTGCACCAGCACATCAAATTAATGTCCAAAATAAGTTGTATATGCATTAGCGCCGATGAAACGGGGGACATAGTTTCTTTTGTTTTTTTTTTGTTCGTGACAGTTCATAGTAAAAACAAAAAATTATACTGGATGTATGTATATCGAACAATATCGACTTGTACAACGTGATTTGCAGTGATTAGAATCAAGACTGTTGTTTGAAACCAATGTTTTTCCTTCAATGAATGTTGTTTTGTTGCAGTGCAATTCGCGAATTGAGAACCCGAAATTATGTAATACAGTTGAGCCTCGATTTGCGTCGATTCACATTGCGTTGTTTTCGTATTGTGCTGTGTTAGAAGTAACACCATTTTTCCGATTTGCGTTGTGAAAATTCGCGTTGCGTCGTTATTTTATTACAAAATTCTAAAATTTGCTATGGAAAACTCACAATTCGTTTTGCGTTGTATCGTGTTGCGTCGCGATTTCTAGGAACCAATTACCGACGAAAACCGAGGCCCTACTGTACATACATCCAGTTTAATGTTTTTTTATACCATTCGCTCGTAGAGTCAACCGAAGGGTATATTAATTTTGGTATGATGTTTGTAACACATTGAAGGAGACATCTGCGACAATATAAATATATGATCAGCATGACGAGCTGAGTCGATTGGGCGATGTCAGTCTGTCCGTCTGTTGCGAAGTGCTTTACTGGGCCGTCTTAAAAGCTATGAAGCTGAAATTTTGCACACATGCTTCTTTTTGCTGCAGCCAGTTTGTATGTTTGAATCGATAAAATCGGATGATGGGGTCGTGGAGCTTCCATACAAACCCAAAGCCCAAAACTAAGCCCTTATAAAAAAAACTTTTTTATTTGTCCACCAATTTTGACCAAATTTGGCACAAATGTGTTCCTATAGATAGAACAAAAAATGAGGTCATGAGGCTGCCATACAAACCCAAACCACCAAATTAAGCTCTTCTAAGAATTGTTTTTTTTTATTTGTGCGCTAATTCAAACCAAAACTCACTGAAATGTGTTTTTTTGGAAGCTACAAAATATATGTCAAAGTCGATAGAATCGGACCATTGGATCATTATGCGCCAACCACCCATAACCCCTAAAATTAGGTTCCCCTAAAATTTAGCTAAATTCCAATCAAACCTTATATTAGTGTGTCTTTATCGAAACTACAAAAAATATGTTCAAACAAATATATTCGCACTAAAGGGGGATATTGGCCGCACCCAAAATTAGCCTCGTTATAATTATAATTACTAACTGACTCGCGAGCTGTTACTGCTTTGAATAGCAGCAGCAGCGGCAGCATTTCATAGCTTACACATATGCTGGTAATGTTCGCAACTTTTCCACTGCATTGTTCTTGCTTTTAATGACGTCATATGATTGTTTTTGTTGTTTGTTCACACTTTAGTAGGCAGCTTTGAAGTAATTGATCAGCTATTTGGCGGCATACGGATAATATCATTGTGATCATAACCTCTGTTTATATCTATCTCTTTAGTGTTCAATGTGGGAACAAACATAGACAAGATCACAACGTTCAGATAGACGCGAAGATGCAAGACCTGCCGAGTGCATCTATCTGGATGGACCACGCTAGGAGCAGATATTCAGGTTTACTCCACATCATTTCTATTCCAAAAAATGTCGTAGATAACTTTACAGACATGCATACATTCATATTTCCTTATTTAATTTTTTTCAGCATCAGATATATTATCATTAGTGTCGATGGCCCGACGTGCGTCGGGCTTTGACCACCTAATCCAAATTAATCACACATTTTAAATTTCCCTCCAAGCCCCCCTCATAAAGCACTCAAATTTATACGGCGCCTATGCATAATTTCCCCTGCACTAACACTAAACAAACTCTTCAGCAAAATTGCTTCAATTCTCTCGCACAATATTACTTCCTTTTCTCTTTTTTCTGAGCAAAATGCAGACATTTTCTGCGCTGAGATTATCTTAATTGATTCATAAGTTAACAAGGAGTGAGGAAATGTTAGTTTCATGCAATATTTCAATGAATTCAATTCAAGAAACGTGGTATTCCGGAGCACTTCATAAGTGTCAATTCAATAAATCACAAAGTCCAACCTTCAATAAAACTAGGCTGAACAATTTATTGGATGACCATACGAATGTCACACGATAAAAATGACACCGACTGTGCTATAGAAGAATATATGCATGTGTGTGAGTTAACTAGAGAGACTATTGCATGTGTGTGCTGTATCATCCAATAAAACACAAGAGTGGAGTATTTAACGGAGTGTCATTTTTAGGTTAACGTTTAGAGACAGTTTTATCGAAGTTTTATACCACAATCTTTGAATTTATTCCATAATGATGACAGAAGCTTTCCGGAAAATACTTTAAGGATGGTTTATCGGATCAAAATATTACTTTAAGCGATGTCACACGATAAGTGAATTCCGTGGTACTATATGGTTGCTACAGTGTGAAGTGCTTCTTTAAAGCAAACGAATTGTTGCTTGGGTGTCCTACTAGGAGCCAATTGCAATTTTACAGTGCCCGCAAAAGGGTTATGCATGAATTAGAACAGAAAGGAGCAAGACAGCAAACGAAAGCAGCACCATGCATTTTAAATGGGTGATGTAATTTTGCTGTTGAACAGCAGCAGCATGCTGCCAACATGACGCTGCTGCTATTGCTGCTTCCATTCTACCAGAACAGAAAACACAATACTCACGCAGCACCGGTCTTTCACTGCCATCATTCAATTTAACACATGATACAGTAACCGTTATTTTATATCACGTCTTTTCATACCTCCACGGTTGTAGTAGATAGAATATGCATACGCAAACTACTGTAAAGGTCCATCTAGATTAATCGCCAAATGGTGTCACGTGCAACCAAATGGCTGTTGTCATTGGGTGAGGTTATAAAACACAACGTTGCGCAACGTTTCGCGCAACGTTTCAAATCAACCGGCCGTTACGGATCAGAAACTTCTCCCTACAAACAGATCCTCTAAGCGCCCCCTTGCGAGGCATAGCTTGATTGATTGGCAGAAATTTACAATCTGCCGTCGAACCGTGCATTTCCGCCCTCATTTATTTATTAAACTATTTATAATCAAAATAAAATGTATCTGCATCTCGTTTAAAACTGGAAATTTTAATTTTCGAGCAAAACGTATCAGCTGTGATGTGTCAATTGTCACATTTGTCACTTTCCGAGAGATGGCGATGGGAACACCAAGTCTGATCCGGATCTATGCGTTTACAGAACACAATAGGAAACGTTTCGGAAAACGCGAAACGTTACGCGAACGTTGTGTTTTATAACCTCACCCATTGCATCCAAGCTGATCGTCATTTGGGTGTGTGTCCAGTTTTGATATTCAATATGGCAACTCAACCAACCGCTTGTCAAATTCAAAGTGACAATTTTGCAACTTTTGTTCGTTCTTTTGTATGAAATTGAATAATTCTTGAATGGCCGTGTAATAATTGAAACACGCAGAGTCCGATTTTGATAATTAAATTTAAAAAAATCACCAAAATGAAATTTTGGTTGTTTTTTCTGTCTCCATTTGGTTACCTTCCAGGAGTGACGCCCCGCGTACCCAGTTAAAGGCTAGCAGTCCTGGATTACAGATAAATCCTACTGTAGCAGTGCCTAGCACTGTGAAATGTCGACCAAAGCATTATAAATTTGGTAGCACGGGTGTCGGGAGCCCTGGAGAATTCACACCCTCCACCCGACAGTTGAGGTGGGCGGCCTTGTGGGAGCATTCGGCGTGGAGTTGCGTTTTCAACCGTGAGCCGTGACCCAAGATCGGCAGAGGTTTGGAAGTGCCTCGCATCCAACAGTATGAAAGCTGGTTCATGTAAACTGGTATAAAACTGTTACCCTTTGTGCTTGCACATTTGGGGGCGTCAATTGCGCATCGTACAATTCGTGTCCTAAGAAGACCGTGTGTTAAAGGCGTACCGCCAGGTGACGCACGTTAAATCTTGGATATCATCCTAGGGTGATATCCTCCAGAGGGACTTGTCTCCATTTGGTTGCTAGTGTAGATGCTAAGTAGCAACCAAATGGCTGTTCGTGATGCCATTTTTTGGACGCGCAACCATTTGGCGATCAATCTAGATGGACTTTAAGGCCGCGAATACACGGTCAATCCGAATCTATTTTTTTCTAAATTTCCTTCCATCAAATTCATACATTTTCTGGAATTTTGATAGAACGAAAATCCACAAAAAATACCGAGCGTACAGAGAGCTATACTATATACCTAATACATATACCTAATATTTGTTGTACATTATCCTCTTTGTCATTACCCAAAATTACAAATAAACTTAAAATCATTTTAATTCTGCCAGTCAATTTATTTTTGCATTGGTCTATAAATTTAGTTAGTCGAATCCAAAAATATATTTACAACTTTCCGGTTTCAATAAAGTTACTAAATCATAAGAATAAGGTTACAGATACAATAACCGAATTTAACAGATCTAACTCCGTTACCGTTATACCGAATTAAGCCTAGTACTGAGATCGAGAGTGAAATTTTTGTCCGCTGCGATTTTTTCAACGAAAATGTATTGCTGGGGAATTCCATAAGCTACAATCCGAAAACAGTTTAATAATTTTTCTCGGCCATTTTATGTTTTGTTTTCCGATTCCCCGGTTATTTCATCGTGAAATATCAATTGACCGGGGAATCGAAAAATAATACATAAAATAGCCGAGAATAATTATGGATCCGGTTTCGGATTGTAGCTTATGGAATTCCCCACCGTTTGTGACATATTCCACGACAATTATTATGCATTTTTATTGATAAAAACGCAGCGGGTAAAATTTCATTCTCCATCTTAATTCACCCCTTAAGGCCTCTGCCGCTGCTGTCATTGTGGGTCATCAAAGGCAAATGCGTGTGTTCTAAATTGAAATTTTTCTGCTGATGCCGATGCCTCTGCCGATGCCTCTGCTGACGCGGCTATTCTATTTCAAGCATTTGGCTATATTCGTATATCACCGTTCCGTTCCTTCGTCTTCTGGCAAATGTCAAATCCATGAGAAATTCACAATGTTCAAAATTCACAACGTCCATAACCTATCAAATGTGTCAAATGCAGTCAAATGTCGGCAAATGATTGTCAGTTTGACTTTGACTGTCGTCGTTGTGCGTTGCGTGGTGCATTCTCGGATTTCGGTCGACGGGACGGTGACGGTCGTTTGCAATTGCATTTTAATGAATGCGAAATCTTTTTCGTTTTGTCGTTTACTCTATTCCATTAACGAGGTCACCGTTCAGCACAAATTGTCGTTCTAGATTCCGTCCGCTCGTTTTGAGTGTCGCGAAAAATCGCGCGAGTGATTGGATGGAGATGTGCAAAGTGTTGCAAAAATGTCCAGTCGTCAAAATGTAAAGATATCGAGGGAAATGCGAAAAATTCTCCAAGCATAATAGGGAACAAAGCACAAGCGTCAAGAATCATAAAGTGTGATACGTTTTAAACTGTGAGGTAAGTTTTGCCAAGTTGTCTGCAATCTGTATCCAAGTTCTAGTAGCTATAAAAAAAATTCCAAATTTGGCGTTATGTAAATGGTGTGTTGCATGAATAAATGCAAGAAATTGCCCAGTAGCCGCCCTTGTCGACTCTCGTTGGATAGTTGCAGCCGAGATTGCACTCGACTTACATGCGCATTAATTGCACTCGCTTATCTGACTTGATACTGCCATTCATTCAGTATGCATCTGGCGAAAGAACGTAACGTCGTCGCTGCCTTGTGTTGTCTTTTCTTATAGACTAGCTGATCTTCGCCACTGTTTGGATTTGGACTACCTATGTTGGGATATGTTGACACAACTAATCTGCATGTTTGTGAGAATTTATGACCGTATGCTACCTACGGCGGCAGCAATTAAAGGTCGTTACTTGTCATTATTGCTTTCAAGGTCAGGCAGCATTTGCCGAACGTCTTATTCGTTCCCAGTGGCAATTGGCGGAAACCCAAACTATTTGACTTGGTATCCTTCTGGGCAATTTATGGTTGTACGGATTCATCTCGAATCATCACTTTTACAGCCAACTGTCCGCCGCTAATGTGATAATTTTCAGTCGCTTATCACCAGCTCAGCTTTGTGGGAAGCTATGCGTAACCGCAGAGCTACCGTCACGAGTTGAAGAGTCGTGTGCCACTGTGCCAAGGGAACATTCGCTTTCAAACTATTGTTTGTTTTCACTTTTCTATTCTTGTGCATTGTGGTGGGTTTGAGATGAGATCGCCGGTTACATAATGGTCTTGGGAACTCGAGTCTGACCGTCGGTATTCAGTTGAGACCAGATTTAGCAGATTTGAATTGATTTGCATGCTTTAGTTGTTTGCTGACCATAAATCAACGATACAATTGGTCACGTGCTGACAGGAAATTTGCCTTAGTTAGGTTTAAATTAGTCGCATTTATACTCTTCACATTATGTAAATGATATTAATTTTGCCATAATGTCTGTATCGCATTGAAGGAAGCTAGTTTTATCAGATGGGCCAGTAGGTTCGATTAAGCCATGTCGGGTTCAACAACAGCCTGCCCGCGGCGTATGTTGTTCCGTTGGACAACAATGGCTACGAGCTGTCCCCACCCACCTGGCAAAAGCCTTGAAGGCTCGGTGCAGGAAATGCACGATTTCAGTATCTGCGGCGCCAAATTTTGATGATGCTATTTCACTAATATTGGCCTGAAACGACCGAATCTGCAATCATTTTTCGCAAAATCGTAACAGTTCTCCAGATATTCAATGTCAAAGTTTGACATTTATATGGGGTAGTTCTTTTTTAAGGGGAAATCGGGGGGTAATTTTACTACATATTGATGCGAATCAATAGCATTGCACCAAAAATAACATTTTAAATTTCATTTGCCTCCCTATCTAGCAAATTTTACAATTCTTGCTCGCAAATATATTTCGACATTTCATATTATTAATATCTTTGCCAAATTGGCAAAACTTACTATTCTAGTAGGCGTGATTAAAATTAAAACGTCAATTTGATGGCATCGAACACTTTCCCCAATGTGTAAAGCGGAAATGTCATACATAGAGAAGACAAACTTTGACATTGAATATCTGGAGAACCGTTACGATTTCTCGAAAAAGGATTGCAGATTCGGTTGTTTCAGGCCAATATTAATGAAATGGCATCACCAAAATTTGGCGCCGCAGATACTGAAATCTCCCCTTGATTAGTGAAACCCGTTGGGAGACACGTAAGTTTCTCAACTCAGACCATGTCCTGTCCATTATATTAAAAATTTACAAACTAGCTGAACTGATAAAGTCAGAACGGCGAACGTTTGGCAATCATAAAACAGACTGGGATGATTTCACTGCGAAGTTCATCGAACTACCTACACCTACATATGTTCTTAAGGCCTCCCGGAATATTAGGAACGTCATTACCAAAGCAGCGGCACGTTTTATTCCAGGATGCAGGACGTATCCCGAATGTTCGACCAACTTATCCGACGAGTGCCGCTAGATTAGCTGATAAACAGGACGACGTAAGAAGCACCAATCCAGGTGATCCAAGAATTCCGGAGCTCAACGACCAAGTTAGAGACTACAGAAAGTCGAAATGGAATGGAATAAATAAATTAAATAATGGTCCGTCCGTGCTTTATCCAACCCCAACAAGGAAAAGTGAAATGTAGCCATGGGATTTTGATTAGACGGGACTTCAATTGTAGGGATTATTGATTGGCGGGATAATTAACGTTGCAATATGTTGGATCGTCGTAGCCGACCCGCTTTCTGCAAATGTTGGATGTTCTAGTCTCTGCAAACCAAAGGTTAAGCCAGTGTTTCTTCGAAGTGAAGCCCCTGTACCACTGGATTACGTAGACAGGGGTATCAAACTCAAAACATGGCCCGGGTCAAATAAGACTCAGGTTTGAGTGGGCCGCAGGAGGGAAATTTCAAAAACGTTTATGTAATCGTATTACGAAAGTTGATTACAGAATATTACTTTTAAAATATGGCAGAAAGTCTGGATAAACTTCCACCTTTGGAAAATGTACTTCAAGAGCTTTAAAAAATTAAGACAAGAAGCAGAAACGTGAAAATATGATTGATCTTCAAGTAACACCTTTTTGGTAATTATATGAATTGCGCCAAAATTTGGACAAGCATCGGTCATCCAGGTCGCCCAAAATAACATTGGGAGGCAAGATAGATCAAATTAAAAGTTGTTTGTGATATGGTTATAAACAAAATCATGCACCAATGCAGCTTGATAAGTATGGGTGAATTCACATTGTAAGACGAAACCGGACGGGTAAACTTGCAAGACAAGAACCATCGTTCTTAGGCTTAATGCACACGACGCGAAAACGGCTCGCAAGCTCGACACATCGAAATGCATTGGCTCTTATGGGAAGCTCATGACGAGCGACAGCAAGCGAGAGCCATGCACAGTAAAAACACGGCTCGCGAGCCGTGAATTTGCGGATTGTGGTGCACGATATGTGAAAACACGTCTCGCTTGTTGTGATTTGACAGCGGCACGGCTCTCGCTGTCGTGAGCTTCCCATAAGAGCCAATGCATTTCGATGTGTCGAGCTTGCGAGCCGTTTTCGCGTCGTGTGCATGAAGCCTTACAATGTGAAATGCACAATGCTTGTCTGCTGGCCACTACAAAAGCTCTCGCCGTCCGTTTGTTTGTGCTAATAAACGGACGGCGAGAGCTTTTGTAGTGGCCAGCAGACAAGCATTGTGCATTTCACGTTGTAAGAACGATGGTTCTTGTCTTGCAAGTTTACCCGTCCGGTTTCGTCTTACAATGTGAATTCACCCTATAGGTCTAAAAATCAGGCACTTAGGGTGTAATCATTATGTTGGAATTTAACATCCAGGTGATTTAGTCACTAATTCCAAGATTTCCGTAGCTTTTAAAGCATCGGCATTTTTACAAATAAATCGTGTTCGGTAAAGCCAACCAATTTTTCATTAACTGGATTTCGGTACAGAACAGTTTCATGAAAAGTATTTTCCTGTACAAAAAAGATGGGCTGCTTATAAAACCAAATAACCAGCATAAAATTGTTTGAAGTATTTGGAGAAAAATTAAGCCACTGACGAGTTTTAGTAATTTTTGTAGACTTGAGTTTAACGGCTGAATTACACAATTTTTGTGTTGATACACATTGTGCTGTTTCGACATGAGTTTGACACAGAGTAAAGCCTTGGGAGTTGTATATAACTAATTGATCAAAAACAGGGAGAGTTAACATAATAACGAAAATGTGTATGATTCAAGCTCTATAGCACTTCCTTCTCCTTTTATTAATTTTCAAAGAATGGAATAGATTGATCACTTAAAAGTGGTTTTCAATGTAACAAGTGGACAATGCAAAACTCTAAAATATTGCAATGGGGCAGAGTATTTTCGGATATGTATAAAAATATTTTTATTTTATGTTCTGGCTGGTGTTGTGGTTAGTGCGCACACATCCGGTGCACAGGGTCGTGGATTCGAATCTCACCGTGAACGAATTCATTTTATGATGTTTTTCGAACTCACGATCCATGTGACGGACTATGATCTCACTCAGATGTTAAACGAGTACCCATTTTTGGGGATAAATAACACTGCTGAGCGTGCTGTTTATCTCAACACTTCAACTAAAAAAAAACAGTTAAGATCTTGGAAATTGGATGTCACTAGCACATATATGTCGTGCTCTGTGGCCGTGATGGTTCGGTCGCCACTCTGTGAAATAGACACTCATAGAGAAACGAGTTTCCAAACTCGGCACGACTCGTCGCAAGTTTTATTATTCAGAAGAAGATGATAAGAAATATTCTTATCGTAGAATAATAAACTAACAATGCGACTAGGAAGTGGTATGGCTGACAACCGTATCACACTCCGAATTCAATTGTCTTTGTAACGTTGATGACTAGACACGGTAGTCATCAACGCACCATGCTCCACTAGGAGTTACGGTAATCGAGAGAGAGCACATATATGGCCTTAGTCCAATGTTGGACTGTCGAGCCTGTTATTTATTTTATTTTTTATAAAGATATTTTACAGAAAGCATAGAAAGTTTCACAGTCGTTTTGATAAATGCTTGGCCTTCTCGAGTGGTAATAATTTTCGTCCAAATTCCATATCATTGATCGTGTTATCTATGATTTTACCATCCGCTGTAACACTTCCGAGGCAGAAAAATTCGTTAACCTGTTTGACTGCCTGTGGCATCCACTCTTTCTTTGAATTGATCCAAAATAATTCTTTGCAACAGCTTGGAAACAGCTGTAGCTTTAAGTCATCTTTTTTCGGGATCTAGTAATTTAATGATTGAATCTGTTATTGCCGAGATCCTGCTGTTATTGCTTAAACAATATCTACGCATATAAAAGAACTATACCCATCACAGAAACCAATTCAATCCAACTATACAAAAACTATTGTATTGAACCACGTGCATTTGCTTTAGTTTCCATTTGGAAGCATCCAATCGTGACTTGTTGTTGAGTTGCTAATTACTATGATGTGTGATCTATTTTTTTTTTGTTCGTAATGAAAATGATAATTGGCCAATTTGTAGGTGTTTTCATTTTTACTAGCCAAGGCAAAATGTGTTCATGCATTTTTTGTACACGAACAGAAGAGAACGGCGCAGCAAAAGAGAAACTGTATAGAACTTAATCGCAAATACACTGGCAGTATTTTGGATCATATTAATTGATACTAGCGAAAAGTTTCGTTTGATTTCTGTTGACGAAGCTGTCTTCGATTTAAGGATCTTTTCGTTTAACAACATCTATGAAGAAATGAGTACATTCAGGGAAAAGTTAGGCTAAAGAAGGTTCACTATCCCAACCCAGCCACTGAAAATATAAACGTTGTTAAATATGACAGTTTGGGTTCACTGAATGGACTCAACGCTATCTGGATATATCAGCCAGATTATCACCTGATTCGAATGAATCTGTCAGTGGTTAGAGAACTCTAGGCCACACCCACTAAAATTCAGAATAAAACAACGGTGGTTGTTAGCTTGTCATGTTACGCCTAGTTCGGCGATTGTATTTGAATTTTTCAGTTAGAAAAGGCAGAATCGATCAATCTATATCTGCATTTCTTGATTATATTTTTTGCGCACTAGTTAATAATAGTGTCAATAAGTTGGGCGGGACAGTTATTTTCGGATTTGCTATCAGCGGCGTTTTTTACAAACGGCATGCGAACTGTCAGTATTCGTTTGGACTGTCTATTCCACAATGGGCGTAAGATTTTATGATGGCCATATACGAGAACAACTTGAAGGAAGTTGTCTCTGAGCCCGCTTACATAGATGAACATGGTGTCTGCGTAATTATACGTGGCTCCCCCGGTGAGATCTTCGTAGTTAGCATGTATTGGCCGCCTGGTGTCCCTGTGGACGCTTTTCACTTCACTGGTTCAGCCAAGTACGCAGATACAGAGCTGGGTACCCGCGGAACCAGAGATGTGCTGATTGTGCTGAACGCCTTTTATCGAATTTTATGTCCTTAAGTGTAAAACTGATCATTGACAACGCTTTGGCAGTACGTTTTCTAACAAACCTTGGTGTAACGTCAATAGGGTATGTCGAGGAAAGAAGTTGGCCTACGATATTTCTACCCTCAATGTTGATGGTAGAGGTACGCGGTCCTGGAATGAACTGTGAGTGTACTCCTTTAGAGCTTATTTCCTGCTGCTCCACCTAGCGATGCACCTCTGGAATAGGCCCCTGAACTGGAAGAAATTCCTGCTCTTGAGTCTGGGGAGATAGAGGCCTGCATTGCTAAGTTGAAAAGTAGGAAGTTGCCTTGGTTGGATCGGATGACAGGCGGGATGTGCAAGCACATCTGGTATGTCGTCCCGGAATATCTGGAGTGTCTCTATGTAGGTTTCCGAACACGTCTTTTTCACGACGAGTTGAAAGTCTGCCGTGTGGTCGTACTGCTGAAGTATCCTGCAAAAGACAAGTTCCCACCTCAATCATATCGGGGCATTAGTCTTCTTCCAGTATTTGGTAAAATGCTGGAAGGGATTCTTGTAAGGAGGATGGAAGAAAAGCCTTGACGGTCAGATGTCTGACAGCCAGTATCTCGCAGTTTGTCTGAATACGTCCATGGGTGTTTTTCATTACTTGCTGTGGGATGCGATCCTGCGCAAGCTCCAAGCAGATGGCTGTCCGGAGTTGTCTCTTTGGACAAGCTACTTCTCCGACAGAGAGTCCTTTGTCTTCCGGGCCTACGACGCGACGTGGTGCGCATCGCGTGACTAGGCCCAGAACTACCTACGAACTCGTTAGGCAGGTTAGTGACGTGAGAGGAAATGCTGACTTAGATTTCAATCTAAGCCTAAAGTCACAGATCGTGGAGTTGCGCTATAACCGGGTGCCGGAACCCATATAAAGACAGAGGTAGTAGAAAGGCCACTTCGTAAGAAAAACTATTACCTTTTAGGGGAGCTGATTGACGTCACAAAATCAATCCGTTTGTCTTTTCGAGGCCGTCTGAGAAACCTTTACGGTAGGAACAGACGGTAAACCCACTTCATGGCATTCATTGTCTATAGACAAAAAAAAGGACTCGTGCCACTCGTATCTCCTAAACAGATGATCCATCGGCAGATTTACAACAGTTTGAAAAATGTGGCTACAAATATAGCCAAATACGGACCACAGTAGCAACCCAATCGATGGCTATATAGAGGAAATTTATGCTACCTAGCATGTTCGAAGCGGGTGAGTGGAAGAGGGGGAGCAACTGTCAGAGGGAAACTTTTTTAACTATGTACAATCCAATATCTATTCACTGAAAGCGCCCAATATCATATCAGCCAAAATTTTTGTCGACTAGACATTACACTGATTAAAAATGGACTTTCATTGTATAAAAAAAAAAAAAACAGACAAAGGAGCAGTAACAGACATAACTCATAATGCATATGCTTTGGTCACATGTTTTCGTAGAAATTCTTCTCCTCTTCTTGTCCGTCTTGACTTCTTAATGCAATCTCTTTATTAAAACATCATGCTAATAATTCAGGTCAATCTCCCCGAAATGTCTACTCTTTCATATTTACAAAAACCATGTCGACGACATGTCACACTATACATACCTACTACATGCATTGTTTTCATTGTTGCCTTCATATTTCATTTTCAGCCTCTCTTTAATGGATATAGTCTTAATGCGACTTCACACTACGAAACGGACAAAACATTTAGTTGTATTTAGTTAAAAGAAATTTGAGTTTGGTTAATTATTTTTTATTTTTGAAATTATTAGTTTTAGACACGCCCTGTGGCTCACTTGGTTGAATCGGAGATCGAATCTCGGCGTGGTCCAAAATGTCCGTCCATGTGCGGATAGGAAATATATAGTGCTTTCAACATTATATACACTCCGAAATTATATGCAATGTACCGTTGAGTCGAAATTGCTTATAAACGCACCATGGCCCCACATGGGGCTATACGGTACTGAAAAGAAGCTTCAGGCAAGTACTGGTATCAATTGAATGGGAGATTTATCGAGACTTTACGTTGTTGAGCTTGACCGAGTAGGGCCCAAAAAAAGATCCTCCGTCCTCGATAAAGCCCGCTCTTGCATGCTTTTCCTGTTCCCTTGTCTGAGTGAAACATACAATTTTGAACGGATTGAAATTAAAACCCAGTTTTGCCGGTCAGTCAGCTTAAAATATTTCTGATACCCACTGTCGCTGTTACCTGTTAACCGATTTGGATATAAAACTTTGAGTGCGGCCTTCTATAAAATACCCCCAGGTTTAGGACACAATTAATTAGAGACTTTATAAGAGCGGTGTGAAAGTAAAGAAAACTCTTTTCCTTTTCTTTCTTGCCTTACTATACTGTTCTATGACGTTGTATTGTTCGGCTTGCGGTTTATGCACTTCGCCCTTTCTGAGCGCCTATTTCCACATAAAGCTCTGCACTGGATCGTGTCATCGCCGAGACCAATGTGTTGTTGCTATTGCATTAGACCAATCCACGCATTCCTCGGGTTTCCTCTCGCCTTGGGTGATCATGAAGAATATCCTTATATCACCTTCTTCACCTTTGAACATAGCAATACCAATCCTTTTGACGATCTTACAGCTTTTTAGTGATTGGTTGGTCAATAGACAAACAAACTCGTACTGCTTGTATATTATAAATTCGTCAGTAACTGTGAATTGACGGCTGTGCCACTGAAACCGAGCCAGTTAAGTAGCTTTATCAATAAGAAGTCGTTTAGACAGATATACATACCTACCCAGCCAGCATTTAACACATTTGTAATCATTATTTCATGCAACACGCGTAAGCACATATTGCTTATTCATTCATCACGTTTTCATACAAGCAGTATATGACATGCTTATTTGTGGCTATGTTCATGGTAAATGACGCCGATGCTGGCTGGGTATATCTACCTATAATAGCACAATAGACCACCGGTCACAGTATACTTATGATTAATTTAAAATAATTCTTACGAATACACTTCTGAAACGTCTGAAACAGCCTTAACTTTCATTTTCATCAAATCCAACCTGTCAAGTGTTTTTTTTTTGCATCCTGCAACAATTGCATTATTTCACCAATGTCAAGCTCTTTTTGCATCATGAAGCTATTTCAGCTTGAATGATAACCGGTCGAAGAGTGAGGCGGCGTGTAGGCTTATAGAACTCTGGAAAACTAAACTAACAAAAAAGAGGAGGAGGATTTCAAAGCTATCGTAGAGCGTTATACCTAGAAAAGATAGATGACGATGAAAGCTATGATGAAAAATGTGCATCTCTAATTGCTAGGGTAGACAAACACACACTGAATACAGTATACTCGTCGCTATTTTCACGTAACACATTATTCAGGTTCTCTACTGAATAGAATATATTTCTGTGCACTCTTGCAATTAGAGACATGAACATTTCCTTTCTTTTCTTGTTTGAATGTGAAGTTTTGGGATTTTATTTTCTATGGTTGAAACGCTCTCCGTGTGGCGTTATGTTTACATATTTGTATATCAAGGTGAAAGAGCGTATATGGGGTTTTCACTAAACACAGGGTGGTATGGTGTTTCGGAAATTCCTTGGATACCGAACAGCCAGTTTATTTGCATGTAGAAAGCTTGTGGGACATCTGTAATTCTAGTTCGCGCAGAGCGCGAACGGTGGTTGGTGAGCGTAACGTGCAGGAAGCGAAGCCCCCTAGTTAAGTATCTCAAAACTATGAATTTCCACATGCATTGTTTTGGAATTATAACGAAGGTATTCCCTGCATCACAATGAGAAAAGCTCATAATTCGCTTTAGAAAGCTAAAAAAATATGTGAATATTATCCGCTGTACCGTACCGCTTCGTCACCTATGGTCCCACGAAGGTTTAAGGAGGCCTAACTGCCGGAGGCTAGAAAGCAGCCTACAAGAAGCCAAACAAATAAAAGAAACATATATGTACAGTGCTTATGTTTTTAAAGTCCTACGGCCATTAGAGAAAAATGTTGTATATCCTCCTACGGCCAATATTACATATAATTATGGCACAAGGTTTTCTTATTTAGTAGCGCAATCAGTCTGAGGCTCACTTGGTTCAGTCGCACTCTACGATGCTAGTAATCTAGAGGTCCGGAGATCGAATCTCGGCGTGGTCCGAAATTTCCGTACATGTGCGGATTGGAAATACACTGCCTGTCATAACTATAGCCGCACCATAAAACAGACTGATCCTGGGAAATTGAAAGAGAGCACAGTTATTCCACATACTAGAAACTTAAGGGATATTAAAAAGGCAAATTATTTCATAGTAATTTTCCTTTTATTCGAAACCGTTATTCTTCTATAAAGGAAGAACTATGTTTTCGGTCCGTCATAACTATAGCCGCACTTGAAGTTAGTTTGGCCAAAAATTGCTTAGAAAGCAGAAATTGAGGAAACTTAACGGGAAGAATCATTTTCCAAAAAAAATTATTCTGAGGGATTATTTTCTTTATTTTTTATGAAATAATTTTAACAATTTTTTGAGTTTTTTGCTTGTTGACGTCTCAGTATTGATAAGCCCTTCTCTTATGCAGAAACTCTTTGAAATTGCATTCTTTTTTTATGAATTTTACCTAATAATGTTTCTGAAAGATTTCCTGTCTAATTTCGATCAATGAGGGGGCAATTCCATAACATTTCTAATATTGGAACCTTCTTAAAGTGCTATGATTGATGAGAGATGATGCCATCTTTTGCTACAAAATCCGTTATGTGTCATGTTTCGTGTATTAAAACGGAAAAAATTATGGTCAGGATATTCCGGAGAAGCCTTTGCTTTATTAGAGGTGGATACATCAACTTTTGCATACAAAAACAACCCTGCTAAATACTATTAAGGAACTCTGCCCAAAATTTGTATTGAGAACTATGAAAACCCAGCAAGTGCTCATTAAATGTTTTGGCCAGGATAGTCTACCTATGGAACAGTTGATTTCGTCACTACCAGTACATAAAAAAAATCTTAAGATACTCCTGGCGATGAACTGCTTCCATTTTATACATAAGACACGACACATAACGGATTTGGTAGCCAGAGATTTGATTAACCCTCACTTGTCGTAGTACTTAAAGTTGGTTCCAATGTTATAAATGCTAGAGAATGGGCCTCCCATTGATCCGAATTAGACAGGAAACCGTTAAGAAACATTATTACGTAGAATTTATAAAAAAAATACGATTTCGAAGAGTTGTCTATGTAAAAGCAGCGGTTATCGATACTAAGAGGTCAATAAGCAAAAAAACTCGAAAAACTGTTAAAAAGATTTCGTGAAAAATATACAAAATAATCTATCAGAGTCTATTTTATTCGAAAAGGATCATTCCCGTTATTAATTTCATAAATTTTCGCTTTTTAATCAGCTGTTGCCATAATAACTTCAAGTGCGGCTATAGTTATGACGGACCGGAGATTTAGTTTTTCCCTAATAGAGCAATAACGGTTCGAAATAAAAGGAAACTTTCTGTAAAATTGTATGTCTTTTTAATATCTCTTATGGTTATAGTATGTAAAATAGCTGTGCACCCTTTTAACTTCCAAGGATCAGCCTATTTTATGATGCGGCTATAGTTATGACAGGCAGTGTATATGGTGCTTGCAACATTGTATACACTCCGAAATGATATGCAATGTAATGTTGACTCGAAATTGCCTATAAAGGGTTGAGTTAACGCACCATGGCCCCACTTGGAGCTATACGGTACTGAGAAGAAGAAGAATCTTTTACCTGCGATTATGATTTCTCACCTCACTTGCAACTTTTATTAGCTTCGATGTTGTGCTTTTCGCTCACGATATGTGCGGCAACGGATGATTTGATTGTAGGGTTAATATGTCGGCTTCGTTTTCCGCTTCCTTAATGTGCTTCTTAAATCTTGTGGTAGGCGTTTTGTTTGCCCCACATATTGAGAACTGCAGGTTTTTAATGTCATTTTGAATATACCACTTTTCTCTTCTTTTTTTTTCAACGGATCTTTAACACTTCATAGGAGTGTTTTCACCTTAGCATGGTTGCTGGAATCAAACCACTTTCATATTGAATCTTTTGAGTTGGTTCCTGACTTTGAAAAACATATTGGACATTGGGATACCTATGCGGGTTTTTATCGGTGTATCATCATTTTGATGGAATAGCGTTGATAACTCAGTCCTGTCCTTAGTCTCGAGTTTTTTCCTAATCATTTTCAATATTTCGGCTTTGTTATAACCGTTGATTTTCGCTGTTGTGTTGTTTTTCTCTATTGAATCCTTCGTTTGATAATGGGTATGTGACAAGTCTTTGAATCATGCTGTTGTAAGCCGCCATTTTTTGGGAGTGTGTGTGGTTTGATGTGATTGGTATTGTTCTCAGCGTGGAAGTGTTCTTTCTGTAGATCTAGAATGTTAATTCTCCGGATGTTCGGTTGATGCTGATACCCAAAAACGGGAGGGAGTATTGATGTTCTTTTTCAACGGAGAATTCTGTTTCTATGGATGTTGTTAGTTTCCGTTAAAAGTTTGTCTATCCCATCTTTTTTCACAATGGATATGATGTCGTCAACATATCTACACCAGCCCCGCGACGTGATTCCTCTCTTTTCAATCGTTTTCTCAATCGATGTCATAAGCATTTCAGTTATCAATGGTGATAACCAGAGAGTTGCTTGGTTAGTGTATTGTCTAACCTTTTTGAACCGTTCCCTTGACTAGTCGAATTTCTTCAATCATAGTTCTAATTGGCTTGTTTTACTGGTGTATTCGGGAAGAGTGATTTAACGTCTCCCTCAATTTCTCCATTAGCTCCGTTGAATTTTTTACCGAAAACTTGGTCTGGATGCGTCCCAACTGCTGGCATTGTTCGATTAATCATTTGACGATGTTGTGGGTAGGTGAATTTCAGCGATGATCAACTCGTTTTACGCAATCGGGAACTGGATCCGCTCGCAATTCATAAAATTTCCGGTTAGTTAGTTTAGTGTATACTGCTTCATCATACCTGTCCTTGTCCATGATCACAATGTTATTCCCTTTGTTGGCTTTCAGGTAGTTTACTGGTTTGTCTTTGATGCTTTTGATCGAGTCTGCCGTTTGTTGGCTTCGCTGGTCGTTGATGTTAGTTTCTATTCTAATAGTTTTCGCAACGCGGTATCTAATTTCATCCATTTCCTTTAGTGTTCTCCATTTAATGCTTGACTCAATATTGACTATTGTTTTGGCAATTGGGGTCCTTAGTGGTAGCGCAAAACTTAGGACGTTATTTAGAAGTTTTAATTGTTCGATGCTATATGTTGTGGACGATTTGTTGATAACAAAATATTCCAATTGTACGATCTCAGGTGTTTTGGGTTTAGCGATTTTAGAGGTAAGTAAAACTAGTTTCTTCGTTAGGGTTCTTCTTTTCCGGAATCGTTCGCATTCGTAGGCTCTGTTAATTATTTTATTTATGATCTATAGCGTTGGAGCTCCTTGCTTCGTGGTTTTCGCGGCTAATTTAAGGTGAGAGGACATTATGTTTTAGTGTGATTTTGCGTATAGTTTTTTGATGGAGTTCTGGATAAGGTTTTGTTGAATGGTCTTTATATCATTTTTCCCAGCGGGTAGCCCAGATTTGATCTTAATTATGTGTGTTTTCGGTGTGACGTCTCGTTTTTTACAGGTTTGTAGGAACCACATATTTTCGCTTGTTTTGGTCATAGTCTCGAAATAATATATATATATCTGTCACTGCGTTCCAAAACTCGCTTCTTGCATTTCGAAAAAAATATCAATGTCCAAGTTTCAAGTTTGATTGTAAAGTCAAGAAAAAATGCTTGAAATCGTTTTGTCTTTCAATATATTCTCCAAACAGTAAGAAGTTTATTATGTAAAATTTTTAGGGAAAAAGCAAAGTCAGACTTTAATTATTTGCAAAAAACCAAACCTACTTTGAAATTTTCCAAATTGCAAGAAGCGAGTTTTGGAAATAAGTGCACAAAATACATCTCTTTGCAGTAGGAACATATGTTTCTTTTATTTGTATTTTTTATATACACTACAATTTCCAATTCATTGGATAAGAGTTTTGAGAAAGCGGCCCTAAGATATTCCCAACATCAGTCTTAAATGAAACCTAAAGTTATCTTTTCCTGGGCACCCTATTCTGTTCTCTGTTACACGGTGTTATGTCTACAAAAAATCTTAACTAAGAACAATTCTCACTAGATTTATGTGTCACGAGTGCATTTCTCTCAGTGGCATGATACGCTTGTTACAAATGAACACTTCTCCATTGCATTGTGTACAAATGTTGAGGGAATTTGTTTGTACGTACATTCTTCTCATTTCATTACAAGCCTCTCAGTGCGAAAAAGCAGCAGTTTAGTTGTGTCGTCTGCCTTGAACACATATATTTCATCGACAGTCACAAGTTTGAAGTCCTTTATAGGCGCTCTATATCTATCGGTTATGATGACAGTGGAGTGAGTGAGTGTCGATTTAAATTTCTGATGACGGTATGAAAAGTTTGTGAGCTGTTCTTAATTAAGTTTTATGATATCTTGAGTGGTTGCAATGTAATGATTACGTTAAATCTGTTGTGTTCGTAAAAAGCATTCTTCTTATGCCCGGGGGGAAAGTTTCAGTCGATTATAAAGTCTCATAATATAGATGGGATTTTGTGTGCTAGGAAGTTAGGCAGGAAAGAGTACATCCTTGATTCAAATAAACTTGGAACAGTTTTTTCGGCACCACATTTTATTGTAAGCGTTTGAATACTTCATTTCAAAATATATACATAAACAACGAACTGAAACCGATTTCTATTTGTATAATTCTAGATAAACACATATCGCCATCATGGAACTCTTTCCGACCGCCAATCGTCCCCTACTTGCCGATTACTATTCAAATACATCCAACGACGACGAGGACGACTATTATCGCAGTGCAACGGATACGACGACATCTACGACAAACGGAACAATCGTTACAAACGGCGATATTATCCCTTGCGATGATACCGCGTCCAATAAGAATGGCGGCATCCGAAGGAATCGCTATCAATTCACAAATCGACGCACGAAACGTTATACGCGCTTTATAGTAATCTGTGGTGCCCTTTTAGTCATCTTACTTTTGATATATATTCCATTGTTTAGTAATATCCAATCAAGACTAGGTATGGATGTTTGCATACAGATCAATACTAATACTTCCTGCATGCATGAAAGCGAAGTTGGTAAATATACAAAGAATAGTAAATGTTGTTTATTGCCAGAAATACCAGAATATTTTACAGAACCAAAAAAAAAAAAATAAACATAATCAAATGAACAGAAAACAAAACAACTCCCGAATAGATATTTGTTTTAACGAAAAAATGATAATGAAGAATGATGAATCCTCTCGTGTTTTTTCATCATCAAGCCAAACAATATTTTCCTTATTTGTTTTTCAATCCTTTTCACGCCGTGCATTTGCATTGAAATGCAACGACCGTTTTAACATTTTGGACAGTGTACGCTTTGTGACACAAAGATTGGTATCGAAACAACTAAATTTACTCACATTCACTTTCATATTTGCATTGTTTTTACATTCAATGTTTTTTCCTATTATGTACGTATTTTTTGTCCGTTTTGAATTTTGTTTCTATGTATTTAGTTGAGTTTGATGCAGTGTGATTTGCTGTTGACATACATGTAGGAAATGCGTAATGTGGGCTTTCAGTGGGGAATATTAGTAGTATAAAGTAGGATATGGGATACCTACATAATCCCGAAAAAACAAAATCCCGCCCGTTCATAATCCCGCTTTACTTTATCCCGACATTACAAAATTCCGCCATTCCAAAATCCCGCCATTCCAAAATCCCGCCATATCAAAATCCCGCCACCTCAAAATCCCGCCATTCCAAAATCCCGCCATTTCAAAATCCCGCTATTAAATAATAAAAAAATCCCGCCAAATTTTTTTTATTGTTAACAACTTTCGACTTATTCGACTTATCAATTATTATTTACATTAGTTTATGCGTCAAGTTTTTCAAAAAATCCGTTTTTTCATAGTCCTCTTTAGATGCAAGTATATTCCTTAACTGCTGGTTACGTCTAAAGACCTTTTGGATGCGACCTTCGGATCGGGACGGCTCAACTTGGTTTTTAGCTAGGATCAATTTTTTACCTAGTAATTCCACCAGCCGGTACAGACCGATATGGCTTTTCCTTGTGATAAAGTTAAATCGTCTGTGCCAAGCCTCAACAATATTTTGAGTTCTTGGAAAATTTGCTGCAACTGTGTCAGCAATACTCCAGAACTTAGGCGGGTACCTTGGTTTTCCTGGCTTTCCCGACTTTCCCGCTTTTTAATATCCCGTCACCAAAGGTAAAAATTCTTTCAAAAATCGCGCGCGCGATTTATGAAAGAATACTTACTTTTGGTGTTGGGATATTGAAATGGCGGGATTTTGGAGTGGCGGGATTTTGATTAGACGGGATTCTAATTGAGCGGGATTTTTAATTGGCGGGATATTGTCGGGATTTTAAAAACGGGAAAATTATGGGCGGGATATCGTACCCAACCCGTAGGATATTTGCAAGAGTTCTGTGATTACAATTTTTCTCCTTCGATTGAGAAAGATAGAAATTTCAAAAGCAAATAAAATCGAACTAATTATCTTATTATTTCAAATAATTTTTCACATTTTGCTTACACTCCAACATAATATTGCTATATTTCCTTCGATCTTTTATGTCATTTTAAAGCCTGGTAGCGTCTTATCAATATTTACTAAACAATGGTACTTAATATTGTCGACTAATGAGCCCATATTGCACCTGTTATGAAGTGACAAAATATGCCTATTTTATTACCGTTAAGGTGATCCA
Source organism: Microchrysa polita (assembly GCA_949715475.1). Lineage (NCBI taxonomy): Eukaryota > Metazoa > Arthropoda > Insecta > Diptera > Stratiomyidae > Microchrysa > Microchrysa polita. Next base: position 28,347,636 of record OX454416.1, read on the forward strand.
TTTGTGTAGAGGTAATTCGCCAAAATTGTAGCATGTGGGATCCGTTATTGGAAAATGTAAATGCACTATTCTTCTAGTATTATTTGGTGTTTGTCCCCTTGTCCGCCGAAGAGGAAAGATTGCAGCTAATCGCTATTTTTTCGATATTCTCTGTACTCTTGTCGTGCCCTCTGCAGCAATAATTGGTCCGAGGGATATATTGGTGTTTAACGAACAAATATTGCATCAGATTAGATGCCCATATATGGTAGCTATTCCAATTGTTTAACACTTGAAACAATCCGAATGGATTTTTTTTTGTATATTTGTGTTATTTACACTGAACTCCAAAAACAAATTTAGTTGGAAAATTTAACTAGTTCATGAAAATGTGATTTTCTATTTTGAGATAAATTATGTAGGCAGTAATCCTTGATCGGTTTCATTCGGCATTTGGCGATAAAGCACTGATCTTCCACACAATTTACTGGTTTAACGAAATTAAACGTGAACCTAGATAACTCTTCGATGAATTTTGTGAAGATGGTCCAAAAACAGATAATTTTGAATTTTCCTTGCAGTATTCCAGTGGTTCCCAATGTTTGTGAAGACACGGAACAAAGAATTCATATATTCGTCATTTGAGCGGAAAAATCCCCACAGTATTCGGGAAGTCGTAGTAATCTGGCTGGTCTAGCGGTTAGTGCGCCCACCTTCGGTGCACAGGGTCATGAGTTCGAATCTCTCCGTGGATCATGGTGTTTTTCGAACTCACGTTTTTTATAATCTTTACGCTTTCCACATTTGGAGTTCAATTAAAAAAATAATGTACAAAGGGAATCCTCTTTTTTAACCAATACAATGTAATAGCATTTTTTGTAAATTGTGTCAAAATGCTGACTTGCCGAACTAAATCAAAATTTGCCACAACACCAAACATTTCATCCAAGATATGATTCCACTTTCTGAAACGACAATTCGGCATTTTAATACAATTTACAAAAAAATGCTATTATATTGTAACGGTTAAAAATAGAGGTTCCTGTTGTACATTAATTTTCCCCCAAATTGATCCACACTCTCTCTCGATTACCGTAACTCCTAGTGGAGCATGGTGCGTTGATGACTACCGTGTGTAGTCCATCAACGTTACACAGACAATTGAATTCGGAGTGTGATACGGTTGTCAGCCATACCACTTCCTAGTCGCATCGGTAGTTTATTATTCTACGATAAGAATATTTCTTATCATCTTCTGAATAATAAACTTGTGACGAGTCGTGCCGAGTTTGGAAACTCGTTTCTCTATGAGTGTCTATTTCATAGAGTGGCGACCGAACGATCACGGCCACAGAGCACGACAAATTGATCCACACTACCTACCATTAAAATATCCTCCACCATGAATGGGACACCCTGTATATAGTGTTATAAAACAAATCGATTGAACCATACCCACCGTCTCTCTAGTCTCTCAGTTTTGAAGCCATCGATCTGAAATTTTTACACAAATGTCGTTTCTGTTATACGATGTGTATATGTCGGAACGAGTGGAATCGGACCATGGGGTTGCCATAGAAATTCCACCCTGAAAATTAGGTTCTTCTAAGAAACATTTTTTTCTTTGTGAATCTATTTTAATTAAAATTTACTATAGTGTGTTTCTAGTGAAGCTTCAAAACATATCCAGGAACGGATGAATTTAGAACACTACGTCATAGGGCTCCGTCATATAAACCAAATCTCGGAAATTCTTCTAAGAATTTTTTTTTTCACGAACCAATCTTATTAAACTTTACCCAAGTGTGCTCTCCACGCTCTGTGGCTCACTTGATTGAGTCGCACTCTACGATACTAGTAATCTAGAGATCCGGAGATCGAATCTCGGCGTGGTCCAAAATTTCTTTACATGTGCGAAAAGGAAATATATAGTGCTTGTAACATTATATACACTCCGAAATTATATGCAATGAAACATTGACTCGAAATAGCCTATAAACGGCTAGGTGAACGCACCCATACCCCACAAGGGGTTACGCGGTACAGAGAAGTCAAAAGTCAAAAATCATATATGTATAGGAAATCATCCTTTCCTATTTGGAACACTACGTTCTCAGGCTGTGGTAGACATTATTAACCCAAAAGAAGTTTAAGTGGCTTGTTCTGCTATCCATTCTCATAAGGAGAACTTTTGTGTTTCCGATATTTTTCGCTATATGCCCCATATATGGCGGATGGAAATGTAAGTGTCGAAACTGAAAATTCTTCTTTCAAGAGTCAATAGCGTAATGTTTCAGTATGTCGTGATGATGATTGGGAAAATGCACTATGGTACGCAGACGCAATTGAGGGATGGATGATCGCTCGGAGTTAAGGCATCGTAAAACATTCACTTATCTACCACAGATATTCACACAACAGTTGTAATCTATTAAATCAGGAGAGTGGTGGTCATTAATTTGGTTTTTATACCCTTCGCTCGTAGAGTCAACGAAGGGTATATTAACTTTGTCATGAAGTTTGTAAGGCATTGAAGGAAGCATCTCTGACCATATAGTAAGTATACATATATGATCAGCATAACATGGGGAGTCGATTGGGCGATGTCCTGTTTGTCTGTCCGTCTGTTGCTACGCGTTCTACTCCGCCAATTTAAAAGCTATGAAGCTGAACTTTTGCACAAAGGCTTATTTTTGCTGCAGGCAGTTTGTATGTTTGAATCGGTGAAATCGGACCATGGGGCCATGAGGCTGCCATACAAACCTAACCCCCCAAATTAGGTTCTTCTAAGAAAAACTTTTTTATTTGTGCTAAAATTTCAACTAAATTTTACACAAATGTATTTGTATTGATGACACACAACATATGTGTGGATGGATCAAATCGGACCATGGGGTCATGGGGCTGCCATACAAACCCAACCCCCCCAAATTAGTTTCTTCTAAGTAAAACCTTTTTATTTGTGGACCGATTTCAACCAAATTCCACACAAATGTATTTCTATTGATGATACATAACATATGTGAGAATGGATCAAATCGAACCATGGGGTCATGGGGCTGCGATACAAACCCAACCCCCCAAATTAGGTTCTTCTAAGTAAAACCTTTTTATTTGTGGACCGATTTCAACTGAATTCCCCACAAATGTAATTCTATTGATGACACAAAACATATGTAGGAATGGATCGAATCAGACCATGGGGTCATAAGTAACATTTTTTTACAGCAATTTCACAAACGTTGAATTAATGTGTCTTAATCAAAGCAACAAAAAGGTCAAAATAAATGGGATCGAACCATGGGGCCATGCTCCCGCATTCCTCAATAAAATTTTCTGAGTAAACATTTTTATTTGCCCACTTATTCTAACCAAACCCCACACAACTATTGTTTTGTCGACGCCACGGAAGTTTTGTGAAGACGGAAGGAAAATAATGGGGGGGGGGGTTAAATCCAAGTCGAAGGTACGCCCGAAAAATCTTTAAGCTCGGAGGAGAGCGAAGGGTATCCAAATTTCGGCCGCGCCCGAAATTAGCCTCGGTCTCGTTTCCTTTGTCTTTCAGTAAACAGGATGCTCAATCTATTAGCTGGATATCATGTTATCGGCCTCTTGATATATTAATTATACAATTAGGGTCTCCACCCCTGCTTTCAAGGTTGCGCACTCCCAATCGATAGGGACTTTTTTCCCATAATCAGAGGGCCGTTCCCAACCATGCTGTAAAAATCCAGAGATGTTTGATTTTTGCCGTTCGATGGCCATATTTTGTGTTATTTATCTTCGAAGTTAAGTCAACGACCTATTTTCATACAAAAGTGACCAACTTCCTCTGTTTAAAAAAAATTAAATTCATTCATATGATATTTCACTAGATACTCATTCTCGTACTCATGTTCATCCGATTGGATCGAGTACAGAACAACTTCCATACAAATTTGCAGTTGCTTTTCTGTATAGAACAACTCCTGCCAAATGTGTATGGAAGTTGTGCTGCCTTGCCCTGCTCTGAATCCAATACAATGAGATACATTGGCAACAAGCCCGGCGCGGTCTCAGCGGCTGCCTGTGTCATCTTCCATGTTTTTTTTCTATATGCAGTTTTTGCAGGCGCACATACCGCGTGGTACATTTGTCTAAGCCACGCGTTATTGTTTGGCATGGCTCAGCGGAGAAAAATACACTCATGAAGTCAATACATCGTCAGCGCTATTGAAAAATCTATAGATGAAAAAGAGATCGCTTTGTGTGCTTTCCTAGACATCGAGGGTGCCTTCGACAATACTGGTTACGATGCGATTACCAGAGCCCTCGTTAGAAGAGGGGTGCCACAACCCACCATCAGGTGGATTGACGCCTTGCTAAAAGAAAGAGAAATTTATTCCTCCCTCGGCGGTCACATTCTCAACGATGGCTCTAAGACCGATCACGGTGTAGGTGCTGGAGTCTTTGGACCCAATACCAGGATCTTGGTTGCAATGGGCAAATGGCCTAGTGTCTTCCAAGCCGAAATTCATGCCATCGAAATCTGTGCCAGGGAGATCCTGGGACGTGGTCTCCGTGGCGCACACATCGCCATCTGCACTGACAGCCAGCAGCAATTAAGGCGCTAACTTCACACAAGTTTACCTCGAAAATGGTCATCAAGTGCTTTGACATTTTTCAGAGCCTCTCCAGCCGTAACTCTGTTTCCATCTATTGGATTCCGGGTCACAGAGGCGTTGAAGAAAATGAATACGCGGACGAATTAGCAAGAGAGGGCTCATCTTCAACACTCATTGGTCCTGAGCCCTTCTGTGGAATTAGCTGGAAAGCTGCTAGAGGCGTAATTGGTAGTCCTCGGACCTGAGGCTTAACTACTGGACATCGCACCCTGGTTTAAGAGTTACTAAAGAGTTAGTGCGCCCTTTCAGCTTCTCCGATATTAAAAGTCTGCGCAGGACCGAGCTCAGACTATTAATAGGCTTTCTTACGGGGCCCTTTGGGCTCCGCTACCACCTTCATAAAATAGGTCTATCAAGGGAGACCCAATGTCGCCTTTGCCTGGAGGAAGACGAAACCTCCATTCATTTATTATGCCCGGCGATCGCCAGGTCCAGGATATCACTCCTTGGGCGTGATCTACTCAGCACTAGTATGATTAGGTGCTCCTCTCTGAAGGATCTTCTAGCGTTTATCTAACGGGTTGACTATGGCACAATATACCTTGTAGGTAGCAGTGCCCACCTCTATGGTTAAGTCCAATTGCTTATTATTATTATTATAAGTCAACACATGCACGAAAAGCTGCTCTGGCAGATAATTTCAACTCTCTTCAACTGTTTAGTACAAGCGTAATGGCTCAAAAGCTCAATCGCCTATATACGTGTGTCTGTTCGGTTGTATTTGTGAGATCAGGCGCAAAAAAAAAGTGCAACCGATTTTGAGTGAGCTTTGGGCATTTATGTACCATGATTTGTCTATGGACTCAACGTGTAATATTTCCTCTACTCCTTCGGCTACTTGTACGTTGTTGTTATTGTGGATCAACTTGCTTGTGTTTCCAGTTTTTTTTTCATTCCGGGCTACCGTATACTTTTTCGATAAACACACAGTCGCTATGTGGCCTATTCTCCCACAGTTATTGCAAATTGCACTTCTGAATTTGCAATTTTGTCCTTTGTGGTAGTGTCCGCAGCCTGGACACAACATTAAATCAGTGATGCGGTTGTCTTTTTCACGTGCCTTCGTTTTGGGATGATTTTTAAATTTTCGAGATTCACGTACATACTTCATTACTATCACCATTTACATTATTCGTCTCAAGGGAAGCAACGGGCTGCTCTTTTAGAGAGAATGTTGCGTTTGCTTCACATGATTCGGCAATTAATTGAATGTCAGAAAGAGACGGATTTGGTTTCTGAAGTGACGCTGACCGCACAGCATCATGAGGAGTATGGACAACAATTTTGTCTCTCAATATCTCATCGAGATAGTCGTTTCTGCAACCGGTAAAACCACATACAAATTCACATCCCCGTGCCAACCCCGGCAATTCTGCTAACCATTCTATGTAGGACTGGTTTGGCTTCATAACAGTTTTATGAAAAGTGTGCGGCGCCGCTACTACGTAAACTTCATCTTTAAAATGTTTTGTGAGGCCATCCGTTAAATCTGCCATACTTTTCATGTCGTTGCGAAATGGATTTTTCAGGATTTCTTATGTGTCTGTACCGAACCACTATAGGAAAAACGCTCTTTGTTTAGCTTCATCCACGACCGAATAAGCTTTGAAGCGCTGATTTCTTCTTCTTTATGGCACGATAGCCCGACGTCGAAGCGAAGCGCTGATTTAGTTGTTCCAAATATGAGTCCCATTTTTGAAAATCTTTCCGAAATGTCTGGAATGCCGACACCGGTGCAGCAGGAGCACTATTCGTTCCGGAACCACTCCTTACAAAATGATGCATGAACTCATGTTGGCATTTCAGAATAGCTGCGAATTGTTGGTGGTACAACAAAAGCCGCTTTAAAACATCGTCGGTCATCGAAATCCTATAAGTATTTGCACGCATCGGATCTACTTAAAAAAAATTTCTCGTCGCCACTGTTAAATTAGACGCTGGAATGAAAGTTGCCGCCAGAAATGACAACTCGACCGTGTGAGATCAGCAACTTAAGTGGTTTATTCATACATTCAGTTTATACGTATATGCATCACATAACTTTTCCTTTTTTTATTTTAAAAATAATTTGTAGACCTCTGTAGCCCTACTGAATGAAAAATTACGAAAATTAGCTTAATATTTGCTTCTTTTCCATCTGGGTTGTATTATTTACAGACTACTTTTTTCCCCTTTTACAAGTTTTATTCAAAAACTTGCATGACTAAGTACCTTCTTTGCTTTTATGTCATTCGAGAGGTAACACAATGGGGCAACTACGTCCAAGGTGTCATTTTAATGTACATTTTGTGTAATTCTAAAAACTGATGTTACTTACTCACAATTTGAAAGAATCTTCCGCATAAGGTCATCCTTTTTGACAAGAACTCAAAAAAATGGAACTACTCCGAAACGATAAAAGTTAAAGAAATAATTCGGGAGAAATTGATCCGACAACAAAATGTAGCGTCTACCGTAAGTGTATGGCAGACAGGTTGCGGAGAACCCTGTACAATATGTACACTTGGGAGCAAAGAAATCGACCCACCCCAAACGCTGTGCTTTAAACCACAAGAACTGAAAAACTGAAATTGGAAGGGAAAAAGTTTTAACACAGTTTAATAATCCGAAAATACATAAATGTTCAATGGGATTTAGGTCATGGCTTCTTGCTGGCCACTCAATCGCTGAGATTTCTTCGTTTAGAACAGAAGCATTTGGAGTGGGTCGATTTTTTTGCTCCCAAGTGTATATGCACACAAATAAATATATTCTCCATAGTGTAAACAATTGTTTGCCAATAAAAAAGAATTCTTCTATCTCATCTCGTGTCAGTAAAAAAATATATATATAATATATATATAACAAAATGTAAACAAGCTAAATTTCATAAATTAAATAATATCAGAAAACTCCTTCCCATAAATGTACGCATAGTATCCTATCAAGACAACTATCGTTCCATTCCACCTAATGCCACGATAAATCTAGTCAATAAATCCACGTTGTATATTATTCATCAGTTTGTACATTGATATCACATTTGTCGATAAGCCATCCTTAACGTACAATCATCATTTGTCCTGGCCAAATACATATATGAAATTGTTTCCCTCTTTCTACTTTCGTAATAGAATACTACACAAAGTACCGAAAAAAAAACAACTAATTGACAGTGTTTTTAGTATTACTACTTTTTGTATGATGTTGCCCTAATTTTTTATGCATACACTCTAATTTGCTCCTTGTTGGATACTTTGCCAAATTACAGTACACTATTGAATGTTATACATATTTGGTAATTTGATATTACCTGTTATGCTTTTGTTTGATCCGATATCTGATAGTTACTGTCAATGGAAGGGTTTAACCGAAAAATTGGTATATTTGATGTTTATCGCGCTTACGATGAATGTGGTGTATCTATTCAACAGATATATTACTTTTGTAATGACAATGTCATTATGCGTATGTATATTCGTTGGGCGCGTGCCATTTTTTCGTATTTAATCGATCTATTAGCCATGTTTAGTAATTTGAAAGAAATGAAACAAGTGAGAGTAGGACATGACATGATAAGGCATTGTGGAAATTGGGGGAAATTACTATTTGCCGCAATTCTTTGTTTTTTTTTCTATAGTATTAACATTATTTTCGTTTGTTTAATTGATTTCATTTTCCACAAATAATGTATTATGCGAGTATTTCTCCTGAAATAAACTAATATAAGTGACGCGAGAGTTCAACATTGTACCTAGCCATGTGTGAGTGACATCCAATTTCTATGATCATAACTGCTTTTTTTGTAGAGTTGTTGATATCATCAGAACACTCTGGGTACTCATTTAACATATGAGTGAGATCATAGTTCGTCACATGGGTTGTGAATTCGACAACCATCATAAACTGAATCCGGTGGATTCGAACCTGCGACCCTGCGAATCGGTTGTGACCGCACTAACAACTTTACCTACTAAACTACTATTAGACTAGATTATGGCCCAGTTTCTCGGAGAAATTTAACAACCGCGATAGCTAACTATCTTGTCAAGATTGCTTTAAGTCGACATCTCGCTTACACAATGTCTTGACATTTAAAGTTTCGCTATTCAGTACCCATGGGCTGGTTAAGTCTTATCGTTTAGACGAGACACGCACCTGGTTTTTGGAAAAGTTTTAAAACTTGTACGCTCGTGTGGCAATACCAGATCAAAGCTAATTGTCTTCGAAATCTCACCCCGACGTCACAATAACGTATTCATTTCTCATTGTTTGTGTTGCCGGAATCGGTTGGCGGAGGTAAATATACTAAATTAATGCATTTTTTAAATTCCTATTCGTATTTACTTTAGTTTGGAATAAAATTGCATATCGGACATCACAAAGTATTCCATCGAATGCCTTTTTTAAATCGGTGAATACAAAGTGCAATACCTTTCGTGCTGCTCTATACTTTTCCATCGCAATACGAATGCACTGAATCGCATGCGCATCAACAGTTTGTGTCGCATATGGCTTGTGATCACGCCGGTGATACATAATCAGGAATTGCTCGATCAATCGCTTTATGTCGCCAGCATGGTTTCTATATCCTTACCCCAGGAACTGCTGGCTAGTGCCAGTTAGAACGTTATTTCGACTGTGGATTTTGTTAGTAACAACGTCGACGTGTCGATTCGACTTCATCATGGTGTCTAAGTGAACCCCAAGGATTTTAGGATGTGTGACAGTAGGAATAACGTCTCCTGCAGTGAAAGACGCTATTCTGTTGAACTCCTCTGAGCACTCCCTCTTATGTGTGGGATTAGGTGCCTTAGCAGTGAAATGAAGCATAGTTTGATCGTATGGGCGACTTATCTATCTATCACATTTTCTGGTCTCTAAGCTAAGATGACACTAACGAAAAAAAAACATTAAACCTATTTTTCTCCCATTTCTTCAGAACAATTCCAATGTAAAATCTTATGTTGCTCCTCACGCACAGTATGACTTCGACCTTTTGTTAAATTTAAGGTTTACACTTCGATTCACTCACTCAGCACAAGAATAACGACAAACGACGAATAATGTTTTACGTTTGTTTCATATAAGCGCTGTTACATTGAACCAGCGCTTACTTATCGTTTCTGAACTATGAACGCGTTTCCATATGCTATAAGTATTGCCAGCCTAGAACTACACAAATGAAAGAGAGCTTTACATTTTATTTGACGAATTAAGCAATTATATTAATGTGCGTTTTGCATACTTTTAGGATAAAATTAACGAGACTTTGAGGAAACGCACATTATAAATTATACATGCTTTAACGATTTGATAACTTAACAACGCTTTAAAGAATTGATAGCTTAAAGTGGTTGATAAATATAATCATAATTTAGCAATAGAAGACATCAACTATGTATGTATGTAACGTTACAAAAAGAAAGAAGATCCTGTGAACCGTAAATTTACAACTAACTTATATCTTCATCAATACTAACCGTGTGTCAACAGCGTCAAATTTATTCATACTTGTTTTGTATTTTTGAATCATAATCCCTATTAGTACGTGTTTGCTAAGACAACACTATATGTATAACATTTTTTGGCTTTTTTTGCATGTTTGCTTGCATGGTTACTGGTTACCTTACACATTTGCCTTTTTTTCTCTTTCAATTCAATCTTTAAGAGAAAAGCCAGCTTTTTGACACAATTTTAAATATTTTTTTTTTAATTTTCACAGTACCGATTCCCGGTTGGGGATTCAACACATCAAGATATGTAGCTGATTATGTATTTCCGGATCGTGATACAACCTTGCTGGAGCCGCGAAGTGTGTGTCATAGTAATTTTTTCATATTAATTGTAGTATGTTCGGCTGTGGATAACTTTTCGAATAGGTAATTATAGATGATAATACATAATTTGATGAGTGTTTTGCTATTGGCAATAATTGCTTTAATTAACGTCAATAAATAAAACATTGGGTACTAGTGCTCTACAGTTTTTCTCCGAGAGGAACTAGTTTTAAATTATTGTATATTTATGTTTTATTATATTAAGAAGCAAAAACAGTACACTTTTGCAACTTACTTCTCATGTTACTTAAGGGGTATAAAATTACCAAAATTGAGGATCGAAGTGTTGAATGTACACATGCACTACCTGACAATATTAGTTAACCCTTTCGCTCCCAATGATGCCATATGGCATCATAAAATTTAATGATTTTTCATAGAAAATGTAAGAAATAAATTTTAACTTTTAGTGTGATATTAGACTCTCCCAATAGTGTAATACCTAGTTGATTTTTTCCATCGTGAAATTTTTGGTTTTGGGATGTTATTTTTAATGAAATTTTAGAGAAGGTTTGCCGATTGTCGTAATGCCGAAAAACTGATTTATCCATTTCCCCATATTTCCTGATAATAATCATTTTATGCAAATCATTTCAATGGTATTATTTTGTAAAGAGGTTGCTGTAAGAGAAAATCAAAAGATTTTTCGATTTTTTTTAGGAAACCCCAATAAAGTGGTTTTGCATGAGCATGATGCCATATGGCATCATTGGGCGTCAAAGGCAAATCAGTCCCCTATTCATATAAATGCTAGTTGCTTGCTGTATGGAAGGCACCCTTAGTTTTTATCCGAATGAGCTAATTTTTGGTGGGTGGGGTGATTATGAGCTCCAATCGCAATAAGCCAAAATTTAGCACTCGGCTCTAATTTTGGGGGGAGTTATGGGCATTTCCTTTCGCCAAATTCAAATGGGGGAATAATGGGGGTCGTTGATCGGAGCGACTCAATGTTTCTCCCAAAATAATATTGAACTTATTGTGAATACTTGTACGAAATTTTACGGCTGAACTAACATTCTTTCAAGAGTTATGGGGCTTTTAAAAAAGGTATAAAATGAAAAAGTTCTAATTTATTTTTAAGCTAGCGCCGAATCATTGAATAGATCTCTAATGTGTTATATATCATTGCAAAGATAAGTTTTCTTCGTTCTCAGGCTATTTTTCTATATCTTTTGTCGTTTTGAAATACTCGCAAAAAACCGAAAAATAACCCCCATTTCTTCCTTTTTTTATGGTTGCGGACCCCCAATCGGTTCGGACTTTTTTTCCCATAATCTGGGGGTCGTCACCAACCATTCTGCAAAAAAAAAATCCGATGAAGGAGTTTTGCCGACAAAATATCTCATTTTTCACACGGAACTTGCTAAGTGCCCTTTCAGTCCCAATGATGTCATATGGCATCATGCTCTAATTTGTTAACTATAGCGCTTAAATTTTTTTTTCAAGAAAATATCCTAAAAAATGCCTACTGAATGACATAATGTTGTTAGAAAAATTCTCCGCTTAAAATCCATAATTTGGGCATGAAAGGGTTAAACGAAAGCTTTTATATTTTCATGCATTTTTTATTATTTATAATGCGTATACCGTATACTCTTCATCATCGCGTACAAATTCAAAAAAACTATTTGTCAAACGATTGGACTAACTTTGTAAGTAGTACGATGGAGCTTGTTTAACAGCCTATTTGATTGCCGGTTTAGTCCTTCCCTGCTTTCGAACTGCCACATCCTTCCGTGTTTATTATTTTCGCAATAACCACCCCCATCAATTTTATCTTCCTCATAGAGCTTCTATGTTTTAGTCAGCAAACCATTGATTTCACGACGTGCGGAGTGTATGAGTGTCATGTCGTTTTGTAGAATCCATCGTTTGGCTTTTTGTCGAAAAACGAGCTACTTTATGACGAGGGATTAAATGTGTTTTCTCATGATTTTTTCCCGATTTAGTTGCAGACACGTTTTAAGGATTCTTTGTACTGTCCGCATACTGACAGAAGTTCACACCTTTGCTTTCATTTTGGCAGCAGATGACGCAGAGTTCGAGGCTTTTCGTATAATTTTACGTCTTGCTGTACCTAGGTCCTTTTTGGTTTTTGCCAATTATTTCCAGTTTTATTTTTTAATTAACTACAAATTAATTCGTAATTTCGTGCAGAAAAAAATAAGCATTGGCACCTTTTTCAAAATTCCGAATAAATGAGAGATCGAAATCATTCAAGTCAACCGATGTGGCAGTGTCAAAGAGCAACAAGTGAACCTACCCATATTGAAATTGAGACAGACGAGTTCTGTTGACTTGTCGATTTATTTCGGAGTTTAGCTCCTGAATTCTGGGGTCTGCCGGATTTGCGCGTCTAAGTTGTCCCGTTCGCCGGCTAATCTTGCGGCAGTAGTTGGAAAATATGGCCGAACTTTGGGGATACGTCCTGCCGGAATGAAGCGAGCTGCCGCTTTGACAATGAACTTATATTCTTTTCGGCTTCCCGGGTGTTTGTTGGAGTAGGTAGCGCGGCGAACTTCGTCGTAGTGAACGTAGTGAAACCCTCCCAATTTGCCTTTTTGTGATTGATAAACGTACGGCGTTCTGATGTCGTCAGTTCAGCTAGTTTATCGATATTAATGAGTATGGGGAGGTGATCGGATTGAAGGGAGATAGTTGTCTCCCAGCGGGCTTCACTTATCAAATTGGCGCTTACAATAGTTAGGGTAAAAATGACACCATTCTCTGCAGCAGGTACACCTCAAGGACCTGGCATTCCCGAAGATTTGTCGGTTGCATACACATCAGATGTAGATTTGGGGACCTGGATTGGTCTCGATGCCGGCGCGGATTAGGAGAATTGAGAGCAACCGCGCTGAGATGAAATGCTCCCAATTTGACGAAAAAACACATAGAACACATACACATCCCTTCTGCATCGAACCATCATGGTTCTAGCCATGGAGGGGTCTTTTGGCAATTCTTGGCCGTTTCGTTGAAACGGGTGTGGTCCGCCCCGAAGAGGCTTGAAAACCCGTATGGCAGCAAGCTGCCATCGGGAATGGTCGCCGGTAGGACCACTTATCAAAGAACTAGCTGCATGTAGTGTGGTCAGGCTGAAAGAGTTGGGTCTCTGGACGGCCAAGCCATATGGCAACTCTGATATTCTTAACCAACTGCCACAAGATACGATCAAAGCTACAACGGACTATGCCGTAACTCCACTAAGTTTCGAAAATAACTTGGATGTCAGATTTCCGACCAGCTGCGCTTCCATGGGGACTGAGTTAACAGAGGAATACGGTCTCTTCCTTTTCACATGTGTCCTAAATGGATTGTGGTGTGGGTGTAGGAGTCTTCTGTGCCACACTCAATATCTCTGAATTTTACCGTCTCCCTGATCATGCCAGTATTTTCCACACTGAATTGTTTGCAATCATATCACGCACTCGCGAACCTACAAGACAACAACAACATAGTAATCTGCTCAGATTGTCAGGCTGCTGTCATGGCAATGAAATATGTGGAGATATCCAATCTAATCCATATTTCCAATTTGTGAAAAGCTGTAAAGAAACACTGAAAAACTTAGGAGTCACATAGTCGCCCTACTTTGGGTACCGGGACACAGGGACATACAGGGAAGTGAGGTTGCAGATGAGTTGGCCAAACTGGGGGCAACTCTGGACAGCTCTAATGCGGAGCTGCCAGAAGAAAAATCTCCTCTCATTATTTCGCGAATGCTAATCGTAATTGCCGAAACATTATGTAGAACTGTGTAAAATCAAGGAAGCTATGGTCAGCTTATGCCCGGAAAAGAACGTCTGAGATTATGACCAGACCGCGTAAAAATATTGCTAGACTTACAGCGGTTATTACTGAACATTGTCCAATAGAGGACCATGCATCCAGGCTGCGTATTCCCCACAATTCCCACTGTCGCAGATGCGATAATGCAAATGAAAGAGAAACTATGCGAATGCCTAGGTCTCGCCAGATCCCGTTAACGCTCGATGTGATTTTTTCGGCCTCCTAGAGGATGCGTCAGAGACGAAAATAGGGAAGCTGCTTCACTTCATAAATCTCTCTATGGCTCTAGGTACGTCTGCACATTCGAAATTATATATCCTTTAAGTAGCTTAACGGAGCTTTATGGTCTCGCTTTTCATGTTATTGGGTTCTTGGCCTGTCTGGCCTTTAGCCACCACGTTTACCAACCAGCTCTCTTAATAGTAAGCGTGACTTCGTGGTAGTGTGGATTTAAAGATTCATCGCTACCGTGTTGTTTCAGAGAGCTCGCCCAATATGCATATCCTTAGGAAGGTGTCCAACAAATAATTTGTTGAAGAAGTTTGCCTATTTTCAGATGTCGCAACGAACACTATTAGTCGAAGCCGTTACTATGTCGGCGTGTTATCTCATTGATCTGGTTTTCCAGTCAAGATGCGGGCTGCGATTTTGGAGGCATCGAAAGTAGTACAGGTCAATGATCCGCCCCAATTTCGAAATGTTAAACATCGGTTTAGTTTAGCATAGCTTAGCGTTAAGACTTCTATCTATCTAAAATAAAGTTGTTGACCATAACAATAACGTTTTATCCAATTTCTTTTATAGGCAAACAATTCGAGAAACATGGGGAAATGTGTCCGAGTTCAACTACCCATTATTTTCGAAAATTCATAAAAATTTTGGCGGTCTTTATCTAGACATTCATGAAACTAATTTACGAACGTATTCTGAATATTTGAATTTAAGCAAGGTAAGTTCTCTCCTCCCTAACTTGGGCCTCTGTATCGATTTTTCCTTAATCTTTCCAGGAATCAAATCTAAACGAATCTAGTCAACATCATAACTATCCTGTACGCGTAGTGTTCTTAGTGGGTAAGTCGAAAAATAGCGAAAAGACCGGTAACGAAACGCTGGCCCGGCTCAAACTCGAGTCGGAACAATATGACGACGTCATACAAGAGGACTTTTACGACACGTATCACAATCTGACCATCAAATCCGTGATGCTATTGAAATGGGTGCAAAAACGATGTCTGACACGTGTACGTTTTGTGATGAAATGTGACGACGATACGTTTGTGCATGTTCCGAATCTGATACATATTCTTCTCGGTGGTACCGTGCCAGTATACAATGCAACGCTGCACTATTACGATGCCGTCAACGTGAATGCCGTAGCGCCGAAAAATCGTATCACTCAGAGCTCCAACTTGCTGATGGGCTACATATTTTGTTTCGTCAAACCGGTGGCGACGGTGGGCAATAAATGGTATTCACCGCTGTACATGTACAGTGGCGATACATATCCCAATTATTTATCAGGAGCCAGTTATCTAATGTCGATTGATGTTATTGCGAAATTGTATAATGCCTCGCTAAATACGGCACTGTTGCATTTGGAGGATGTCTATGTGACGGGCATTTGTGCTGAAAAAATCAAATTGAAAAGACGTGCACATCCGTTATTTTGTTTCGATCATTCGCATGATAAATGTACGTACAGGGGCATTGTGACGCAACACTATTTAAAGGGAGAGATAATGCGTGACGTGTATGTGGCTACAACGAACTTGACTAGTGAATGTTTGCCACCGGATAAGTTTTTTAAATCGAAACGTCTTCGCAAGCGATACAAAAATTGTCAATACTAGGTGTGTGGGTATCGCTTGAATATGGATATGAATGCGCGTCCGAAAAAGTCGTGCGTATGTGTGTGATTGCCATTTTCAACTGTATTGTGATCGTGGACTATAAAGCCCGAACTCGATTCATGTAGTATTCGATAATGTTTCTGACAACGCCAACGAACCTTTTAGAAAGTAATTTATGATAAGAAATGAGCTGAATCGTGATTTTTATGTAAATTAGAACCAAAATTTATATTTAACGCAAAGCGCCTGTAAACATTCTTATTTTCATCATTACGATTCATTTTCTCAACGACGAGTCCTAGCCTCACTATGTGAAATATGGAATGGGTTTCCCCTTTTTAGGATACGGAAAAAGAGAATTAGTTTGCGGAAACTGTAGGAGACAACTATGCAATTTTGTTTTGCTTACTATAAAGGGAAAACAATTGACGTTGAGAAAATGTACCATCCTCCTGCAGGACACCTGCTTGGTTGTTCTTTTTTTCGTTATTAATTTATTCAATGGTTCTGCTACAAGTCAGAATAAAAAACCGATCAAGAGATAAAAAAAGTGATAAGTAATTAAGATAATAATAAATAATAAAAATAGGAATAAGCTCTTTAAGCATAAAGTAAGTTAAGGAAGTGAAAGTGAAAGAACGAAAAGGGAACTGCAGCACAATAATTGTAGATCGATCGTTTTGGTAATTTTCGATTGAATTTTACTTTTTTTTTTCTACAGTTCTTGTATATGCGTTCATATTTTACATAATACAAAATGAGGCCACACCATGAGATTGATAGTAGTAGGATATTAGGTTAAACCTATTCTTTTAGTGGCTATTTAAAGCGCAAATAAAATCAAATTTTCAACTAAACTCGCAGTCAAATCTTGGAACTTTATATAAATTATTGCACCATGTATGTAATACTCGTAAAATAAAACTCGCATTTGTTTGTGTTTTTTTTTTTTGTTATTAGAAACCTGACATTTTTCACTTTTCTGTCTGTATGTATTAGAATGCCAGATCTCTGTAGTGTTAATATAAAAAAAATGTTTTTTCGTTCGTTTTTAAATTAATAGGTAGACAACATCTAAAATTATTGAGCCTTCGATCTAGGATCTGTATAGGCAAGAAAAACATAGAACAGATTGGAATAATGTATTGTATTGTACGAGTATATTTTATACAGTGTATTTACTAAAGGGAGGATTATGTAGGAAATTTGCGTTAATGAAGTCACATACGCTAAAGGGATTCAGACTCGACAAAATTTACTAACACATTTAGTTAACAGTTAGTTGTACCATATTGTACTGCCATTTGAATAATGCAAATACATTCTACGATGCATTTTGAATTTAATGACATACGATTTAATCTAGTAGGCGGGTTTCGACTCGATTAATTTAGTGGGTTTAGTAAATCCTGTCAGTAGTGTGAATCCCATTCAGATAACTTACATATCCTCACTTATCCTTAAACACATTTGTTTTTTCGACAAAAATCTGTTACGATTTTTATGTTGTATATATGGAATGGCACAAAATATATAAAAGTTTATTCGAAAGTACATACATATGTACAAGTATTTGCAAATATTTGTTTGTCCATATTGGGATAATTATTATAATTCACAATTTCATTGTTTTTTTCATTTCTGCATTCACACACATACAAATTTCCTCTGTACATTACATTATTAATATTTTTTCACGTACCAGTTTACCAGTTCAGTTTGAAATAAAGAAATACATACATACACACAATGGCAATGTTTTATTGGTGGAATGACTGTATTGGTACTCTTGTCTATAGCAGTAATTCTCAAACTTATTTTGACCGCGGACCTCTTCACGCATGAGAAGCCTGTTTAGGGACCTCCGACAGAATTCCAAAACTATATGAGTTTGTTGATGTAGGGTTCCATGTTTGTTAATAAGAACCTTAAGTCCCCACGAGCACTTATGTCTAATCGATTTCTGTTTTTAATTACATAAAGGCGCTAAAACCACGTTCAAATAATACGATGAGGGAAAAGCGATTAAAAGGAACTCAACCTTTGACCACAATTCAGGATACATACTTGGTTTCTTGAAGTCAAAATCGCTGATACCCTTCTTCGAATTTAGGTTTAAACTCTTCATTCGTTGAAAACTCAATAAGTGGCTCATGGTTGAAAATGTCTCCTTATTGACTATATACTCAATCAGAAATATTGAGTTTAAGAATATCTTCGAATCTTTTTTTAAAATCCATGATTTGGAAACTGAGAGCATTTGCCTCTCCCTATGTTCTGTGGATCACCGTGGATCATGGTGTTTTTCGAACTCACGAGCTTGTGACGGACTATGATCTCACTCAGATGTTAAACGAGTACCCATTTATGGGGATAAATAACACTGCTGAGCGTGATGCTGATCTCATTACCTCAACAAAAAAGCAGATAAGATCTTGGAAATAGGATGTCACTAACACATCCTGCGGCCTTAGTTCAATGCTGGATTGTCGCGCCTGTTATTTATTTTTATGTTCTGCTTGAACGATACAAGCTTCGTCACAAACGAGAATATAATACTTTTAGTTTGAATTAAATTTAACTTATATCACCGCAAAACCATCGTTTCTCACAGCCCGGAACTAGAATTTATTTATGTGCTAGTAGGCATCTCGTGACATAAAACTTTGCATGAGTACGAAGAGTGCAGTTGACAAGAGTACATTGTCTATGTATTAGAGGACTCTCGTGCTACAATGCTTTGCATTAGCGAGAATATAGCGGCAATTGTTTGTTATGGCTATTATTTTGCATTAGTTAGAAATAAAAGCGATATTGGCTTTTTCTAGTTCCTGGCTGGATGATATTAGATGGTTTTGCTCATCACCCTGCAGTTGCAAATTGATGACATTAAATTGACCGATTATGTCGGTCATGTAAGCCATATCTAGCTTAATACTTATTCAATTGAGTTTTAAGTCATAATCGTCTCCTTTTAAAAATGCTGGCAGCTACAGAAGCTACAAATTCATCATAGACGACTTTACAGCATATACCCCCGTAACAAAGATATAATTCTCGTTTTTCAAAGGTTTGAACCCCTGTAGCACCCTTAAGGCGCATCCTACAAATCCGCTGGCCGGAGATTATTTCCAATAATGATGTCCTTCGTATCACAGGCCTGGATTGGATAGGCACTTCTGTCAAAAGGCGAAAGTGGCAATAGATAGGTCATATTCTTCGAAGAGGGCCAAAAAATATTGCAAAGCAGGTCCTAGATTGGAACCCACAAGGAGCCAATGCAAAACGCCGTGTTGGACGACCAAGAAACACGTGGAGAAAATCGGTTAATAGCGAGGCTGCTTTATTAATCAAACATTGGTCAGACCTAAAGACGATGGCACAGAATGAGGTGAAAAGTAGGCGTAGTTATCGTTATCGAGATATTCGGAAGAAAACAGTTTTTGAGGGTATTTGAACCTCTGTTGCACCGCTAGCGGCACTCGGGAGCTTTCGGGATCTTGTGTAGGACCTCGAAAGGAAGGCTCATGCAAAAATACAGCTTTCCCATAATTTTTCCGAAGTTCCTAAAATTTTGTTCAAATTTTCTTGAGTAATAGTGTATCCCGTAAAAATTAATTTGAAATGGAATACAAATGGTTAGTAAATATTTTATTTTATCAAAATCTTTCACGGACCCCTTAATCGGATTCACGGACCCCCAAATATTCTCACACCTCCCGCGAACCCCCCGCACAGCTTCGCGGACCCCAAGGGGTCCGTAGGGACCACTTTGAGAATGCATGGTCTATAGTAACAAGTTTATCTAGTGAGCTTTTGGATAGAGGTAAGATTTTATCTCTGAATTGCTGGAGATTTGTTGTTGTTGTAGTAGCAGCGCATGTAAGAGGGGGGACTAGTGTCGTTATTCATATTTGGTTGGCATCCTCTCCTCCAGACCCAAGAAGATTGCCGCCTCAATGGGATTTTCCCAAAGCGCAATGAGTGTTAGGTGCGGCAGTGCACTTGAAAAGATGGTCCACGTTGTGCGGGCTGGCTTCACACGCAGGACAAATGTCTGCAATGGCGTTATCGATGCGGGACCAAAATGAATTGAGTCTGGAGCACCATCCAGAGCGAAGCTGAGCCAAGGTGGTACGTTTGGCTCTAGGTAGCTGTTGTTCGTCATTAGAGATATCAGGTGGTCGACCGCGAAGGACACGGTTTTCGGATAGTCAGTCGTGGCTTTGGTTACCTCGATGGTGTGCAATTGCTTTAGAACCGCCTTGTAAGCATTGGTGTAATAGAGGGGAATCTTTAGACTTCCCTTTCCTTGACCCTTAACGTACGTCTTACATTACGTGGTGGTGGGGTTTTGTCCATAAGATCCAGATTCCAGTGGAGTGATTGTGGTGTGGTTTCACGTGCATTGACCCTCATTCAGGGCGATCGTGACGGAAGACTCAAAAACATAACCTAAAAAAACCAAAGCCACATGGCTGGGCACAGTTAATATAAAAAATAAAATAAACAAAAGACAATCGTATAAAAATAAAACAAGTGAAAAAAATATAAAATATAACAATTATAAAATCTACAAACACTGCCAGTGCAATCCTCATCAAGGAGGATTAGCGGATTAGCCAACCGGTCGTGGTCTGTAGCCCCACCTGTACACTTTTGCATAAGCAGCGGTGACATCAGGGAGAAAGCACAGCCTTGGCCAAAGTCATCATCAATGTGGCACGATAGCCCGACGTCGGGCCTTGGCCGCCTGAATCGTTGACCTCCAATTGTCGCGGTTACGTGACCTCGTCCTCCAGTTTCGGAAACCCAGCAGCTGTTGGGCGTCTTCACCTACGGAGTTCTCCCAGCGAGCTCTCGGTCGTCCACGCAACCTCGCTCCGTCAATTCGTTGTGCGTTCATCACTTTCTTTGGCATGCGATTATCGTCCATCCGTTGTACATGCCCCGCCCATTGCAAACGTTGAAGCTTCACGATTTTCGATACTTCCAGCTCATCGTACAATTGATACAACTCATGGTTGTACCGGATACGCCATTGGTCTCGCTCGCGAACGGCCCCGAAAATTCGCCGAAGGACCTTTCGTTCGAATCGGTCTAGCAAAATTTCGGAGGCTTGGGTGAGGGTCCATGTTTCGCAGCCATAACATAGCACGGGTCGGATGATCGTTTTGTACACGCGGAACTTCGTGTTCCTGTGCGCAAGTTTCGAATTAATTATAGGGAGGACCGAGAAATATGTCTTATTGGCTAGTTGTATCCGTCGCTTAATTTCGTCGGTTTCGTTGGCGTCCTTTGATAAGTTACAACCCAGATAGTTGAAGTTGTCTACATACTCAATATTAAGGTCACCCACTGTGATGCTTGAATTTGCTGGCGTCCTTGTTTTCGATTGCATCATGGCCTTTGTTTTGCTTTCGTTGATATGTGGTCCAACTTCCTTTGCGGCGTTATTGAGGTTATGCAGAAGGCTTTCTGCATCACCCAACCTTCGAGACATGATGTTGATATCGTCGGCATACGCTACTAATTGAGTCGACTTGATGAGTAGCGTTCCGCTGCTGTCCATATTCATGGCTCGAATTACATACTCCAAAGCAAGGTTGAAGAGCGTCGGCGCCAGCCCGTCGCCCTGCTTGAGTCCAGTACGAGTTTCAAATAGGTCAGTGAGTCGATTCTGCACTCTGACCTGCGAGACGGTATTAGTCATCGTCATCCTTGTGAGTCGCACTAACTTTGCCGGTATACCAAAATTCAGCATAATGTTGTACAGTACACTTCGATCGATACTGTCGTATGCCTGCTTGAAGTCGACAAAGATTTGGTATACGTCGATGTTATATTCCCAGCACTTTTGGAGTAGTAGCTTCACTGTGAAAAGCTGATCGGTCGTTGAACGACCAGGTCTGAAGACGCCTTGATACTCGCCAATGATTCGTTCTGCGTACGGATTAATTCTCTTTTCAAGAATTTTAGATAATAGCTTATAGGCCGTACAAACTAATGATATGCCCCTGTAATTCTCACACTTCAGCTTGTCACCCTTTTTGTGGATTGGGCAGATTATGCTTTTGCGCCAATCTTCGGGGATTTCCTCGTCGTTCCATATTTTCAGCAGAGCACATGTATTGCGTTGGTCAGGCACGTTCCACCATGCTTCAGCAGTTCTGCTGGGATCTCGTCAGCGCCGGGCGCTTTATTATTTTGAAGCGACTGTATGGCAAGACTCACCTCCTCTACTGTTGGGGGTAGAACGGGAGGGCCTGGTTCGGCTGACTGCTCAAGAGCTGGCTCCGCGGGGGATGTTGATGGTGCATTGAGGAGCTCTTCAAAATGCGAGGCCCATCGTTTGTTGACGCTTTCGATGTCGCTGATGATGTTACCATCCTTGTCCTTACATAGGCTTCTCCTGGGTTGATATCCGTTCTTAACATTATTTATAAGTTTGTACGCCTGTCTAACGTTCTTATTGGCTAATCTTTGGTTTATTTGCTGTAACTGCTCGTCAAAATGTTTGCGTTTCTTACGTCTAATTAACTTATTAGATACTCGCCGAAGCTCGTTATATCTTTCTTTCTTGGCTCGGGATGCGCGTTGTGTGTATTGGCGATAGGCTTCATTTTTCGCCTCAATCGAGGCCCTGCATTCTTCGTTGAACCAGTCTGCTCGTCTGCGCCGGCCTTTATAGCCCACGACCTCTTCTGCGACCCCCTTGATGCTGTCTTTGAGCTCCTCCCAGAACTCATGGATGCCTAAATTGTTGATGTCATCAAGCATGGGCGACAGTTTTTCCTCTAGTGCTGTTGTATACGCAGCCGCCGTGGCATCATCAATCAAATTGTCAACCTCGAAGATCTTGGCAGGGTTGATTCTCGTTAGGTGCACCGAAGAGATTCTGCACCTGTAGGTCGTCTTCACCAAATAGTGATTGGTGTCGCAGTTGGCTCCTCGATAGGATCGAACATCTAGGACATTAGAAGCCAAAGTAGAATAAAAATAAAAAAAATAAGATCGTGTTTCGGGTGTTGACTACGATAACAACCAACAAGATCTTGCTTAGCGAGGAGCTCATTATGAGTTTTCAGATTTAGCAGCTTTGTCTCTTGGTGGAGGTGATCTCGTGATGTCATGCGTACACATCCAGTAATTGTACGCGTAGCTGAATGAATTAAATATGTTTCCATTGGGTGTTGCAGAGATTGTTTGTCCATATGGGTGCTGCGTAGTTTACCACTGAACGACCGATGGCTTTGTAAGTGGTGAGTAACGTCTCCTTATCAGTTCCCCATTTGCTGCCAGCAAGAGATTTTAAGATATTGTTCCTACTCTTCATTTTGCCACATATATTGTCGGCGTGGCTGTTAAAGATGCCATGATTGTCAATTTTGGGGTGACGGACTGTTCTATAAATATATTAAAAATAGTAACCTGATTTGTATAAGTCAGTCATATTTTTATATTAATTAAATATAAAGACGTCTATTAAATAAAATAGTTTATAAATTATATTTTATTTATTTAATAATATGAAGATAGAATTGAAAGAAAGAAACGAGAGGAAACATCAAAAAGTACACCGTTTAATCCTACAGGAAGGAAAGGGAAAGAAAAGGAAATGCAAATAGAAGAAGTAAATAGTAGAAAAGAAAACAAACGAAAGGAAAAAGCAAAAGAAAAAAAGAAAGAAATCTTGTGTTCGTTGTTGGGTATTGGCAAAGTAAGACCAAAACAACAAGCGAAATGCAAGTAGAAAAGAAAGGAAAGATAAGTAAGGAATTGAAAAGAAAAACGAAGAAAAGAAAGGTAAAAAGTAAAAAAGATATGATGAAATAAAACTAAAAATTAAAGCCAAAAAGAAGATCTATGGCTATGTCCACACATGTGCGCTTTCGTCTTCCCTTTCGTCTTCAAGCTCCGTATCCACTTTCAACATTGAACATGTCATTGATTGCGTCAAGTGAACAGAAGAGATCAATGTCTCATTCTATCCAGATCTGTTCATTATTTATCGTTAAATATGTGTCACGGCTTTGGTCAGGACGGGTAAATGATAAATTCTTTCATGAATTGTATGAATAGATGATATGTTGTTAATATTTAACATCGGCAATTGCGTTGAAGAATGAATGCGTTTCTTCAATAGCGCATACATCTCAAGTTTCAATTGTCAAAATGATGAAGACGAACGAAAATTGAAACTGTCTAGATAGGCACAATAACGATCAAACTAAAAAGAAAATAGTAACCTGATTTGTATAAGTCAGTCATATTTTTATATTAATTAAATATAAAGACGTCTATTAAATAAAATAGTTTATAAATTATATTTTATTTATTTAATATTACAACACGGACAGTGGGGACTTCCGTGTTGTTTACACTAATGTCTAGCCGTAGGTTGTATTCCTGGTTGTACGTGGTAAGGAGGGTGGCCGATGATTTGGGCGCTGACAACTTCAGGTTCTTGCTAATGAAGAAGGTATTGAGCTCTTCTAAGTAGCCGTTGATAAGGTCGCACATGTCTGAAATATCGTTACCGGATGTCAGGATGGTGCAATCGTCAGCGTAGGATATTATGTCGTTTCTTTCAGGTGGGGTTGGAAGCCCTGACATGTAGAGGTTGAACATAGTGGGGGATAGAACTCCGCCTTGCGGTACTCCCTGTTTGATCATTCTTAGTTTAGATTTCCCATTGACGGATTGACGCCCGGCAAGGTAGTTTGCGATCCATTTAACAATATACGACGGTGTGGGTGAGTTATGGAGGTCTGTCAGTAGGAGCGAGTGATTCACCATATCAAACGCTTTCGACAGATCCAAGGCCAATAAGATGGTACGCTTAAACGGCTTGGGTTGGTTGATTCCATTCGAGACCTTAGACATGATTCGGTCTAATGCAGTGGTAGTACTGTGCATTTTTCTAAAGCCGTGTTGGTGATTAGCGAGTTGTATGTGCGGCGCAAGAGTTTTGTGTATCAGCGATTCCAGTATCTTTGCCACAGGAGATAAAAGCGTGATCGGGCGGTAGGATTCTCCTGAAGAATGTTGTTTGCCAGGTTTGGGTAATGGAATGATGCGGCCTCTCTTCCAAATCTCTGGTATGATGAATGTTCGAAGTGAAAGGTTCATCGTAGCAGTGATATACTCTAAGGCCGGTGTGTCGAGGTGTTTGAGCATTATCATTGCTATACCGTCCGGACCAAACGCTTTTGAATTTTTGGCGTTCCTTATGGCATTGGCTAATTCAGTGGTGGTGGTTTGAAGATATTCATGTACGTTGGTGTTACGGATGATTCGTATGACTTTGCGGTTGAGTCTATCCTTGGGTGGGTGCTCGACGAACTGTTTGTTAAACTGATTGGCGCATTTCTTGTCGTCGCTCACGGTAGAATTGCCAAACTTGATAGCGACCCTTGAGTTTTAGTGGGGTTTGATAGGTTTCTAACGGTGTTCCATAGTTTGCTCACACCTTGGTATTAAGATTTCGTAGGTGTGAGTGCCATATACCTCTCCTGTTGTCAGTGACTTGTTTAACGATGATATTGTTAAGATTGCCAATGCGTGGATCACTAGGATCCGCACTCCTTATCTGATCCCTCGTTTTAGCCAATTTAGCCGCGGATGTTGGAAAGTTAGGTTTTAGGCTGGGAATGCGGCCAGCTGGAATGAATCTCTTAGTTGCAGTGGGAATTATCCGTCTAAGTTGTTTTTCGGCCATACGTACATCTCATGGGGTGGGCGGTAAGACTAGCAAAAGCCTCGCTAGTGAACATTTTAAAGATATCCGCAATCGTTTTTCTTAAAGTGAAGGTGATGATTGCTGGGAACGTTGGTTTGGCGGCTGTTGAGGGTTGGATGATGAGCGTTGCCCTCTATTTCTACACCGACTCGCTGTATAAGTTGGTCCCCTTTGATTATGATGGGTAAGTCCCGAGCAGTGCTTTACATGAACCCAATCTTCGCAGCATGTACATGGCATGTCAGGGCTGTGGAGGTGAAGATGGGCCAGGTGAGACCAGTGGCCACCCTGCACTCTTACAACCCGCTGCAACATATGATTTATTATGTTGACCCGTCCTACTCAACCCTGAACACCTGAGATGCGAACCACATAACGAGCGAGATCCGTGACGCTATCAAAACACGGCTCTCGAGCCGTAAATTTGCGGCTTGTGGTGCACGTCCGAGCCGTACGACTCGTCGTTTGAATGAGGCGTAACCATGCAAAAGTAAGTTTTTCTAAGATTGCGGACCAATCGTAGCGAAAATTTACATAACTATATTCTTATGGGAAACACAAAACATAGTTATGTTGGAACGAACTGGATTCAAGCAATTATAATTCATCCATGCAGCTGCCATAGAAGCCCTTTCTTCATGGACCCATATCCAAAACTCACATAAATGTGTCTTTATCAAGTTCACAAACATCATCAAACGGCAGATGTGAACGGATGAAATCGTAACAGGGGTCATGAGTTTCAATAGAAACACCACCCAAAAAGTAATTATTCTAAAAATCAGCTTCCGCACGAACCTAACTAATAAATTAAACCTCGCATAAATATATCTCAAGAATAGTCGGATATGCGGGAATAGAAAGAATCGGAATACTTTGGCTGGTGCGCATCGAAACTAGTAGTATGGTGTCTATTTTGAACATCATTTTGACCGATTAAACGATTATCACGAGGGTGGGTGGGTTTAAAACCCGCTTTAGAAGAGTCTCGGTTTATAATGGTTTCCTAGATAGCGACATACGACGAGACTATGATCCCAATGAGTCCCCATTTATAGCAATACATAGCTCGGCAGATTATGTTCTTGATCAAAATACCTGCATAAAAAAAATCAATAGAAGAAAAACGGATGGTATAAGGCCGCCCACACACGAAGCGTCGAAACCCATTTTTTACATTCATCGTTCTGTCAAATTCATACATTTTCTTCGATTTTGACAGAACGAACATTCAAAATGGATTCGGATTGATCGTGTGTGTGCGGCATAATAAAGCAAAATGTCGGAGTGCGAAAAGTTTAGGACTACATTTTTCGCCAATCGAAGTTTGCATTTTGTACGCGATCTTTCAAAGGCAAAGCTCAATATTGAAAACAGACAATCAAAACAAAAATCAGCTCAGTAAAAATATATAAAATATATTTTAAAAATTAGTCTAGTTAAAATATTTACTTTATATGTTTAAAAATCAATCGGCAATGGTGACAGAGTTCTGTAGACTATGAACAAGTTGTTTCATTCTTCGTCTTTCGCGTTTTATAATTTTGTTCTTTTTCTTTTGTCGCGGTACTTTTTTGGGATTGTCCTCGGGTTCGCTGAAATTCACCTCCAACGAATTCACTGTCAGTTGATCTTCCAGCTCTTCCAGCGTTTCGCGAACCGCATCGGATATATTGGAACTGCCTTCGACTTCACTGGACGGTACACTCTCTTCAATGTACGAGTATTGCCTGTTTTTTCTTTTGGTCTTTTTTGCCTTTTTGTCCTTGCTTCTTTTTCGGTTTTCATTTGAGGGTGCTTCAAGAATCGCATCATCATCATTGCTGACTGGATTGTGCTCCAACTTGAACATCTCTAGGCAGGAGGAAAGATCATTGCCTAAACGATTGGCACTTTTTCGCTTTTTCGTCGATGTGAAAACATAGTCTGCACTATGCAGCAAATGCGCGAGTTCGTCCTCGTTTTCTTGACGCGCGAGTTCGTCTTCGTTTTCCTGACTCACACTCGTATGCTTTCGTTTCGACTTGTTCTTTTTCCGTTTCTGCCATTCACCCGATGTGGATTCATTGCAAAGTGATGGATCATCATCGGTGGTACTCGTGGATTGATTTTGCATTTTTTGCAAAAGTTCACGTTCTTGTTGTTCGATACGTGCCAATTTACCGGATGATTTGAGACCGTGACGTGCACCTTTATGAGCCGTACGACCACCGCAGGCGGCGAATAATTGTTCATCGCTGAGAATCTCGTACTTGGAAGTACCGATGTCTTCAATATCGACTTGATTTGTGTCACGACTCTCACCGCCGGCTGAGAGTGTGGCAGTTTTCATGAAATTGTTGTAGGAACTTTTCCCGGACATTTTTTTGAGTTTTTTAACGCTGTAGTCTTTGGTGGAGATCTGAAATGGAGAGAAAATTGGTTAGAGTTGTGATTATTTTTGCAAGAGATAACAAATTTGGCCTTATCCGAGATATTTTTAAAATCGATTTACCCTCTTACGCTAGGCAGTAAGCGGCAAAGGGTGGGCCAAGACCAAGGTAGCGTTGTCACGCTTGAAGGCGACATCGAAGGAGGCGAGATGACTAACGCGAAACCCTCTACGAGCAAGGAGACCTCAAGCGGCTTCTCTACCCCCTGTGGAGGCAAAGAAAAAGCGAAGGCTTCCTACGTGAAGGTGGCCTCAAAAACCAGTGTGGCCATAATCTCCACTAACCCAGCGGAGTTGATCACGTCAGAGCAAAAGACGTCAATTCAAAACGTGCTGCTGGCGGAGATCCTTCCCCAGCGCGCCAAGCTGGTGAAGCCGTAGTTCGCCGGAATAAGATTCAGGCCAGGCCACATCATCATCGAATGCGAAAATAGAGCCACAGTGGAGTGGCTCACCAAGCAAATTGTTACTATGGGACCATGGCGATATTCCGCGCAACCAGATTCCCAACGTGTTCTTTCCGCGCACCACGTAGTGTAATGCCGAGAAGACACTAAAATATCTGGAAAACCGGAACGATGGGCTCCACATCGTAGACTGGAGAGTGCTTCGTGAAGCACGGGAGGGCGAAGGCATCTCAGCCACGCTGTCGATTGACCCAGTATCCTTCGCGTCTATAATAAAGGCTGAATTCATCCTGAATTATAAATTCAGCTGGGTCACCCTCCACCCTAAGACTTGGAACCGGGTTAAGCCAAGTAACAAATCAGCTGCAAAACCTCCAGTCGCTGCTGAGCAGCATCGAGCAGCCCACGGACAACTCTCAGTGAGCAGGAGAATGTTGCAGCACCAGCGGTCGACGAGTTGCGTAGAGGATGGTGACGTCCAATCCCCCGTGATACATATGGAGACTGTGGACGGGGATCCAGCACCGGAGGGTAACTTCGAGCCCGTGAACGACTCCGATGAACCCGACGACTAGCGGATCCCTGGGCGTGTTGCAGGCCAACCTGCATCACACCATTACAGCCTCGGATACGGTACTGGCCAGGTTCACCAGGGAGAGCCTGGGACTGGCGCTCATTCAGGAACCCTGGCAATTACGCGGAGAAATAAAATGACTTAAGGTAAGCGGGCCTCAGCGACGGAGATCTGACCGCAGTATGCGTCTCTCTTAATGATGACACCAACACGAGCTCGTGGTGGTGTCAGCTTACTTCCCAGGTGATGAGAAGGGTCCAGCAACACGACTTAAAAGTTTAGCGGACTTTTGCGATAAGACCAAGGCACTTCTCCTGGTCGGTTGTGATGCCTATGCACACCACACTGTCTAGGGAAGCACTGATATCAACTCAAGAGGTGAGTACGTATTACAAACGTTTTCTTCCTTGTATTTCAGCATCTTCAACAGAAGTAGCAAACCTACATTTATAATTAGATCGAGGCGAGAAGTACTCGACCTAACCTTTGGCAACTAACGAGCTCACACCTGACACGGCGTTTACAGAACTGAATGGACAACATTTTACAAAACACGGCATAGCTTGCGGATCAGACGGAACCGATTTGTTTCATAACCCCACCTAATGATACTATTACTATATGGCACCGTGTTATGTATCGGGAAAGCAAGGTTACTAGTGATGGTTGTTGACCCATGCTGCTTGCTTGTTGCCGACAAGTTGATGACGACTGTTGTCCTTAGATTCTACAATGGGGGCTGTGAAGGTGCTATTTCGTTGATTGGCGTTGTTGAGCCCAGAACAGTTGTTCAGGTGGCACTATTCTTTACAGGCACATACGTAGAGTTTTGAGCAACTGGGCAGGCCAGGGTTTCTCCTTTGGAATAAGAGCTGAGCGATGATGTGTACAAATTTATGTTTCCCCATTTGTGTCAAGAGAGAGGTAGCGATTCTTGTTCATGCAAAAAGCATAGGTGGTTCCGGGACATACACCCAATTGCTGTAGGAACCATCGTTGAACCGCCTGCCGTAGGAACATTTATTTAACAACATACATTCATGGTGACTGTGGGATTCAACCCCCGCTCCGGCAATTTAGAGGTAGATTCTTCTCACTGAAATGCCGTATGCCCTAGCATAGGTTGTATACGTTGCTTGTTTTTGTAGTCAGATTCCCGTAAGAAATCATGTATTAGCTGTATGAAATCAATGTGAAGAATTTGTCAAGCATTAGAAAGTATACAAAAGTTTCGGTTGTTGTTATAGCGATGCGATGCGACTCAAACCCTAGTGAGTCGTTGTGCATGTCTGTGAATGTGCTCTATGATTCGTCGTCGTTCTCACCTGTTGCCTCAAGCGACAAGAACGTAGTAGCTGCAATAGGGTTGTCCCATAACGCCGGAGTGAGGTTAGTGGGTGCAGCGGGGCATCGAAACAGGTGGTCCACATCGTAAGGCGCACCACCGCAACTCGGACAAATGTACTGGATGTCCGGGTCTATTCGAGATAGGTTCGAATTGAGGCTCGAACAAAAACCCAACCTAAGCTGGGCTAGTGTCGCTCTTATGGCTCTCGGGAGCCTAGTCTCCTCAGGCGATATGGATGGTGAGGGCGCTGAGAGGACTCTATTCGGACATAATCTCCCTATTGACCGATCCACAACGGTTGTGTGAATATCGGCGGTGGCCGCATCGTATGCTGTGTTATCAAATATATCTGGTGGTACCCGTTTGTATCTCAGGACGTCTCTCTCGCGATCTCTGATTCCACTCCTGACATGTCGTTTAGGGGTAGTATTGTCCATAAGATAATGGTTTGAGTGATCCTCTCGATAGCAACCGACCAGATATTGTAACTTAACGTGATAGGTGACAGAAAACATTTAATTCAACCACCAAAGCAACATCTTCGAGGCATGCCCATGTTGGCCTTTACTCAAAGATTAAACCCTATCATGGTTTAGCGATGTGCCGACAACTCATCCTAAGAAAAACTTCAAGTCCAAAAACCTAAAACAAAAGCCTCGGATTGGACGGAAACAAAACAACGACGACCCCGCAAACGAACAACTGATTACTCGTTCGGATCCTTTCGGAATGTACGCTCCCTGAATAGACCGGGGGCCTGGATTAGGTAGAACAATACGAGCTGAGCATAGTTGCAATCCAGGAAACTAAATGGCTTAAAAGCGAGATTAGACCTCAATTCGTACACTATTTTTACGAGTGGTAAAGATGAGGGAAAGAAGGAGTTTGGAGCAGCTTTCATCGTGAGTAAGGAGCTCAAGGATCACGTTATCGGCTTCAATCCCATCAACGAGCGGCTATGTGCGATCCGCATCAAGACCCGTTTCGCTAATCTCTGGCTCATTAATGCGCATGCCCTCCCTACAAAAGTAAAAGAAGACGCGATTAAGGACGAGTTCTACAACGACTGCTGCTGCTAGGAGACTTTAACGCCAAAGTCGGAAACGAAAGCTGGCATAGGGGAACTACTGGAGGTCATAGCCTCCACGACGAAAACAACACCAACGATCAGCGACTTATCGACTTCGCGAGCGGCAGAAACCTGGTCATAAGCTCATCGACGAATCCATAAGCAGACCTGGAAGTCTCCAGATGAATACACCGTGAACCAGATCGACCACGTACTGATCAGCAAGAGATGCACTTCTAATGTCTTAGATGTTCGATCCTATCGAGGAGCCAACTGCGACTCCGATCACTATTTGGTGAAGACGACAGGTGCAGAATCTCTTCGGTGCACCTAACGAGAATCAAACCTGCCAAGATCTTCGAGGTTGACAATTTGATTGATGATGCCACGGCGGCTGCGTATACTACAGCACTGGAAAAGGAGAAACTGTCGCCCATGCTTGATAACATCAATAATTTAGGCATCCATGAGTTCTGGGAGGAGCTCAAAGACAGCATCAAAGGAGTCGCAGAAGAGGCCGGCGCAGACGAGCAGACTGGTTCGACGACGAATGCAGGGCCTCGATTGAGGCGAAAAATTAAGCCTCGCCAATACACACAACGCGCATCCCGAGCCAAGAAAGAAAGATACAACGAACTTCCGCGAGTATCTTATAGGTTAATTAGACGTAAGAAACGCAAATATTTTGACGAGCAGTTACAGCAAAGAAACCAAAGATTAGCCAGTAAGAACATTAGACAGGCGTACAAACTTATAAATGATATCAAGAACGGATATCAACCCAGTACATGCCTATGTAAGGACAAGGATGGTAACATCATCAGCGACATCGAAAGCGTCAACAAACGATGGGCCTCGCATTTTGAAGAGCTCCTCAATGCACCATCAATATCCCCCGCGGAACCAGCTCTTGAGCAGTTAGCCGAACCAGGCCCTTCCGTCCTACCCCCAACAGTAGAGGAGGTGAGTCTTGCCATACAGTCGCTTCAAAGTAATAAAGCGCCCGGCGCTGACGAGATCCTAGCAGAACTGCTGAAGTATGGTGGAACGTGCCTGACCAACGCTATACATGTGCTACTGCTGAAAATAGGGAATGACGAGGTAATGCCCGAAGATTGGCGCAAAAGCATAATCCACAAAAAGGATGACAAGCTGAAGTGTGGGCATATAATTAGTTTGTACGGCCTATAAGATTTTATCGAAAATTCTTGAAAAGAGAATTAATCCGTACGCAGAACGAGTCATTGGCGAGTATCAAGGCGGCTTCAGACCTGGTCGTTCAACGACTGATCAGCTTTTCACAGTGAAGCTACTACTCCAAAAGTGCTATGAATATAACATCGACGTATACCAAATCTTTGTCGACTTCAAGCAGGCATACGTCAGTATCGTTCAAGTGTACTGTACAACATTTTGCTGCATTTTGGTATATCGGCAAAGTTAATGCGACTCACAAGGATGACGATGACTAATACCGTCTCGCAGGTCAGAGTGCAGAACCGACTCACTGACCTATTTGAAACTCGTACAGGACTCAAGCAGGGCGACGGGCTGGCGCCGACGCTCTTCAACCTTGCTTTTTTTTTTTATGTAATTCAAGCCATGAATATGGACAGCAGCGGAACGCTACTCATCAAGTCGACTCAATTAGTAGCGTACGCCGACGATATCAACATCATGTCTCGAAGGTTGGGTGATGCAGAAAGCCTTCTGCATAACCTCAATAACGCCGCAAAGGAAGTTCGACTACATATCAACGAAAGCAAAACAAAGGCCACGATGCAATCGAAAACAAGGACGCCAGCAAATTAAAGCAACATTGGAGACCTTAATATCGAGTATGTAGACAACTTCAACTATCTGGGTTGTAACTTTTAAAAGGACGCCAACGAAACCGACGAAATTAAGCGACGGATACAATTTGCCAATAAGACATATTTCTCGGTCCTCTCTTAAATTAATTCAAAACTTGCGCACAGGAACACGAAGCTCCGCGTGTATAAAACGATCATTCGACCCGTGCTATGTTATGGCTGCGAGACATGGACCCACACCCAAGCCTCCAAAATTTTGCAAGACCGATTCGAACAAAGGGCCTTCGGCGAATTTTCGGGGCCGTTCGTGAGCGAGATCCATGGCGTATCCAACCATGAGTTGTATCAATTGTACGATGAGCTGGAAGTATCGAAAATCGTGAAGCTTCAACGTTTGCAATGGGCGGGGCATGTACAACGGATGGACGATAATCGCATGCCGAAGAAAGTGATGAATGCACAACGAATTGACGGAGCGAGATTGCGTGGACGACCGAGAGCTCACTGGGAAAACTCCGTAGGTGAAGACGGCCACCAGCTGCTGGGCTTCCGAAACTGGAGGACAAGGTTACGTAACCGCGACAATTGGAAGTCAACAATTCAGGCGGCCAAGGCCCGACGTCGAGCTATCGTGCCACATTGATGATGATGAGATATTGTAAAGACAGGAGGAGATTGTGATCACGCACTGTTAACCTGCTGGTTTCCTGATGAAGGTGATCCTGGGACAACATAAGGTGGCAACCTGTAGCGATACGTAAAGTAGCGGTCTGGCATGCCTGGATCTTGTTCCAGTTTGTGTCACAAACGGTTTGTGACTACACCGGTGCTGCATAGCTAGGAATTGCTCTACATATCGCTTTGTAGATGACCAACGTAATTTCTTTGTCCTTTCCCCAGGAGCTCCCGGCTAGTGCCTTTAAGACGTTGTTTCTACTGTGCATTCTATCGACTACGTCTGTGACGTGATCTTTCAACTTCATCATGGTGTCTAGATAGACACCAAGGATCTTGGGGTTAGTTACAGCAGTAACATCGTCGTCAGCATGCTGTGCATGTTTCTCAATATAGTCATTCAGTCGAGCACACAGGCCATTTAAATCATTCCCCGTGGTGAGTACGGTGCAATCGTCCGCATAGGAAATTAGTTCGATACCTTCCGGGAGTGTTGGAATGCTCGCCAGGTAGATGTTGAACAATGCAGGAGAGAGTAAGCTACCCTGTGAAACTTAATTTTCCTATGCTTTCGGTAGTTTCGGCCGTACAATTGCTTTATTTTGTCCTTTAGCTTCTTTTCGTAGAAAATCTATGGGTCTGCTGCAAAAATCTACCAAAATTCAATGCGTCAAATCTATCCCTTAAAAACTAAAAACAATTACCTCCAGAGCATCTTCACTTTTCGTGGACAACGAAACCTTAGCATCATTCTTAACATCCAAATTTTTAGCAGCATCGTTGTATACACGTTCCCACCAGTGATTATTGAAGTCCGCCGCTGGATCATGTCCTAGTCCTGATGTGTCAAATTTATAGTTGGCACGCAGTGGTTTATCAATGCCATCACTGTTTTTGCCCAAACCATCGCCTGAAATATTTTACAATTATATAATAATGGAAATTCTGGAATTCATTGTAAAAAGAAGCAATTTAACCGGTAAATGTCGACAGGAGCACTATTATAAACAGAACGAAGCGAATAGGAGAATGTCCATTTTGATGTTTCGCAGAAGGCAAGCAGTCACACAACCACGACATTTCAAATGTGCGCCAGATATTATTATCGTACCACTATCTACGCTAACTCTTACCTTCTTTCCATCCATACTTTTTCATTAAATTCTTTGCAAAATCCATGGTAAGTTGGTCGAAATTTACAGGTTTTCACTAGGCGCGAAGTAACCAATCCTTTTCCCAGCACACAACAAACGCAGCGCACGTTGCCGCGACAAATATGCAGGCTTTCAATTTATACGTCAAAATATCATCTGTTCAGCAATAGCATAGTTTAGTATGCGAAGTCACAATATTGTGAATGGACACAAAAAACGTCAATGAAAAAATCTGTGACTGACAGATCATTCGTACCAGCTGTCGCGAACAAGACCAAAGTTTGCGTCAAAAACCTCCCATCTTTATCTTGTTGTTGTGTCGAAAATCGCAGTATCTTGCTTAATAGCAGAGCAGAAGCAAAACAGCAGCATCGGTTGCAGTCGTTTTGTTTTGTTGCGCCATCAACGATCAACCAAAAGCAGGTCAACGGACGTTCGCGGTTCACCTAGTTCCCAAAACTTTCTTTTGGAGTTTCCAGGCAGCCAGCCCAGCGGCGGTGTCTACTGTTTTCTTTTCCTTTTTCGCAATTCTATCTTCTTCTAGCTGTACTGGCTACAAAAGCGATTTATCAACAGCCCGCACCCGCACGAAGGCTAATAAAATGTACAAAGGTCATTGCTATTGAGACTGCCAATCCGATACGATTTGATCAGGAATACGCGGAAACGTTTCGCGCGAGTGTATATTGTGCGTGTACTTTGTACGACACGGTGGATTTTTTCGATAAGTTAGAAAATTTCGCAATCGATTTGTAGTCTGTGGGATCGTAGCCTACGCCAGCGAATATTAAAGTGAGACGTGCAACGGTCAGGACAACTTCAAGAATGACTTCGATAGAGGATCGATTCAATGCTGCTGTCAATGTGATAAAATCACTGCCAAAAAATGGTGAGTCCTAACATCCATGTGTACAATCTAATTTACGATCTTTGGCCTAACGTTTCAAGTCATTATTACGAAAGAGCTGCAGATCATTAAGTGCGACCGTCTTATTGCAATTACTCAACGCATATATCTTGTACATTGCCGTGGCTCACTGCACTTGCAAATTTCAGTTGGGTTCAGTCGTTCAGTGCATTGCCTAGAGAAAAAGAACAGCGTGTAAGAAACTGTCGCTCTCTACACTACGTTGCACTTCTTCGCGGCAGGTACACCATACCATTGTAGTACCACTGCAGGCCTTGATTCCAAAGTACTTAAATTTTTAATCACTCCTCTAATTGCATGAAAGTTCAGGTGTAATTAAGTGCGTCGTTCATGTCTGCATAAATGTATTTATGTGCTCACTTCCAAGTTGGTTAGATGACGACGCGACGCACGTACTGTCGCATACAAATTACTTTTTATCAGCTCGCTCACAATTTGATTTTAATTGATCTTTGTACACTTCATGAAAATAGAAGGAGATATTGTAAGTGACTGACTAGAAAAGTAGAAGGAAATTATGTTTTTTACGTACCAGTTAAAACATAATGTAATCTAGACAACCAGATTTCAAGGCAACAATAATGCGCAAAGTTGGATTTCAAAATTTCACAAAGTTTTGCATTAATGCGCTAATGTACCATTCGGCAAAGGTGAAGAGTTCGGTATAATTTTTGAGATTGTTTTAGCAAATAAACGCACGTCGGCAATAACACAACTTCCACGGGAACTACACCATTTTAAGATGCGATTGAGAAGCTTACGCAGATCGTGCCTTCTTCTTTTAGCGGTAAAGAAAGGTGTGAGCCGCTCTGCATCTATATGGATTCGATTTATGGTTCGTCATCGTTCTCGTCCGTAACCTCCTGCGATAGGGTCTTCCCCACAGTGATAGAGTTGTAAGATCAGTGGGCGCAGAGGGGCATTGAAACAAATGACCCACATCATGAGGCTCGCCAGCGCAATTTCGTCAAATGTTTTGTATGCTCGGGTCTATACGAGATAGATACGAATTAACACGTGAGCAGAAGCCTGACCTATTCGTACCTAAGCTCGCAATAGACCGACTCACTTCATCGGTGCGAATCATTGAAATAGCAAAATACTTCTTTATCGGAAGGATCTCGTTTGTACTCCTGAACCTCTCTCTCGAGATCTCGTAGACCACGTTTGAAGTGACGTGGTGGAGGATATCGGTCCATGATACCACGATTGGGGTGATCCTCTCGATAGCAAGCAAGAAGATACTGTTTTGAAAATAGGCCTATTGTGATCACGTATTGGCATCAAATGTGTCTCCTGATGTATGTGATCCTGGACAGACATTAGGCACCCTGTGGCTGTGCGTAGAGTAGCATTTTAGCAGACTTGGATGTTATTCCAGTTTGTGTTACATAAACTATGCGAACAAACTGGAGCAGCAAAATCAGCGACTCACCGCGTTATAAGTGGCTAACATGGTTTCTTTAT
This sequence comes from Microchrysa polita, assembly GCA_949715475.1. Taxonomy (NCBI): domain Eukaryota; kingdom Metazoa; phylum Arthropoda; class Insecta; order Diptera; family Stratiomyidae; genus Microchrysa; species Microchrysa polita. The sequence goes on from OX454416.1 coordinate 28,385,349, forward strand.
CTTTGCCTCAGGTGCTACCGGCTAGTGCTTTAAGACTTTTGTTCCTACTGCGCATCCGCTGCAGCATGATGAGCTGAGGTCATCATATTCTCTATATGAAGCCCGAGAATCTTAGGATTAGTTACGGTAGGAACCTCAACCGGCCACCGACAATCTCCTGACCAGGTGATGAGAAACGTCCCTGAGATGGTGAGATTTCTGCTCTGGAATAAAGCTTGAAATCCGGGGATTAATGAGGAGGCGCATATTATCTCTATCCGCTCCCGTGGCGAGTACGGTACAATACCTTCCAGTGGTGTTGGAAGACCTGCGAAATAGATGTTAAACAGGGTGGGGGAAAGTACCCCGCCCTGTGGAACACCGAATTTGATTTTCCTAAGCTTCTGTCTTCTCCAAAACTCAGTGAAGGATTGCCTAGCTAGACAGTTAGCAATCCAACGAACCTCTTGTGCAGGAATATGCATATTTAGGAAGTTTGCTAAAGCATAGAATGAATTACCTTATCAAACGCATTTGATAGGCCAATTGCCACCAAGATGGGCGTGTAGTGATCGCGTCCAGGGCAGTGGTCGTACTATGTATCTATCTGAAGCCATGTTGATGAGGTTCTAGCTTAACATGAGCTACAAGAGTGGGGTGGATAAGGGCCTCAACCGTCTTTGCGACAGGTGAAAGTATTGTTATCAGTCTATAGGATGTACCGAGTTTAGCGGTTTTCCCTGGCTTGAGACATGAAACTATACGTTCTATTTTCCAGATATCAGGAATAGCAAGCATGGAGATCGACAAGTTAAAGAAAGTTTCGTTCCTACTGCGACCGGGTCTACGAAACGGAATGACCCATGCTATCCAGCATGGCCAAGAGTCGCAACGACCCCCTCCGACGCAAGAAAGGGAAGGAAACTATGTGTCTAATTCGTACCGTTTTTATCCTTGGGGAGCAGTCTTGGCCAGCCTAGCTACTTCTCACATTGCAATTGCGTGCCGGCGTCGAATCGAACCCAGGTCCATGGATATGCTGTGTCTGCGGAAATAGGATTTAGACCAATGTACAATCGCCGGTTGAATGAACGTGCTGTGGAGAATGGGTTCACCTAAAAAATTGCTCGGGACTCACTCATCTCAGTCAAAGAAGCTCAACGTATACTGCGAGCAGGTGTAGAAAAAGAGGGCGACGCTCAGCATCTAACTCCTCTCAACAGCCACCCTCTACCCCTGCAAACGCTGGTCGACCTGTGCGTATCAAACGGGTGTGGTTCGCCCCGAAGTGGATTGAAATTAGTGTGAAGCAATGGTTGTCAGTAGTACCACGATTTGTGTCCGTCCGTCTATTCACTAAATAACTCGCGAACTGCTCAACCGATCAACAAATTTGGTAGGAATATGTGGATTGGTAACACTTTATGGTACGAATGCGGTAGGGCAAACATAGCAGGGTGTCCCTGAAGAGGTGAAAAAATCGACTTTTTTATTTTTCACCGGGCCTGTGGGTTTCTTAAAATCAAAAGACTTGACGAGTACATTTCATATCAGTTACTTTTTGTGCTTTCGAACTTTCGGTTATCCGAACCACCCCTTATCGACATTAGTTCGGATAATCAATCTACTGTATTTGAAAATGATATAAGGAATATATGTGCAAATCTTCATTTCAATATCTCTATCCAAACCGGAAATATAACGAATCTTATATTTGGTACACATTACCAGGCTAGCGGCCTGTGGAACATTACGCTATCAGCTCTCGTAAAAAGAATTTTCTTGTTCTTCTTATCGATACTAGCGACACTTATCTTACCGTCCGCCATATAGCGGACACATAGCGGAAAATATCGGAAACACAAAAGTTCCCCCTATGAGAACGGATAGCAGAACAATCCACTTGTTTATTATTCATCGGATAGAGATGCGTGGTTACTCATATCATAAGGCTCGCCGAAGACATTTCCTATCAGGAATTTGAATTCACAGCCCAGCTGTGCCCATTGACCTTATCCCTAAATCAATATGGGGAACCCCTATCGCAGCTGCAGCGTTCTTGTCCTTCGATATTAAGGGTGAGCACCACGACGAACCATTAAGCAGATACACAAATATGCACAGTGGTGGCACGCCTTTCTGCACCGCTAAAAGAAGATGAATTACTGGTGGACCGAATAAATTGCAGGTTTGAGACAAAAATGCCTGGAAGCGCGGCGGTTTAGTCAAAGGGCGATGCACACAGTAATCTGCTGCATACATATGAAATGGCGCGTAAACTGATGAAACTTGTTATTAAGTAGACCAAAAGAGCTTGCTTTACGCAGTTCTGTGACGATACTGATACTAATCCGTAGGTAGGGGATGGTGTATAGGGTGGTAATGAAGAAAGTAGGACAGAAAGCTCCACCACTTAAATGTCCGGTATTGTTATGGAAAAAATTGTTTCAACTCTTTTCCCTTCACACGCGTTGGAGACCGTAGATCGAAGAACCGTATTTATAGAAGGCCACATTCCCACCATCACATACTCCAAGCCTCATCCCGTTTGGAGGAAGGTAATTCACCAAGTCTCAAAGATCTAAAAATAATTTCGGGGAAGTTGAACGAAATCTTTGAAACCTGAAACGGTGAAAAAAGCAAAACCCGGTGCTTATTCCAAAACCGAATAAGCCGGCTAGTGAGCCGAATTCGTATCGCCCTATTTGTCTGCTTGATGCCTCTGGAAAACTATTTGAGCGGATTATTTTCAACGGACTGTAAGAAGTAGTCAAAGAAGAAGCGAATCTCTCAAACCGACAGTATGGCTTGTGTATGGACGTTCAACAAAAGACGCAATCACATTGTAACAAACTGAGCAACCGACTTTCTTCGCAAATGCCCATGTGGTATGGTGACGTTAGAAGTGAGAAACCCATCTAACTCCGCGAGTTGGAAGTCTATCAATGCTGCGTTGCAAAATATGGGTATTCCTGACTACCTAGCTCTACCTCTTATGTCGCATCCTATAATATAATACTAGTGAATGAACAAAGGAGTACACGGTATTCGCGGGCTTTCCAGAGGGGTCCGGGCTTCGTCCCCTACTGTGGAATATGATGTACAATTCCATCCTGGAGCTCCCTTCATAACCATCCTATAGGCGGTTCAATTAGGAAGATTGTGTATCTCTTGCCAATGGTTTAGATTCAACTGCATCAACCTCATATTATACGAATTTGCTTTAGTGCTTCCCAATAGTCGACAACTTCACCCGTTTGTTAGTTCCAATTCTCCGTATCAGCTTTTTGACACAATATACAAGCAGGATTGCTATCACAGGACGTTGTTTTCTGGTCTTTTTTCTTCACATTTCAAAAACATTCTTGACGTATGGCACAAATTTGACCGAATGCGAAACATTTAAAGCATCTCCAAGTGAAGTTTTAAGCGACAGTTAACAGTTAACCCATCTTCACTTTACCCGCGTCTAAGGCCTTGTTGGCTTGAGCTTCACCCCTTCAGCATGGCGGTTAACTCTCCTTTGTTGTCACTTCGTCTAGATCGAGGAACTCGGCGATTAAAAAGATAAGGTACTGAGTCACATCCGCAAGTCCCATTTAAACATGTCCCTAAGTATTTTTTTCGAATCCAGCCGCTTTTTACCTGAGAAGTAATATTTTATTTATATGAAGGTTACGCGAAAGTCGCTGTCGACTGAAATGAAAATGTTACGCATGTCAGTTTGTGTAACCAAAAGGAACCACATCAAGAGTAGCTACATCCGAGGTAGCTTGTCCATAGGCAAACCAATCACCGAAAAGCTCGAAGACCGACAAATGGATTGGTATTGCCATGTTCAAAGGCGTCCGTCTTAGAACCCTGCAAAGAAAGCGATATCTATGGTGACACAAGATAGAGCTGCCTGTAGAAATATGCTGAAATATTATCGCCAAAACGGGCGATATGTCTACACCGCAGGCCGAGCAACGCGAGTTTAGAAATGGGAAATCCAAACTAAGAAGGATAAAACAAGGAGTACTACAAGGCGGGGTACTTTCCCCCACCTTGTTCAACCTATAGATATCAGGGCTACCCACCCCACCTGAAGGAATCGACATTGTATCCTATGCTGACGACTGCACCATCATGACATCTGGCAACGACATTTCCGACATGTGCTATCTCATTAATGGTTACTTGGAACCTTTTCTTCAACAACAAGAACCTAATGCTATCAGTGCCCAAATGTTCGGCCACCCTCTTTACCACAAACAACAAAGAATTCAACCTACGGCTTAACATAAGAGTAAATGACACCGAAGTTCCCACTATCCGTCACCCTAAAATTCTTGGCGTCACAATCGATAACCACGGCCAATTCAACAGCCATGCCGACAACATTAGTGACAAAATGAAGGGCAGAAACAAGATCTTGAAGTCCCTGGCTGGTAGCAAACGGGGCACAGATAAGGAGACTTTACTCACCACCTACAAAGTCGTCAGTCGTTCTGTGGTAAATTACGCAGCACCCATATGAAAAAAAGAACTTGTGCAAAACCAATTGGAAATGGATTCAAACATGCCAGAATGCAGCCATGCGTACTACTACTGGATGCGTACGTATGTCATCTCAAGACCACCTGCACCAAGAAACTAAGCTGCTACACCTCAAGGCACACAACGATCTCCTGGCTAAGCAATATCTTGCTGGTTGTTATTGAAGCCAACACCCAAATCATGACCTTATGGACAAAAACCCACCACCACGCCGTGTAAGACGTTCGTTAAGGGACATGGAAAGGGAAGTCCAAAGGTTTAAACGAATTTCTTTCGATAACTCCAGCACTTACAAGGCGGCCCTTAATCAACTGCACATTAGCGAGGTAACCAAAGCCACCAACAGGCTATCCGTAAACCGTGTCCTTCCCGCTCCCCCACCCGACATCTCATCCAACGAACAACAACTGCCTAGATCCACACGTATCACCTTGGCTCAGCTTCGTTCTGGATGGTGCTCCATAGACTAAACTCGTTATATTTAACTGTACTGCCGCACCTACGCATCTAACACCCATCGCACTATGGGAGAACCCCATCGAAGTTGCGATCTTCTTAGGTCTTTACCTTGAGGAGAGGGTGCCTACGATATATGAATGATGATACAAGTTCCCCCCCTCTCTCTCTCTCTTGCGCCGCTACAACAACAACAACAACAGCAACGCGAAGCCATGGAGCGGTATTAAAAACGAGGCAAGGAAGAAGAATTAGACGTAAGAAACGCAAACATTTGACGAGCAGTTACAGCAAATAAGCCAAAGCTTTGCTAGTAAAAACAATAAGCACGTTTGTAATAAACACAATTTAGAATGGTTCCCCAATCCAGGATAAGGTGGTCTTACGGCAACTGCCTCTTCGGGGCGGACCACACCCGTTTTGTCAATTCAAAACGGCCAAAAGCTGCCAATATGCCTTCCTGGCAAGAGCCCCGACAGGAGCCCTGAAGGTTCGATGCAGGAAGGTTGTGTTTGTCTGTGTATATGTGTGGGTACGAGCTATGTGTTTTTTCGTCATATTGAGAGCATTACATCTCGGCGCGGCTGCTCTCAATTTTACTAATTCGCGCCGGTGTTGAAACAAATCCAGGCCCAGAGGTATGGATTTGTAGTGTCTGCAACCAACGAATCGGTTCGAATGCCAGATCAGTGCAGTGTAATTGCTGCAGGAAATGGGGTCACTTTAGGTGTTCGGGGTTACGAAGACAGGGTCAGCATATGTTGCGGCAGGTTGTATGAATTCCGGGCAACCCAGGGCTGCTCGCAGCCCACCTTCTCCACCACTGCCCCCTACACCGCCAAACAATATGATAAGGAATGCCAGACCCAGTCTTACGCCTGGCCCTCCTCCTCCAGCAGTTTTCACTGCACTATCTATATTACAGTTTAACTGTAATGGCATTCACCGAAAAATCGCTGAGATCACACACTTCTTGAGTTCCAACAGAATTCTCATCGCCGCCATCCAAGAGACGTTGCTTCACGCAAACTCGTCTCTAAGCGTCCATAGCGAATATGTTATACTGCGGAAAGATCGACCGGCCGCCACGGATGATTCTCACCCTGGAGGTGGACTTGCCTTCCTAATACACAAGTCCGTACATTACTGTGTATTAGATGTAGTTGCTGACGGTACGGCGGAAATTCAAGCCATCTCAGTTCCATCAGGGAGTACTAATATCGAAATTTTTAATATTTATGTACCCCCTCATTCTAGTTGCCCTTCAGGCTACCGTTTCGATATTGGTCCTCTCCTTTCCGGAGAGCACAGGGTCATCCTTGGCGACTTTAATGCGCACCATGAGCTCTGGCATTCGGACCTCAACAACAATGCCAGGGGTATAACTATCGCCGAATCACTTGACGCCTCAGAATTCTGTTCACTAAATGGAGACTCGCCGACTAGAGTCGTGGGCACTTGCAGTAGTTCTCCTGACATAACTATTGTCAGTGCCAGCCTAATTGCTGCTTCCCGATGGGAAGTACGTACCACCCTTAGATCAGATCACCTCCCAATCATTATAAAAATTGACAAACCAGCGAACATGACTAAGTCTGAGAAGCGAACGTTTGTCAATCACAAGAAAGCCGATTGGGATGGTTTCAAAGCTTACTCGTCGGCGAAGTTCATCGAGCTACTATCACCTACCAACATTCACAAAGCCGAGAAAAATATTAGGAACGTCATTACCAAAGCCGCGGCACGTTTTATTTCGGCAGGACGTATCCCGAAAGTTCGGCCTAACTTCCCCACTAGTGCCGCCAGATTAGCCGATGAACGTGATCAGATCAGAAGCGCTCACCCTGATGATCCCAGAATTCAGGAGCTTAACTCCGAAATTGATCGACAAGTTAAATACTATAGGAGGGCGAAATGGAATCAGCACCTCGATGAATGTAACCTCAATGAAGGTGTCAGCAAATTATGGTCTACTGTCCGCGCCCTTTCCAATCCTCGGAATGAAAAGGGCAACAACGCCATTGAATTTGGCAACACAAAAACCTGCGATCCTCTTCAGTGTGCTAGCCTGTTCAATAGAAAATTTATTGAACATCCCAAGTCTGACGACCTCAAGCGCAAAATTAGAAGACGGATTCGCAGCCGGAATGTTGACACCATACCATCTTTTACAGCGGACCAGGTTAAAAAAGTCATCGAGAATGCTAAAAACTCCAAGGCCCTCGGACCAGATGGCATTTCGATGACCATGTTGAAACATCTCGACCTTCCAGCCATTGAGTATCTCACGGCCGCCTTTAACTTGTCGATGTCCACGCTTGCCATCCCTGAAATCTGGAAAACAGGTCGAATTGTTCCCTATCTCAAGCCAGGGAAGAGCGCAAATCTCGGGGAATCCTACCGCCCCATTACGATACTTTCTCCTGTCGCAAAGACGCTGGAGGCCCTTATTCACCCCACTCTTGTTGCACATGCGAAGCTAGAACCTCACCAGCATGGCTTCAGGAAGATGCATAGTACCACCACTGCCCTCGATGCGATCACTACACGCATTCGTGATGGGCTAAATCAACGCAGTCGTTGTCACAGAACTATTCTGGTGGCAATAGACCTATCAAGTGCATTCGATAAGGTCAATCATTCAATGCTCTTAGCAAACCTGTTGAATATGCATCTTCCTGCACAAGAGATCCGTTGGATTGCCAATTATCTAGCTGGTCGGCACTCCTTCACCGAGTTTCGAGGCAAACGTTCTAAGCTTAGGAAAATCAAATTAGGTGTTCCACAGGGAGGGGTACTCTCCCCCACTCTGTTCAACATCTACATGTCCGGCCTTCCCACACCACCTGAAGGAATCGAGGTGATTTCCTATGCTGACGATTGCACCGTACTCGCCACAGGGAATGATAAGGATGAAATGCGCCTCCGAATTAATCGCTATCTAGGACGATAACAGGCATTTTTCCAAAGCCGAAACCTCACTATCTCTGCGTCCAAATCCTCTGCGACTTTTCTAACCACTTGGTGGGAGGACATCAGATGGGAGATGGATATACGTATTGGCAACAATTCTGTTCCTAATGTTAAAAACCCCAAAATTCTCGGGCTTCACCTAGAGAACATGATGACGTCTGCAAATCATGCAGCTTCAGTCTGTGAAAAAAAAAATGCGCAGTAGGAACAACATCGTAAAAGCTCTAGCTGGTAGCACCTGGGGCAAAGATAAAGAAACCATGCTAGCTACTTATAAAGCGGTGGGTCGAGCGGCCGCTGATTATGCAGCCCCAGTTTGGACACATAGTCTATGTGACACAAACTGGTCCAAAGTTCAGGTCTGCCAAAATGCCGCTCTACGCATCGCGACAGGTTGCCTTCTGATGTCTGCCCAGGATCACTTACATTAGGAGACAAAATTCGTACCTTTCTCGCATAAACCCGGACATCCAAAACATCTGTCCAACTGCAATGGTACTCCTCATGATGTGGTTCACTTGTTTCAATGCCCCGCTTCGCCCACTGATCTTACCCCTATATCGCTGTCTGAAAATCCTATCGCAGCAGCTATGTTTTTGTCCTTAGACCTCACGGACACAAACATTGACGAACCATAAATCGTACCCACATAGATGCACAGAGGTTTCACACCTTTCTGCACCGCTACAAGAAGAAGAAGAATCCAGGATAAGCCTATATGTAAGGACAAGACAGAGTTAGTTGATCCAGGCCCTCCCGGTTTACCTCCAACAATCGTGTCTACGCTATAAAGCGCCGAGATCCCAGCAGAATTGCTGAAGCGCGGTGGAACACGCCTAACCAACCTTATACATGCGGTACTGCATGGACGATTATCGCATGCCGAAGAAGTCTATGAACGCACAACGAGTTGACGGAGCGAGATTGCGTGGCCGACCGAGTGTTCGCTGGGAGTACTCAGTAGGTGAGGACACCCACTAGTTGCTGGGCTTCCGAAACAGGAGGACAAGGTCGCCAAGGCCAACATCGTAAAGCTTTTTGTTGTATGTACTTCTGCCTGAAATATGTTAGTGAGGTCGCAATAGGTAAGGCTACCCTTTGCCCTGGGCCGGCTACACTGCTCTCTTCCACCAGCTCACGAGACCGTAGTTTAGGATAGGTCTGAATATTGTTTTATATATCCCCTTGATTGAGGGTTTAATGCCCCATATTGTTTCTACATATTTTATGCATATCTAGATGGATCTGGTGGCTTTATTCGTCACCGCTCTTACATGACATTTCGAAGTGATTTTCTTGACAGGATGGTAGCCGTCTAAATTGCATTCACCCGGGACCGCAACCGTTTTAAACCCGTACTTTCTATCTGACAAGCTCCCTGTTTCTTCCACTATGGCGATAACAGTACATGTACGTACAGTACAGTTAAACATGATTTGAGGATGTCGAGTAGGTAAATTGACCGATATGAGCTCGGCTCTTCACTCTAGCGGCCAAGGTAAGGTAAGACAAATTTTTTTCTCGACCGTTTCCAGCCGTTTTTTAACTGAAAAGTAATATCTTGTTTGTCTTTTCGATATCGAGTCAAGAGCTCTGCATATTAGTAGGTCTATCAAATAGCTTACAAATCGATACCCATACTTGGTACGCTTTGATTTGTCGGTCACTGCTTGTTCTAAATCCATAGATGGTTGTTGTTGTTGTAGCGACCTTAGAGATTTTTTTCTCTTGAATCAAAGTGGGTTTTTGGCAGATCTTGACCGTTGTAACAACGGGTAGTTCCGGGACGATTTACATCGAAGAACCGGCTGCTGTAGGAGCATTTTGATAGACAATACAGACATACATCCATGGTCAAAGTGGGATTCGAATCCACGCTCCGGCGACTGAGAAATAGAGTGTCATCTCTACCACTGAGCCACCGAATGCATAGATGGTTGTGTTTATCTTCTTAAATCTAAGAAATAAAAGGCCTAATCGGCTCATTTTAAACTTATTTTTTTCCAAAATTTCAGATGATATTCTCATTAACATTTTCGTTTTTTTTTCATTCAGGTTCATATCAACCCAGCAACGCAATGATGCTAACATTCTATTCGTATTTCAAACAAGCCACTCAAGGACCATGTCGACAAAGTAAACCGGCATTTTGGGACGTTGTCGGAAGGTTCGTTTCCATTCCGTTCTCATCTATAGCATTGACATTCTAATTAAAACGCATTTACCTGTCTCAATTTCAGGGCTAAATGGGACGCATGGCGAGCATTGGGCGAAATGGATAAGGAACGTGCCATGTACTTGTATGTCGAAGAATTGAAAAAGATTATTGAAACAATGTCGTATACGGAGAATGTTGCAAATTTCATGGGCAGCATAAGTGAATTGGATGGCGTGAATGTTGACGATTTGGAAGTAGTTGCACCGGAAATTATCAAAAAGGCCCGATCCAATCCGAACTCGCCGCTATCATCGCGAAATACAAGTCCGACGCGACCACCAAGCTATATGAACGGCGGCTATACGAATGGTGATAGCGGTATTAGTAACGAGACGGAATCGTTTGACCGGCAAACGGATTCGTATAATCAGCATAATGGCTATTCGAGTACGATCGATCAATCGGATGATGAGTATATTGATACTATGGATGTAAGTGACAGTTTTGTTTTTTTATTATCGATTAGATATAATTTGGGGAAATCGTAACTTATGGTATGTTTATGTATGGGCTTTGCAAAGCTAGTTAGATTTCTGTCGTGTTCTACAAATTTATAACTAAAATATCAAACGCTGGGATAAAGCTTTCTTTAGAGTGTATCGTGTATATTTAACAATTTCTGTAAATTCCTTCTTTTTTTATTAACGCTTCAATCAGGATGCAACGGAATATCCATTGCCTAGAAAGGCTAGAACGAGCACTAGCAACAGTATTTCAAAAGTAATTTTCAATACATCACACTTATACATTGTAATTTAGTTCCTGGTTTCCTTTCGTTTTTGTCGTGTTTTCTTGCGTAGAAATCAAATACACAATGAATGCATCTATTACTTTTACAGAGAACCGAAAGTCATTTGGAAATCGCTGCATCACAAATTTTGAAAATTGTTCAAAAAATGGAAAGCGATATAACAGCTGTTAATCAACGAATGGATGGACTGGAAAAACAATTATCTGAAGTTGCGCGATGTAATCAACAAGTTCGAAAGGTAAGAAAATGTTTTCCTCAATAATTTTCACAACTTCTAAAGCATAACGAAATAGATAAATAACTTTTTTTTTTTTGTTCTATTAGCATTGAATGAGGACGATCTGATCATAATAACAATTGTGTTTTCTTTCAGTTGGTGCAACAACGAAAAAATCCCGTTTGGTGGCCATTCAAAGACATCTCACCGGTATGGTTTGCATTGCTAATACTATGGCCATTCGTTGTAAAGCGTGTTGGTACCGCACTTCAACGGAGGAAATGATAAATTCAAACGAATAAAGTTTAAGTAAAAGTCGTCCTTTTATATATCACTACATAAATAACGATACATACATAAATAACGATAACGATAATCAAGACAATGCTACTATTGAAAGAAAATGCTTACGTACGGGATTTGTGCTTATTTTATAATACAACCGAAAACTACTTACTACAAAAATGGTATAGAAGATTATGAAGGTACGCATATGTTTTTTGTTTTGTTTATTTTTTGTTTGTTATTGTTTTATGTTGTTGCATGAATTTGTTTTCAATGTGATAGCCGCTTGGTATGACTAAGTTTTTTTTAAAGAATAATTGGTTAATATTTGATATGGTACAACAAATAATTCAAAGTGCAAAACCACTTAGGCTCTGAAGCCCATTGCATCAAAGTTCTATTTGGGACATACATGGTACTTCGTCAGCAAAAATGCATAAGCTGTAAATGCAATACAAAAATAAAAAGCGAATACCGTAAGTCCATCAGTAATTGCACACGAAATTTTTCACAGTTATATTAAAGTTGCGCAAACGGCTAATGCGCTATGAGTTAATTGAAGTACAAGTCCTTAAGGATTCTTATAATTTTTATTTAATTTTATTATTTTTCGTTTGTATTCCATTTGGTTAAACCAGCTATCATGACACTTATTCTTGTATTGTTGTTGTAACTTTAAAATTTATTTATGACTCTTTTTGTTACGATAGCATTCTGAAAATTATTCAAGATTAAAAATCAGCATATGCGAGTATGTATAATGAAATTTAGACTGAAAAAGGTAGACAACGTTATTCGGCAATTTTTCTAACTATTCATGTAATATGGACTTTGGATGAGTATACAATGAAAGGAATAGCATGAACTATATTTAATCTAAAAAAACTTGTAGCATCGTAGGGGGAAAGTCTTTTTGTCTTTATATATTTTAAAACGCTATTGTATAGTGTACATTCTACTATGTATGTATTCTTCGTTCTAGTACATATTCATGTTCATTTTCTTATTCCAATTTAGACATAGGTTTAGTTAGATAAGGTATGGTGTAAATGGTATTAATTGTGGATATTATATTACGTAATTGATAAGTAGGGGAATATGATTTCATTATATATTTTTGTTTTTGTCATTAATTCAAATTCTTCTTGTATCTGTGGCTTTATAGAAAATTATTTTAGATATATTTACAAGTATAAATACGTGTACACAATGAACGGTTTTTATGTTATTAAATGACAATATTCCAAAGATTAAAGATTTGTTTTAATATTACTACTACTACAACTAGGTTGCATTAACCCCTTGTAATAGGGCACAGACCGTCTACTTACTCCTAACGGTCATAGTGTACAGTCTCTGGCAATTTCTCGTAATTGATACACTTTCCATCCACAGATCCGCACCATGTCATTTCAGAGTGACTACTATCGTCAGTCTCTTTGGGAATAGTAGTTTTATCGGATAGACCGGCCAGCAAGGCAGTTATTATCTTTACGTAACGTAAGACTGATATACTGCCACTTTCGCCTGCGAATCAATTCGTCAATATTGGGCATTTGACCCGTCCGTCTTAGGGCTCAAAAATGATTAAGCTTTACGTAAGCTTGCAGTTTTTTATGACCATAACGGTAACTTTTTAAATGACGCTCCCATGTAACAGCACTGAAAAAGTTAAACAAGGCAGTGCGGGTGGCTCTAGCCTCTGGGTAACTGCCATTCAATTTCTGATCCTGAGCTTATCTCAGATATTATCTGCACGGTGTTGAATTTGCCGGAGCTTCTTCCTGATTGAATGTAGTGAACTGAGGGCTGAAACTTTTAGATTTACTAGTGAAAATGGCGCGGAGTTAAACTAAGTAACTTTTGATGAGGCTGTAAATTTCAGGAGCGTCGTTGCCGATTGACTCAATGGTACAATCACGGCATATTAAACTATTTTGAGGTTGCGTAGAAAGTCCTGACATATAAAAGTTAAAAAGATTATCAGATAATACTCCTCCCTGGGATCGCATTGTTTGAATTTTCGTAGCTTGGTTTCTAAGCTCAGTGCAGTGAACTTGAAACGAGTGGAGATTCGTTGATCAGTAGTTTCGTATAGTTGATCGTGTTAAACGGTTTTGACAGATCAGGGCTTCGGCTGGTTAAAACCGTTGCAAACCTTGGACGTAATTATATGGAGAGCATACACCTTATGGAATTCATGTTGATGTTTGGCAAGATTTATATGTATATATAGTTGACGACAAATTGTGGTGGTACAGGTGTTTATGATTATCATCATCAATGTGGCATGATAGCCCGACGTCGGGCCTTGGCCGCCTGAATCGTTGACCTCCAATTGTCGCGGTTACGTGACCTTGTCCTCCAGTTTCGGAAGCCCAGCAGCTGGTGGGCGTCTTCACCTACGGAGTTCTCCCAGCGAGCTCTTGGTCGTCCACGTAACCTCGCTCCGTCAATTCGTTGTGCGTTCATAACTTTCTTTGGCATGCGATTGTCGTCCATCCGTTGTACATGCCCCGCCCATTGCAGATGTTGAAGCTTCAGCTTGTATCGGATACGCCATTGGTCTCGCTCGCGAACGGCCCCGAAAATTCGCCGAAGGACCTTTCGCTCGAATCGGTCTAGCAAAATTTCGGAGGCTTGGGTAAGGGTCCATGTTTCGCAGCCATAACATAGCACGGGTCGGATGATCGTTTTGTACACGCGGAGCTTCGTGTTCCTGTACGCAAGTTTCGAATTAATTATAGGGAGGACCGAGAAATATGTCTTATTGGCTAGTTGTATCCGTCGCTTAATTTCGTCGGTTTCGTTGGCGTCCTTTGATAAGTTACAACCCAGATAGTTGAAGTTGTCTACATACTCGATATTAAGGTCACCCACTGTGATGCTTGAATTTGCTGGCGTCCTTGTTTTCGATTGCATCATGGCCTTTGTTTTGCTTTCATTGATATGTAGTCCAACTTCCTTTGCGGCGTTATTGAGGTTATGCAGAAGGCTTTCTGCATCACCCAACCTTCGAGACATGATGTTGACATCGTCGGCGTACGCTACTAATTGAGTCGACTTGATGAGTAGCGTTCCGCTGCTGTCCATATTCATGGCTCGAATTACATACTCCAAAGCCAGGTTGAAGAGCGTCGGCGCCAGCCCGTCGCCCTGCTTGAGTCCAGTACGAGTTTCAAATAGGTCAGTGAGTCGGTTCTGCACTTTTACCTGCGAGACGGTATTAGTCATCGTCATCCTTGTGAGTCGCACTAACTTTGCCGGTATACCAAAATTCAGCATAATGTTGTACAGTACACTTCGATCGATACTGTCGTATGCCTGCTTGAAGTCGACAAAGATTTGGTATACGTCGATGTTGTATTCCCAGCACTTTTGGAGTAGTAGCTTCACTGTGTAAAGCTGATCGGTCGTTGAACGACCAGGTCTGAAGCCGCCTTGATACTCGCCAATGATTTGTTCTGCGTACGGATTGATTCTCTTTTCAAGAATTTTTGATAAAATCTTATAGGCCGTACAAACTAATGATATGCCTCTGTAATTCTCACACTTCAGCTTATCACCCTTTTTGTGGATTGGGCAGATTATGCTTTTGCGCCAATCTTCGGGGATTACCTCGTCGTTCCATATTTTCAGCAGTAGCACATGTACAGCGTTAGTCAGGCACGTTCCACCATGCTTCAGCAGTTCTGCTGGGATCTCGTCAGCGCCGGGCGCTTTATTATTTTGGAGCGACTGTATGGCAAGACTCACCTCCTCTACTGTTGGGGGTAGAACGGTAGGGCCTGGTTCGGCAAACTGCTCAAGAGCTAGCTCCGCGGGGGATGTCGATGATGAATTGAGGACCTCTTCAAAATGCGAGGCCCATCGTTTGTTGACGCTTTCGATGTCGCTGATGATGTTACCATCCTTGTCCTTACATAGGCTTGTACTAAGTTGATATCCGTTCTTAACATTATTTATAAGTTTGTACGCCTGTCTAATGTTCTTACTGGCTAATCTTTGGTTTATTTGCTGCAACTGCTCGTCAAAATGTTTGCGTTTCTTACGTCTAATTAACCTATTAGATACGCCGAAGTTCGTTATATCTTTCATTCTTGGCTCGAGATGCGCGTTGTGTGTATTGGCGATAGGCTTCATTTTTCGCCTCAATCGAGGCCCTGCATTCGTCGTCGAACCAGTCTGCTCGTCTGCGCCGGCCTTTATAGCCCACGACCTCTTCTGCGGTTCCTATCGCGGCCGGGTCTTCGCCCCGGAACCACCCATGCATTTTATGCATGGCCAAGAGCCGCACACCCCCCTCGACACATACAGGAAACAAAAGTTGCATCACATCATCAACATCTTTTTTACACTATCGGAGCAACCATGCCGGCCCAGTTGCTCCAAATTCTACTTATACGCGCCGGCATCGAAATAAATCCTGGTCCATGGATGTGCTGCGTCTGTGGTAAGAGGATTTATTCTAACGTACAATCCTCAGTGCAGTGCTCATGCTGTATGGAATGGTGCCATTTCAAAAATTGTTCTGGGCTCAACAAGACGGATTTACGATCAACAACAACGATCAGCACCTTCATAGCACCAAATTGCAAAATCTGTGGCCAACAGTCTTCATCGACCTCACAACAACCCACTAATCAGGGCCAACAATCATCACCTGTCACCCCCACAGTCTCTGCACACCACACAGCACCACGACACACTCTTACACCAGCACCACCACTGCAAGTTGCAAACTACTCCACCACAAAGATAGTTCAACTAAATTGTAATGGTCTACAACATAAAATTGTTGAGATCACTGACTTTATGGACAGACATCACATACGAGTTGCTGCAATCCAGGAAACCAAACTAAATGCCGATTCATCGCTAAATTCTTACGGAGGCTTCAACATCATCCGACGCGATCGACCCACTGGCTCAGGAGGAGGTTTGGCTTTCCTGATACATAACTCGCTGCCATATTCATTAATCGATATCGCTGCCGCCGATACCACAACAGAATTACAAGCGATATCAATCAGGTCGGGAAATGTTGATATAGATATTCTCAATATCTATATACCACCAGCATCAAGTTGTCCCACTGGTTTCCAGGCCAACATTTCCCCCCTACTCACCGGGCGATATCGCCTATTACTGGGCGATTTCAATGCTCACCATGATTTATGGCACTCAAACCTCAACAACGACACCAGAGGCAACCACATCGCAAACCAACTAGATGATTCCGATTTCTGTCAATTGAATGACGACTCACCAACCCGCATTGCAGGATCATGCAGAAGCTCGCCTGACATATCCATCGCCAGCCCTGGGCTCATAAACAGCATTACTTGGGAACCGTTCATAACTTTCTCGTCAGACCATTTGCCTATCGTCCTCACGATTGATAAACCGTCTCAGTTTACGTACACTGAGAAGAAGACATACTCGAATTTCAGCAAAGCCGACTGGATTGGCTTCCAAACCTACACAAATGAAGCGTTTTCTGCCCTTCCAACCCCTACTGACGTACGTACTGCTGAAAAAAACCTGAGACGGATTATCCAGAATGCAGCCAAAAGATACATTCCAGCGGGCCGCATCCCAATCATGAGACCGCATTTCCCATCATCTGCTGCAGAATTGGCAAAAACGAGAGATGAACTCCGAACAGCAGACCCAAATGATCCTCGCATCGGCGATCTCAACAACATTATAAACCAGCAAGTCAACGACCACAGGAAACAGTTATGGAATTCGCATTTAAAAACATGCCACGTAAAATCCGGCGTAAGCAACCTTTGGAGAACGGTACGTGCACTATCAAACCCCACAAAACCCAAAGGTAAGGTAGCTATAAAATTCGGTGATAACACATACAACAACGACGACAAATGCGCTCACAAATTTAACCAACAATTCGTCGAACATCCCGAAAAAGATAAGCTCAAGCGCAAAATTACCAGAGCTATCCGAAACAGCACCACTGACCAACACCTCCAGGTTACCTCAAACGAAGTCAAGCTTGCAATCAAAAATGCGAAAAACTCCAAAGCGTACGGACTAGACGGTATTGCCATGACTATGCTCAAACACATCGACTCTCCGGCCATTGAGTATATCACTGCTACGATGAACCTGTCGCTGAAAACCTTCATCATACCCGAGCTATGGAAAAAAGGCCGTATCACCCCCATACCGAAGCCAGGCAAAGATCATACTCTAGCAGAATCATACCGTCCAATAACGCTACTGTCCCCCGTGGCCAAAATACTTGAGGCACTAGTGTTGCCTAAACTCCTGGAGCACGTCCAGCTTGCCAATCACCAACACGGTTTCCGGAAAATGCATAGCACTACAACCGCTATAGACAGGATCACCTCCAACATTTTCAATGGACTCAATCAGCCGAAACCCTGCAAGCGCACTATCCTCGTAGCTCTCGATTTGTCAAAAGCATTTGACACTGTTAACCACACAGTACTTTTGACAGACCTACGCAACACTACTCCTCCGTATATCCACAAATGGATCGCGAATTATCTTGCCGGTCGTCAATCCTGCACCGAGTTTAGGAATGGGAAGTCCAAACTCAGGAAAATTAAACAAGGCGTTCCACAGGGCGGAGTCTTATCTCCCACCCTCTTCAACCTTTACATGTCAGGACTGCCCACACCACCCACGGGACTCGAAATCATCTCTTATGCTGACGACTGTACCATCATGGCGACTGGCAACGACATTCCCGAAATGTGCGACCACATCAATGAATACCTGCTGACACTCAACGACTTCTTTGTGAGTAAAGGCTTGAAGCTCTCAGCACCAAAGTCCTCCACCACCATATTCACCAGCTTCAACCAGGAGTACAATATGCAACTCCCGATATCTATCGACACAAACGTCATCCCTACTATTCGGACTCCCAAGATCCTAGGTGTCACGATAGACAACTCCGGCAAATTTAACACACACGCTGATAACATCTGCTCTAAACTCAGGAGCAGAAACAAAATTCTTAAAGCTCTTGCCGGTAGTACTTGGGGCACCGATAAAGAAACACTTCTGACTACCTATAAAGCCATCGGTCGCCCCCTAGTCAATTATGCAGCACCGACGTGGTCAAATGGTCTCTGCAACACAAATTGGGGCCACATACAAATCTGCCAGAACACGGCACTTCGCACCATCACCGGCTGTGTTAAGATGTCCTCAGTGGATCATCAGCACCAGGAGACTAAGATGATGACTTTGAGAAACCACAACGAACTTCTTACTAAACAGTATCTAGTCGGATGCTATCGTACAAATCACCCGAACAATGAACTCATGGACAAAACACCACCGCCACGACGAATAAGACGCTCTATCAGGGACAAAGAGCGCGAAGTCCAGCGATACAAAAAGGTTCCCTTCGATAACTCCGACTACAAGGCGGCGATTGCAGACATACACACAAAAGACGTTCGTAAAGCTACTCAAAGCCTCACAAATAATCGTGTACTTGGCACCAAACCTCCAGCCATATCTCCTGACGAAGAACAATTACCGAGAGCTACCCGTACCACCTTAGCTCAGCTCCGATCCGGTTGGTGCCCGCGACTAAATTCTTATTTATCGCGTATAAATAATGAAGTTGCAAACACCTGCCCAGCCTGCGGAACCAGTCCACACGATGTAGACCACATTTTCGATTGTCCAGCTACTCCCACGCAACTTACACCACTTGCGTTATGGTTACAACCAATCGAAGCAGCTTTTTTTCTAAACCTCTACCTCGAGGATGGAATGCCCACCATCTTCGAATAAATATGATGCAACAAATTAAACGTTTCCTGTCTGTGCCGCTAATACAACAACAACAACAACAACAACCTCTTCTGCGACCCTCTTGATGCTGTCTTTGAGCTCCTCCCAGAACTCATGGATGCCTAGATTATTGATGTTATCAAGCATGGGCGACAGTTTTTCCTCAAGTGCTGTAGTATACGCAGCCGCCGTAGCATCATCAATCAAATTATCAACCTCGAAGATCTTGGCAGGGTTGATTCTCGTTAGGTGCACCGAAGAGATTCTGCACCTGTAGGTCGTCTTCACCAAATAGTGATCGGTGTCGCAGTTGGCTCCTCGATAGGATCGAACATGTAGATCATTAGAAGCCCATCTCTTGCTGATCAGTACGTGATCGATCTGGTTCACGGTGTATTCATCTGGAGACTTCCAGGTCTGCTTATGGATTCGTCGATGAGGGAAGCATGTAGAGCTTATGACCAAGTTTCTGCCGCTCGCGAAGTCGATAAGTCGCCGACCGTTGTTGTTGTTTTCGTCGTGGAGGGTATGACCACCAGTAGTTCCCCTATGCCTGCTTTCGTTTCCGACTTTGGCGTTAAAGTCTCCTAGCAGCAGCTTGACGTCGTTTGATGGAAGTGAGTCGAAGAGTGTTTCTAGGTCGTTGTAGAACTCGTCCTTAATCGCGTCTTTACTTCTGTAGGGGCATGCGCATTAATGAGCCAGAGATTAGCGAAACGGGTCTTAATGCGGATCGCACATAGCCGCTCGTTGATGGGTTTGAAGCCGATAACGTGGTCCTTGAGTTATTCACGATGAAAGCTACTCCAAACTCCTTGTTGCCCTCCTCTTTACCACTCGTAAAAATAGTGTGCGAATTGAGGTCGTTAATCTCGCTTTTGAGCCATTTAGTTTCCTGGATTGCAACCATGCTCAGCTTGTATTGTTCTACCTGATCCAGGAGGGCCCTTAAGGCCCCCGGTCTATTCAGGGAGCGTACATTCCAGGTTCCGAAAGAGTAATCAGTTGTTCGTTTGCGGGGTCGTCGTTGTTTTGTATCCGTCCAATCCGAGGCTTTTGTTTCAGGTTTCTTGACTTGAAGTTTTTTCTTAGGATGAGTTGTCGGCACATCGCAAAAACCATGATAGGGTTTAATCGTTTAGTAAAGGCCATCATGGGCTTGCCTCGAAGATGCTGCTTTAGTGGTTGAGTTAGACGTTTTCTGTCACCTATCACGTTATGTAACCTGAGACGCTGCAGATGTAAATACAGCACTCAGGCGCAGCGGTGCTTCTTCCAAATGTCGCATCAGATGATTTGACTTAGCCGTTAGAGGTTTTACTCACTACCGTTACCAGGGGGCGCCCGCGCGGAGGACACATGGAGAAGTCTTTTGCCCCCCAATTATGATTATGCCGTGGTGTAATGCTAGATCCATACTGGCTACTCATTTGCAGCTCGCGATGCCAACTGGGAGCGGTCATCGCATCTACACCGCCTGGTTGGTCGTCCAGTTTTGATATTTAATGTGTTAGCTGACACTTGTGACACTTGTAACTTGAATTGTCGAATTGAAAGTGACCATTTTGCGACTTTTTTTTTGTGTGAAATTGTATAATTCTTCAATGACCTAATAATAATTTAAACGCGCAGAGTCCGATTTTGATAATTAAATTGAAAACAAACCTCCAAAATGAATGTTTGGTAGCTAGCTTAGGTGGTAATTAAAAGCGATGTCAGCTTTTTGACGAGCTGTCAATTAGAGTCGGTGTGGATACAGCTTAACGTAGAAATAGCCAGTAATAGCGACGGATCTTGAATTGATTGTTGCTGAGGCGGCAACGACGACTGTTCTCCGCTGTCTCTACAACCGTGGGCAGTATGGGTGCTTTTCCGTTGGTTGGTGCTGCTCTGCCCGGAACAGTTTTGTAAATGACACTATTATTAACAGCACGTGCATTGTACTGATGACTGAATAGTAGTGTAAATTCTTTCTCCACAAACATAAATCCCTGGCCAGTTTCGATGCTGGCGTGTATGTTTTTCCCTTCCCTTCTTGCTTCAAAGGGGTCGTTGATAGAAACACAATTATTAGCCTGAGCCGTTCATCCTATGCATATCCGAAAGTCCAAGCAATTTCGCTGCAAATGAAAAATATGTAAGTATTGGCCGAAGCCTCTCAGCCTTTACTTCCTCATCTCGAAATTTTGCTCGCCATCCGCTTGATACGTTTTGGGATTATCACCAGGTTTTGCCTTTTCCAACTATTCGGTAAGGCCTGCGCCACTAGACTGATTTTAAAAACCTAAATCAATTTTTCGGGCGTTGTACTGCTGCTATTTTTAATGCTTAGTTGGAGTCGTCATTTGAACCTGACGAGTTACTATCCTCCAGCCTGAATGCGGCTTGAAGTATTTCGCTTTCGATGATAGCAGGAATGTAGCTTGCCGCCAATACGTAAGCTCGGCTCTAACTGCTTAGACAATCCTTCCCAACAATATCAGGCCAGCCATGACACTTTCTGTCCTGCTTTATTCAGCACCACGCTATACGCTATATTCCCCATGGACATTTATATTTACTTCACACCGTCAAAGAATCTTGCCTACAATAGGACTGTTCCTCATCAAAACGCCCAGCCGAACATCCAACGGGCGGTCCTCTTGCTATGCCTCGACTTGATCTGTCGACTGAAGAATACTGCTAGATGCGAGGGCTGCCTCTGGAAGAACTTACCAGGTCCGAACATAAATGAGTAAGACAGATTGATAGCTCTTTCCCGAATCTATGGGTGGTGGTGCATGGCCGTTCTTAGTTCGTGGAGTGATTTGTCTGGTTAATTCCGATAACGAACGAGACTCAAATATATTAAATAGATGCTTACAGGGTTATGGTGTTTGAAATTTTACATAGCCTTCAGATGTAATGAGCAATGTATGTTATGTTTGACTGTGTTTGTGTGGGTTGAGCCGTACCTGAATGTTTGTCCCATTAATACGGACATTTCAGAGACAGTCGGTTGTCTAGGCATAATGGATTGGCAAGCACCTCCCCATCTGTTGCGAGTGGGACTAAATTTAGTTTCGATAAGTTAGTACAGCCCGTATATGCCGTCCAAAAATAAAATAATTTTGCCTAAAACTTTTCATCTTTGCTCCGGTATATACACGATCAGTGATTGTTTCATGTGACCACCATTACCATCCAGCACTTTTACAAGATATAAAAATTACCTTTTCTTGCTCTCCAATATTAAATTAAAATACAAGGTTTAATTTTCATAAAGCCGACTATGAAGGAATTAATGCCAGGTTGTCTGACGTGAATTGGTCGTGGTCACTCTGCTCTATTTTGCTAGTACTTTCTGACAATCTTCCATCATATTAATGCATTTTACCAATCCTGTAACCCATTTCGAAGCCTCAAATTACATCCAATTCGGTCAGTCTTTTAATTTTGTCTCTAGGCAATAACTCGTCCTGTGGACCTGATTGACTTTCAAATACCTTTTTAAAAAACGTTAGGAATGCGATTTCAACTCCGTTCTCTGATTTTGAATAAGAGTATTCGTGAGTGCTATTATACTTACTTAACTTTAGCACAATATCTGCTATCACAGACGATGAAAGAGAAGGGAATCGACGTAGCAAATTATCTGCGACCAATATAAAAAATTGCGTA
Organism: Microchrysa polita; assembly: GCA_949715475.1. Taxonomy (NCBI): domain Eukaryota; kingdom Metazoa; phylum Arthropoda; class Insecta; order Diptera; family Stratiomyidae; genus Microchrysa; species Microchrysa polita. The sequence continues at coordinate 28,408,230 of OX454416.1, forward strand.
GCTCGCTTTAGATTGCAGATAAGGACAACCATGTAGCAATTTACATTCTCGATAGCGGATAGATTGCCTATAGGTATAACAAGAGCTCCGCTTGTGGGATGATCTACGAAACGCTTTGATAAGGCATCTTTCATACATACGCAATCTTCCAGCATAGACCCCTTCGAGGCTCTTGCCAGGGAGGCGTTTCAGCACCTGTTGGCCGTTTGCATAACAAACCGTAGAGGCTTGAAATTGCCGTGAAGCAATGATAACCAGTAGGACCAGAGGGGTCTTTCATAGAAACCCTGTCTGATGTAGGTACAGTTAGCGGATTAGCGGAACAGAGGGTCTTACAACTGTTCAATCAACTATAAATAGCTTGCGATGCCTACATGCCAAGAAAGTGTTCGATCACTAATCGGAGAGAAAGCTACAAGTGGCCCGAAGAGATCGCGAGTGGGGGACACGAGTGCTTCAGAACTCGGCGCCTTTGTAAACGACACGAATAGCAGCGTGATCGAGGCTTATAAAGCCAAAACTTGCAATTAAAAGGAGCAAACAAAATTGCTTTAAACAGCTCTGGCGGACAGAGAGCTCCCATCCCGGCACTGCTCATAGATATTGTCTCCACTTTGTTTCCTCAACATGAATTGGAAACTGCGAGACAAAGCCTTACAAAGCCGATTAGAGGAATCCCACCCCAATTACAAAGTGTGACCTTTGAAGGGCAAATTCGAAGTTTGAGGGTGGTAAACCACCTGGCCCTGATGGCGTCCCTAAGCAGAGAAAAGGTATTCTCTCAAAATCAGAATCGGAAAGTGTGTCATGCTCATAACCTCCAAGCAAGCCGTTAGGTACTTGGGGGTTATGGTTGACTCGAGACTAAGTTTTGGAGAGCACTTAAAGTATATACGTGAAAAGCGGCGACCGCCGATGCACACGGGTGAAGAAACATAGAAAGGCTGGAGTCTAAGAGAAGATGACAGATCCGATAGCATGAGGCCGATGGACGCATATACCATACCAGATATTGTACGTGGGTAGACCGAAAACATGGGAATGAAAATTTCTATGACCAAACTCTTAACGGGCCACGGAGGATACGGACAATATTTGCTTCGGTTTAAGCTGGACGACTCGCCAGAATGTCTTAAATGCGAGGGAGTTGCCGAGAAAGCGAAGTATGTCCTGTTTGATTGTCCAAGATATCTGCACCCAATTGGAAGCGAAATTGGTAGAAGACGTAAGCCCCGAGAAGATGGTGAATCTTATGCTGGCATCAGAAGACAACTGAGCTTCCGTAAGCAAGGCAATTTGTTCAGTTCACTTCACGTGGAGCTACAGAGGGAGCAGCTTAGACGGAAGTTTACAACCAGAGTTGATGGGTTATCAGCTGGAACTAGACCTGTTATATAATTCCGTAATAAATAAAGGCAACGAAAGAGGCATTTCGGCTTAGTCGGCAGCTCCGACATGAATGCATGCTGGTGGGTCTTAGCGTTCCAGCATGCAGTACCTATCTTTTGAAGATTCTCCCAAGACAAAAAAAAGAAACGTCGTAGGACATTCAAAGAAATATGAGTGCCAAGCTGCCCCAAAAGTGCCCCAAATTTCAGATAGATCGACCCCCAATGGGTTCCTAATTTATCGAAAATATTCCGTTGCGAAACATCAGTTACCTCGTTTATTTGAGCATTTCCTATTTCGAAGGGTTGTAACTTTGAAGCCCAGGCAGGTAGCATTATGCAATTTCGATTAAATGTGGGCTCTGCTCTACTTAAGAAACGTACAAAGGTTTAATGTTTAACGTATATTATAAATTAAAATATATTTTTTCATATAATTTTCAAAATATGTAGTCATAAACTAACCCTATGTTCTCCTTCTACGATTTCGTCTAACCGAGCGCTTTTGCCCATTGAAGTTTTTATTGCGAGATCTGCGATTAGTTTGGCGCCTGATTTTATTTGATCCGTTGTTGCTTCTGTTCGCTGTGTTTAAACGTTGACGTCTTTTTACAGCGGCTCTTCTATTTAAAACAGGCGGGCCGTTTTGGACGACTTGTCCACTGATAATACTTGGTCCATCAGCAGTAGCCTGTCTAATTGGCACAACGACTTTCCTATTGGGAGTTGCCATCCCAGGTTGCCCGTTGTTAAGTGCCTGCTGTTTTCTGGGTGCAGTCAATCTTCTGCGAGCTGATACTCTCCTACGAAGTGGACGATTTCTGCGTCGAAGTTGATTTCTACGATTTTTTTGGATACCAGGAATTTTACGTCGAATCAGTTGTCTTCTCTTATTATTCTGGCGAGGAGTGGCTACTGAACTAATGTTTTCACGATCTTTATCCTGGTTTCCTGAATTGTTAGAATTGTAGTCGCCTTCAATTACACTTTCGACTGAGCTGGATTTATCGACGTCGGCGTAATCACTATATGCGGTATCGTTGAAATCTTTATAGTCATTGTCAGTGTATTCCACAGCTTCGTTGGGTACTGCATTTTTATTCTCTCCCTTTTCTTCAACTGGTTTATTTATATCATAATTTCCTTCGTCCTTGTAGTCATAGTCTCCACTTCCAACTTCATCAGTATCTGAATAGTCTTTTCCATTGTCCGTATAGTCATCACTGGTAAGGTCCTGCACATCTGTTTTTGAAATGTCAATATTGTTTTCCTGTTAATTGATGTAGAAATAAATAAATAAAATGTTTGTTTTTTTCTAAAAGTACACTTCATACACTTGAATCTGCTTCCCATAATGATTGGACTAAAATAACTAAGGCCACCAGGAACCACTTTGTAAAAGCCATATTAAGAAATAAAATTTAGACAGTGAGTCTTTGCGGCAATGGGCTGACTGATTTTCATTTCTAGGCTAACTTTCTTTATATGCATAATTTCTTGAATATAATTTGAAAAAAATATTTATTCAACTGTATTGCAAAAATCTGTTTAGTTTTTCTTTTTCGTTTGGTGATGTTAAGGAAATAATAAACAGGGAGTGCGGATATAAGAAAAAATAGTTTGATTTAATGCATTTTATTTGAAGAGTAATTGAATTTTAGAATGAAACAACATCGCTCTGATGGCTAAATAAATAGAAGTTCATTCTGAGGGGCTAACAATGTAGGAAAGAAGGATTTGGGGAGTTTAACCAGATCTCGTCCGTATGCCTTTCTGACCTTCCACAGAATAGGGGAATCGTTTATTGAATCGAGTCGGGTAGCTTCTGGCTGCGAGTTTTCAGTATTCACGTCTGAATTTTGCTTTTGTGTCCAGTGGCGGCTCGTGAAGTACAGAGCCAGGTGGGCAGTGGGCAGATTTACCATCAGGAAAGAATACTATACATGCATATCCACACTGTTTTTTAATGCGTTAAAATTGTGCTCTTTGAGTCAGTCCATTTTAATGTTTTTAAGCTTGTTGTATTTACGTATGTATTAGGTGAATCGTTTAGAGTTTTTTTTTTACAAATCAGTTATGCTCAATCACACCATGAAAATCCATACAGATAGCTACAGTTCGGAATCCAATATTACATCTTTTTTTTGGCAGAGAACGGTCGCAATGTGGAAAAATAATCCAGTATTTACCTTTCAAAGGGACCAGCAATAGTCGCGACAATATTTCAATAAAATTATATTCAACGAGACCGAGTTCTAATCGTGCGAATAGCACGATGAGTGTATACCCTATACCCAATTTAATTTTTTTTAAGGGGGAAGGGGTACGTGGGCTGTATCTCACACATCTTTAATATCTTATAACGGCATCCAGCAGCTATCATTTGCGATAAATTTCAAGTTTTTCGGGACATTCTATCAAAAGATATGGCGGAATATTTCTTTGTATGGGATGTAGGGGTAGGGGAAGTCAGACCTTCTCCACTTTCCACTAACTTCAAGCATATGTCACAATTAGGCATTGATGAAAATTTCAGGTCCCTAGCGACATTCTGTCGAAAAATATTGCCGAATTACACTATCACTGAGTGGTCATTTGTATGGGAGGTAGGAGAACCCTTGGTCCGATTTGGCCCATTTTCAATACCATCCAAGGTTTTATCAAAGCAATCATCTGACCGAAATTTCAAAACGCTAGCTCCATTATTTCGGGAGTTATCGTGCGAACTGACAGACACACGGATGGACAGACAGACAGACGGACATGGCTTATTCGAATCAGGGACCGACCCTGATCATTTATATATATACTTTGCCATACCTCCGGTGGCTCTTTTGAGGTGTTACATAAATCGTCGTAACAAAAACAATATACCCTATACCATCTTATGGGTATAGGGTATAATAAGTAAATATTAAGCACTGCTCCTTTTAATGGTTATTCAAATTTGGATACCTCTTTCTTTTTTTTTTCATTTGAGGCTGGAAAAGGCAACCCAAACGGATCACCTAATATATGATTAATTGTAATGATATATTAAATTATGATGAGACATTATGTCCGAAAGTTTGTTTACTTAAAATTATTTTTTTAAAAGCAATGCTAACATTCTTTCGCATAATAACAGGACCTACCTACAAATCTTCCTGAATAAATAATTTATCAAAGACAATTCCTGTAAATTAGGAAGTTCCTGTAAATTAGGAAGTTAGCTGCTATGTATTTCTACAATTATGCAAATAAAATGCACTGCCCAGCAAGAGCTAGCGGGGAGGGTTTAGATCCCTCTTGCCATGGGGAGGAAAAATGTGTGAGGAATAGAAGTGGGAATTTTTTTCTATATCATGCACATGCAATAACACAACAAAAAAAAATCATTTTTTGAAGTACATACAAACTAAATTTAAAACTTCCAGATCATATAGAGGAGAAAATATAAATAGGTATCTATATCAAGCAAGATACATATTAGATCAAATAAATAAGATTTTAATATTAATCCCGTCACCAAAATAAATATTTTATAATAGTAATTAATAACACTAAAATGTAGGGAATCAGAGAAAAGCGATTAGTGTTTTCTAAAAACATACATAACAAATAAAAAATAAAAAACGGCCGTTGATAACGTAATCATGCACTACTGCTACAAGTACGAGTATAACGCCTCCAAACCACTTGAAAAAAGGAAGAAAATCTGACAAAAACACACGCACAAATTAAATACTCTACAATGCACCATGCACAATTTGAATGCCAAACTTATTATTGTATCCATGCACCACGCGCTATGCTATGAGTATCTAACTACTAGAACAGCGCCACGGGCCACGCGCTCGCGAACGTTGCACAAGTTCATGGATACCTTACCTACTAGTGTAGTATTGGGCATGCCCTTTAGTGAAGTTCAGATACTTTCAATGCGCATGCGTTGACTGTATAAGAAGATTCATCGTGACTCTATGTGCTATGGAATAGCTATAGAATAGATTGATGGTACATGTGGGCAGAAAGGCATTCTGCCCATAGGTTGAGTTGAGTGAGATGATGATGTTGATATGATGAGCAGATACATGAAGGAAGTATGAATGGGCGCAATGCAATGTACATAATGGTTGGTGATTCACGCGTGCGCTTCTTATAATTATTCAATTGATATCAATATGAGCTTTCGCTTATGTAGAGGAGAGGAGTTTTTTATATTGGCAATTTAATCGTGATTAACTCATTGCCGGACACAACGCCAAAATTTGACACGATTTGTATGGTCAAATGCTCAAAATTGGACGTCTATAGACGTTGTGTCCGGGAAAGTGTTAAGTACTAATGAATGGCTATTGTCATTTTAAGGAAAGTTACGTCACGTTAAGTTAGATATGCATGTAGGTACCGAAGTGAATCAATTATGTTCTAAGAAATAACTTTTATTTTATTTTTATTTTTGGCTAGCATTTTGTAGGGTGGGCAGTGCCCTACCTGCCCACTTAGACCGGCCGCCCCTGTTTGTGTCTTTCTCGTGGTTAAGTGATGAAGAAATCCAACATAAAATACATAATCATTCGTTTTTATTCATCTTTATATTTCCACAAAATTTGTTAAACATTAGTTACAATATATATTTGTTAGTCTTAGATATTTAACAGTATAAATTGTAATTTATTTTACTTCTTAACCAAATTAGAATACATTTACAATTCACATTTTCAACACCAGCCTTTATACATTTTTGTTTCATATAACATTAAATTAAAACTATAATTTTATAATTAATTTAAGAACTAAACTGGAAAATTTCGTCTAATTTTGTTCCACATCGCAACAATTCGATATTATAAATACAAAACTTGAGACAACAAAACTTACATTTTGACGAAAATTTTCCATAATGCTTTGGTAATTGCTCTGAACAATTTTGTTTCTTCGTTTTCATCCGAAATACGTACAATTATAAACAGAAGGCACGGCCTTAAACGTACACTATAAAATACTTACACAACATACACTGACTACCATACAAAATTCCCACGTATATCCACTTAATCTACTCATTTAATATAACATTCTAGATCCTCATCGACACATTCATACATACTAGCCGTATATACTCGTAATATTAAATACATACTCGTATAAGATCCTTAGAAAATAAAATCCTAATAAACATCCACTCTATTATCCGGCGGTGGTGCATGGCACCATCTTGACGCAATTACACCTAAGCTGATGAGTAATAGGGTGAGCGAGGATAATCCTAAAATTACACCATTCGTGACGTCATGCATGGGAGTTCCCGGTAACGGGTGAATGGCCATCAGAACGAGTAGAGCACAACATTGGAGCAAGGAGAAGACGGTGAGCAAGATATAGCCGGATGTGTAGTTACGATTCGGAAACCATTCACAATGACGGGATTTGAATCCTTGAAAGCCCAAAGCGGCAGCTGCAAATCCTGATATGACACCAATTTCCAGGTAATATGAACGTCCCAGCTTTAAAGAAAATGAAAAAAAAAATGGATTAATAAAATGGAATTGCGTGGAAGAAGATCAATTTCTATAGAGTGAATTAAGTTTTGATATCGATTCGGTTGATCTAGCACAAAGATGAATTTTCATGTCAGTATTGTGATGCATAGCAGCATGTATGGAAAAATACTGGAGAGTTAATAAATAAATATAAGCCCAATCATCAGCCCCAAATCTTACGACTATAGCAGGCATCACCTGCTCTAAGGGGGGGGGGGTTAATCCGAGCGGCCACCCAGCGGGCGCTAAGTTCTAGGGGCGACTTTTCAGCTAAACTCTAGATAAAGAAATGGAAAGAAATGGAAAAGCCGAAAGGAAAAAATCAATCTCAACTTCGAAAGGAAACCATAGAAATTACAGATTAAATAAAATGAAATAAAATATGGAATAAGGTTTTATTTAAGTAAAACAGCACATTAAATGATTCTTTAAGACACGCGCAAATTTTTGAACTTATCAACTGTAATTAGTTCCCTTTTAAAAGGTTTATTTTAAAGAAATGGACCTTGAATAGCCCACACTTGGGACTACGGCTTGTTCTGCTATCCGTTCTCATAAGTGGAACTTTTGTGTTTTTGATATTTTTCGCTATATTATATATATTATATATATTTCGCTATATTATATATATTATATATATGGCGGATGGTACCTACAGAAAGTGTCGATACGTAGAAGGAAAAAATAATTCGTCTTTCGAGAGCTAATATCGTAATGTTTGAAAGACTACTCCAATCGTATTTCTAGCAGTTGAACGAGTACCGATCAAATTCCCCGTCACCTCTGTCCCTTCCGGGCGTGTGTTGACCACAACTTTGATCTTTTCCGCGCGTTTGTAAGTCCTGATGAGTGCGAAGGGGGGTTATTGTTTTTGTTTAGTCTGTTTAATAATAGGAAACCACGTCCAATAAATAAATATTGAATCCCGAAGAAATCATATAAAATTAGAATAAGCACTCCGCACATAAAGGCGTAATAAAAAACGAGCCCGAGGCTAATTGCGGGCGCGGCCGAAATTTGAATACCCGTCACATTTGAATGAAACTTAAGCTTCTTTTGTGTTAGCAATTTTTACCAGCCCTATGACGTGTTCGGATTCCAACTGTTCCTGGATGCGTTGAGGCTAATCCAGGAACACACTGGCATGAATTTTAGTTAAGATTCAAAAAGAAAAAAAAGTTTTTCTTACAAGAACCTAATATTTAGGGGATGGTTTGTATGACAGCCCTATGACGCAGTATTCGGATTTCATCTGTCCCTACATATGTTTTGGGGCTTTACTAGAAACACATTTGGGTAAAGTTTGGTTAAAATTAGTTAATAAAGAAAAAAGTTTTTCTTAGAAGAACCTAATTTTGGGTTTTTGGCAGCAACATGACGCCTGGTTCGATTCCATTTTTTCCGAGATATATATAGCGTACACTTATAAGAAACTTGTATACAACATTTCAGCCCGATAGCTTCAAAACTGAGGGACTAGTTTGTATTGAAACAGACGGACAGACAGACAGACGGACAGACAGACAGACGGATATCGCTCAATCGATTTCTCTCATCACACTAATCAATAATAAATATGAAATATATACTTTATAGTCGGAGGTGGTTCCTTGTGCGTTGCATACTTCATGACAAATTTATATACCCTTTCACATAGTGACGGGTATAACCAGTGGCGTAGATAGCTTTTCGGAGAGGGAGGGGATCATTTTGCAAGATTACTTATACTTTTACGGATGATTACGATTTCAGAATAACAATTGCTGTATTTAATACACTTCAAATTAGCAGTTTTTTTTAGCAAATTTTGGTGCAAAATATGTAGATAGTAATTTAGCCACACAAAAAAACTGCGCCCTGAAAATATTACATCGATAATTTTAGCTTTTTTACGGCGCGGTGAGTAAATCCACAGTATTCCAATTTTCGTACAAATTTTCGCTACTGTGATTCGAGTATCACAGCTTTATATTGGGCTACTTCAGCTAAACTTTTCGGAGTCACGAAACACCTATCATCGCCTCTTCTGGCCGGAATATATCAAAACAGGGATTAAAATGAATTATATAGTTATATGTCCAGAAAAGGGAAATTATTGGAAATGCCCAGTATGTATATGTGGATAAAGTACAGCTTTTGTGTTTTTGAATCGAAATTTTCCGATAACTCAGAAATTCGTGAGTAGATATTTCTAAAATTGTTTGAAAAAAATGTGAGTAGAACTCAAAATTTGGACAGTTAAACAATCGTTAAAAGATCGTAAACACGTTGTAAAGAACACAAAATTAATCCTCTAATTTATTTGCGCCTTAATTTAAATCCGAAGCGGTGAAACCAAAGAACAAGACTGTGGACATGCTTTATTTTCTAGTACACACTACTTCCTTTTCCATTTCATATAGTAGAAAGTTGTAAAAGAAAACCGGTTGAGTCTTTGATGCTGGTCAAATATTTTACAGTTAAGTTGATTTCTGGTCCAAAGTAGAAGGGCAGAGCTTCGGAATTTTAGAAAATTTGTTTCCAATGGATTGTTTGGTTTTTGTTGTCAAAAGCTTCGCTATCTGAGAGATATTCACGGAACCCTAGGGAACCGCGGAATTCCGTTTGTTTGTTTGTTTGTTTTGGAATTACTGCCTATCTATATCTTTTAAATTTTGGAAATTACTACAGTTTTTTGTATTCAAGATTTATTTAAAAAAAAATCCTGGCTATAGATTCGAGAGTTCTTTGCATTAAATTCAATAAAATTGCGAACAACTAGAGAAAGAATTGCTTTGCCCTGCTATATACGATAACACCTCTCGTCATATTTTAACTTAAAAAAAAAAGAATGTTGATAAACTCAAATAATGTTTTCTCTTCATTCGCATTAGCTTTCCACTCTCCTGGAGAAATCTTTATAATCTTCTGTACTAAATATTTGCCCATTTGAAATTGCGCTTCTGAGCACTCATTATTTTTTTTTTAGCCGAACATTAAGATTTTCCGACAAAAATTTTTCAATGAGTTCTTATATTAATTTTTTCTAGCTGCACTTCTAGATTACTTCAGTTTGGATTGCCTGTGTTTGGTTTTACGTACCTAAAGTAATAATCAAAAATATGTGACCGAGGGGGGGGGGGGGGGGGCGGGTGATTGATCCCCTTGATCCCCCCTTATCTACGCCACTGAGTATAATAACCTGTCGGAAATTACTTGCCCAAAGGCACTATCTTCAACATATTTTTATACCCGTCACTATGTGAAAGGGTATATTAACTTTGTCACGAAGTTTGCAACGCACAGAAGGAAGCACCTCCAACTATATAAAGTATATTCATATACATACATATTATTAATCAGTGTGATGAGAGAAATCGATTGAGCGATGTATGTCTGTCTGTCCGTCTGTTTCAATACAAACTAGTACCTCAGTTTTGAAGCTATCGGGCTGAAATTTTGTGTACAAGTTTCTTTTAAGTGTACGCTGTATATATGTCGGAACCAATGGAATCGGACCATGGCGTCATGGGGCTGCCATAGTAACCCAAAATCCAAAATTAGGTTCTTCTAAGAAAAACTTTTTTATTTATGAACCAATCTTAACGAAACTTTACCCAAATGTGTTTCTAATAAAGCCTCAAAACATATCTAGGAACAGATGAAGTCGGAACACTACGTCTTAGGGCTGTCATACATACAAACCTCTAAAAATTAGGTTCTTCTAAGAAAATTTTTTTTTTTTTATGAATCAATGTTAATCAGACTTTACCCAAGTGTGTTCCTAGTAAAGCCTCAAAACATATCCAGGAACGGATGGAATTGGAACACTACGTCATAGGGCTATCATACAAACCAACCTCTGAAAATTAGGTTATACTAAGAAAAAATTTTTCTTTATGAACTAATCTTAACCAAACTTTACCCAAATGTGTTACTAAAGCCTCAAAACATAACTAGGAATGAATGGAATCGGAATATTACGTCAAACGGTTATACAAACCAACCTCCAAATATTAGGTTCTTGTAAGAAAACTTTTTTTTTTGAATCTTAACTAAAATTCATCCCAGTATTCCTGGATTAGCCTCAACGAATCCAGGAACAGATGGAATCCGAACACGTCATAGAGCTGTAGTAAAAATTGTTAACACAAAAGAAGCTTAACTTTCATTCAAATGTGACGGGTATTCAAATTTCGACCGCGCCCGAATTTAGCTTCGGTCTCGTTTTTCAGTAATTTTAGAAGACTTCCAATCACATTTGGCAGCAAATCAACTTCAATTCGCCTGATCTCCTCGCGGATGGATTCACTGATTTATCTAGCTTTGAGTGGGCAAATTGCGGACAGGTTCGTTTGGATTTCAGCAAGTTGAGGGAACCACAATACACGTTGCCAGAGCCGCAATAGAAGCCCTCTCTAGTCTGTTTCTGGACATGATAATATCGGGATTTATAGCTAGGTGCCCCCGATTAAACTAGCTTTGATCTTATAATCATACCCAACCCAATCATATAAGCCATCCAAGTTAAAACCACGGAAGAAACTCGTCCACGAAGAGACCCGGCTAATTGTTTATCGGCGCAGTATGTAAGGAAGTTATCGAAAATTAATTTAGACGGTTAATAATAAAAACGAGCACCATTTTTTGGCACACCATTTTTGAGAGTGTGGGAAACAAATGTTCCTTTTAATTTGCAATCTCTAAGGTCTTTCTAAAAGCCGCCAGGTTTCCGTGTGCCATTTGTACTCGTATAATTTTTTTTACAGTGGTGAATAAAATGTGGTGCGGGAAATGTAGTCATTTAACTTTAATTTTGAATTTCAAACTTGCTGGACTGCGCTTAAGAGAATCATTAATGGCGAAACAGATTTCATTCTTTATGTTTCAGTTAGAAATTTAAATCTAAACAATGTAAATATGTACCACATTCATAATGCTTTTCGGTGTAGGGTAAGGTGGCCAGACTGCCAAAGACCCAATGCTGTACACATACTTGAAGAATTCGGTTTTCAGGCTACCACCATGACGTATGCCATAAAATGGCCTCATATTCTTCTTCCTTTGATAAGTGATATTTTCATAAACAGAATTGAGAAATAATATTAGGCGATAATCGCGTTATAGCGACAATCAGTATTGTGGGATATCTAGTGATGATACAATAAAGCTCTGACTGGCATTACGTCACATGCTGGACTAACTTGCTTGATCAATACTGCATCATGCTACCGGCATGCAGTTATGTAGGACTTTTCGCGAATCAAAGCACCACAGTCTCATTCACTCATCCACCGGACCCCTCTTTCGGTATTACATCACAGCAGCGGCCTCAACGTACTTACGTCCTGATTCCTCGCTCTGCATAATATTATTGTATGCTGCAGACAAACCACTCACTGAGGCCTTTTTTTTTACCGTATCTATCTATTCTTATAATTTTCGATCGGTATGGCAGACCTTCATTTTTTTTAATCTATTAAAACTCTGCATCTGATCTCTAGTGCCACGTTGTTCGACGTGCAATATTTGTTTCGCTGTGCAAGACCTATTACTCCGGAATATCAGCTAAACAAGCAGAATTTAAAAAAAAAACCATGGTGGTGACTATTCCTTAAATTCCTTATTTAGAACCCCTTAATTTAATGCATTCTCCTGTGCTAAGAAAAACAATCCCGACCACTGAAAGAAAGCTTTCCACGCCACTGGTTTTCCTTGCTAAAAACTCATCAGCATGTGAAGTACAAACGTATGTTTTAATGCGAAAAGCTATAAGTACTCGAAATAAGATGATACACATAAAACAAAAGGCAAATTTCAGAAATCTCAGATTTCTGTAAGGACACTCGTATAGTTTGGCAATCTGGCTTTTGATGATGCCCGCAAAGTATCTATTACATACTTATTTAAAAGCTTCGTTTCGTTTGTTGCAATAGATCAACTGATACCTTATTGGGCCGAGAATTCTTAAGCTGGTGCTGACTATCCAGGCACAGTTTAAATGTTGCTATGGAGTGGAGTCTGAGGAGATCCTCCAGAGCGGTGGAAGGGTGGCGATATTTTTAGATGAGAGTATGTATTCTTCCATACTTAAATTAGTGATACCATACCGGTTCACTTGGCTCTTAACGGCATTCTAAAAGATTCGATGAACATATTGTGGGAAAAAATATTTATCTAAAAACTCCTGTAGTCTGGCTGGTCTAGCGGTTAGTGCGCACACCTTCAATGCACAGGGTCATGAGTTCGAATCTCACCGTGTTCCATGGTGTTTTTCGAACTCACGAGCTTGTGACGGACTATGATCTCACTCAGATGTTAAACGAGTACCCATTTATGGGGATAAATAACACTGCTGAGCGTGATGCTGATCTCATTACCTCAACAAAAAGCAGATAAGATCTTGGAAATAGGATGTCACTAACACATCCTGCGGCCTTAGTCCAATGTTGGATTGTCGCGCCAGTTATTTATTTTTAAAAACTCCTGTAGAGTCCTTTCTTTGGTGCACTTTTTCCTATGGAGGTTGATAGGGGGATACATTAAAATCGCATCTTTCGAGGGCTGTAATTTTTAAAACTTGAAAGCTAAAGCCTTGAAATGAGCCTTGTTCACCAAATATGGAAAGTGCAATGATCTACAAATCTGCTAAATTTCAAAATTCCGCTCAAGAAATTCCGTGTTATGGGCAATTTTTGATTATACAACACAAAGTGCAATTTGGGCACCTGCAACATCCGAATGTGGATAGGTAAAACCTTGAAACTAGGAGGAAATGAGCGTCAAGTAGCTCTTCAAGCGTGATGAAATTTCGGCCGGTTCCCGAGTTATGGAAAATTAATGATTGGCAAACATAAAAGTGCGATTATCTCACTTAATATCGATCGTACAGGGGTCAAAATATACACCTTAAATCGCATCTTTCGACGGCTATAACATCTGAACGTTGACAGCTAGAGCCTTGACATTTTCACAAAATGTGAACAGTACGGTGCTCTACAAGTTAGCTACCTACAAGTTCTAAGTTTTTCGCGATTTGGGCATCCATAACTTACGAGCGCAGATAAGTAGAACCGTGTAAGTAAATTCTACAAGTGTCCCAAATTTCAGAAAGATCGAGAAGAGTTCCCGAGTTATAGATAACGAAAGATTCCTAAACGTAAAAGTATGACTATCTCGTTGTATATCTATCGTACAGGGTACAGGAGTCAAATTTTATACCTTAAAAGCAGACAAGACTGATCACCGAGGAGCTTCTTACGTATAGTGAATTAGATTTCATTGTGTGGCATGGAGAATGCTATAAATTTTGCTGCATACATTTCCCAATGCTGTACGACAGGTCAAAATGCTGTAATGTACAGCAAAATGATGTACGTCTGGTCATCTTATTTTATACCCACCGAACTTGTTATAATTTCTTTACTGTTAATATCAGGAATTGGAGAAAAGTTAACTGTGGCAATTTTTCTTATTTTCGAAACCGCTGGATCGAAAGTTAATCGAAGTGCAGAGGCATGTAAGCTGTAAGATATAATAACAAAAACATAACTGTTGACATATATCTTTACTATGGCAAAATGTAAAGTATAGAAAGGTGCCAAAGAACGACGTTTTTTTAGGAGATAACGCGTAAGCATACATCAAAAGATTCAAATCGACAGTCTTAATATTTGTGTGGCCCAATTGATATAATTTGCCTCGGGCGTCCAAAATCATAAAGCCGACTCTCTTAAGCTGATGGTGGCTTTCCAGGCACGGTTTAAATAGAGTGGAGTTCGAGGAGAACCTCCAGAGCGGTGCAAGGGAGGAGAGTATGCAGTCCCTCATGGTTACACTAGTGGTGTCATGCGCCGGTCCCCTGAGGTCTTAACGCAATTTTTATCTGATTGGATTTTTATTTAAAAACCCTTGCAGTGTCCTTTCTTTAGTATGCATTATTGGAACTTTAAAATGTAAGTCAAACATCCTATTTACAATCGAATTGCATTTTCATAAGTTATTATTACTCTCATGAATTGCGAGGGCAGTGTAAAAAGTCAGACAATTTATGCACTTGATTTCAAAACCGTTTAGAATCAACGTACCATGACCTATGGAATAATTTTCCACATTAAGTATCCTTATAAAATGAAATTGTAAAGTAGTCAACAGACCATAACGAAATAGTAATTAACATTTGAAGGGGGAGATTTAATAACTTTTACAATTACAAAGATGAGTAAGACTTATGCTTTATATGCCTAGCCAAATGGATAGGAATAAAATAATAAAAGAATAAAAAGTCTGCTGAATAATATAATAAGGATAAACATTGCTGTAACCAGGGACTTGTGATGCAATACAGGAAAGCAGTTCCATGTACTCTAGTTCTTGACCAGCATCATATAAAATTGCATACGGATTGCTAAGACTCCCTGTCTATTTTTTTTAATTTTAAATTTAAGGATTACTATTGTAGTAAGTACTTACATTCGATATGATGTACAGTGATAGTCCTGAATTCATGATTCCAATAAGTATCAACATCAACGAAACAACTGCAATTGTTGCAGTTGCATTGGCAATTTTATGATGACTAACGCTAGTCCATGATTTTTCAGCGTTATAATTATCGTCCTCCTGACACTGTGTTTTAGCAACACGCGGTGTAATAACGGCCGTAGTTCTTGCCTCCAAATAGGCTTGTTTCGTTTCGTACTGAAGTCGTTGGGGCGTGAATTCGGGCTTGGGCGGGGTCGAGATAATCGTCTGTGGAATCTGATATCGTTTCGACGAAGCTATCCGCGGCGTACTCTGGCTACGCTGTAGTGCCGGCTTCCTTGGGGTAGATAAGATATCGTGGAGCTTTTGGGTTGCAATCGGATTTGGATTTGGACTCTTCATGGGTGTTCCATTCTGGGATCGGGGTGGAAAGCCATTTTTGCGCGGTGTTGAAGAATACTGTGGTGGTCGGCTGGGCGAATCGTTGATCGTGGCATAAGATGTATTCTTTGGACCAATATCTGGATTACTGAGACACGTCTCCTCTTCATCGTCCGGGATGACTGCATAGCGATGCGATCGACCGTTGTTCATTTGAATGATTTCGTGATTATCGACAATTTCTTCATCGTCCGCTGTAGGTACAACTGTATAGCGTTGATTACTCTTCTGGTCCACTAAAACAAAGTAATTGCTGCCAAAATCGCTGGAAAATGCCGACTTCATACGACTGGTTTCGTGATGGGATGTGATTGGCGGCAGACTCATGAATGTATCGGATTGCTCATCGAAAGACATAGCTTTATCGTCTTCCGTCTCCGGCACATGAGCGTATCGATCCAAGCAATCCTGACTTTTGCTGAAACGTTCCAGTACATTGCGTCCAGGTTCGGGAACAATGGCGTAACGATCTTTATTCCTCGGTGGTAATTCTTCCACAGGCACTAAAGCGTAACGGCCGCTTCCCGATCGTTGTCCAAGCGTTTCATTTTTCACCGCGGCCGGTTTCGGACCTGGTTTCGGAGGCAATTTCTGCAACTGTGGACGACCGGGCAAATGTAACGAACTAGCACCACCTTTACGTTGTACGACGGTATGAAATGATCGCGACGATTCGCTTCGTTGAATTCGCGCACTATTACCGCTGTTGCTACCACGTTCCTGTTCGAGACACAAACTTCGGTTGGTTTGACCGGCGTAAAATTCACTTTGTTGGCAAAATGCCGGATTTGTATAATTATGTCGCGACATATTCACCAACCGTTAGAAAATCGGAAAAAATCCTTATTTAAAAAAAATATTAAATCCTAAATCACATTCTATAATATCCTTGCGAAGGAGAGATGCGGAGGATGTAAAAGTATCTATGATAAACGGACCGAACTGTTTGTATCTAAAGACGGATTTGATGTAAACCGTCCGGACATCCGAACTCGAATGAACTCAGGATTCGATCGGAGGGTTCTAATGACGGCTGCGATATTCCCGTGTCCCGTGTTTGCTGCCACTTTTTGACTTACATCTGCTCACTCACCGGTGTCGATGATAAAACGGGGGCACACACCAAACAACAACAACACTGTATGGTCTGAGCAACTTATACATTGCATGAAATAATAATCGACCCTCTTGCAATCGCTTGTGTATGTACCCTCTTTGTGGCACGATACAAGATCGTTATTCATACACAACACCGGTGGTAAATTTGGTACACTGCAAGAGACAGTTGTGAGGTTGATGAATGGAAAATTGAAATTGTTGGTGGGCTGATTTGAGGACTTTCTTTGAGAGAGGATATACTAAGGACAGCCTGTCTTGCATTTCAATGTTAATGTTACACGACTTGGTATCGTATTCTATCTATTAAATCACAAAATCACCGAAGTTGTAAGAGTACAACAATTTAAGATTTTTAGATTAATGTATGCAAATATGTACGAAAAAAAAACTAAAAAAAAAACAAGATGAAAAATGGAAACTGTGACAAAGCTTTTTTATAGATGGAAAATCAAACAGAAATCCCTTTAAATTTGTTTGGCTAACGAGCTTCTTGTTAGAAATATTTTTTTAAATGTCCTTATGGCCGCAACTTTATTTTTTTTTATTTTGAGCTTTTTGTTATTTTTATTTTTATTTTTATTTCGTACTGAGTTTACATTTGCTCTGCAGAGTGTATACTATCATCAACCAGTGGATCCATTATACTGTGGAAGACCAAGGTACGTGGCAGCCGTTACAAACATATTCGGCATGTCTTCGTCTTGGATTAAATGATTACCAGCACACACAAGGCAATCATTTGTTACCGCGCGCCACCACCACCATACGACTGGTTCAAATAGCACCACTCTTCCAACGAATATTTCGATCACCCTCCTGAAAAGCGCCGCATGCCACATACTACACATTGAAATTACCTTCAAATGTGCACATGGTCTGTACGTTAAAAGTATAGACACTGACTGAACCGTGTCCCGTATATCGAAACGCCAGGACCCGGTCCTTATAGTCCTTGCATACAAAACCCAGTCTTATATCCTCCTAAGTCTTTGTGTTTCTCTTTGAAACAATCCTAGTTCCGATCGGAACCAACTCGAAAGGAAGACCGCGCGCACAAAGCATAGCACGCACTCGACTACCAACAGCATGTGGTAGTGATTCTTGCCAGGATCCAGGCACAGGATTACTTTGCATTGCACCCTATTAATATGTAATATGTACTTTTCTTTCGATTAATATAAAGATCTTGGTGCGCACGAGCATCGACAGCTTTTATGCCAAAATTAATGTGCCAGGAGTATGTACGAGTACATATATTATTGAGGTTTATTGGCTCAGGGATAACCATGTGCTCGTTCATATGCGAGGGGGCGAATTTGAAAAGGTCTCTAAATTCTATTAATAGCTACGGAGGGTATCAACATATTATCGTGATTGTGACAATAAATGAGAGCGAGTACGATTTATTTTTAACGGAAAATTTTTGGAAAAAAAAAAAACATTTTCTTTGTGCAGGAGTGTGGACAATAAACTATTGAACAAATATGATAACCGCGTTTGGGTAAGATTAGCAAAACTTTGGATATTTTCATATTCTTATCATTGGGGCCCTTATCAACTTAAGTTTTTTTTTCTAGCAGTATTAATTAGCAGGTGGTACTGGTAGTGCGAAGTTTTGAAAAATAAAACGAGATTAAGGCTAATTTCGGGCGCGGCGAGATCATAACTTGATGGAACGTGTTACGGTAATGATCCGATAGGTGTAATCGTGTAATACAGAATACACAAATTGGTTAATGTTTGCAATATGTCGATACCAACCAAAGCCTTATTAAAACAAACATCTGACCAATATTTCAAACTAGCTTCAGGCGTTATCGTGCGAACTGACAGACGCACGGACGGACAGACTGACGGACATGGCTTATTCGAATCAGGAACCGACCCTGATCATTGATATACAGGGTGTCCGGAAACTGCCGCATAAACGCACCGGATTGTGATTCCTCATGTGATTTTCAGCAAAAAAGCTGCATGGAACATACTCCTAATTCTTAACCCTTTAGATGCCACAGGCATTTGAAGATTTTTGAAAAAAAAAACACGACTCAAACCTCAATATCTCCAAAGCTAGACTAGCTACAATCGCGAAATAAGATGATTTTTATAGCCACTAAATTTACCTCAATAATACTTATTTTTATTCTAGCTGCATTATTTCTAAAAGTTTTAATGCCTTTAAGTGCAGAAAACTAGGGTGAATTTTGGCTCGATTTTGACATAATTTTAATAAATTTTACCAAATTGCAGAACTTTAGGGGCAGTTTGATTTGAATTGAATTGAATTCAAGCTAAAATTAACCCTAGTTTTCTGCACTTAGGGCATTAAAACTGTTAGAAATAATAGAGCTAAAATGATGTAGGAAAGATATGATTGCGTTTTAATTTTGTATTAGAAAGATTAAGATATAAAATATTTAATCAATAGTTGTAAAAAGACATATTTATCCTTGTAACATGATGGACGGTCAACCATTTTTTTGGGTTTTCGTTCTGTCAAAATCTAAGAAAATGTATGAATTTGACCGAACGAAGAATCCAAAATAATGTGTGGGTGGACTAAAGAGTTGGGTACTTTTTTGATAGCGTAAGAATTTTTTCGTAGCATATCCATAAATGACTATGACAGTTATAAGCCCCAAATTTCTAGCAATGTGGAGAGAAGTAGTAAGCTGGGCGGTCGCCCGAGGCGCCAAATTTTGGGGCGACTTTTTTGCTAGCACTCGAATGAAGAAAATATGTAAAAAGCTGGAAGGAGACATTTAATATCCATTTTTTATTCAATGAGAAGTAAAACATAGACAGTTGAAATGGCAGGAAACACATTGACACCCACAAAAAGAATTTTACAGCCCCGTCTTCTTCCAAAAAGATAAGTAGGACAATTCGCTCAGTTATCCAACATTTTTGTTTATTAAGTTGAATGACAGAGAAATAAATGAATCGTAGTAAACACTCAGCACATAAAAGCATTTAACCCTAGATAACCAACGTTATTCTTTCTACATTGTAACCAATGTTAGTCAATTCGGCTAACCCCATATTAAAACTCGTTTTTTGAGCCTAGGGATGCATCAAATATATTAAAAGCGGTTCTAACTAGAAAAACTATCATTATTTTTACTAAATGTTAGACCAAAAAGTATCAGTGTTTGATGTTTTATTTTATTTTAAAGAAAACTAACTGCCTACTTATTAAAGGCATTTGACCTTATCACTGTAACAAAATAAGGTGCACAGTACAAAATTTGGTCGTTTCGACCTGCAGTACTTTGGTTTAACGATACACACCTCGTTACTAAAGCTGTAAATAGGTATATTGTTGATGATATCGATACTTAACTGATTCACCTCCTAGGATCTGGAAGGACACAACTATTGAGTGGAAGAGCAAAAAGCAACAACTAAATTAAATATCAATGGTAGTCGAAACGACTAACATTGGTCATGCAGGGTTAAAAAAAGAACTCTCCTGTGAGAAATTCCAAGGCCAAAGGCACCATTTTATATATTATTTTTTCGATAACTTTCATCCACCTCGAACAGCAGTTAGACTTCAATTCGCCCGAAATCTTGTCTTGGAAGAAGTAGAAGTCGTCTTCGATTTCTAGTTTATCTACACTTTCTTGAAGATGATCCACATACACAAATCTGTCCATTATACCTTAAATATTCTGAAGTTTGCCAGTTCCACTACTCGCCATACACCCCCAAACCATGGCGGAGCCCACCGCCGTGCTTTGTTTGCGAATGGATGTTTTTCGTCTTTAACTCTTCATTTTTTCTTCGCCACACAATCTATGAAATCAATAAAAAAAATTGCAATTCCGGAAAATTTTTACCGTTAAAATAACAAATTCAATTAGGTGGCTCACTTTCATTGTGACATGAAATTCTGCACTGGCGTGATTTTTAACGGTTTCTACAACTGTGCATGGGCAGCGCCCGCTCTAAGGGGGGGGGGGGGGGGGCGAGCGGGGCGGTTGCCCGGGGTGCCTAATTTTAGGGCGGCTTTTTGGTTAGCACTCGAATCAAAAACAAGATCAAAAAAATCAATATCAACTTCGATTTAGTGGAAAGGTCTGCGGTTTCCTTTCTATGAAATTGGAAATAGGGAGTCGAATAAACGCTGAGCACATTAAGGCGTATAAAACAGACTCCTTTGTGAGAAATGTTATCCATAAAGGCATTCTTTTCATCAATAATTTGTTTAGAGCTGTTTTCCATAATTTCCATCGACATTTCGCAGCATAATTTAAATACAATTCGCCAAACCTTCGCGTCAATGGATTACGTTGGTCCCGATTACATTGATTCATCTTGCATTGGAGGGCAAACTACGAAGAAGCTGGTTTGGATTTTAGCAAGATGAGGAATCGACCCACAGAAAACATTGCAGAGCTCCCTAATTTGTGTTCGGACATGCTTATATCGGAATTTGGCTATTTGGCGATATAAATAGCTCTGATCTTATTCTCTTTAAAAATTCTCGAGATGACACATTTATGAAATAAAGCCATGCCCATTGAAAAGCCTGAAGCAATCCGGCTAATTGAAGTTTTTAAAGAATTTATGGAAAGCAACTGCAGGAGGTTAGTAAAGTAATGAAAGCGAGCACAATTTTTTGGCCTAACATGTTTGAGGGCAGAGTTTTCTAAAAATGTATTGAGTGTTTTAGTGGAAAACAAAATTTCGCATTGATTTTCGATTTGTTACATCAAGCTTTAAAATTTTTAAATTCCAAACAAACTCTATAAGATAAGGCCTTGCTGAACTGTGGTGAATTGCGTCTTAAGAGTAGCTGATATGATAGCTGAACGGTCGCTCCGGTGATATCATTTTTCGTGCTCGACGAAGCCATGGTGACGGCCGAACTCACGACGAAATTAAATACTTCTAAAAATTTCCAGTAGTTCCAAAATATGGGCTGCACTAACAAAAAAATGTTCAAACAATTTAAAATGTGAAAAGAGACCCAGATCTTATGTACAACTTATTTACGCAAGGGGGTACGAACTAAGATTACGAACCACTGATCTAGATAGTATGGATACTATTAATCTGTTTGGTACAGTACCTAAGGGGCGGCAATTTGTCCTGTTGCCCAGGGCGGCGTAAGTGCTAGAGCGGGCGCTGTGCATGGGATCAAACAATGATAATTCATACTGGATTGGAGGTAGGCGTTTTCTTGAGAGTTCTTATAACAAAAATTTGTTTGTCCGAAAAGTATTTAAGGAGAAATTTTTTAAAACTTGATTATTCTAGTATGTTGAACTCTTTTTAATGGCTTGATATCCCATAACGTTGCTTTTAGCTATAATGTAAAATTAACTTAATTTTTCAACTGGCAACAACATTTGTATCAAGAAATCTTTTCAAAAAGTTAAGACCAGTATACGCAAGCAGTTATCCAAATTCCAGCCAAGACAGTAACATATCACAAGACGAATACTGTAAAAAGGATCATTTTGATATATCCCTGGAGAGACTGGCGCTTTGGTATTTTTTTACTAAATGTGTTGAATTAAATAGTATAGAACCAGATTTATATACGTTTTAAAAAAAATACAATCAGCGATTTTTAGCCCATAGGACTGGTCGCAGAATTTCCTTAACACGGCTGTTTTTCCAAACTTTAGAGATTCCGGCAATACAACATCTGGCTGAGTTTTTAGCTTGACATACCTCAAAAACAATGGATGGTTGGTACTGCGATTCTGATTATTGATTTTCGGTGATTGTGTGTTTTGCGTGTAGTCTATCTAGAGACGATTCTAATATCCATACCTTCAAATCAGTTAGTACATACTTAATCTTATGAATAGATAAGTGAGCTTAGCTCATAAATTCGCCTAAGAAGATCTCAACGCCTTTCCATATTTCAATAAATTCTATCAAACTACCAAGGAATTTCGTGAAAATCCAGTTAAGCATATATTACATTAAGTACCCTACGTATGTCCTTGTACATTTTTTTATGACTGTATATAATTTTTTTTGGTGCATTTTATGACCAGATAGGAGCTAATATACTTTTAGTCGTATATTTTACAAGTAACTTTCAGCTCGTCGTTGTTATGCTTTATGTAGTATACCTACATGACTGCAAGGAATATTCCAACATTTTCAGGAATACAAGGTAGCCGAGTCTTTCATGTTCACATATGAAATGTATTACGAGCAACTTTTACGGTAGGTTACATTATAAACATATTTCAGTAATATGATGATGATGATGATACTGTGATTGCATGTTTTACGGACAAGCTATTGTGGGCGACCGGGCGACCTGATGTTTGGTATATGTACACGGTTAGAAAAATCGGAGTAAAGTGTTTGATATAATTTTGTGGGTCATTCTTATGTATAAATTTTTCGGTGTGAAAATAATAAAATTCCAATTTATCAAATGTATCTACACTATAAAAGTGTCAAAGTTATACAAAAATTTACCAAACTACGTTTTTAAACACTTTTATATTAAATTTATAAAATTTTTGGGTTAAAATTATTTTTAAACTTTATTTTTATCGTTCTTATAAAACAAAAGGTGTACACATCAGTTTTATAAGATGATCATATAGATTGTACTCTTAACAGTGTAAAAGTATTTGTCTAAAAGTACTTTTTAACCCCTGGTAGAGTAGAATGAGTAAGTAAAATGTGTAACTTAAATATTCACTATTAAGAAATATCAATTTTAGTAACAGAAAGTGTCAAATGAGTTTTTATAAATTATCGGGTTCATTTGATAAATTGTGATTATAAAATGGTTCCGTCTGATGAGTTGTGCGTTTAAGATAAATTATCAGAACCGGTGTGTGGCTTACTTGGTTGAGTCGCACTCAATAATGCTAGTAATCTAGAGGTCCGGAGATCGAATCTCGGCGTAGTCCAAAATTTCTATACGCATGTGCGGATAGGAAATATTATAGTGCTTGCAAGATTATATACACTCTGAAATGATATGCAATGAAACGTTGACTCGAAATAGCCTATAAAGACTCATGGTCTCTTACTATTTTATACCACAGATATATTAATTGGATAAAGTAAATATATATGTAATTAATTTTGACTTATTATTTATATAAAATATACCCCAAAACTATATCAATTTTACCCTCAATTAGGTAAAATTCAACACCAAGATTATATTAAAATTAGTTACTCCGTTATTATATCTTTTCTAAACTTGACTTATATCAAATGCGAATGTAAATTGTTTATATCATTCTGATAAGTCTACTTATAAAAATGATAAAGTATGAAGTTATCAAAATGATATAAATTTTAGATGGATTTATATGTATATATTTTTTTATCAAAATTACCCCGAATTTGCGACCGTGTACTTTTTTAACAATTTTGATATGAACATGCGAAAAAATATATAAAATCATCTTAAATAATGTATATATGGCATTCAAGCTTTAAAGTTAACAAACATTAATCCGGTAACAAATCTTTTTATATAAAATTCAATATACAATCGCCTCTCGTTAATTCGAAACTCGGTAATACGAATTTTTCGATAATCCGAACTAGTTAACCTATCCCTTCGATAAATCGAAAAAAAGAACAAGTTTGTATGGAGGTGAATACACTAGATAAAGCAAAATGATATACATAATTCAACAGAGAGATCGCTAGCATTTTATAATTCGAAATTTGCATTTAGAAACTCTTTATAATTCGAATTTTTCCTGAAATGTTTCTGTTGCTGTCTTTTTGCGGCTAATTGGGAAAAGATTAAACATTTTCTTCTGTTTATTGTTAACTTTAAAGTGAAAATGAGTTCGAAAAAGTACACGAGCATAACCTTAGATGTGAAAAGTCAAATTATCGCGGCAGTGGAAAATGGTGATGGAAAAAAAGATGTGGCAACGAATTTTAAGATTTCAGCATCTACTATTTTAAAAAAAATACTAAAAAAAAAAGTTTAGAAACCACATTACATTAAAAGAATGCGATAAGGTATGCTATTGTCTCATTAAATTAAGTGTATCTCCAGTCGATCACAAAAGAAGGACAAGAATTGTTTCGATATTTTTTTTTGTAAATTAACATTAGTTTTACTATACCTACGCCAGGAAATTTGCACAAAAATTTGGCCAAACTTCGGAAAAATTAAGGGAAAGCTGGATTTTTGCATGAGCCTTCCTTTCAAGGTCCTAAACAAGACCCTAAAAGTCCCCGTCTCTACGAGTGCCGCTAGCGGTGCTACAGAGGGTCAAAGACCCTCGAAAACAGGTTTTTCTGAATATCTCGATAACGGTAGTATACACAAAAAAGTCGTGTATGGCAAATTTGAAGCACTTGTACTTTTTCAATAAACGATGGAAATACCGAATACGTTCGGGTACTCCTAACGGTGCCAGGAGGTCTAACGGTATTTTAAAAAAAAATTCAAGAAAATCTCTATAACGGTAACTCGTACTAAAAGCTTTTGTATGGAAAATTTGTAGTCTATGTAGTTTTGAATAAAGCCGTCAAATTTTATATCAATACGTGCAGCCTTAAGGGCGCCATGGGGGTTCAAACCTTAAAAAAGGTGTTTTTTGGGGTTTTTCGTGAATGGCGCTAAGACGGGGGAGTGTGCTCTCTGGTCTTCTGGGAGAAGGTTGTAGCTTATCTGGCTGTTAGTAAGACGCCAAAAGTCCCCAAAAATGGGAGCCCCCCTAACGAAGTTATGAGGGTCCAAAGATTCAATTAAGCAGTTTTTGGGGAATATCTCGATAATGGTAACGTCCACGGAAAACTGTTATATGGCAAATTTATAGCTTATACAGCGCTCAACTAAATATCCGAATTTCCGATCGATGCGTGCAATGCTATGATGATCTGAACGGTACAATAACGGTATTTTTCGGTTTTTCGTGAATTTCTTCAAAACGGGAACGCATTCGGGAGGGAGGCCTATGAAAATTTGTTGCTTCTATAACCTCAACTTAAAATGCCAAAACAACTCATCTATGCGAGCACCCCCAACGAAGCTATGAGGGGTCAAAGTTAAACAAAAAACCGCTTCTCGGAATTTTTTTTAATAACGGTAACCTCTGGAGAGAACCAATCTTATAGATTAATTTGTAGCTCATGTGGCTGTTAGTAAGGGGCCAAAAGTCCTCAACGATGGAAACCCCCGTAAGAAAGTTATGAGGGTCCAAACTTCCCAAAATGCAGTTTTTTGGGAATGCCTCTATAACGGTAATGTGACCGAAAACTGTTATATGGCGAATTTGTAGCTTATACAACGCTTAATTAAATATTCGAATTTCAGATTGATGCCCGCAATGCTAAGGGCGCTATAAGTGTCCGAACCATACAATTTCGGTATTTTTGGTTATTTTCCTGAAATTCTCTGTAACGGTCACGTATTACAGAGGCAGTCTGTAAAAATTTGTTCTTTGTATGGTTCCAAATAAAATGCTCCACCGATTTGAATGCGCCTGAGGCAACCATACGTGCATTACAACGTTTAAACTAACTAATTTTTGAGGAAGGTATGTGAAGTATGTAGTATGTAGTGTATGTGTGCACGTATAGTTGCCTCAGGTGCAGTCATATCGCTGGAGCATTTTATTTGGAACCATACAAACAACAAATTTTTACAGACTGCCTCCGGTATACGTTACCGTTAAGGAGATTTTCACGAAAATAACCAAAAATACCGAAATTGTAAGGTTTGGAGCCTCATAGGGCCCTTAGTTCTGCACGTATTGATCTGAAATTTGAACATTTACTTAAAAGTTGTAAAAGCTTCTAATTCGCCATATAACAGTTTTCGGTGCACATTACCGTTATAGATATATTTCCAAAAGACTGCTTATTTGGATGTTTGGCCCCTCATAACTTTGCTAGGGGGCTCCCATTGTTGGGGACTTTTGGCGTCATACTAACAGCCACACGAGCTACAAATTTGCCTCAGACGGTTTCCCTCTAGAGGTTACCGTTATTAAAAATTTTCCGAGAAGCGGCTTTTTGTTTAACTTTGACCCCTCATAACTTTCTTGGCGGTTTACGGGTAAATGAGTTGTTTTGGCATATTGATTTCAAGTAACAGAAGCAACAAATTATTACAGGCTTCCATCCCGAATGCGTTCCCGTTATAAAGCAATTCACGAAAATAACGAATAATACCGTTATTGTGCGTTTCGGACCCTCATAGCGCCCTTAGTATTGCAGACATCAATCTGAAATTCGGAAATGTAAATAAGCGTTGTATAAGCTACAAACTCGCCATATAACAGTTTTCGGTGCACATGACCGTTATAGAGATATACCCAAAAAACTGCATTTTTGGATGTTTGGACCCTCATAACTTCCCTAGGGGGACTTTTGGCC
This sequence comes from Microchrysa polita, assembly GCA_949715475.1. Taxonomy (NCBI): domain Eukaryota; kingdom Metazoa; phylum Arthropoda; class Insecta; order Diptera; family Stratiomyidae; genus Microchrysa; species Microchrysa polita. The sequence continues at coordinate 28,435,510 of OX454416.1, forward strand.
CGTTACTAACAGCCACATAAGCTACAAAATTTTTTCAGATTGGTTCTCTCAAGAGATTACCTTTATTAAAAAATTTCCGAGAAGCGGTTTTTTGTTATCTTTTGACCCCTCATAGCTTCGTTGGGGGTGCCCGCATAGATGAGTTGTTTTGGCATTTTAAGTTGAGGTTACAGAAGCAACAAATTGATACAGGCCTCCCTCCCGAACGCGTTCCCCTTATAAAGATATTCACGAAAAACCGAGAAGTACCCTTATTGTACGGTTCTGACCATCAGAGCGCCCTCAGCATTGCACGCATCGATCTGAAATTCGGATATTTACTTAAGCGTTGTATAAGCTACAAATTCGCCATAAAAGCGTTTTCAGTGCACGTTACCGTTATAGATATATTCCCCAAAAACTGCTTATTGAATGTTTGGACCCTCATCGCTTCGTAAAGGGGGCTCCCATCTTTGGGGACTTTTGGCGTCTTACTGACAGCCACAGAAGCTACAAATTTCTCCGAGAAGACCATAGAGTACACTCCCCCGTCTTAGCGGCATTCACGAAAGACCCCAAAAAACACCTTTTTTTAAGGTTTGAACCCCCATAGCGCCCTTAAGGCTGCACGTATTGATGTGAAATTTGACCGCTTTATTCAAAACTACATAGACTACAAATTTTCCATACAAAAGCTTTTAGTACGAGTTACCGTTATAGAGATTTTTGTGAAACATTGTTAAAAATACCGTTAGACCTCCTGGAACCGTTAGGAGTACCCGAACGTATTCCGTATTTCCATTGTTTATTGAAAAAGCACAAGAGCTTCAAATTTGCCATACACGACTTTTCTGTGTATGCTACCGTTATCGAGCTATTCAGAAAAAACTGTTTTCGAGGGTCTTTGACCCTCTGTAGCACCGCTAGCGGCACTTGTAGAGACGGGGACTTTTAGGGTCTTGTTTAGGACCTCGAAAGGAACGCTCATGCAAAAATCCAGCTTTCCCTTAATTTTTCCGAAGTGAAATGCCAATTTTCCTGGGGTATTAATCTTATGATACGTTTAGGATCTACCCAGTGCTGAAAATTAGTTTTCGCTTTATGTTGGAACAAAATTGAATTACAGGTAAAAGCCCACTATTGAAGGAAATCATTTTGAAATGGTTGAGGCAGTTCTACGAAAAAAATTTCCGGTTGAAGGAGCTGTGCTGAATTGTGGCTTGTTCTGCTATCCGTTCTCATAAGGGAACTTTTGTGTTTCCGATATTTTCCGCTATGTGTCCCGCTATATGGCGGACGGTAAGATAAGTGTCGCTAGTGTCGATAAGAAGAGTAAGAAAATAGTCCGTTTTTTCGATAATTCGAACACTCAATAATTCGAAATTTTTTCGTTATCCCTTGGGCTTTGAATTATCCAGAGTCGACTGTAGCTAGCTACCTTTGGGTCCAGCGTCCAGAACAGGCAGAGTTACGAATAACTTGACTTTTTATACACTAAAATTAATTCTGTACATATTATTATAGTGATTTTAGTTGAAAAAATGATGAAACCCAAACATCCAAAAAAAGAGCTGACTTTTGATTAAAACAAAGGGTACCTCCTTGAGAGACCCTGATAACATTTCCCTACTTCAAAGGAATTCGTAGCAAATACGCTAGTTTATTAGGAAATAAGGGAACAAGTCAACCAAAACTAAAGTTTTGCTCGTAGGCAATTTCTGGGTCATTTTGTATGGAACCCTTTGTTTTAATCCGATCAAAGTCATATTTGGAGCGTCTAATGGGACTTAGCCCTAACCCCCTAACGTTTGCCAAATTTTTTCGAGCCTACTGTGATTTGGAGGTAAGTTACAGGCATGTCTTTTTGCAAAATGTTAATAGGGGAAATATGGGTATGTTTTGTCGGAGCAGCCTGAGTCTCCTTGTGGGCTTGTTATATATGGATAGGAATAGTTATCCCAATGACCATGGCTCCAATTAAATTACTTCAGGAGCTAGAGACAAATGTTACTATCAAAAAATCGGAATTAGATCGGATGTTTTTAGGTCTAGTATATAATTTGCCAAGAGAAGGTATACTGTATTATATATCATCAAAAAGAAAATTTTGTGTAGTTTAAATTGTTCTCAGAGCATTTTGCTGTAAATATTACAGTTAACAAGATATTTGTGAAAAATAATTTCACCCCTTTGCCACCCCGTTCCAACCAAATGTGGCGCACAAAAGAGTGTAACTTTTTACTGCGTAATGCGATCAGGCCATGGGACATTTTGGCAATAAAAGACAGCTCTTTTTTGAATGTTTGGGTCAAGAGCTTAAATCACTATAGACTATACTATGGCCGGTTTCTGATAGCTCTTATTCAGTACCTGTCGGCTGATTAGTCTTGTCGCGTAGAGAAGACACACACCATATTTAGAAAGCTTTTCCATTGTGTTGAATGGAATTTTTGTTTATTTTGCATAGCTACGCCATATTTTGCTTGTTTAAGCCATCATCTTAGATTGAGAAAATCATTGCGCACTTTCATCCAACAGCGTAAATATGCAAAAGATAACATAACTATGCAAAATTAACAAAAAATCAATTCAATATAATGGAGAAGCTTTTTGAATATTGTGTGTGTCTTCTCTGGGCGATAAGACTAACCATTCTATAAGATCTACGAGAGAATGGGCCTATATGTACTAAAGGAAACTCATCAGCTACTACCAGTACATATTCTATGGCCGGGTTTCTGATAGCTCTTATTCAGTACCTGTCGGCTGATTAGTCTTATCGCGTAGAGAAGACACACACCATATTTAGAAAGCTTTTCCATTGTATTGAATGGAATTTTTGTTTATTTTGCATAGCTACGCCATATTTTGCTTGTTTAAGCCATCATCTTAGATTGAGAAAATCATTGCGCACTTTCATCCAACAGCGTAAATAAGGAAAAGATAACATAACTATGAAAAATTAACAAAAAATCAATTCAATATAATGGAGAAGCTTTTTGAATATTGTGTGCGTCTTCTCTGGGCGATAAGACTAACCATTCTATAAGATCTACGAGAGAATGGGCCTATATTTAACAATTTTAACTGAAATATTTACCATGTTTATATTCATAGGAAAATCTACATATAGTCCTTTCTATTCTGAAAATTCACTATCTGTTCCTTCCCTACCACACGATGCACATCAGTTTTACTCTGAATCAACACAGCGAACTTCAATTTCCAATTTGCTTATTTTAGTATAGTGATTTTAGCTGAAAAAATGATGAAACCCAAACATCCAAAAAAAGAGATGACTTTTGATGCCAAATTGTTCTATGGCCTGACCGCATTACGCAGTAAAAAGTTAGACTTTTTTGCGCGTCACATTTGGGGGGGAGGGGGTGGCAAAGGGGTGAAATTATGATTTTTCGCCAATATCTTCTTAACTGTAATATTTACAGCAAAATGTCCTGAGGACGATTTAAACTACACAAAATTCCCTTTCTAATGATATATTATATCATATACCTTCTCTTGGCAGATTATATACTAGACCTTAAAACATTTGGTGTAATTTAGATTTTTTGATAGTTACATTTGGCGCTCTAGCTCCTGAAGTAATTTAACTGGAGCCATGGTAATTGGGATAACTATTCCTAACAATATATAGCTGTCCCACACGGAGACTCAGGCTGCCCCGACAAAGCATTCCCCTATACTCCCTATTAACATGTAAAGAAAAGACATGCCTGTAACTTTTCGCCGAATCACAGCAGGCGGGAAAAATTTTGGTAAACGTTAAGGCTAAGTCCCATTAGACCCTCCACCAAATATTACTTCGATCGGCTTAAAACAAAGGGTACCTTCCATACAAAATGACCGGAAAATTGCCTACGAGCAAAACTTTAATTTTGGTTGACTTGTTCCCTTATTTCTTAATAAACTAGTGGCATTGAATTTGAATAATTTGTATGGGAGGTACCCTTTGTTTTATTCCGATCGAAGTAATATTTGGTGGAGGGTCTAATTGGACTTAGCCTTGACGGTTACCAAAATTTTTCCCGCCTGCTGTGATTCGGCGAAAAGTTACAGGCATGTCTTTTTTTTAAATGTTAATAAGGAGTATAGGGGAATGCTTTGTCGGGGCAGCCTGAGTCTCCGTGTGGGACAGCTATATATTGTTAGGAATAGTTATCCCAATTACCATGGCTCCAGTTAAATTACTTCAGGAGCTAGAGCGCCAAATGTAACTATCAAAAAATCTAAATTACACCAAATGTTTTAAGGTCTAGTATATAATCTGCCAAGAGAAGGTATATGATATAATATATCATTAGAAAGGAAATTTTGTGTAGTTTAAATCGTCCTCAAGACATTTTGCTGTAAATATTACAGTTAAGAAGATATTGGCGAAAAATCATAATTTCACCCCTTTGCCACCCCCTCCCCCCCAAATGTGACGCGCAAAAAAAGCTAACTTTTTACTGCGTAATGCGGTCAGGCCATAGAACAATTTGGCATCAAAAGTCAGCTCTTTTTTTGGATGTTTGGGTCTAGAGCTAAAGTCACTATACTATTTAAACTTATCTAAATAATATGAACTGCAGAATAATAACACATTCTCTAGTTCGTCCTGTTATTTCTCCAAACATATGGCGAACGGAAGTAATCAAGACAGTCCTGTAGACCAATTTACATACATAGTTTCAAACACGTGCATACCCATACAATGTACAAACCTGTATACATACCTTCATAAATATCCTTGCCCGCGAATTTCAGGTTATACAATGAAATATGCATCCAATTAATGCAACTTCCGTTCCACCTTTGACGTGATGAAGGATTGCTCTATTTGATAATTCGCTCTGCGTTAAAGTACAAGCCGAAGGCAAAATATTCCTATAAATGTCGCGCACACACCAAATCGGCAAACGTATGCTATACGATTTTGCAGCCTGCATCCACATCCAGTCATTCTCATTATCCCGTCCAAAGGATAGAGGACTCAGTGATGGACGAGTATACATACGTATTATAGGTATGAACACTGGCGTTAAGATAGGCATTTGTATTGCAAGCGGGTGTTACAGGGGTTCGGGATTCAGGCGGGCCGAATTGGATGATGTACGTACGTGTGTATCTACTCTACAGGATTGGAAGCAGATGCTCACTCTACACATCCAATACATTTTTTTTGCCAGTGTCGACATTTTGGCTCGTGCCTTGGACGTTTTTCTTAACAGGCGGCGGCATGTTTTTGAATTGAATTGAATGAGAAGGAAGTTGTTCGTTTCATTTCATTTCTTTCTTTTTTATTAGTTTGGATCAGCTGTTACGAAATGAATTTTTATCAGAAAGACATCGCAGTATGTTTATGTGTGCAGTGTGCATATGTCCTATTTGTTGACTCAAGACAAGAGATAGTGGTCTGGTACCTTTCTAGGTCAGGAAAAAAAATAAGTGTTAATGATGACAAAATAAAGGTGAATGACTTTCATATAGGTATTATGTACATCTAGGGACGCGGAAGCGTCCAGCCCGCCAAAGAAAGACGAAACAAATGAACAAATGCAAATTGAGAAGCGACCAAGACTATGTCTAAGTACACGACGGAACAAGTACGGGTTACTGGACCTCTGTAGCTCGGACCCTGGTTGGTTCTGAGCGTTCAAATTTGGTAGAGGTTGTCGCTCGCAGGTTTAACCCAAGGTTGAGGTCAAAGTTGGAGCTAACATTAACCTTAATGTGATGTATAAAGATACCAGGTTTTCCGAGGCTGCCAGGACTACTAAGGCTATCCTTGTTACCCAGGTTACTAAGGTTACCAAGGGGGTCATTTCATTATTATTAATATTCTCAAACAAATTTGGGCAGTGAATATAGTCTTCACTTCAAGAATATGAACGCATTCAACATCATTTGTTGATATAGTAAGTCGATTTTGTAAATTGAAAACTGCAAAAAAAAATGATATCTCACAAAAACAACTCTGTTGTAAAAGGTTTCCAGCAAAGAAAAAGTCGTCAGCCGCAAAAAGGATTGTTATAAATACAATCCCGCCAAAATAGTTGCATCTTGCCGGAAGGATATGCAGATTCAAAAGCAGGGCCGGATTTAACCTGTATGTCGCCCCTGGGCAGTAAGCAAATGGCCGCCCTTCGTCAGTAGATTAGCTTGGAAGTATTAGGAGTCGCATGCACATATGGTCGTTAACGAACGTGTCTGATATGAACATTTAATTTTTTCCCGTGACCCATGTCTTTCGTTTGCTTGAAAATATCCTGCTTTCCATACGGTCGTAAACAGTGGTTCTTTCAGAAATTGTTTTCTCATTGTCACATCTCGTAGTACTTTGAGACGACCTTTGTCTTATGGAATTAACCTAAGTTCCGATTTCGCGATATTTTAGTACTTTTGTTTTCGGATAGAAAATCAATTTAAAAAAAATTTCGAAAATACAATGTTATTCAGCAAATTCGTTAGCCGACGCTTTTAAACGCTTTGCTGATTTTTTGTCATCTTAAAGGATTTTTACCAGTGGAATTTTTAACTTATCTATACATATACACTACAACATGACAATTTAAACGTAAAAGTTGTGAAAAATAAATTTAAAGCGATTCACACGATGGAAATATGATTCTTAAAAAATATAGACAATGGTAGTCAATGCAGAGAGATTTGGATCCCTCCCGAAACTAAATCGTGCCCTCGTCACTGTTCCTGCTCATCCAATTTAAAGTGGGGAAAAACTGAATGGGCGCGTTACTTTTCTAGACAGCTGACGGGTTTACAAATGTAAAAAGTGAGGCATTTTTTGTCGGATGGAGAGATCAAACCTTTCCTTATAATCCAGACCCTGGTCGATTATTATGGTAAAAAAAAATTTACCGGTGTAGTAAAAAAATCGCAGCCCTTTACAATGTTTGAAGGTGGAAAGATGCGAGTTTGATTCCAGCCACTACGTAAAATTTTCTGCTGATGACTGACTGTAGTCTGGAAAATTAAAATATTTGTGGTTTTCTGACAATTGATATCCGGAACTGGGATACCGACATGTGAGCATCATGGATCGATAACATAATTAGATCAGATCATTTATGAGACATTTTTCTCTTGGGGAGGCTCTTTTTTCTTTTGTGAGAATCCCATATTTTGCATGTGTTTCATTTCATGGCTTCTGATCTGCAGAATCAATTTTAACCGTCATATGAAGGTCTCTCCGGGAAGGTAGTAGAATTTAACTTCATCCCATCCCTTCATCAAAACCGTAAACCGTATTTCTATCAAAAAAAGATTTGTAAATTTTGCTCAGAAGAAAAACAGTGACAGACGATACAAACTGATCTCTTGGTCTATTTTTAAATCGCAAGTGGAATATGCAGTCCGAGAGACAAAAACAGCACTGAATATAGCTACGGTCTAAAAAGAAATTCGAGGCCAGTTGAATGTAATCAGAATCACCAGTAAAAGTTTGCGCACAACACGTGCAGGGGCCATTTTTCGGTAAATGGGTAGAAAATCATTCTCGAATGTCCATTCTTAAAATTTGGCTCTAAAATTTGTCTAACAATATTTTCGTGACCGACAAATTCAACTTCTAAGACAATCATGATGTACAAAAAATTTCGGGCTTGCCCCCTTCTGACGGAAATTCTGGCTACGCCCATGACAGGAATATAAACAAAGGGTGTAATTCGATGAGTTACTTCGTTGGAGGCGATTTACGCTCTCCGACGGGAGTATTTTAGGAGGCTTGTAGTAAAATCTGGAGCCCGCCGCCAATGTAGATTCAGAAGTTCATTGATTGTTACACCCGAAAGAATCTCTAGGCTCTAGTCATCTATGGGACCATACCGTCAAGGGAGTGCTTAAGCAATCACGCTCTCCAGCTGTTTGACTAGGGTAACAAATCCAGCCACCTCGAGTCCAACATGGTCCCCTGGGCAAACCCATCGCCGAGGTGCACTATTTGCTAAAGATTTCCCAATAGCAGGTGTGACCGATCTTCCTACGACCCCCTGAAAAGTTAACCCTGCAACTACCCATCAGCTTAAAGCGATAGGTAGGGCTGCTTTTCACATCTGGGTGAGGATCCTTCATCATACTAGTCAGCAATTTTTAAAGGCGAAGTATCATTACATGGTTAATCCACTTCACCTAACTTGAATAATTTTGAAAGCAATTAATTTTTTTTCCTAATTTTGTCAACTGCTCCTTCTTTCATAGAATGTAAAACCAATAGAAAGCCTAAAAAAATTGCCGCCCCTCAAAATCTGCCGCCCCGGGCAGCTGCCCAGGTTGCCCATATGAGAAATCCGGCCCTGTTCAAAAGTGATTGAATTAGTTAATACCTTCCACTTCCACCAATGGAGCGCGGTGCAGTTGCGGTACGCGTCAGAATGTTATGAAATAATTTTCACCGCGGTAGACCACGCTGAATTGCCAATTCGTGTGGTATGTGTGTTTTGTGTGTACCGCGTACCGGTCCCTCGCTGATTTGGTGGAAGCTAATTTTTTGCAATGCTATTTAGCGGGGAGCTTTAATAGGGGTAATAACAGGGTAAAGCCAATCTTATGAAAATTACGAAAGAAGTCTTTTATTTGAAGGAAAGCAAAATAAGTTTCTAAAATACATTTTATTTACAAGGCTTGAAGATTCAAAATGAAATCTGATCAAGAAAAGAATATAGCAGCAAATAGCACCCTCGTCAAGCTCCCCGCCAATAAGCGTTGAAAAGAAGTTAGCTTCCACCAAACCAGTGCGAGAGCGGTACTCGCTATACGATCATGGATATTAAAAACTATATTTCTGAATTCTGAAAAAAATCATCTCCTTTGAATTCAGTTTCCTCTTTGTGCAATTATGCTCCAACCAAACAAATTCAATATTCACGAATTGGATTTCTCCTACAACTAGAGTTTACCTCGAGCATATCACTGACTTGATTTCAAGTGAAAAATTCAATTTCATCATAGACGACGACAAGGCATTGCAACAAGTCAACACGACAAGTTTATCATTTCTGAAACATCACCTTCAACATTTGACTTCGTCCTTTTCCACCTTTCTGTAGTTTATAATAGAATGGTTTCGTTCAACCAAATACATTCTCACACTAACTTTACAGTATTTTGCCTGAGGACATACGAGGGCAATAAGTTCTCTGCTTTTTCAAATTGAACTGCAGTAAGCAGAGGTAGCAACGTACAGCCAAGCCAACCACAGCGCTTGCATATAAAACAGAGGCATGGATTTTGATATGAAAACTTTGCCACCCAGGACTCACTCACACTGTGTACATACACTGCCTGTCAAAACTATAGCCGCACCATAAAACAGACTGATCCTTTAAAATTGAAAGAGAACACAGTTATTCCACATATTATAAACATAAGGGATATTAAAAAGACAAATAAATTCACAAGAAGTTTCCTTAAATTTCAAACCGTTATTTCTCTGTAAAAGAAAATCTAAATTTTCCGTCAGTCATAAGTATAGCCGCACTTGGAACTAGTATGGGAAAAACTGATCAAAAAGCGGAAATTGAGGAAATTAATACCGGGAAAAATCTTTTTTAATTAAAATTGACTCCGAGGGATTATTTTGTTTATTTCTCAATAAATAATCATAACGGTTTTTCGTTTTTTTGCTTATTGACCTCTCAGTATCGATAATCTTTTCTTTTACATAGAAAACTCTTTGAAATATTATTTTTTTTCGTAATAATGTTTCTTAAAAATTACCTGTCTAATTTTGACGAAGGAGGGGCCACCTCTGTAACATTTGTTACTTTACAACCGTCTTGAAATGCAATGGTTGGTGGGATATGATGCAATCTGTTGCTACAAATTCCGTTATGTGTCATGTCTTCTGTTTTAAAACGAAAACAGTTTATGGTCAGGATATTCAAAAAAAAAAATTCCACTGTATTAGAGGTGGTTACAAAAACTTTTAAATACATAAACAACCCTGATTAATACTATTAAGGAACTCTGACCAAAGTTTGTATTGAGATCTACGGAAATCTGGCAAGTGCTTATTAAAAGTATTAGCCAGGATAGTCAGTGCCGGATTACACAAGCGCGGGGCCCGTGGCAAATGTTGAGCGCGGGGTCTATGGAACCTTGATTAAGCAAACTAATAAATTGGTTAAAAATTAATATTTCGGTTGTATTAGTAATTTCTCAAGGGGTTTAGGAAAGCGGCTAGCAAATATCAGCATTATGCAGCCTTACAATACACGACGAATGTGCAATAAAAGAATTTCTTTTATGGTATTTACAGGTACAGTGTTTGGTAAGTCATTAGGTTAGGTACAGGGGCCTCTAGATTTGCTACCAGCGCACTTAGACCAAAATTTGGTCCATTGTGATACCACCGAGAGAATCATGTCTCTAGTAAATGCCTATGCTAGGAACCAGCCCGTGCTAACAATATATTTATTGAGCAGTATTGGGCTCACATCCCGAAGATCACCGGTATCGTAAAAATACCTTGAGTCCAGAAAACGCCTTCGTTTCTCAGCCAGGGAGGGACAGTGACAAAGGAAGTGATACACACTTTCTTCCTCTTCTTCGTCATCACAACTTCTGCAAAAGTCGTTGTGAGGAATTTGGAGTCTTCTGGCATGCTCACCAATAGGCAGTGTCTAGTTATTACCCCCACCACACTGCGAATATGCTTTCTGTCTAGGGAAAGAAGCAACGAACATTATCTAGTTTGGGCCAGATCATTATCGTCGTTGCGCAAGTCAAGCCATGGATCCATTTTGCGTTGGTCCTGCGTTCTGTAGCGGTGTCTATTATTATCAATGCACAAGCCGCAATAGGTGTTTCCAAGTTGGCGTAACCGTCTTCAACGTCAACTTCTGACGCATGTCGAGCAAAGTCATCTGCATTGCGATTACCTGCAAAGCCACTATGGCCCGGTATCCAGTATAGTGTAACGTTGAAGAAGCGACCCATCTCTCTAAGTACTGAGCGACGCTTCTCAATAGTTCTTGACGTAGTCAGCACTGAATTAATGATAAGCCGTTGTGCTCGATAATTTGTGAACTCTCTGCACTCTGCATTTACAATTTACGTATTTATTCTCAATGATGGGAAACATAGAAAAAATCAAACTAAAATGCAGCTAGCGGGGCAAAAATCTAAAGAGTGAGTATGCGATCACTCATGATTTTGATGGGCAATAAATTTGCACATATCAATAGAATATGGAAATATCAATTATATCCCTCATGCACTGTGGCGTATCTCTCAAAGCATTATGAAAAATATGGGCCAAATTATCTGTTTTCAAAAAGATTCAAAATTGTTTCAAAAAAATGTTTTTCATTGGCTTATGTAAGTTTGCCAAGATTTTTTTTATGGTTATTAGTAAAACCGTAAATTTTTGTAGATAAATTATATTTATTCGACAAAGAAGAATTAATTCTAGAAATCCCTTTTTGGTTGACCTCTGAAAATTTAAAAATTCAACATTTTCCGAAATGACAGAAAATATGGGAAAATATTTCTATTAATATAGCATTCGATTGTCTATTGTCCCTTTTCAGGGTTACTCAGGTTCATAAAAGGTTACAACCAAACATCTAGCCAAAAAATGCCCATAATAAAGATACTATTCTAACGCATTCCAGGGCCAAATTTAGGTTAACACCTTCTATATTTATTCGGTTTTACTTATTAAAATAAAAATCTTGGAAATCTTACACACTTGAATGAAAAACAAAATTTTTGATTTTGAATTATTTTTAAACAGTTCATTTTACCCCTACTTTTCAAAATGTTTAAAGCGTACCGCCACTGTGAATGAGAGATACAATTGTAATTTCTAAATTCGATGGATGTGTGCAATAGAGATGAGCATCGAAAGAAAAACATCGATGGTTACCATCGAAAAAACATCGAGACGAAACCATCGATGGTAAGAAAACATCGAACCAAAAACATCGATGTTTTTAGTTTTTTGAGTACTCAAAAAAAAATAATCACTTTAATATCAAAAATTAAGCTGATTATGGTTTTCATTCAATGCCTCCTCCACCCACTAGAATATAACTCTTCTTCTTGAGTTTTTTTTGCATTCGTATCGTACCCAGAACCCACCGCATAGAGCAGACATATCTAAACCGCGGCCCGCAGCCAGGTCAAAGAACTTAATTAAAAAAATGGGTGGCAGCACAAATTCGAGCTATTGAACTCATTTCAACAATTTACTAAAACTCGCAAAGAAGTGGCTTATGCACGCTTAAAAAAATCGCCGACGATTATTTGAGTTACATTTGCTTAAGGCATCCTTTTTTTGTGGAAGAAAACGTTAAGCCTTTTCGTGAAATTGTTTTGTTCCGAAATTCGGTCCATTTTTTTTTAGTATTAGCCGAACTTGCTAGCTATCTGATGGCACGTTGCACTATAACTCGCGTTCGCATCCTTCAGGTTATTGGACAAAAACATCTTGGGCTGCTATTTATTTGAGGGGCGAAGTTCTAAAGCCCCGAAATCGTATATTTGATGAGGAAATCACATGAACGTGAAATGTTGTAAATATGGCCATTTCAGCCCAAGTACAGAATTTTTCCCTTTTATCTTATTAAGCTTTACTGGTACATGCGTTTGTTTCACACCTCATCACAGAACCAATATATGTCTATTTTGAGCCTTTCTTTCTGACCGGACTTGATGTACCTCTGATGTACCTCAGACTAAGAATTTTCGCTCCCAAGGTTGTTTTGGGCTTCCTCTGGATGTTTATGACCGGTTCCACAATGTTCGGATCATCTGTCCAAAATTTGACGGAAATTAATTCACAAATAATGTAGGCGGTTTAACTTCTTATCTAAGGTTCTCAATTTATTTGAAGAGCATTTTCAAAAGATGTAATTTCTATAGGACGTAATCCCTAGGAAGCTTGACTTAGATTAATAGTCACATCTTAAATGAAACATTCTGAGATTAAATTACAAAAATACATAGGTTTCAATATGCGTATTCAATTTTTTATTCTGCGGCCCACTTAAACCTTAGGACACTTATATTTGGCCCAGACCAAAGGTTGAAACTATTCCAGGACGAAACCACATTTGGAAATTGTGCCCTACCGGGCGTATAAAGAAAGACACTCCTTTTTGTGTGCGAGTGTTCACGATAGATGGATTGCATGTTGTATGTTACGATGGATTCACATTTTTTTCTGATTGGGCTGTTTGAAGGTATTTGTATACACTTATAAAGACAAAGTTGAGTTGTAAAAAAAAAATATGTTGAGGAAAAAAACATCGATAGTTGAAAACCATCGACCATCGAAACGTAAACCATCGATGGTGAAAAACATCGACGCAAAACCATCGATGGTAAAAACATCGACCATCGGACCAAAAACATCGATGTTTTTGAAACATCGATGTTCGATGCTCATCCCCAGTGCAAATACATTTGCCAAAAATCTAATGTCCCGCTAGAAAGTGAATCTGAAACACTGTAGACGTAGGTTTACGGGAATGCTATCATGAATTAGAAAGATATATTTCTGTATTTTTATGCAATATTAACCTTGCTATAATTTTGTGAACACCCTGGCGTGAATTGCTCAACGATAGATAACCTGTTATAACAATTTAGAAGGAACTGGCTTTTGGAATTTAGTTGGTATCTTGGTTGTTATAATTTTTGTTTGAGAAAAACGCGGGGCCCGTGGCATTCGCCACCATCTGCCACGTGGTTAATCCGGCACTGAGGATAGTCTACCTACAGAACAGTGGATTTCGTCACTTCCAGCATAGGAAAAATTTCATGAAAATGTCCTGACGATAAACAGCTTCCATTTTATACAAGATAGGACACATAACGGGTTGTTGAAGCAAGAGATTGCATCATCTCTCACCAGTCGTCGTACTTAAAGTTGGTTCCAATGGTGCAAATGTTAGGCAGGGGGCCTCCCATCTATCCAAATTAGACAGCAAACCTTGGAGAAACATTATTACGTACAATTTATGAAAAAAAAACGCGATTTCGAAGAGTTTTTTATGTAAAAGCAGCGGTTATCTATGCTTAGGGGTTAATAAGCGAAAAACTCGAGAAAAAAACTGTTAAAATGATTTCGTGAAAAATAAACAAAACAATCTCTCAGAGTCTTTTTTATTCTAAAATGGTCTCTGCCGTTATTATTTTCGACAATTTCGGCTTTTTAATCAGTATTTCCCATACTTGTTCCAAGTGCGGCTATAGTTATGACAGGCGGAAAATTTAGATTTTTCTTTACAGAGAAATAACGGTTTGAAATATAAGGAAACTTCTTGTGAATTTATTTGTCATTTTATTTTCCCTTTTGTTTATATTATGTGGAATAACTGTTATCGCTTTGAATTTTAAAGGATCACTCTGTTTTATGGTGCGGCTATAGTTATGACAGGCAGTGTATTTAGTTAGACTAGACAACTCTGTATCTGTTATTAGAAAAGTTGATGTTTGTTCAGTGGACCACTATGTCGACTATGTATACGAAATGAAGTGGAAACCCATAGTTGCTAGAAAAATCACCATAATAAAGACAGTGAACTATAGGTAAAGGTAAGATGAAGGCGCAAAAGCTATATGAATCACATATCTGGCGACTTGTTCAAAGGGACCGCTTACATATTTGTGTAACGACAACTAATTTCCTCATATGTAATAGGCACCAAGTTTGACTACATATATACATTATACGAAATGTCCAATAAGTATGAAGATAAAAGTAACAGCAGAGTAAGCTAACCTCCTACACGTACACATATTTAGTTTGTGTGCAAGGCAAGTTGATATGTAATATCAAACAGAAAAGTTTTCGACACTAATGTCAGAATTGTTTTATATGCGGAAGTTTTTCAATGGCATTGCTTGCTGAATCCAAAGTCAGGATCTATGTCCATACTTATATGCGTGTGTGTTTTTAGCACGATGCTGTTAGTTTAGTTAGTTAGAAGAAGAGCTTACGAACTTCTTTTCTTTATCCTATAGATAATAGATATACGGAAACGAGTGGCAGCATCAACGCGTTGTCATCATCCTCTTTCTTTTTCACTGAAAAGGATAAAGTTTTCACAGAACTAAAATGATAGCATGACTCTGGATGCGAGACGCACAAGCATGTAAGTCCTTTTCAAGTCGACTAACAAAACATATCTGGGTAATATTTCTGGTAACTAGTTCCTGGTTTTCTACGAATATGCTTTTCTTTTTTCTTCGCATGACTTTTACGATGGAATGTAATGATTTTGCCACTTTATTGTTTGATTTTAGTTTGAGTATGTAATCAGGATTATTTACGCAGTGTGCACAAAACTTTTATATTAATCAAGAGATTTTCCGCCCTAGTTCTACTAATAGACTTGTACTTAGTAAGTGTTTGTATATAAGATGCGAGTAACGCCCACATGAGGAAATTTGTGTTACCAAGTTTTGTTGCTAAGGCGATTTGTATTTAGTTTGGTGACTTACTCTAACATCATAAAAGAGAATGACGTGAGAGGACTGCTGTTAATGTAGTTGGAATCATTTTCCAATAAAATTACTCAATAAATATGTATGACGAAACGACTTTTGTATCTCTAAGTTAATCAGAACACGATGCTCATTTTTACGATATTAATATAGAAAAAGGCTGTTTGATACAGGTGCTACTTTATGACATTGATTCGTTATATAGATATTTGTAAAAACCTTTCTCTGAAAAAAGTACCTCTAAAACACGAAAGTTTTTCATGCTAAATAGAATAATGCGTGCGTGTTTTTCTCCACTTCCCACTTTTTTGTATCTTATCTTCAACACTCTTTTACTAAATTCATAAGTGTTTGTGCTTATAAGGCGTACACTGTAATTTATATCAGATAACATGCTATGCTTCTCAAACTGTGGTAGAATTGATTTATATTTTATGGTTTTGCATAACTCTAGGCGTTTTCCTAAAATATTTTTTTCAATTTTGAGAGTTGCTAAGTCGAAATTCGATAGAGTGAGAATGAGAGAATGAGAGAGAAATACAACAAAAATTATTTACCGACTTACCTGGTTGTCAGCCAATTTTTGGAAAATGTATCGAAATTTAAAAAAAAAAAAAACTAACTGAACTATAATAAATTCAACAAAAAAAAATGAAGAAATCGAAACCTATGTTACGAGCTATAATCTTACTCACATGATAAACGAGTATCTTTTGAGGATAAATACCACTCGAAAATAAGTAAAAAAAATGTTGGGCTTATAAATAAATTCTTACGTATAATCTACATGTTTCTGGTATTATCTTTTTACACCTGTCAGTATGTGAAAGGTTATATTCACTTTATTTTCCCATCATATCGCTTAAGTTTAACATTTTTCTAAGACCGAAGAAAATCTTGTGGAAGAAAAATAGAGAAATGACTTTGTGATAACTTCATCATTGACCGGAGCAGTTTCTACATAAAGCATTCATTACTTTTAATTGATATTCAATAGCTATGATTAGAAATAGATAATAATCTTTGAAAGTTTTCCTAGCAAATAGTGAACAGTTTTGAGTAGATTCTTTTTAATAAGGCAATGCATTAGCTTTGAAAACTATTGAGTAGTGTGAGCTGTGAATAGCTCAAGATAAATTTGCTTAGCAAATTTATTATGTATTTATTTGATGTCTTCAAACAGTTTTTTCTTACCAGAAAATTTTGTAGGTAGTAGGGATATGTCATTCAAATCTACAATAACAAATAAGAGCTCCCGTCATTTTAAATTGTCGGTCCCAAAAATATTTTATGAAAAGGTATTAAAAATTGTAAAACCATATTAACCTTTGTCACCTTTCAATATGTTTAGCGTTTTACTCCTGATAACATCCAATTTGCTTACGATTTTAGTCCGTAAGTCAGTGCTTTTGCCGCTTTTCAATTTTAGTTTTTGAGACTTGAGTTTCAGTCGCTTTGTGCGAATTTACAGAAAACCTTAAAATTGCGGATTGAAACCAGGCGCCTTCACGTAATTATTTATTTGAAGTACGAAAATGTTCGTACCGTGCTAGGAGTCAAACCCGCATATCAAATGTTGTAGTGCAGCGGTTTTTTAATATGTAGTACATCAGTAATAAAAATGTAACGTGATCATTGGCCAAGGAGGAAGGGTCAAGTTAACCTGCCTGCCCCCTCTATTTCTACCAAAAAAATATCTATACAAGATAATCAGTCATTCAGGAATTTTTCATAATAGCAATAGAAGTGCTACAATGTTTCTTATACGAACATTTGTTCTTTATTTAAAAAACCCAATTTAGGACCGGAATTAAATTTTTCGAGTTATGTGCCGCCAGCGTTAATCCTACAGTATAAGAAATGTGCTCGCGAATAAGGTCCCTGAAATGTATGTACAGTAGCTGAAATATACGATCAGGCACAATGAGATGCTTCATTGGAGGTCTCAGAACCTGATTGGGAGTTTTCGTCTCCTTACACATTACGCAAGAATTGACATAATTTTATACCTGTTTGGTCATTTTTGGCCAATAATAAAATGTTGCTAGCCACTTAAGCGTTTTGCCAATTCCTCCATGCGCGCACAAAGGGTGATTTTGGGCCCGAGCAATCATGGTCGACGTAAGTTCCTCCGGATTCAGAGTTTCCAAGAACTCTACTCCTGGGTCTCATCGCCTGTCGCATATTCCGAACGCCTGTTCACTAATCCGTCTATAGTACCTTTCATTCGGAGAAAAGATGTGAATTCTACTCGATCTTTCGGATCAAGGCAACATAAGGATCAGAGAAGAAGGAGGACGAACGACGTTTTGGCTTCCCTAACGATTTTCATGGGTAAACTTGATAAGCTTTGCAGCTTTAATGCCTAACGGGCAAGTCTACCATTGAGATCGGGTAACGACATAATCCACTTCAAAGACGATAGATCGGTTAATTAAGAAGAAACGTTCTTAGTCTTCTTCTTCTCTGTACCGCGTAACCCCTTGTGGGGCATGAGTGCGTTCACTCAGCCGTTTATAGGCTATTTCGAGTCAACGTTTCATCGAATATAATTTCGGAGTGTATATAATGTTGCAAGCACTATATATTTCCTATCCGCACATGTACGGAAATTTTGGACCACGCCGAGACTCGATCTCCGGACCTCTAGATTACTAGCATCGTAGAGTGCGACCAACCAAGTGACCCACAGAGCGTGTTCTTTGTCTTGAAGGATTTAAATCAGAGCACACTTAAATTTAGAGCTGAAACTAGGAATACAGTTGTATTAGTAACGTGCAGTCATTTCAATCTCACAAAAACAACTCTGTTGTAAAAAGTTTCCGCCAAAGAAAAAGTTGTCAGCCGCAAAAAGGATTGATATAATACAATCCTGCCAAAATGCTCGCAAGGATATGCATTCAAAAGTGATTGAATTAGTTAATAGTTTCCACCAAAACAGCTTGGTGCGGTATGCGTCAGAATTTGTGAAATAATTTCCGCCGCGATAGACCACGCTGAATTTGCCAATTCGTGTGGAGTCTGTGTTGTGTGTACCGCGTAACGCACCCGCGCTGATTTGGTGGAAGCTAATTTCTTTCAACGCTTATTGGTGGGGAGCTGACGAGGGTGCTATTTGCTGCTATGCTCTTTTCTTGATCAGATTTAATCTCTAATCTTCCAGCCTTGTAAATAAAATGTGTTTTACAAACCTTTTTTGCTTTCCTTCGTTTAAACGACTTTTCCCTTTTTTATACAATAAAGTTCTTTCGTAATTTTCATAAGATTGGTTTTATCCTGCAATTACCCCTATGAAAGCTCCCCGCCAAACAGCATTGCAAGAAATTAGCTTCCACCAAACCAGCGCGGGTGCGTTACGCGGTACACACAACACAGACTCCACACGAATTGGCAAATTCAGCGTGGTCTATCGCGGCGGAAATATTTCACAAATTCTGACGCATACCGCACCACGCTGTAACCTTAGCGTCCTTCGTAACCTGAGGTGTATGTGTTTTGCGAACCTCTACAGTTTGCTGGAAGCTTTAGGATCATCGGGATGTTATTTGTTCATTCAATATTATAGTAATATGTACGTACTCGTATAAGAGACGAACCAAATCTGGAACTTTGAGCCCTTGCCGCCGCTCTTGCAGACGCTTTACAACTGAAAACTTATACAAGGGATTGTTCGAAAGAGTCCTGCCAAATCACAAAACTATACGATTCTTTTCTAGGCATTTTTCGGGCCTATCCCCGACTTTTGCAAAATGCTTCCTTTAAAACATATATATAAGCGAGAAACTCTATGTATTTTTTCACATTTTCCGCTGTATCTTTTTTTCTACTCCACGGATCGAAGCAAACGATAGCCTATGCACACCTTCACGACAGACTCTATCAATGGGAAAAGATACCAAATCCCGAGATGCCCTCTGCAAGGCTGTAGCCCTGTCAATGAACGACAAGAACAACAAGAACAACGAGAACAAGATTTTCGAAAAAATGCGATTTTCAAACTCTTATATCTCCAGTGTTTTTCATCGTATCTTCTTGAAATTTTCTACACTTCGTAAGACGGCGCGAACGACAACCTTTACCGAATTTGAACACTCAGAACCAACCAGGGTCCGAGCTACAGAGGTCCGAAAACCCGTACTTGTTCCGTCGTGTAAACATAGTCTTAGTCGCTTCTCACTTTTGATTTGTTCAAATTTCTTCGTTTTTCTTTGGCGGGCGGGACGCTCCCGCGTCCCTAGATATGGTGAAAGGTTAATTTCAACACCGAGCATGCTTAACTTAACCCTGAGCAAAATTGATTTTTTCGAATTGTCTAGCAAGTTACAAACTTCATCACGTATAGTCTAGTTGGTGTAGTAGGTAGAGCGGTCGTCGTCAAATCATAGGGTCCCGGGATCGAACCTCACTGTAGGTAGATTTTTATTTATTTATTATGTTTTTCAGATTAAGCTTTGACCCTGTTTTGCAACGAAATCTTGGTCAGAAGGACCGGATTCGTGCTCAACAGGTCAACACGCCAAAAAACATAAAAAACAAACAAAAGGCTATTTACGCTTTAAGCTCTCGCGATAGTAGCGCCATTTGTGGATGATGCCGCGGCTAAGTGAAAATCCAGACCTTCCGTGTCATCTGATTCTCGACCATGGACTGATACCGTGATGACGCTCTTGAATGAACTATTTTGAGAGGAGATTAATCGTCTTTTACGTCATGGAGGTGATATTATCACCCAAGATACAAACCAATGTACCGAATATGGCCGCCTGGTGGCGCTAGTATCGTCAAGGAGAAAATTCGCTCGTCAGCTGATCTAGGAAAGTCCCCAAATTTCTGGGTGGCTGCAGTAGCAAGATAGTACGGCCGAAAAACAATTGCCTTCCAAACACAATAAATTACAAACTTTATTCGATTTCAAAAACACGTCTGAACAAGATGGGGCTTGTTTTGCTATCCGTTCTCGTAGGGAGAACTTTTGTGTTTCCGATATTTTCCGCTATGTGTCCGCTATATGGCGGACGGTAAGATAAGTATCGCTAGTGTCGATAAGAAGAACAAGAAAATTCTTCTTGCAAGAGCTGATAGCGTAATGTATTTATGCACATTGTGTGGACATTGTATTGACGATATATACATATGTATATGTAGATAAGTTGGTTGAGCGTGCTGTTGTGATCAGATCACCATAATCTCTTTGCCGTTAAGATATAGGAAATGCAATAATAATAATATTTGCAAAATCAGGTTCCCGGCAGGACACAACTTACATTTATTGTCTCAGTAAAGTACAGTCAAACCTGTCTAATCGGACCACTGACGGGACCGATCAAATTTGGTCCGATTAGCAGGTGGTCCGATTACTAAGGGATGCCAGAAAAGTACAAAAAATTAGGAAATAATTTTTAAACGTTAGTCATGAACATTGGACTTGTACAAATGTCACCTATGCCCTATGCAATTCAATGTTTTGAAACCGCTCAACATCGTAATGTGTGTGATTTTTTTAACCAGCTTCCTTATTATATAGTATTTCCCAATTGAAAACATCCTTATCCCAAATGAAAAAATCCGTATCCCTAATGAAAAAATCCATATCCCAAATGAAAAAATCCTTATCCCAAATGACAAAATCCGTATCCCAAATGAAAAAAGCTATATCCCAAATGAAAAAATCCATATCCCAAATGAAAAAATCCTTATCCCAAATGAAAAAATCCGTATCCCAAATGAAAAAACACGTATCTCAAAAGAAAAAATCCTTATCCCAAATGAAAAATCCTTGTGTGCGAATTAAAATAAAATGAATTTAGAGGTGTTTTAAGTTGTTTCTTGCATCAAATTATGAGGTGTGGTTCATGTTATTGAGGATACGAATAGCATCGGCTTCGTGGGGTTGGCTAATGCAATTGCCGTGGTTGGACATTTATGAAATTTTCTACTCGTACGTAAAGTTCCTTGTGTGTGGTTGGCTTTTGATCTTCATCACATACGCATACCGATCGTCATGAAATTTGGTAGAGATGCGTAGAATGGTAACAGTCTTTCCCACGAAATACTTGAAAGTTAGTATAGGGCAAAAATAACAGGGTGTCCCGGAGATTTTAAAATTTGTACTCGCGAACGGCTCAACCGTCATTAAATTTGCTAGGAATGTGTAGAATGGTAACAGTCTTTGGCACGAAATTCTTAGAAGTTGGTACGGCAAAGATAACAGGGTGCCCCGAAGATTCGAAGTCGAAGTCGACTTTTTTAGTTTTTAATTAAATCAAAATTTTTATTTGTGCGTGTGTAGCCCAGGTTTGCAGATTTGAAAATTGTGATGAGTCATAGGAAGTATACTGTAGTGCTTGCAACATAATACAGGGTGTCCGGAAACTGCCGCATAAACGCACCGGATTGTGATTTCTCGTGTAATTTCCAGCAAAAAAGTTATACGGAACATACCCCCACACAGGCGTTTGAAGATTTTTGAAAAAATCATTCTAACTCCATTATTTCTAACAAATGGACGCTAAAATTAACCCTAGATTTCTACACTTAACGTATCAAAACTGTTAGAAATAATGATGTTAAAATAAAATGATGAAAGAAAGATATGATCGTAAGACTATCCGCTAATTTTGAAAAGAATCGTACAAGCAGCTCACCTTGGCAGAAGTTGGAGAAAATTGAGATGGATAAATTGATTGTGTTTGGGTCAAATCACAAAAAATTTACTTTGAAGCTCTGTAAAAATCAAACCTCTTATCAGATTTTAGTGTGATTAGTTTTATTATTTAGGTAAATTTGATGGCTGTAATAATCGTAATTCTAGCTAGGTAGTTTTGGAGATATTTAGATTTAAGTCGAGCAAGAAAATGATTTTTTTCAAAAATCTTCAAACGCCTGTGGTAGCTAAAGGGTTAAGAATGGGGGGGTATGTTCTTTATAATATATATGTTCTATATTGCTGGAAATCACACGAGGAATCACAATCCGGTGCTTTTATGCGGCAGTTTCCGGACACCCTGTATAATGTTGCAAGCACTATTGTATATTTCATATGCGCACATGTACGGAAATGTTTGGACAACGCCGAGATTCGATCTCTGGACCTCTATATTACTAGGGTTAATTTATTAGATGTAAATCCATGCCCGTTTCCCGAATCAAGAAAGCATTCTTATAAGTTTTGAAAAAGTAGGCTTTTGAAGCTGTTAATTTGGTACTACAAACTTCATAGGTGGCTGCTATTACCATTCTATGTATTTACACCAAATTCTATGTTCATTCTCTGGTACCTATATAGTTATTAAGTTATTCTAATTAAAATTTTCTGGCCTCTTCTTATGTAATTCTCTCCAAAGACTCATCATAATTTTCAAATCTGCAGACCTGGGCTACAAACGCACAAATAAAAATTGAGATTTAATTAAAAACTAAAAAAGTCGACATCGACTTCAAATCTGCGGGGACCCTGTTTTCTTTGCCTTACCAACTTCTAAGCATTTCGTGCCAAAGACTGTTACCATTCTACACATTCCTATCAAATTTCATGACGGTTGAGCAGTTCGCGAGTACAAATTTTAAAATCTCCGGGACACCCTGTTATTTTTGCCCTATACTAACTTCAAGTATTTCGTGCCAAAGACTGTTACCATTCTACGCATCTCTACCAAATTTCATGACGATCGGTATGCGTATGTGATGAAGATCAAAAGCCAACCACACACAAGGAACTTTACGTACGAGTAGAAAATTTCATAAATGTCCAACCACGGCAATTGCATTAGCCAACCCCACGAAGCCGACGCTATTCGTTATCCTCAATAACATGAACCACACCTCATAATTTGATGCAAGAAACAACTTAAAACAACTCTAAATTCATTTTATTTTAATTCGCACACAAGGATTTTTCATTTGGGATAAGGATTTTTTCTTTTGAGATACGGATTTTTTCATTTGGGATACGGATTTTTTCATTTGGGATAAGGATTTTTTCATTTGGGATATGGATTTTTTCATTTGGGATATAGCTTTTTTCATTTGGGATACGGATTTTGTCATTTGGGATAAGGATTTTTTCATTTGGGATATGGATTTTTTCATTTGGGATACGGATTTTTTCATTTGGGATAAGGATGTTTTCAATTGGGAAATACTATAAATCCTCCCCACACTCCCTTTCACCGAAATTTTGAATATTCATCAATATTTTACAAAGCATTTCTATAATCAAAGTCATGGTTAATGATTCAATCAATCATCCCTTTAACTTCACTTGCATCTTCTCGTCGCAGAATTGTCTCAACACTTCATCCACCCAACACTGCAATGGTTGATGCTGTCTACAAAATTTCCCGTGGTCATGGGAAATAATATAGCTCATTGTAATCGGAACTGAAGTGAATGTTGTAACGAAATTTCCAAGATTTTTTTTTTTTATTCAACCAAATGTCTTGCCACGTTGCCTGTCTGTTAGTCTAAATTAGGTTTCAATATCGCTCTCTCGATTTATTGCGATGATTTACCGGAGAATGAAGGTGAATAGAGCGCACCGCGCATCATAGCAGGAAAAATGAATTATTAGGTGTGTTTTTTTGGTTATCCCGTGCAGGTTTGGGTAGCGAAACTCCATATAAAAAAAATGCCAGCTGATCCACCTGTCATTTTTTTTATATGAAGTTTCGTTACCCAAACCTGCACGGGATAACCAAAAAAACACACCTATTATTATCTTCGTCGTCAAGGAAGACGAAAAAAGGTTGTTTCAATTGAATGGATACGAATTAGCTTTGATATGGTATGCATTCTATCTTAAAACACAAATGATGAATGCTGAACGATCAAAGATTCATTTCAATATGATAAATTTAAAGACATTATCAACCGGACTTTCATTTTTCTTTGTAAATGTTTCATTTCATTTTCCTATGTTGCACCATAACGAACTTAATTGATTTTTTTTTTTCTTCGAAATCCACGTTAGTATAATTTCCATTAAAACTCTGGTAGTTTAAATAAATTACAATTAAGCTAATTTGTTTCAGTTAAGTTCAATCGATTCAATTTCAAAGCTCGAACAATGTAATTAGTTTTTCGATTACAATAATGTTGTACGAGTATCGATTTAAGAAAACAAATGTTCAGAGGTAACAGAGAAGAAGAAAGGTATAAGATTTACAGAGTCAGTTTTTGTTTGCATTAAATATGTTGGAGGCTTATCTTGTGCTGGTAATTTTACTTTAATGACAAAGCAAGAAAAATGTAAACGTTTAGTTTGGTTTTAGTTACATACTTGATTGATATATACACTTATTTCGATAAAAACACCGAATATCCGTTTAAAGACAATAAAATAATTATTTTTATTTTTTGCATATGTACGTATAATTTGTTTTGAATGAAGCTAGAGTCCAAATGAAGACTTACATCGTCGCACGAAAAACCGAAAAACATAATTCTAACTGGTGAAGAGAAAGAACCTTATTCTAGCTGAATTCAGATGAGTATCGTTCTCAAATAATAAAATACCTGCACGTAGTTGCATAAGTTTCAACAATGAATTTAAATTTTTTATTAAGTTTCAGTATGCGGTTATACATATCTTATCCACGGTGGTTTGATTTGAACTTTGTTTACCACAGCAAAATCCATTTTCTTTTTCACAAAAAATAAATAATTTTCTTCGTCTTGACTTTAAAGTACCTAGACATATTCGTAAATGAATTTTTTGAAAAATTCATGAAACACACTTTGTCAGGATTTGCCATTCATTCCTAATCGATGCTTAAATGTTTGAATGGAATTTCCAATTTATATCCAATATTGTGATTGGATTCGCTCATTTATATTCTTATGTGAACTTAACGACAGATTTCCGGCTTTAATAGTCCAGTTTGATTTTCAGATAGAGAAAAAGAACTTCTTTTATTGTTTATGGTTTATACCATAGCCTCAGTCTCAGTGCAATGAGACGCTTGACACGAAATTTACGACTTTATCGTATGAATAATATTAATGAAAATTTGGTAATTTGTTTCTCATATGGGGGTGTGTTTTCAAATGGGATGAAATGAATGAATCATAATAGACTGGATTGTTATATAAATTTCGAGATTTATATGTAAATGTGTATTATTTCATAAAAGTAGCTATGAATGCGCGGTTATAGTATCAAAGAAGTATGTAAATATCGATGACAATTAGGTCGGGGAATCAATGGTAATGTATGCGTTTTAAATAGAATATTAGTTCTGCTTTATTGTCCTCGTAAAAGGTATGTTTAGCACATCTCAATTGGGACAATGACAAATATTTGATTTCAAACGGGCGAACCTGAATTGGCTGTTTTAGTTTTGCGTTTTTATACCCTTCACTATGCGAAAGTGTATAATAACTTTGTCATGAAGTTTGCAACGCACAGAACGAAGCACCTCCGACTATGAGAAGTATATTACATAAGTATATTTATTGATTAGTCTGACGCGACAAATCGATTGAGCGTAGTCCGTCTATCAGTCTGTCTGTCCGTCTGTTTCAATGCAAACTAGTCCCTCAGCTTTGAAGCTTTCGCGCTGAAATTTTGTATACAAGTTTCTTTTCAGTGTACGCTGTATATACATATGTCGGAACGAATGGAATCAGACCATGGCGTTTTGGGCTGCCATAGAAACCAATCTAAAATTCAAAATTAGGTTCTTTTAAGAAAAATTTGTTTTCTTTTTAAACCAATCTTAACCAAACTTCACCCAAGTGTGTCCCTAGTAAACCATATACAGGAACGGATGGGATCGGAACTCTACGTCATAGGACTACAAACCAACCAACCAACTTGATTAGACATTTCTTTGCTTCAGTGTTTGAGTGTTTGGCAAATTCAACTATGGAGAAGTACACAATTGAGCAGCGCGTTAAGGTCATTGAAGCCTTTTACGAAAACGGACGCTCAAATCAAAATGCTTTTCGTGCACTTCGTAATTTTTTTGGTCAACATAATCGACCAAATACGTCCACATAACGGACTTCTTGTGGCCAGAAATCGAGGATATGGACCTGGACGATATGTGATGTGGTTCCAACAGGATGGGGCCACTTGCCACACACCCAACGAAACAATGGCTCTTTTGCACGAGAAATTCAATGGCCGTGTTATCTCTCGTCTTGGCGATGTTAATTGGCCGCCAAGATCATGTGATTTGACACCGTTGGACTTTTTTCTCTGGGGATATTTAAAAGCCAAAAGGTACAGGTACATCTGGATGTACTCCTAAAGGGCTGAATTAAGATCGAGAGTGAAATTCTTCCCGCTGCGATTTTATCAATAAAAATGCATACTTACTGTCGTGGATTATGTCACAAACGGTGGGGAATTCCATAAGCTACAACCCGAGGCCGGTTCCATAATTCTCCACGGCCATTTTATGTATTATTTTTCGATTCCCCGGTCATTTGACATTTCCCGATGAAATAACCGGGGAATCGGAAAAAATTGCATAAAATGGCCGAGAAAAATTATAGAACTGTTTTCGGATTGTAGCTAATGGAATTCCCCAGCATTCGCCACGTATTACAGTAAGAATACGTTCTCATTGAAAAAGTCGCAGAGGACAAAAATTTCACTTTCGATGTCAGTACTAGGCTTAACTGCAAATATGCCTTTGTAAGATCAATTTTCGTAAATATCTCTCCGCCGGCCATCGATGCAAAGAGCTCTTCGATTGTAGGGAGGGGGTGTTCCTCGACCACTATGCGCGGATTTGCCGAAATTTTATAATCCCCGCATAATCGCACTTTATTCCCTTGCTTCCGCAAAGGGAACAATAGGTGTAGCCCAGCTGGATTAGTCGACTCTTTTTAATATGCCGTTTCGCTCCAATTCGTCGAGCTCCGTCTCAACTGCATCGCGAAGCGCGAATGACAACTTTCTAGATTTCACGAAAACTGGCTCCACGTTCGCCCGTAAACGTATGCGTCCCTGTACATTAACAATTTGTTTAACGTAAATTCTTTTAATTCAAACGCTTTTTTACAACTCATTATGCTTTTGAAAGAAACGCCACTCGTTAGAATTAAACGCATTTGCGTGTGGAGCAAAATCAAAAGCGCAAATCGTTTGAATTAAATATATTCCGTTCAATATTAGTGAATATTTCTCTGAGTGTAGCCGTGTTTCTACGTTTCGGAAAGTTAAGATTTAAAAAAGAAAATTTTAAGACCGAAAACACCGATTTTTTGGGAATTCATGTAAGACTTCCAGTTTTTCTTCAACTGGCCAAATTCTTTTGTCACTTCCCTTTTTAGAAAAAAAAATGAAAATAGCATGGTTCAACACCGCGACATAAATTGAAATGAATTTCTAAGGAAATTCGCAGTCGTTGATCTCATTTTGCCATTCCCGGAAATTGGGTCATTGGGTCATCGTAAACATTTCTGTAATAAAAAAATTTGGAATTTTATTTGTATAACTGTCCGTTTATTAGAGACTCGCTTGTTGAGAAAGGGTATAAAAGTACTGTCCGTGTCCGGTTATGAGAGTGTCCGGCTATTAGAAGTGGGTTTCCTAGTAAAATATGGGGGAAAACATTGGGGAAAATGAAAGTGTCCGTTTATGAGAAATGTCCGGTTATTAGAAGTGTCCGTTTAGGGAAGTTCGACTGTATTCCGTATTCCGACATAGTACTTGTCGTGTCGATGGAGAGAATGTATTCAATTGTAATTGAATGGGAATGGAATGAAAACTTGTATTTTTTCCCGGCAACTTTTGAGGTTATGTCACCACCACTATGGTTATTGTTTCATTTTAATCGAACACTATGATGAAAATATTATTGCATAATTTCGCGTTTTAACTTGTTGCATATTTTACCGAGCGCAGCCAAAATTGGTAGTCAAATCGGGCAATTAACCTACACTTGGCAAGAGCTTTTTAGTAGAGCCCATGTGAGAGGGGATCCCTTCCGGTTCCAAATCTAGCACGCGTTACATCGCAGCACCGTAGAGTATCATCTTCGATATCAAAAAATTATTTAAACGTTCGCGAAGAGTTTCAATAAATAGTTGCAGATCCCAGAGAAAATCAGAAACAATCGCGTGAAAAATTCTTCTACTCCTCGTCGCGACTATTGCAAAACACGTTCTTTGGATAGGAGGTCTGATACAACAGTGACCATTTATTTGTACTAGAATATGTGTGTATATGACACAGGAGTAAAAGTCAAAAAATGGCATGGCAAGATGGCATTTCTCGTTAAAATGTGAACAAGATCATTATCGAGGGTTCTTTCTTAAAGTTTGATTTTAAAATTAGCCTAACAATATTTTTCCGAACGACAATACAGGGTGTCCTACGACTCAGTACAGCTCATTTGGGTACAATTCATGTTCTACATGACCCCTCTATCTTTAACTGTTATAAAGCTACAGCATTTTTTTGTAAATAGTGTCAAATAGGTCGACTTGCCGACCAAAATCATTATTTGCTCCACTCCCAAATATTTAATCCGAGATTTCAATTTCTGAAACTGCACAAAACTCTACATGAAATAACTGTTTTGCTAATTAAATAATTTAAAACCCTACCCAGATACAGCCATTCAAACTTTAAAGAAATTCGAAAATTGATATTTTCTTGAAAATTCAAATTGTAAAATCGTAGCGGTACTTTGAGCTGGCAAATGTTCCAAATTGACAAAAGTTGCATCATTATATTAGCTTTCGAATGACATATAAAAATAAGTGTCTTAGGATTTGGAAAATTGAAAACATTACGTGAAAAAAAACGTGGTTCCAAGAGAATACCAAAGTAAATGTTTCCACAATTTTTATACGAGTTTTATTTAGTAAACAAGATTTTTTTAAATAAAAAACGGAAAACAAACACGAGGCCGAGGTTTCGGGCGCGGCCGAAATTTGGATACCCTTCACTCTTCTCGGGTTAATATTTTGTTCCGGAGTACCTATGACTTGTGTTTAATCCCCCATTCTTTTACTTCCGTTTTCACATAAGTTTCGTTACCTCGATAAAATATGTTTGTGTGATTTTTGGTTAGAATAACTGCACAAACAGAAAAAAAAAATTTTGTGCGAGGGGGGACGGCCCCATAGTACGAATATATTTGT
The DNA here is from genome assembly GCA_949715475.1 of Microchrysa polita. NCBI lineage: Eukaryota > Metazoa > Arthropoda > Insecta > Diptera > Stratiomyidae > Microchrysa > Microchrysa polita. The sequence goes on from OX454416.1 coordinate 28,465,063, forward strand.
TTTTACATATTTTTTGTACTTTCGATAAAGACATATTGTAAAAACAAATATATTCGTACTATGGGGCTATTCCCCCGTCCACAAAAAAAAATATTTTTCCGTTTGTGCAGTTATTCTAACCAAACCTCACACAAATAATGTTTTATCGAGGTAACGAAACTTATGTGAAAACGCCGGAAAGAAAAGAATGGGGGATTAAACACAAGTCATAGGTACTCCGGAAAAAATATTAATCCGAAGAAGAGTGAAGAGTATCCCGAAATTAACCTCGGCCTCGTGTTTTTTTTTCGTTTTTTATTTTAAAAAATTTTGTTAACTAAATAAAACTAGTATAAAAATTGTGGAAACATTTACTTTGGTATTCTCTTGGAACCACGTTTTTTTCTCTTTAACACGTAATATTTTCAATTTTCCAAACCCGGAGACACTAATTTTTATATGTCATTCGAAAGCTAACATAATGATGTAACTTTTGTCAACTTTGCACATTTGTCAGCTCAAAATACCGTTACGATTTTACAATTTGAATTTTCAAGAAAATATCAATTTTCGAATATCTTTAAAGTTGAATGGCTGTATCTGGGTAGGGTTTTAAATTATTTAATTGGCAAAACAGTTATTTTATGTAGAATTTTGTGCAGTTTCGGAAATTGAAGTCAAATCTCGGATTAAATATTTGGGAGTGGAGCAAATTATGATTTTGGTCGGCAAGTCGACCTATTTGACACTATTTACAAAAAATGCTATAACTTTATAACGGTTAAAGATAGAGGGGTCATGTAGAACATTAATTGTACCCAAATGAGCTGTACTATCACCCATTATCGTATGTACCACGAGTCGTGGGACACCCTGTATAAACCGACATGGGAATTCTTGCTTTTTGTTGTATTTTTAAATTATATATGATCCACCACCCCCCTTGCCCCTCCCCCCTTCACCGAAGTCCTGGCTACGCCCATAATATATATAATGTATAATGTCCAGAGTCCAGAGTTTCACTGGGTGGCATATTTCGGAAACCGAGCTGAATAACCGTAACTTTATTGAGGACGAGATTGGTAAACTTTTCCAATACCCAAACCATCTAAAACGTTTCCAGCAAATATTTTGCCCTTGAAACTGTCAGAAAACCTTGTTCAGCTCGTCTCCAAACAGGTGACGAAATCGATTAGCCTTTCTTATGTATAAACCGGCCAAACCCTTATTTGTACCTCCCAACCAATGAGATCAAGAAGCTTTTCTAAGCCTATAACTCCAAATCATTGTTCATTTCATTATGAGTAAGGCCCGGATTTATATGCAGTAAAAAAGGTCGAAATATGCCATATAATATGCAATAAAAAATCACAAAATATGCAATGAAATATGCAGTGATAAAACGAAAAATATCGTATATATGTAGCTGAAAAAATATTAAAATACTTAATTAAACCTATTACCATCAGTATACTAGACAAAATTTTATCGCAATTCGATTCAAACAGAGATATTTTTTTTAAGTAAAGTGTCTAAAATAAAACAGAAGTGCTTTCGATGATATGTTTTAATACTAAATTCAGTTTAATTCCGATTCAACATAAAACAGATTTCAGAACAATAACGAATACATAAACTTTAGCAATATAATAATTCCAACCAAAATCTTTTTCAAAAATTCAGATCGTTTTCGGTACATAAATATATTTTCAACGATTTCATTACTATTCCATTTTTGAATTGCAATGAAGTACTTTTCAAAATTTTCCTCAGTGCAACGGTGTTTTCTGCCGTTTAAAATATATTTATATATACCGAAAATGATCTTTCTACATTGACTGATGTAATTGGAGCAAACTTATATTTTGATAGGTCGGTTATTTCCGAATGCTCCGCGTTGTTATCGTTAATGATTTTGTTAATATTACTTAGTGTGGTTAAGCCTGTGCTTTTGTCTCTAATTTCACGAAATTTTAATTTGTGCATTTCGCCCGAGCTTCCCGGAATACAATTTATATGTACAGATGTTCTTCAAACTCGTCAATTAATTGACAACTGCCACTTAAGCTACTTAAAGTAGCATAGAATGCCCATAATTGTCACTATGTTGTGTTGTGTCGTGTGGATTGTGAGACGATCTTTTTAGATTGTACGATAAATTGTATAACGTATGTGATGTACGGGCGTCAGATCAATTGTGTGCAATCGATTGTTCAATCGACTGGACAGTGCATGGTAAGCTTTAGAAACATTGTATTACATGTAATATTGATGCAAAACGGCTTAATTTGCAGTTTCTTTTTGTTTTTCATGTTTGTTTTTTCTTTGTGAAACATTTTTTTATAACGTTTTTAGAGCAAATTAGGTATTATTGCAAAATTTTTAAGAAAGAGCAAAATATGCAAAAATATGCAATAACCCATCAAATATGCACAAATATGCAAAAATATGCATTTGCATATAAATCCGGGCCTTAATTATGAGTAAACAACCCATTGCCACATGGGGCTTCTTTATCTTTTGTAAGTACGACTTATATTTCTCCATTCTCGTATTTCTCCGACAAACTTAATTCGATGTGAAGGCCATTATGTGGCTCTGGTTCCATTGTCAATGTTAACAATTGAGATCTTGACTATAAATTTACGAAAGGATATCTTTAAGTAAAGTTGAAGAGTTTATATTGATTTTTCTCGGCTTTAATTTATATCATATTGTAACTATAATAATATACAAGTATAGCTACACTCCCTTTTTTATGGTCAGCCTCAGCACATAAAAAAAGCTCAATTGATAAATATCTTGTTTTTATCAAGACTTTCCGGTAAAATACAGAACTTGACTGAATATTATATCAACATTGTTCATATTCCTTCGAGCACCTTTTTTTATAGCTTCTTACCTGAATGGATACAAGCATGAAGTGGGTACTCAAGAGTTCATAATCTCCGAATTTCATTCTGCCTCATAAAGCACCTAATGGTGATCCGCTTTGTCCTCGTCGTATAAAACTGATACTATAGACTGGCTAAGTCGAAAAAATAAAAACACTTCAGCAATAGAATGGAATTTTTTGACTATTCGTAACATTAAAGAAATATCAATAATAACTGTATCAAGTAGGACTGATTCCTATACAAATTTGAATGTATGAATGGTTGTCCCAAATTAACACAAGATTAATATTGAATGAAAAATTAAATTTATTTTTTTTATTCAAGGGTCACAATCGGTATTGGGTATTGTATGGAATAATCCCTAAGACTAGGACATGAATGGCATCCGTAAAATCTCACGCTGAAACGCTATCTTCAGCTAAATTTACTGATTGATCTTTCTGTGAGCTTGTTAATAGATTAGATACACTGTTGACTTCAGATCAGAAATTACACGATCTTGGGCAATGGACGGCAAACTTATTAGTCCAAACCAAAGAGCCAAATTTCGGAATGTCCTCCTAGTACTATTCTGATTGATTACCTATTCCGTTAAAGAGCAGAATTCTTTATCTCAAAACTGTACCTATATACTGTCTTCAAATAAATAAATAAAAATTAGTTCGATTAAGACAGCGCCACATAAATGGCAGAATACACAAATATCTCAAATAATATTAAAATTCTACAGGTTGCTATCAAATCTTCTATCTAGATACGGATGTAATCACGATGTATCTGTATATTTGATACGTATGAAAGACAGTAATATACGTCCAGTGGCGTATTTACAGGGGGGGCACAGGGGGCACGTGCCCCCCCTGTGAGCACATCAAACTTTTTTCACACCATACTAAAAATTGGAGTACCAAATGTTCCCTTTTTATTTTGAGCGTTTCTATTACTAAACTTTCTAAATCTTTTTCGAAACATTATCATCACACCATCTTCTCAATTCGCCAGATCTCCTCGTTGATGAACCCTTTCCGTTTTTCAAACGGGTTGAGTTTATTTTCATAGACGCATGGTTTCAAGAACAAGGACTCTCAGAGAATAAGTATGTACAAGCTATGATTATGTCGAGGCAACGAGGTGGTCATTAAAAGTTGCCCAATCTCGACATGAATCTGTTCGGAAACAAGGACTGCTATTGAAAGTCTCGTCATGTGTGAAGTGACCCCATCTTATGTTGATATAAGTTGAGGAGATGTTGTTGCGGTGTCGATGTCTTGGAAGCCGCTGAATTGATAAATACTTGAAACAATCGGTCTGATTTTTCGATTGGGCTTGTGTATTTTAATTTGGCCGTAAATTCGTGTTGGGCTGCTGTAAAGGTCTTTAAACCAGATGCTTCTCTTTCTGTTAAAATGCTAAAAATTGAAGTGTTTTGGTGGGAAAGCATTTTTAGCATTCATTTTCGAATTCCTACGGTTCGGTGTCTGTGGTGCCCTGCCTGGGGTACTTTCTTCAATGCTTCAATTTTCACGAAGTAAACACGATCGTAGCCATTCCTTCTCATTTCTATTTCGCAATTGATTTGTTAAAGCATGTTGCTTCTCTTACCATCAAGGACTCGTTTCAAAAGGTATTGCAGATACTATAGATTTGCAGCTAGTGTAGTACATATGCAAATAACAAAGAATCATACCTTCCTGCTTACTTTTGTTGCTTCTTTTTAATTAATCGATTGATCACTTCCCGGCTCTATGCCACGGATAGTTCCTACACGGCTGAAAATTTTGGTGTAATTTTCATAAAAAAATATATTCATACATTTCCATATAAAAACTTTACCAAAAGTATAATTGAACTATATTAAAAGTATAAGTATTCTTGATAAAAATTTTACTCTTCAATAGTATAAAATTGATAAGCAAATTTACACAAACCGCTCGAAAAAATAAAAATTGTAATACGAGTGCAGTCGGCTTCGAATCCACAATTCTGTGATTTGTAGGCAAGCGCGCTGTTCACTGAACCAGACAGACTATCAATAGATTTTTAGGTTGAATGGGTTTCTTGCGTTGATAGTGTAGATTTGATAGCATAGTAGGATTGATTCTACCTTTTATGTTATAACAACATTCAATGCAATTTATTCTATCCCGAACGGTGTAAAATGTATAATATTAAAAGGGTATTTGGATAGTTTTGTTCTGTAGCGGTTATAATTAATATCATTTTTGAATAAACTAAAATTATAAGTTGAAAAGAGTCAAATTTAATTCAAGTTTTGGAATAGATAGGAGTTATACTATTTTCTTTATAAAATTTACTCCCGCTTTACACCAAAATTTACAACCGTGTAGTATTTTGGATTGTACTTGTAAAATATTATTCGGCACTTGTTACGATTTCATGGAATCTGTTACTAGATTTTTGACAAAACATACAAAAGCCTCTTTTTCAGTAAATCTTAATTTTTCATTCAAATTCGCTTAAACTTGCCATGGAATTCAAGACCACAATGTCAGCCAAAATTTGTTGTATCAGCTTTTCATCTGTGTTTCTTTCAAAAGTAAGCAGAACCACTTTTTGGCGGAATTTGGCCGAAATTTGGCAGAATTTCGGACGATGTATAAAAATTATCTTCCAAAGAAAAGTTTTCCGTCTGGAATCCGTTTTGTCATATGGAAACAGTCTCTTTGGTCATTGCCTTAATTCCATAGCCAATTAAGTACATATTCGTAAAATTCCTTTTCGGCTTCAGGCTCCTTCAAACTACACTACGCAAACTTTTTTTATGCCCTCCGTATTTTGGTTCAGGAAAAGCCAAAAGCAGTTAATGAGTGTTATTCTAAGATCTGTCAGGAAAACTCAAGGAGACCTTGAGTCAAGGATGCCGAAATTAAAATAAATGTCATTTTCCATATACTTTTTCATAGAAATCACTTAGTCTTCCCAATGTTTTTCCTATGTATCTGCTGTCGGGTATCCCCACACCAAAACTTTATGTAACAAATTAGCCCCGTACTCTGTGCCCCCCCTTTGAGAATTTTCTAAATACGCCACTGTATACGTCTAATGAATACAAATTGACTGTGATCCGCTTCTGTGATATTTTTCGGTTTTGATTTCATTTTAAATTAAATCAACGTATTCAAAATTGCATCGAGATTCCATCATGAAAGAGCTTACTCATTGAAATTTATTTCCACATGTCTTCCATTTATTCGAAAAAAAATATTTTAAAATTCTTTGACAAATTTATCATCTTGAATATGAGCCTGAAGATATAAGAAAAATTTGAAAAACACTTGAATTTAGTATCTTTTTTTTTGCGAATATAATTTCAATACCAAATTGTTTTCATCGTACCACTCCGTTGATCGCAACTTGCATATTTCCTTTTTAAACACTGAAATCCAACCATTTATAAACTTCCGCCCGTTTATCTATTCGACGGTTCTTTCCATTGCATACACAGAGACGTGTTTTGCGGCTTTTATCAGTCGTGTCGTCGAGCGAAATCAAAAAGTCCTTTTCGTTAAGTTTCATTCGACGCGTTCTCCTGACAGTCTCACAATAATTGTGTCTTGAATTTTACTATGTACAACTCAGCGCCATTTCACATTCAAAGCAATTGGACGATTCTTTCCTGAACAAATGTCTTAAAAGGCTTTCCGATTAAGCACATAGTACGAACCTTTAGGTTAAAAGGATCAAAAGCTGCTTAGTTGAGCCTGGAGAATGGGAAAAGACACAAAAGAAAGAAGAAGAAAAAAGAATTGCCTTAACTTTTTTTTGTCAGTCGAAAGGCATTTTCCTTTTTCGTCTCTGTTGTTGGGGAATTACAGCTGAATGCTTTGATTGCTGCTGTATCGGGAATCAACAGCAGCAGTAGGCATATTCCGGGCTTCGGGTATTGTGTATGGATATGAGTTGGGTACACGGGAAGGAAGGAAATAATTAGGTCACGTTAATTGATTTAGTCGGATGTTCAATGGAGCAATGGACTGAATGGATGTGATGATAATTGAAGTGGAATTCAAATGGATCTCGATATTACAAAAGGACATTCGGTATGAGTTAGGTGTACACGTACTTATCAATGACAGGACAGTTAATTAAATATTCATCAGTTGGCAGAGGGATTATGTTTCGAATTAATTAATTAAATGTCTTAGGATATCCGTTGTCGCATGTAGGCTACATGATACCTGCTTGTGAGGGAATGATAAGATATTTTCAGAATTTAGATAATGACATACGGATGTAATGTGATCTTAAAGCATGAAATGAAAGTCGTGCCCCCTTGGCCGTCTTTCTATAAATTTGGGAAAACGGGTAAGACAAATCATTCTCACTCTTCTAAGTAGCTTAAGCTGACCAGACGTACAGCATTTCGCTGTACAGTACCGCGTTTTGACCTGTCGTTCAACATTGGGAAATACACAGCGTTCCCTATGCCACACAATGAAACCTAATTCACTACATAAAGCTCCTCGATTAGGCCTGTGATCAGTCATGTCTGATTCTAAAGGTTTATAGTTTGAACCCTGTGCGGTCGATATTTAGCGAAATAATAACACTTTTATGTTTGACAATCGTCTATTTTCGATATCTCGTGAAACTTTCTCGATCTCTCTGAAATTTAGCTACTTGTAGAGCTACTTGGCGCTCATATTTCCTACATATTGCACGGTCCCCTATCCGCGTTCGGAAGCTCAAGCTGGCCAAATCGCACTTCTGTGTTTTCTAATCGAAAATTGTCCATAACTTGGAAATTCTTGAGCGGAATTTTGAAATTTGGCAATCTTGTAGAGCACCGCATTGCCCATATTTGGTGAACATTTCAAGGCTCTAGTTGCCAAGGTTCAGAAGTTACAACCATCAAAAGATGAGATTTTAATTTTTTTCCGTATGATAAAATGACGGAAAAATCAGCCACTCCATCCGATTTCTTTATCAACCTCTATAGGAAAATGCATACTAAAGAAAGGACTCGACATGGGTTTTAGATTAAGTTTTTGGTCACATTTTCTTAGAATCATTTAAAACGGCGTTAAAAGCCCAGGGGACCGGCATGGCATCACTAATGTAACCATTGAGAAATGCATACTCTCCTCCAGAAATATTGCAACCAGATAAGATTTAGGCCTCTGGTTAGTCCTTAGGTTTACTTTAATTCGGTCTGTCGCGCATTGAGAATTCGCAAACATTTTTGTGACGCAGTGCTGTTGCGAAATAGGATAAGGTGAAGTGCAAGCGCAGCGAGCGGTGAACCAATGGAAGGTAACTTGTAAGACTCGTCCAAACATTTACTCGGATCCTGTGGATCGCCCTTGGTATCACTCAGAACACACTCTGTCTATCGCGCTTTTCATAATTCGCCAACATCCTTGCGACCAGCGCGAGGTATACCTCGCTCTTCGCTCTGGTCAGACCTCACTGTCTGCCACGCTTTTCAGAATTCGCCAATATTTTTGATACGTAGCGCTGCTGGGAAATAGCGAGCAGTGAGCCAATGGAAGCCAATTCGTAGGATTTAGACATCTGGCTCGTCCGTACGTACACTCAGATCCTGTACTTCGCCCTTCACTCCGCTCAGACCTAGCTCTGTCTGTCGCCCTATTCAGTATTCGCCAACAGTTTTAAGACGTAGTGCTGTTATGGAATAGGATAAGATGGAAGGCAATTGGTAAGATTTAGTTGTCTGGCTCGTCCTTAAGCCGGCCCCACACCGACCGGAGTGTGGCACACCGCACAAAAGACCGGTTCCAAGAATGATGCCTTGGAGTCGCCCAACCACACTGCTGCACTGCTGCTGCACGATTATTCGTATTAACCCTCAGATGACCAACAACTTTTCCAACGGTTAAAGCCCAACAAGGTCCCCAGGGACCTACACTATACAATGATGCTTTTACAGTTTCATTTGTGAATATTAATTGAATTATCTTTTTTTTTTGGTTAAATGTTAAATGCTTAGTAGTATAAAATATAGTAAGCACTTTGAATTAAAGAAAAACAAAGTGCTAAGCAATTCCCGAGACCGGTCCTATAAGAAATCACGTGGCACAAACGTTTTGTTGCTTCGAACTGTCACAACAAAGGCCAGCTCTTTGGATTTAAGCTGCCATGCCAACTCCAATGTCATGAAAAAAATATCGGCGTATATAGTTCGTCCACGGCGAACCAACTCTAAGACCACTTTTTCTCCCTGGTTGGATTACCGTTTTCCGCCAGGCTGTTTTTCACTGTAAATCATCCCTTTTAAGGGGTAATACGATTGTGCATCGCAAAGCCACCATATTTTGATACCTTATTTTGCTGGTTTTGACAGTATGTACTGCGTGAAGTGAGTTCGGCCTCGAAAGGGGAACAATTGCTACAGTCATGGACTCGTGTGGTGTAAAGTCTTTCTCCAAATTGGCCATTACCATGGTCCAGATATCTTCGGTTCCAGCAGTCTTGCTTTCCTGAAGCCTCGTCTCTCAAGTATTGCTATTATCAAATCGAATTATTCTGTTTATTGCTTTGAAGCGGTTTTTGGCCATGGCTGCTTTATATAGAGGCAAATGTGTATCGCTCCATAATTCTTTTAGAAGCTCCGAATTCGACTGATGGCCACCTGAATAGAGCAAAATCCCTATATAAGCGTGAAAATCATTGAGGCTCAACGAGTCTATTGCCTTGATTTTGCATTTGGGTTTTTGGAATTCCACTTTGCTACGCTTTTATTCCCCTTCCTATTTGTCTCGCGGATAATGATGTAAGCGATCTCATCAGTGATGATTGACTTGAAGATTCCTAAAGGAATCAACAGTTCCAGCAGCAGGCCCTGGACGACGTTGGGTATAGTTTACGACGTTATGTGTTCGAATGGGGCCACTAGCTAGTGGATTAGCCTACCACTTCTGGTAATAAAATGAGGCCTTTCATTAGAAATTGCTGCTGCAAAGGCTGTAGGTTTTTCAAACAGGTCGTCATCGTCCGATGAATCTTAATAATCTGCCACTTCAACGTCCACTTCGATTTCGGCATCAGACGTGTTTTCATCCGAAATATATACTCATCATCACTGTTCTCGTCAGCCAAGCGGTCATCTTCATCATCCTGTTCCAAGTGTCTGGCCTAATTCTCCACGGCTGCATGGTCACTGGCACTCAGGCATTGAAAACGCGTTCGCTGGTTTATCAGCTGGTCTATTTTATTCCAAGCACCCATTTTTTTCCGATAGTTATTACTTTCTTCCAAGTATGGTATTGAGCGAGCTTTTAGTGCGATGATGCGTTGTACTAGTAGCAACACCTAGAGCTGAATGAATGCAGGTGCAGCGAGGTCTTCTTTATATACCTTAATCACAAGAACTTCCCAGAGTTCAACGAATTGGTACCCATTAGGAACACCTTTTTCAATTGAATTAACCGGAACCTAACGGGTTTTACCAATAAAACTGAATTGAAAAACTTCTTATCGCTCTCAATTTCAATGAATTCGCAAATAACGTGTGCACAATTGCTCTTAATACATGAAGGTCCCAGTGGACCTAGTTGGGCTTCACCGCCATATATCACTTTAGCCAGCTGGTTGGCTCAAGGTTGAAAACGCCATAGGTCCCCAGGGACTTTGTTGGTCATCTAAGGGCTAATCTTTTTTGCGGTGTTTGCCACACTCCGGTCGGTGTGGGGCCGGCTTTAGATTAACGTAAGTCCTGTGCTTCGCCCTTTGCTTCCTCCAGACCTTGCCATGTCTGTCGTGCTTTTCAGAATTCGCCAACCTTTTTGCGGTGTAGTGCTGGTGCAAAGAATGATAAGGCGAGGTGCGAGCGAAGCGATCGGTGAGCCAATGAATGGCAATTCGTGAAAGTTAGATCATTGACTCGTCCGGATAATTACTTAAAAGTGCCCAGCCCAAAAATGGTTCGACATCATGAGAGTATCCAGGATTTTTTTTTCAGAGAATAAACATTTAAAATCGCCAACAACATTTAAGGTTTCCCGTCAGTTTTGTTTATTGTTTACCCTTAAAGTATCGATAGTAAAGGTGTTAAACATTTAAGCCAAATTTTAAGAAAGCACAATTAGTGTATAGTAAGCCTAGTACATGAGATTGCAAGATGTGGTGGAGATTTTTTTTTGTTTCTTATGTTTTTTGGGGTGCTGATCACGAATCCAGAGCTTCCCAGCAAAAATTCGTTGCAGGAACAGGGTCAAAGTCGAAAAAACATAAAAAAATGGCTATCAATTGTACCGATACCGCTTCAACTACTAGAATTTTTGCGGTTTTGGCCCTGTTTCGCAACGAAATTTTGGTGGGAAGCTCCGGAATCGAGCTCAGCGCCAAAACAGAAAAAGATAAGAAGCAAAAAAAAAACTCCCCATCACATTTTGCAATCTCAAATCACCTAATGACTACACTAAATCTAGAATGATTTTCATCGCTCTTTAACGATAAAATCCTTACTCCTTATTACATTCACTTCGGTTACGAGATCTGCTTTTTATTCCGTAGCTCATTTATACTCTCGGGATCATCGCGAAAGCAAAACTTTAGGGTGTCACTCATTGGCGCAACTAGGATTTTGTCCTGGAGGGGGCTAGAATATCTTTATTACTGACCATTAGGATATCCAATAATGACGCTATACGGTGGTGTTGCTTTCGCATTCTTTTGGTGTAAATCTTTTTGTGGCTTAGAGTCGTGAAAACGCGGTTGTAATAAACATATAACATATATGTACTCGTAACTAGCACGCTCTTTTGCTTGTTTTCGTGAAAACATAATTTTCAATCACCCATTCTAGCACTACAATTGGTACATTTCCGATTCTGTAATGGTTGCTCATTAGAATACCGTTAGGCTGAATTGGTTCCTATAGTGGCGACTTAAAATTTAATTGATTTTTTTTATTTTACTCCTATTGCCCGTGGATAAAGAGTGCCACCTCCGTGGGTCTATGTATTATGGGGATTTGTCTAAGGATTGTTGTTGCCATACTCGTGCTCAATAGTCGAAATATAGGGAAGGTTATCTCACAGCGTTTGAATAGTAAAGTCAAGAGTACTGTGGGGTATTGAAACAAATGTCCCACCACATTCAGATCATCATTTGGGCTAATATGCTTCTAATGGCCCCAGGGTATCTTATCTAGTCAGGGGAAATACACAGTAAGAGCACTGGCAGGACTCTATCTTACAAAGGACCAATTAATATCCTGGATGTTGCTGTTGTTGCTGTAGCGACTCAAGAGATTTTGTTCTCTTGAATCGAAGAGGGTTTTGGCAGCTCTTGATCGTTTTTAGTAAGAAGCATTTTTAGGAACAACATAAACATCCATGGTGACAGTGGGACTCGCAACCACGCTCCGGCAACTCAGAGATAGAGCGAAGCGACATCTACCACTGAGCCACCGAGTGCCCATATTCTGGATGTGAATTACTGCGATGGCGGATCGTTATGTTACGGAATAACATTGAAAAATTAAATGTCTAAATGTCGATGCAACATTGTTAAATTCTCCTGAATAGAAAAAAATTTTACATTTTGGCTTAAAGTATTTTCGCGAACATTCTTTTTATCCGGTAATCCCTTTCGTCGTCGTTCACGTTCGTATTCTTTCTCTTTCTCCTTCTCCTTATTGCGTTCTTTGCCTCGATCTCTGTCCTGAGAACTTCTTCGACGGTTGGACCGTGGTGATCGACTGCCACCTCTTGATCGCGAGCGAACCGAACGTGATCTTGATCTTGATGACCGGACGTCTTCGATCACGACCCCGACTATCTCGTGGTGATCGTGATCGGCTGCTTCGTCTTCTTTTGCTGTAACGATCCCGATCAGGCGTTGGGCTTTGGGAGTAGTTTCCATCCAGATTTATAACCACTCAAATGTTCGTTTTTAATATCGAACATACTACATATTTTATTGGGGAAATGAAGTATGTTTTATGGGGTCTCTTCGTTTTTATATATTTTAAAAAGGCACATAACTACAAGCAAAAAAAAATCAAATCCCTAGAGATATTAATATATTTAACAAAACGGTTTTGTGATTACGAACTAAAAGAGGTGACAACAATTTAGTGGATTTGAATAACCCATATTGTCAAATTTGACAAAAATTGTCAACTTTTGTTACGATGATTATGTATTTTTGTTGACGCTATATTGACTACATTTTAGTGATCTGAAAATTTTTTTTCGTCAAATAGACTTTAAGATTTCGTTCAGTGATGTAACACTCTATTTTTAAGTCCTTAAATTTTACACAACTTCAATTGCAGTGAAAAATTCAAATTTTAGTCCATATTCTGTAAAAAGCCTAAATGCTCTAGAAGGCCTTCTGGAGCTTCCTCGCACTTGAACATTTTCAAAGTTCTTTTCACTGAACTGCTTCCCACGACGCACAATTGCGAATGAGAGGAAGGGCTACAAACCTGCTATAGTAGAAGCGCCTCCATAGAAGAGCATTTGCGAATAAGAAGGAAGCGCTCAAAGTTTGCATCTGGTGGAAGCGTTTCCAATTTTACCTATTGGGTTGCCTTTTTCATTTTTGGACAAAGATTTTTTAAAAATTTTAGTAAGAATGGTTAAACTTTCACACACTATCGAAACTGGTGAACTGCTGATACCCATGAACACGATTCATATTTTTATAAACTCTGCAATGTGGTGCATTTCATTTTGCAATTTTTCTTTTCCTGATTCCTGGGTCTGGGAGGGGCTTTAGCCCCCCTAGCCCCTCGCGTGGTTGTGCCACTGTCACTAATTTCAAATTCGAGATATTAGGCTAAACGGGGGATTGCATGATCTTATATCAACGCGCCGAATATAATAGACCTGAAAAGTATACGTACATAAATCTCGTCTTTGAGAGTCGAGACTGCAGTCTCAGCAGTAATGTGCGGATGACAGTTTCTTAGTTTTCCTGTCTCGGAATATCCGAGTCACTCAGACTGAAATTTTTCGATTTGAAGAAAACCTGAAGTTTCGAGACAAGGCGGTAACTGATCACTTCCTTTGCGCAGTTGTTTATTTGTAGTAAGAAAGTTTTCGTGCCGTTCCAGAATTCAAACCGGCATTTTTATGCTTTAAAATATCGCAGTCCACCTTTTTTTGTACAATAGTAAGTAGAAACGAGACCGAGGCTAATTTCGGGCGCGGCCGAATTTACCCTTCGCTCCCCTCGAGCTAAAAGTTTTTTCGGGCGTACCTATGACTTGTGTTCAGTCCTCCCCGCTTCCATGCTTTTCCTTGAATTTTCACATAAGTGCCGTGGCGAAGATTTATTGGGGGAAGCGGGGGACGTGGGTTTCTTATAAGAACCAAAAAGAGGGGAAGGGGGTATGTTTGTGGCATCAATTAAAACACTTTTAATTTGGTATGGACAAATAAAAAAGTTTTTCTTCGAAGAAACTAATTTGGGGGTTGGGTTTATATGCCAGCCCCATGACCCCATGGTCCGATTTAAATCATTTTTGCATATGTTTTGTAACATCAATAAAACCATGACCCCATGGTCCGATTTAAATCATTTTTGCATATGTTTTGTAACATCAATAAAAATACATTTCCATGAGGTTTGGTTGATATTTGTGTCCAAATAAAAAAGTATTTTTTAGAAGAACCTAATTTTTGGGGTTAAGTTTGTATGGCAGCCCCACGACCCCATAGTCCGATTTTATTTATTTTCACGTTAGTTATGTAGCATCAATAGAAATATAATTTTCTGAGGTTTGATTGAAATTGGTGTGCAAATAAAAACGTTTTTCTTAGAAAAATTTGATTTGGGGGGCTAGGTTTGTATGGTAGCCCCATGACCACATGGTCCGACTCCATCTATTCATGCATATGTTCTGTGTCATCAATAGGAACACATTTGTGTGAAGTTTGGTAGAAATTAATTAATAAAAAAAAATCAATTTGGGGAGCTAAGTTTGTATGGCAGCCCCATGGCCATGACCCCATGGTCCGATTTGGTCCATTTTTACATATGTTTTGTGGTATCACTAGAAACATATTTGTACGAAATTTGATTGAAATCAATATTTATATATATATCTGACGTGGCAACTGAGCGAGTGCTTGTTGACCTATCGTCTAATATAAATGAACTATTAGCTACTTATCCTACATCTGAAATTGCACTCGCAGGCGATTCAAAGTGCACAATGTTCAGTGGCTTAAGTACTCTTCCAGAACTGATTCTATTGGTAGAGATTTGGAACTTTTCTGTGAGTCTTTCAACCTTAGCCAATTAGTCGACGCTCCATCTCGTATACCAGATATTTTTGGCCAAAACGCTAACCTCCTTGATCTCTTTATCACTTCCCACCCGAATAAATACTCGGTCTCTCTCTCGGCTCCTCTGGGTAGCTCAGATCACCTCGTGATATCCTTGAATTTCCCTATCAGCTCTCTGATTTCTAATGACGTGCCGTCACCTAAAAGATTATTGTGGCATTATGGTAAGGCTGACTGGAACTTGTTTAATGATTTTCTACGAAGTTTGGATTGGACTGATTGTTTTCGCTCCAGGAACGTTGATTTTATTTCGGATACCATTACCAACATCCTTTGGTACGGTATGTTCTCCTTTGTACCTCACAGCTTTAAAAGTCCAAAGCCTAAGAACACATCCTGGTTTAATAGTGAGTGTAGGAGAGCTATACAAAATAAGGAGAAAGCTTTCGAAACATACAAGCTCAATGCTACTATGGAATCATATCGCATTTACCAATCAGCCCGTAATAGCTGTAAGTCTGTCATCAATAAATCTAAATATATGTTCGATCGTGATATCAGGCAAACGTATTTATCCAAAAGAAGGGAGGTAAAGGCTTTTGGTCTCTAGTTAAAGAGGTGAAAAGTAATTTTTCGTCAACATCGATTCCACCTTTACTTCATGGCAATATAACCTATAATAACCCCATAGAAAAGGCAAATATATTTGCTGAATTGTTTGCTAACAATTCCAGTTTACCAGGAACTCAGCAAAGTCCTCCCACTATCCCTTGTTACACCTGTCGACAGCGTCCATTACATTTCCGTACCAGAGAAGTGTTTAAAGCATTGGTTGGTCTTGACATTACGAAATCCGCCGGACCTGATGGCATTTCACCTACTGTTCTTAAGAACTGCGCGTCTTCCCTTGCGAAACCCTTGCGAAAATTATTCCACTTGTCTTATTCTTCGGGCATCTATCCATCTGCTTGGAAGTTGGCGTACGTTCAACCTATCTTCAAGAAAGGTGATCCGTGCGACCCTCATAACTATAGGCCAATTGCATTAACATCAATATTATCAAAAGTTTTCGAAACACTTGTTAATGTCCAACTTATTAACTACCTCGATTATTATAATATCCTAGATGACAAACAATATGGATTTCACGCTGCACGTTCCACCGGTGATCTGATGACATATCTAACCGAAAGGTGGAATCGTTGTCTTCATAACTTTGGCGAAGCCAAAATTGAGGCGCTAGATATTTCAAAAGCTTTCGATAGAGTATGGCACCCAGCTCTATTCTCAAAACTTAACACATTTGGTATTGATGGTAACTTAATTAAGTGGATTGAGAGTTTTCTTTTCGACCGCTCAATTGTCGTTATTCTAGATAGTGTTAAATCTTCTTGCCATAAGATCAATGCGGGGGTCCCCCAGGGTACTGTTCTGTCACCTACGTTATTTCTTTTATTCATCAACGATCTCTTACAGATTACCAATAACCCAATTCACAGTTTTGCTGATGACAGCACGCTTGACTTCACGTACTCCTTTGAGTCAGCTTTGGACTCTCGTGGAAACGCTACATCCATCAGCAGGAACCAAATGTTTTCTTCTTTAAATGATGACATTTCTAATATCATCGACTGGGGTAATCGTAATAGAGTAGTTTTTAATGCTATGAAAACGCATTGCTGTCTAATTTCTAACAAATTGGACATTCCACCAGCATCCCATTCTGTATTGATTGATGGTGTATCAGTCCTTGATTCACCTTCGCTCGATATTCTGGGTATCAGCATATCAAGTAAACTGAAATGGACCGACCATATCTTCGCCATTGCCAAAAATGCCATGCAGTATCTAGGATTTCTAAATCGATGCGTTAAATATTTTTCACCTCTTGACTTATCTCATATTTACAAGAGCCATATAAGGCCTAGACTGGAATATAACTCCCATGTTTGGGCTGGGGCAGGTCGCACCGCATTGTCTATGTTGCACAAAGTACAACGTAGAGCCTTTGAAATCATAGGTGATAGCTCAATAACTGCTAATATTGATTCTCTTGAACATAGACGAAATGTGGGCTCCCTGTCACTCCTTTATCGTTATTATTATAACCGTTGCTCTAACGAGATTCATAGTCTGATACCTGAACTTGCTCAACCTATTCGCCATACTCGGCAAACTAGTCGCGCGCATCCTCATACTCTTGTGGTCTCAACCTGCCGCACTGTAAAATTTTATGAGTCGTTTTTAACACGAACAATACGTATGTGGAACTCTTTGCATGCAACTGTTTTTCCTAATACCTATGAACCCTCGAAATTCAAACGAAATATCAACGAACACCTGCGTATCACCCAAAACTCCCATATTCCCCTACCTTAAATTCCTTCCTTGCCAAAGTTGTGCTATTGCACTAAAGGGTTGTCCCCTATAACTTTGGTATTATATAAAAAAAATGAGAAATAAAAAAATTCTTAGAAGAACCTAATTTGGGGGACTAGGTTTGTATGGCAGCCCCACGACCCCATTGTCTGATTTGGTCGATTTTCACATATGCTATGTGTTACCAATTAAAACACATTTGTGTGAAATTTGATTGAGATTGGTGCATAAATAAAAAAGTTTTTCTAAGAAGAACCTAGTTTTGGGGTTTGGTTTGTATGGCAGCCCCACGACCCCCTTGTCGGATTTTAGCGATTCAAACATACAAACTGCCTGCAACAAAAAGAAGCATTTGTGCAAAATTTCAGCTCCATAGCTTTTAAACTGGCCGAGCAAAACGCGCCGCAACAGACGGACAGACTGACATGGCCCAATCGACTCCCCAAGTCATGCTGATCATACATATATGTATACTTTTTATATGGTCGGAGATGCCTCCTTCAATGCGTTACAAACTTCATGACAAAGTTAATATACCCTTTTCGCTTAATAAGCGAAGGGTATAAAAATGTACTATCTATGGTATAGACGGCTGCCCCGAAAAGATGCAAGATAGTCTTATTATCGACGATCATGGTTTATTGAATTCAATTCTCCGCCCAATTAATTCCGTAATTCCCATTTGAACACTAGACTATAGGGCTGTTGTGCCGATCGTGCCGAATACCTCTTCTGTTGAAATTAATTTCTCAAACAAATCGTGTCATTCGCAAATAAGCTCAGGAAACTTGAAGTATTTTCTAGAAACGATACATAAATAAAAAAAAAAAAATTTTGAGAATCGTATTTCGAAACCGAACCTTACCTCATTTGTTGTAGAGTTAAAAACAATATTGAAAATTCATCAATAAAAAAAATCCAAATAATTAATGCAAATTTCCAATTTTGTCCACTCTGGAAACTTTAGAACTTTGAATACGCATGCCGACAACTGCAAGAGTGTCCAAAGCAGATCAATCTTGCGGTTGAGAGGTGCCAACACCATAACTAACAAGCTGTTACCTAACGAGTTGTAATCGCGACCCAGCCTGGGATCTTATGGACCATGAAGTGCATATTATGCACACCAAGGTTGTGCAGCAGCAACGCAACAGCAGCCCAGCCGCAGCATGATTGTGGTTTTATGGTATATTCGCGTTTCGCGATAAATTCTCTTGGTTGAGTCAATACTTTTGACTCCACCAACTACTAAAATTATGGACGCCAGTTATGGTCATTTTATTCGTCTGATCTCACCTGGCTGTATAGTTGATTGAAAGTGTGACTTTTGCAGTCGACTCAGATGACCTTTCCTAAAAAGAAAGATAATTTTTTATGCCACATTGCCAAGTGTTAGTCATTGTTGTATTAATGATTAACGAGAAGTGCTAAAAGTTTATTTATGTTTCAATTTCGCAATGTTGGATGAAATACATATTTTTATTGCAATGCTAAGAAAATTTAGTAAGTAATTTTTCCAACTCACACTGGCCATTCGATTTTATTGATTTATACAATAAATTATTATTTAGCTGCGGTCGATAACAAGGGGGCTGATAAGTTCGAGCTATATATGATAATTTCTCAAAATGATGCGATCAGCCAATGATCTCTTTATTTCCAATTCATATGCAAACCATATTATCATTATTCACAATTTTTAGGATCATCGACTTTCAAACAAGTCGTGCCGCAAGTCCATTGGCAACCAACGAGCTTGAATAAAATCAACAACCAGTTCAGCTCATTTGAAACCCGCAACCATCGAATCAGGCAAACAGTGAAATTCTTTTCTTACCTTGTCCGAATGCACGTTACCTGTGTGCACATATGGAAGATACTCGTAGAATGAGCTCGTGATTGGTTTCCTCCTACCATTCTACATACTAAACCTAGTGTTGTGGTTAAAACTCTTCGATCAGACTATTGTACCCGGCGATGTATGGCTCACCATGATGGTGTTGATCGCCAAAACCGCGATCTCTAGAGTCGCGGAAGGCAAAAGTAAATAAACAAATCGTCTTGAGAAAATATTGCATATCGATACTTACACATTCGTTTACTACATACATATAGCATCAACTTTACCATACATGAAGTAAGGTTGTCCGTTCGTGACGATGATCGTGAGAAGTGAACGGCCTTGAGTTGATCGATTGATCTGCACCTCGCGAATACCGCACGGGGCTTATTCAAACAATGTTGATTTTTGAGATTAACGAATGAGATTTTATATCTGTTTAGGGGTTTACCCCGAGCGATCCTATATAAGATCAACTAATATTTAGGCGGAAAAAAAATAGCTATAGCTATATACGTAAGTAAAAAAAGAATCTACTCTAGCTGACCTGTGGTATTAACTAACGTCTTCAACGATCGATACTCGATTCGGACTGACCGCATCGGTATGGAGAATCTCCTGCACCCCATCTTTAACGATACCATTCCGGTCAAGCAAAGGTGAAGCAGATGAACTCGTTGTTTTATATTCTGGTTACGAGAACTCAAGAACTGGCTCAACTTCCATGGATCAAGTGAAGAATTGGTGTGTGGAGAAGAAAAAGAAGTTGCGATCTATTGAGCGAAGAAATGTTTCTAGGAGGGTTGCCATCACTCGTTTTTGTTAATGATTTAAAAGCTGTTTTTGTCAAGAATGGGACGGCTTACTTAAAGTTTAATGACACACTAACAAAAAGTTTCCAATAGTTAGTTATGTTGTATTTCAAGAAATACCCAAAAGCTAATATTTTTAAATTGAATAAGAGAACAAATTAAAATTACAAACATCAACGGTTCAAAGTTGACTGCATTTAAAGTGCTATAGGATATAGGAAAATATGATACCAAGTTAAAATAGATATTAAATCTGCCTAGAAATTTTATTTGATGTTGACTTCAATCATCATTCGCAAATACCAAACAACGACACATCTTAATTGTTCAAAGACTACTGGAGTTTTGAATTTTATAAAATTTTATCCGAATCCGGCGTCTTGGAGAGCTTTGAAAATACCGCATTTATTCTCAAATACCAATTTGAGCTTAGCCGATTGCGTTGGATATTGCAGCGCTCATTATATTTCGGGATTGGACAACCCTAGTATTGTAATCTGGTAACTGACAGCTCTATCGTAAAGTTTGACATTTTTGAGGTTATACGTACTCAGAACGTTTTGAAATACTAGCGCTATTTGTGTTTTTTTACAGTAACTTAAAAGATTCATCTCGGTCAAATAATGGAATTAAATCGTGAACATTTTCGTGCGATTATTTTTTACAACTTTCGACGTGGATTAACTCAGCAACAGTGCATAGGATGAACTGAATTCAATTTTTGGCAATGAAGCTCCATCAAGGACCAGTGTTTATCGACTGTATGGTGAATACAATCGAGGTCGTAGTTCACTCCAAGACGAATTTCGTCAAGGTCGTCCAAAATCAGTTGTTGTTCCGGAAACCATTGATGCTGTGCGCGAACTGATATTGCAAGATCGTCATGTGACCTATCGTCAGATTGAGACAACCTTAGGCATTAGTGGGACCAGCATACATGCA
Source organism: Microchrysa polita (assembly GCA_949715475.1). NCBI lineage: Eukaryota > Metazoa > Arthropoda > Insecta > Diptera > Stratiomyidae > Microchrysa > Microchrysa polita. The sequence continues at coordinate 28,486,136 of OX454416.1, forward strand.
ATATTGCATGAAAATTTGACTGTCAAAAAAATTTGTTCGCGATTTTTCAATCGCTAAAAAAGGCTCGTGTTGATTGGTCGAAAGAAATGCTCAAAAAATACGATCGCAGTGCTTCGAAACACGTCTATGACATCGTGACAGGTGATGAATCGTGGATTTACGCGTATGAGCCCGAAAGTAAACAGCAGTCGACTGTATGGGTGTTTCATGATGATGATGAGCCAAATCCAACAAAAGTTGTTCGCGCACGAAGCACTTCCAAGCAAATGGTCGCCTGTTTTTTCGGAAAAACTGGACATGTCGCAACCGTACCACTAGAACAACGCAGAACAGTCAATTCTGAGTGGTACACAACCATTTGTTTGCCAGTTGTCTTCCAAGAAATCAGGAAAACCAACCGCCGAAGACGGATCACTCTTCACCACGACAATGCGAGCTCTCACACATCAGCTCAAACAACTGCATTTTTGAGCACTCAAAACATCGATTTGATGGATCATCCGCCGTATAGTCCTGACTTGGCACCGAATAACTTCTTTTTATTCCCGTACGTAAAAAACAAACTGAGAGTTCAACGTTTTTCAACACCTGAAGAAGCGGTTGCTGCGTTCAGAATGCATGTTTTGGAGATACCTCAATCAGAGTGGCAAAAGTGCTTCGACAATTGGTTCAAACGCATGCAAAAGTGTATAGATCTTCATGGGGAATATTTTGAAAAAGAATAAAGCGATTTTCGATGATTAATATTTGTTTTTGTTTTCTAATCCCGAAATATAAAAGGCAACCCTTTCCTTTAATAATCTACGATACCGGACAAGAAGCAAATATTTTATTTATTTGAGGCCTACATTACACAGTCATATATTATCATAATAGCTATTATAATATATTTAAGCCTACTTGATTTCGTTTACTGGACGTCTGCGAATTGAAACCGAATGAATCGAGTAGGCTTAAGGATATGACATACATATTATAATAGAAATATGACTGTGTAATGGAGCCCTTAATATTATATTTTAATTCCTTATTTCGCCCTTTATTTTATGTTTAAGTAGTGGGGCTTTTTGTTAAAACACATTCGATGCCCGACGCTCCGTGGTGTCGCTACATCACCCATTTCAGCGGTAATGTCTCAGCCTTTCTACAGGCATCTCTATCTTGGATCGTGTCATCGCCGCTAGACCCATGCGTTGTTGGTGCTTTTTCATTTTTGGTTAAAATTTAGTTAAGATTTCTACAAAAAGAAAAAAAAGTAAAAACCTTAGAAATGCCATTTTTTGAGGTTTTCCCATTCCATTCGTTCCTAGATATTTGGTTGGATAGACATTGTATAGCCGAGCCAATTTCCTAACATCATTTCTGTGCACCAAATAATACAAGTGAGGCGATAATTTTTCCGCCGCACGATCCCGAACATCAACTCAACGCGTATCAATACATTCGCCTGATACTGAAGAATTCGCCTGATCGGAAGAATGTACGGGAAGAAAAACGCCAGTGAGGCGACACGAGATAAAAAACGAGTTTTTATATGGAATGAGCGAGTCGCTGTCGTGCAGTCGTGTCGAGGAAAATGTACCTTAGGTTTGTGTTCGTAGAGACGACTCATATGTTGATCGCTCAGCGATCGCACTTAAACTATCGGTTCCTAGCATTGTATGCGTATATTTTCTATACCGATATGATATGCTCCTTTGGGCCATAGTTGATACCAAGGAATGTCACCACATTCAAAAAATATGTAAATAGGGCTTGGAATTGGATGTTAAACTACGATCGCTGAGCGATCATCCCATGATTCGCCTCTACGAACACACACCTTTAGAATGCAATTTATTTGGAGCCGAGCGGCTTTTAATGCCTTTCAATCGTATTCGCAAGAAAAAATCGCGTGCTCTGCTCCAGAAGCAATTCTTCCGGTATAGACAAAACTACCCTCCCAGATGATCATCCACCTCAGCATGGAAATTAGTAAGTAATATTTGATAGGACTACAATATCAACGAGAAGCGACCCGAAACGAGTCCAATTATATTTGTGTAATTTCCAGACGGCGCAATAATGCTTGGTCGATTCCTATTTCCATGTTTCATACACATGAATTTTTCCTAGTGAACAATTGAGAATTCATCCGCAAATATAAAAGAGAATTCAAATCGTTTTTGACATTCCTTATTCAATACGCAAATGCGTAGTATTGATATCGAATTACGAGCAAAGAATCCACAAGAACAAATCCTATTTGCATTTTTCTGGGCTTACCCTTACCCTTGATTTGTTCCGTTGCAGAAATAATTTCATTAGTAATAAAAGTCGTATACAACACTTCTTTTTAGGATCATTAACTAGAAAGATATTAACGAAAATCATTAAGTTCGCTATTTTCTACAACTTCCCCCGCTCCGACGCGTATATCAAAATTTACGTTTTTTACCGAACATACCTATATTTAACTACTGTGCCGGGAACGAGTTTTTCATATCTTCAAAAAATATTACATCCTGCTACCCGGGATCAGATGGATCAGAACCATCTCACTTATCCGATGATTTTTTTTTTGTATTACGTCGGAGCTCGGAGATACGCGGCTTTTTCATCATAGTTCTGACGATTACACAGAACAGTAGTGGATACTGCTGAAAAATTCATTCAATGGGGCCTATTCTTGCCACATCTATCTTTACTGCCGGAACAAATTTAAACAATTAGGCTCGGTATTGCTGAAGAACCTTGAATTTTGAGTTCTCCTCCTGCAACCAACGACGAAAAGCTATCTACGCCACTGCTACGCGCTACTGCTGAGACTGTAGTCTCGAAGACTAAACAACCTCGTACTTTTCTGACCTTCGATATCCGGAACTGGCATGCCCACCTGAGAGCGTCATTAGTTGATACCATAATCAGATCCGTTAATCTGGTGCACGAGAATTAGCTGCCCAAAAGCCGAAACCAAACGAATGATTTTTTGAACCGTAAAAAAATTACTACAAAAAAATTCGGTGTCGGTATTTTTTTGAAGCCAACGAGGGATGTTCCTCTACTCCCTAGCTAACCTTGTACGTCCGGAGAACTTGAAAAATCTTATAGAAAAAAAACTTAACTTGCTCCAGATAGTTGAAGGATATGACATAAGCCTTTATCTTCAAAATTTGACCCTTCATACTATACAAAAAAGCCTAGAAATATCCATTTAAATCGAAAACTGACCAGAGCTCGATAAAGCCATGGTTTGTTGAGCGGTGTCGCACGTCCATCGATGTGCTCAGGATTTTTCACCATTAAACGAATAATTTTTCTTTAATTTAAACTATCGTGAGGTGGGGTATCAGTTTTATCCCCGCTGACTGTAATACTCTAATATAGCCTTTTTTAATGCTATATGAAAAACCAACCACTTACCGAGAATTCCTTTATAACCAGGCCTCCAAATTACTAGATCTAATATCGTATGGAGTCGTGACCGATCTGACTGGGTTAATACCTAATAAAAACAATTACCAATCTGTCCCTAAAGAATTAGACGATATTCCAATTTTAATAATAAAAGTTAAGCTTAATTTAAAATACTAAAAACCATGGCATGATTAGCATTCTTGTCAATAAAGACAAAATCCAAAGTCAAAATTCTATGAGTTATGTCAGGGACCCACTCAAGAAGTTGGCAGTGAACAGTGACAAAATCAGTAACTATCGATTTTGCCCTTTTCAGAATTATATGAAACGTCATCTAACATTTTCTTTTTCTATTTGTAACAAAATACGATTGAAAAACAAAACTTTAAATTGTGCCCAATAAGTTCTTATCTCAACTTCATTTTGCAGAGCTACATAGCATACAACAAAGCGATAACAAATCATAGCACTGTTTCGATTCAGATACACTCGCTGAAGCGATTTCTGTGTCGCCTCACCGGCGCTTTTCTTCCCGTACATTCTTCCGATCAGGCGAATTCTTCAGTATCAGGCGAATGTATTGATACGCGTTGAGTTGATGTTCGGGATCGTGCGGCGGAAAAATTATTGCCTCACTTGTATTATTTGGTGCACAGAAATGATGTTAGGAAATCCAACCAAATATCTAGGAACGAATGGAATGGGAAAACCTCAAAAAATGGCACTTCTAAGGTTTTTACTTTCTTTTCTTTTTGTAGAAATCTTAACTAAATTTTAACCAAAAATGAAAAAGCACCAACAACGCATGGGTCTAGCGGCGATGACACGATCCAAGATAGAGATGCCTGTAGAAAGGCTGAGACATTACCGCTGAAAGGGGCGATGTAGCGACACCACGGAGCGGTATTAATAACGAGGCGAGAAAGAAGAAGTAGAAATCTTAGCTAAACCTGCATCGAATGTGTTTTAACAAAAAGCCTCACTACTTAAACATAAAATAAAGGGCGAAATAAGGAATTAAAATATAATATTAAGGGCTCCATTACACAGTCATATTTCTATTATAATATGTATGTCATATCCTTAAGCCTACTCGATTCATTCGGTTTCGATTCGCAGACTCGACACGACTGCACGACAGCAACTCGCTCATTCCATATAAAAACTCCTTTTTAAAATGAGATAAAAAACGAGTTATCATATGGAATGAGCGAGTCGCTGTAGTGCGGCCGCGTCGAGGACAGCGTACCTTTAGCCAGCTGGCTAGACTACGACCGCGGAGCGATCACCGCATAAGTCGACAAACCTTTTCGTATGTGCGAATCATAAAATAAAATGACTCGGTTAACCTGATACTGATACTTTTTGAGCGGCTTCAACCGAACAGACTTACCGCTATTAAAGAAAGACAAAAAAAGTGAAAACAAGATGATTGACCGGTTTTTGACATCCCTAAATTGATAGTTTTTCTACTAGTTTTTCCTCCGAAAACTTGGACAATTTAGCATTGCACAAACATTTGCGCATTGTTCATTGTGAAGGTTCGAAAAACAAAAATGAAAATTAAAGCTACAACTACCTTTTTATTATTTTAATGTTCCTTAAGTTATTGTGTGTTAACCCTTTCATGCCCAAATTATGGATTTTAAGCGGAGAGCTTTTCTAACAACATTATGTCGTTCAGTAGGCATCTTTTATGATATTTTCTTGCACAAAAATTTTAAACGCTATAGTTAACAAATTACAGCATGATGCCATATGGCATCATTGGGACTGAAAGGGCACTTAGCAAGTTCCGTGTTCATAGTCTAAGAAAAATGAGATATTTGGTCGGCAAAAATCCTATATCGGATTTTGTTTTGCAGAATGGTTGGTGACGACCCTCAGATTATGGAAAAAAAAAAGTCCCAACCGATTGCGGGTCCACAACCTTAAAAAATGGGGGAAAGGGGGGTCACTTTTTGTTTTTTTTTTTTGCAAGTATTTGAAAAACCACAAAAGCAGTGGCGTAGATAAGGGGGGATAAATCCCCTTCCCCTTCGGTCATACAATTTTTATTATTACTTTAGGTACGTAAAACAAAGCAAAAGTATACTTTTTGCTGGAATTATTCGATGCGTGTAGTGTTTCATAAAGACGTGAAACTATTATCATAACTGTAATAGAAAATTTAGCACTTCCTCAAATTTCAATTGTATAATAGAAGCGTATCGATAGAATAGAAACACTACAGCACAGGGCTTTACGATCATCTATTTTGAGGGTTTTTTTAGAATTTTTTTTTTTCAAAAAACCCTTATGAAATCGATTTTGTCCGTCCGTCCGTTCGTCTGTTCACTAAATAACTCGCGAACGGCTCAACCGATTGTCATGAAATTCGGTAGGAATGTGTAGAATAGTTACAGTCTTTGGCACAAATACCTTAGAGGTTGGTAGCAAGAAGATAATAGGGTGTCGCGAACGTTTGAAAAAAGTCGACTTTTTTAGTTTTTATCGGAGATTGACGTATGGGTAAATCAAAGATCTAAACGAGTACACCTCATATCAGTTAAAATTCTCCAGTTTCGAGTAACGGTAAAAAAGTTATTGGCGTTAAAAGTTAAACTTCCTTTTCGACCTCCGTTTTTCGAAACCGCTATAGGGATCGATATGAAACTTTGCACAAAGATTGGTCAGTATGGCCTTATATATGTTAAATATTAAGACTGTTGACTTTTGTTAAAGAAAAGTAAATAACAGTAAATTTGTAAAATTTCAATTTGTTCGTGTGTAGCCCCTCTTAGGTTTCCAAATATGAAAATTCTGCTAAGGGATTTTAGAAAATTACATAGGGAATATGTCTACGAATTTTCATTCGAACAACTGTATCCAAGCCGGAAATATAGCCAAGTAAGAATTAAGTAAGGGTCTTTCACAATGCAAGGGAAGCCTCTTAAGCATTTCTTCAATGCATATCTTTTAACTTGATGAAACAATGAACATGCAATTTGGTGGAAATGCGTAGAATGGTAATAGCAACGCCGTCTATATATTAAGGCCGCAATGTAGAATCATAGACGTCAAATTCGCAGTTTACATTGTCGTCATCATCTCAAGTAGTGACATCATGGTGGCCATATGGCATTTAGCCAGTGGCTTGTTACTTTTTATTTATCTGTGCGGTTGTACGATGGCAGCACCGCCGTCGAAACGTTTTACGTACTTACTCGTTTTTTTCCTACAATATCCGTACTATCTATTCGCGATCACAAATAAACTGATTGGTATCCCTAAATGGGGAAATCTTTCACTCTATGACACATTCTCCATGCACTACATTTTGAGTATAAAAACTTCTGCACACTGTCAATAACCCACATAACCACTATCTTTTTAATTAATTGTTTGCCGTTCAAACAACACATTTTCTAAACGAAACTCGCGAAAAAAAGTACACTCGCCCGTCTGTGTGCCACTTTGTAATGTTTAGTCTCACTGCCTTGTTCTTGCTGTTGATGACGTGCTTATGTTTGTTTCTGTTTTTTTTTGCAGCCGTCAATAAATTGAATACGGATCCATGGCGTCATTATCCAGCTGAGTTGCGGCCTTGATGTATCTAGATGGCGTTGGTAATAGTGTTTGCCACAAATATTTTTGAAGTTTGTTGGACCAAGTTAATAGGGTGTCCCTGAAGAACTGCAAAAGTATAATTGTTCAATACTCATAGGAAAGCTTGCGTGGGCTCTTATGTCAGGGTACACAATGGAATCATTTCATATAAGTTGTTTTTCCTTTAATAAAAAAAAACAGTAACAGTAGATTAACAGCTAATAATTCAGTTACGTTTGCTTGAGTTTTTTTTTGCTCAAAGGTCATCGGAAATCTTAAATAGAAAAATTCCTCTAGATTTGCCTTGGAGTACTTTTATACAAACTGGGTAAATAGTAAATCTATCTTTGGATTGGTCTTTGAGGCGCTAGCCTTTCATTCTGGATCGCGTTTATTTAGACCAATCCAAAAATAGGTTTACAGGAAGCATTTCATCCATGTTGTGCACAATTATTATTTATTGCTTTTAAAATATATGTACAAGACATATTCACTATGCATTAAAATTCTAAAAAAAACCCTCGTATTGCGGGCGCAGCCATCTGTACGCCGGTATTTTTTCACATTGGATCTGGAGTTTCGCATAAGCAAGCCCTAAGTACTGAAGTAATCTAGAAGTGCTGCTATAAAAATTAACCCTTAAATGCATGGGGTCTGAACCCATCATCGTAACTGACCTCCCCTTATGTAAAAACGGTCACTGAACACGGAATCAGCCTTTATTTTCCCAGGAAATAGCCCGTTTTCCCAGAAAAGCGAAAATAGTAGAGTTTGCGTTGTGTACCAAATATGGTACGCCATGCATCCAGGCCATATGTTGCCAATGAAAGACATTTTTCAAATTTGATCTAATCTGCCTATTACTTTAACAGGAACAGTGCAAAAAAGAAAGGATAATGATTATTGAGAGTTTTGATCGAAATTATAGTGGAAACTCGATATAATGAACTCTTCATTAAAGACAAGGGTGTCATTTGTATAGAATTTCGCGAATATTCAGTTTTTTTTTTAAAGGGAGCTCGGGTAGGTGCGTGATTAGTTTTCTATTCCTTATTGAAATTTGTGTCGGTGCCTATTTGTGACATACCCTGGATGTTGAAGTAAAGTGGAGTAGGTCTTACTACCCCTACATCCCCTGCAAACCTTAATTTAACCATATCTTTTGATAGAAGTGTCAAGTGTAGCTGTTAGATATTCTTGCAAAATATAAGTGCGCCAGATCCGACTCATATACCCCTTCCTTCTCTACAAAAAAAACATGCACGCTTTGCGTGCCATCTAGCTCTGTACATGGGCATAGGATATGCCCTCATCATGCTATTATTGCTCGGTCTCGTTATAAAATAAATATTTTACATAATAGTTCGTTATAAACATGTTCCACTGTTAAACGTATATCTCGAGACTTCTTTTGACTTATCATAGCTCATAGGACTCCTTCCTTGAAAAGTATATGGATTGGATTGACTTTGATAGGATATGAATATGCTGACTATGCTTTATAACCCAAATTTGTGCAGGTCCCAGGACATGTCCACATGAATTACATCCGTGTAATTTTTTGTTTATCTAATGTGGTACTCCACATAGTCTTCCATATGAAATGGTTGACCCTAGAAGCACATTTTCTGAGGATCCTGACCGTGGACTTCGAAGACAATACTTGTCATAATCAAATGGTTTAAGACATTGGATTTCAAGGCGCAGCTGCTTGAGTCCTGGTGAAAGTCCAAGTATCTTACTAAGATGTTCAGTATGGAGGCTCGGTTTTTTTTAGTGACGTGTCCTACGGACAAAAGGGAATATGTGAACAATTTTTCAGTATACTTGCCAGCTAAAAAGTGTGGGTTTATTAGAAGCAGCTACAGAAACGCTAAGCCCTGACCGGTGTGCTATAGAAAACAAAATGACAAAAACGATCCTTCTAAATCAACTATGGCAGCTTCGTTTCCTTGGATCAGGAACAGAGCAGATTAACCTAGCTCTCATAAAAAATGGCAGTAAATGTCCTGGAAAAATTGATCGATGACATCATTTGTATGAAAATTTAGGTTTTTTGGACCTGTTCTGGGCTCAATAAAACGCACCATTATGTTGAAAGAGCTGATAATTAAAAATTTATGAACATATCCTACCCTTCTCAAGACGAAAGGAGTATAATTTCATCAACTAAGAACTATCGGAATGAATGAATTGATATTCCTGAATATGCCCCAATGCATGGTGTACCATATATGGTACGTCGCAAAATTGGTGCAAACAATACCTTTGGTGACTTTTTTTGGTCAAAATCTCAAAAGAATCTCAAGAACACATTCCAATTTACTCACCATTTTTTTTTCTTGTCCAAATAACGGTAGATTTCGCCAATTTTTTTAGCTCTAAAGAATAGCTTTTAAAATTTCACAAAAAATAACGTTCGTCCACTTTGACGACGCACAGACAATCCAAGGAAAGCTTCGGGAAGCCAAAATTGAATTTATGTAAAAGCTTGTTTTGTCTACTTTGGGAAAAAGTAAAAAAAAAATCAAAAATTTAATAATCGCTAGACTTTTACAAGAATCTAGCCATGTACCATATATGGTACGCTATGCATTTAAGGGTTAAATGTAAGCATCGATTGAAAATCTGTTGCCGGAAAATTTTAATGTTCGGTTCAAAATTTGAAAATAATATGGAACACGGAGTGCTCTTCCACAGAAGCGCTATTTCCAATGGGGAAATATACAGTACATAAGATTATAAAGATTTCTTCAGGAGAGTGCAAAGCTAATGCGAATGAAGAGAAAACGCTCCAAAACTGCTTACAATTTTTGAGCATCTTTAATTGTTTGAGTTTATCAACATTCTCTTTTCTTTTTTTAATTTTTCATTAAAAATTTCATCATTTATGATGAAAAACAGATTTTAAAATTACTTTAAAATCTAAACGGGTGTATCTCAGAAGATATAAGCAACTTCGTAACGGGCGAGGTGTCGTTTTAAGGGAAATTTTATGTTGTCTCAGAAAGTGAAGTCATATCCGTTACAATGTAATATCATTTTTTGTAAATTGAAAATTGTGTCAAAATGCCCAACTTGCCGAACTAAATCAAAATTTGCCACACTACCGAAATGTTTGGTGGTGTTGCAAATTTTGATTTAGTTCGACAAGTTGGCATTTCGACACAATTTACAAGAAATGGTATTAATGGTTAAAAATAGAGGGGTCCGGTGTACATTGATGTTCCCCAAATGAGCCACACTACATACCATTTAAATATCCACCATCATTAATGAATGCTAAATAGCTAACGGTGTCCTACAAGTTTGAAAATTTTAGAAATATCTACTCACGAATTTCTGAGGTATCGGAAAATTTACTGGGCATTCCCAACGAGCTCTTGTCTTCACGATTTCCCTTTTCTGGACATATAACTACATATATGAATTATTTTAATCCCTGTTTCGAGGTGTTCGGCCAAAAAAGCGGCGATGCTAGGTGTTCCGTTACCCCCAAAAATTTGGGAACCACTTATTCACCCCAATATAAAGCTCTGATCACAGTAGCAAAAATGTGTACAAAAATTGGAATACTGTGGATTTACTCACCGTAGTAAAAAAAAAGACAAAATTATCGATGCAATCTTTTCAGGACTCAGATTTTTCGTATAGCACAATTGCTATCTATTTTGCACCAAAATTTGCTAAAAAAAACTGCCAAATTGAAGTGTAATAAATACAGAAATTGTTATTCTGAAATTTAACATTTGATAATCGTAAAAGTATAAGTAATCTTGCAAAATGACCCCCCTCTCCAAAAGCTATCTACACCACTGCACAAAATATATGAAAATAGTCTGAGAACGAAAAAAACTATATAAAATTATCTTTGCAATTATATATAACACATTAGAGATCTATTAAATCATTCGGCGCTGGCCTAAGAAATAAATTAGAACTTCTTCATTTTATACCTTTTTTAAAAGCCCCATAACCATAACTCTTGAAAGAATGCTAGTTCAGCCGTAAAATTTCGTACAAGTATTCACAATAAGTTCAATATTATTTTGGGAGAAAAACTGAGTCGCTCCGATCAACGACCCCCATTATGCCCCGATTTGAATTTGGCAAAGGACATGTCCATAACTCCTCCCAAAATTGGAGCAGAGTGCTAAATTTTGGTTTATTGCGATTGGCGCTCATATTCACCCCACCCACTAAAAATTAAGCTCATTCCGATTAAAACTAAGGGTGCCTTACATGCAGCAAGCAGCTAGCATTTATTATGAAAAGGGGACTTGCTGATTTGCCTTTCACGCCCAATGATGCCAGATGGCATCATGCTTATGCAAAACCACTTTATAGGGTTTTCCTAAAAAAAATCGAAAAATCTTTTGATTTTCTCTTACAACAACCTCTTTACAAAAGAAAACCAGTAATACGATTTGCATAAAATGATTATTATGAGGAAATATGGGGAAATGGATAAATCAGTTTTTCGGCTTTACGACAATCGTCAAACCTTCTCTAAAATTTCATTAAAAATAACATACCAAAACCAAAAATTTCACGCTGGAAAAAATTAACTAAAAATTACACTATTGGGAGAGTCTAATATCACACAAAAAGTTAAAATGTTTTTGCATTTTCTATAAAAAATCATTAAATTTCATGATGCCATATGGCATCATTGGGAGCTAAAGGGTTAATTCATTCAAACAGAGAGGCAGCATTTTTGACCTTCTCCCGCAAGCGGACATCTTCCGTGACCAGACAAAAATGCTAGAACCGTCAGTGTCCGTCCACGGGAGCTTTTAGTGTAATACTTTTACAAAATGATGGATTATACAAAACCCACCCATATTTTTCAAACTTCGGCAGATCACTGTGATTATGTAAACTGTTTCTCCAAGGGCGGCCAAACACGGGATCCATGGATTCCCGAAATCCAATGAAACTTCATAAATAAAAAAGTTACACTGTCACTGTCATTTTTGTTATAATGGAGTTTCGTTGGATCCCGGGAGTTTATGGATTCCGTGTATGGCCGCCCTTGGAGAAACGGTTTACATAATCACAGTGATCTGCCGAAGTTTGAAAAATATGGGTGGGAGTTTCGTTGGATCCCGGGAGTTTATGGATTCCGTGTATGGCCGCCTCTTGGGTGACGATTCAGGTACTGTTAGATTAGATAGGTAATTTAATTTTTAATAAAACATTCATACAATAGTTGACTGTCCAACAATGAAAAGATATCCAGGAAAACGACTGCACATAGAAACATGCACTTTACCCTAGCTTATCCCACCCCCTTGAATCCGAAAACTTAGTTTTAGATCAAGGACATATCCCCTAACATCCACACAAAATTTCAGCCATTATTATTTTTTTAAACAGCGAATTTTTGCCTTTGGGTTTGGTACTTGTACTATAAACGAACAAACTAACGAAATTTTGTCAATGGTCGGCAACCCATTCACCATCTTTACCGGGCACTTCTTGAAGAAATCTTCCGTCCATAGCATTTCTGAAGATCAGTTTACGTTCCCTGTTCGTTGTGTGAACAGGTTTAACGTGCGCGCGTGCATACCTTTACTCGCGCTTTTACATTCGTTTGTTGGATTGGATTGTCGTTACGAATTATGATCGCGTAGAATTTTACTTTGTTGTTCTGTTGTTCTCTTTTCACGGTTTGTCGCTGTTGCTATCAGGCATTGTCGTTACAACAAAAAACCGCGCTCGATTACATGAAGACGATACCATCATCATCACTTTAGGTCGGGCGGATCAGAGATGCATCGGGGTGCATCAAAGTGAGGCGAATTCAATCGAATCGAATTGCAGTCAAGTGATTTCAGTCACTTTACTTCCCAACAGGACAGGTTTTCGGTTACGCACTCCACTATACGGACGGATACCTGTTCCTGCGGTGTATACCTGAGTGCCTGCGTTTGTCCGTGCGAAACGCATAACACCACCGCCGGCTTCTTCGTCGTGATCGCAATCGAATCGTATCGTGATAGCCTGGGCCTGTGCTAAGCGGAGGATGCATTTACTCAAGAACAACGCGTACAAGACGCATCTATCGCGATGTTAGCGAAGTGCATTCATCGAATGGTGCAAAAAATAGCTTCAACTCCAACAGTGCACGTAATTGCACATTTTTACGGAAAACCAGTCCTCAGGCGAATCTGTCTGTTCGTGCGGGTATAGTGCAAAGATTCATCCTGGATGCATTTCATCGTGTGACATCCCATCTTGTGTTCGAGTTTATTGTCCGCATCCCGTTTGTCGCGAAAAGTGAACCCGTTCTACGCGTAGCTGTGCTGTGGCTTCTGCGTGCGTTTTTTAGTGCTTTGTGTTTGTGGTTTTGGGCAATTGTTGTGTGGTGGGCTAAGAGGTCCATTATAGTCCTAATTTGGTGCAATTGAGTGTGTAAAGCCGTGAATTGTGGATATCAAGGTGTCCGTTGTGCTTTTGTACAGGTGATTGAATGTGTGGTGTTTAGTGCAGTCCTGTGCCATTTAAGGGTTGCAACTTTCGCAGGAGCATGTGTGTGGCGGTCATGTGAAACGGTCAACGACGATCAGGTTACGGACCAACTGGAAGGTTAGACCTCAGACGAGGACCATCGTCGTTGTTGTCGTCGTACTATACGTAATAAATGGATTACAAATTTGTTATGCTGCAGATGCGGGTAAAAGGTAAAGAAGGTCTTTCTGAAATCATTATTTGATGTTACGGGTATCAGACCGGTTTTCAGAGAACGGGAAACGGGAAGAGTTTTTTCTAACAATAATGCATCTTTAATTTTGTAAATTTGGAGCGGATTCAGGCCCTCGACTTGATATTGTTCGAATCTTATCCGAATTTGAAATTCGTCCCAAATAGGAGAAGGAAAAACTCATAATCAAATTCATACTATTTATGTCCAAGGTATACATAGTAAAAAGGGTCCTTTCAGTGAATCCTTGAGCTAAATTCGTTGCCGCCAGCACAGGTTGGAGATATGGTGTGTCTAGTGGCTAGCAGTCTGGGCGTATGAATCAAGACTATTACTTTTAGGATGTCTTCTCTTGTTCACCGGATTTTTAGGAACAAAGTTGAGTGGCATCCATATGAGTGGTTACTCTTAATCGAGAAATGAAATCGAACTCGAAGGATTTCTGGGCGGATTAGTGCACGACACTAGTAGCTAGCCTAAACTAACCAGACGTTCAGTATTTTGCTGTACAGTACAGCATTTTGACATGTCGTACAGCATTAGTAAATGTACAGCAAAATTTACAGCTAGCATTCCCAATGCCACACAAAAGAAACCTAAATCACATGAAGCCTGTGGTCATTCTTGTCTCTTTTATAAGTGGTTTTAGCGAGATAATCGCACTTTCATTTTCGACAACTCGGGAGCTCTTTGATCGATCATTCTGCAACTTAACACACTTAGAGCTCATAATTCCTTCATATTTTAAGGTCCTACCTATCCTCATTCGACAGTAACAGCTGCCTAAATCGCACTTGTGTCTATTCTTATCAAAAATTGTCCAGAAAAATTTCTCCAATAAATTTGAAATTTGGCAGATTTTTGAAGCGCTATTCAGCTGTCAAGGTTCTGAAGTTTATAACAACCGTCAAAAGATGCGATTTGGTTTATGTAAAGTTTGACTCCTGTACGATCGATATTTAGCGTAATTTAATCGTAATTTTATATTTGGCAATCGTTTATTTTCGATAATTCGGGAACACTTTGACCGACCTTTCAGTTTTTAGAGCTACTTGGCGTTGATATTTTCTATCCGCAAATTTTTGAGTGGAAAACTTTGAAATTTGCCAGACTTATATGGTGCTCTACTATACAAGTCCGACAAGGTACGGTAGGTGCCTAAGGTAGAAAGTTCAAACATGTAGAGCTGCTAAGATCCCGAAGTTACAGCGGTGGAAAGATGCGATTTTAATTTTTCCCAAAACAATGGAGAAATCACTCCATTTAATTCCTGTATCAACTATTATAGGAAAATGTATACTACAGGACTCTGTCAAGGTTTCCAAAAAAAAGTTTTTTTTCCACAATATGTCCATCAAATCCAATAAGAGCCAGGGGGTCGTCATGGCATCACTAATGTATCCATGGGAATACATACTCTCCCCTGAAACATCGTAACCAGGATAAGTCATCCTTCTACCGCTCTGGAGATTCTCCACGGGCTCCAGAAAAGCCAGAAAAGCTGCGAATCGCTTAAGGACTCTCTGCCCAATGAGGTATCAGTTTATCTACTACAATAAACGAAACGAAGTTTTTAAATAAGCAAGTACAAAGGAAGGAGTGCTTGAACACCTACACCACAACCCCCCCCCCCCCCCCCCCCCCGGCCGTTTATCACGGCATTTTTTTACTTCTGTACCATCTATAAGAAAATCCCTGCACTACGACATTAGAGAGTGTGAAAATGCATGTTCGACTCCTAGCACGTCATAAAAATTTCCGTACTTCAAATAATTAACTACATGATTTCTTTCTCGGGGTCTCGGATAGTCAGAGACAGGGAAAGAGTTATCATCATCCGCTCAAGGCTGCTGAGACTCGAACACTGAAATTCTAAAGTTGAAAAAGCACTGAGTATCGACTGTATAAAAATCGTAGTAGAATTGGATATAATCAAGAGGTACAGGCTAAACACATGCAAGAGGTTGCATTTTTCTTTCTTGAAATATTGTTTTAAAATGTGTAACATCTTTTCTAACAAAATGGGACCGCCAATTTAAAGAGACGTAATTTTTGTCGTAGATTTGACTTACATACTTACCCCAACCCCCCAAGAAAATTCAAGGCCCATGGTTTTAAAAAATACAAAAATGTTGGGCTTGCCCCTTCTGAACGAGATCCTGGCTACGCCGCCCTTACTTGTTACAGCTTTGCGATGATGTTTTGTAAATGAGAACATTGATAACTTCAGGGCTTAGTATCAACAGAACCTTGCTTTCTCAAGTTTCATCATCAGAAATAGTACGATTGATCTGAAAACCGAATTCCGCAAGTTGTACAGCATTAGACCTTCGGGAGTCTGGTCACCTTAAGCTAGGTTAGTTGACGAACGGGACAATTTAAGACGCTCGGCCGGATTGGCGGCCGATTCCAGAATCCAGAAGCTAATCTCCGAAATCAAACGACATGTCAACAGGTGCAAAAAAAGAAAAATGGATTGGGCATCTCGAAAGCTGTGATCTTTCAAAAGAGGTCAGCAAACTCTGGGCACATCACATCCCACCAAAGACAAGCGTATCGTAGCCATTGAATTCGCCGGGAAAACCACAGCGAATCCAAAACACTGCGCGATAAACAATTATTGAACAGCCAAATTCCAGCCGAATTGGCAATTACATATCTAGCTGGGAGACAATCATGTACAGAGTTTCCAGCCGTTGAAAAACCAAAGTCTAGTAGAATTAAACAGGGGAGTTCTACAGGGTAGTGTACTCTCTCCTGTACATATTGTGTAATGGACCACAGGGATGGAGCTGACCGTGAAGGTCGAAAGCCGAGGAAAGGCTCCTGCAATGAGGACGGCGGCATGAGGTGGCTGCTACGCTCAGACTCGGAGGAGGGCGTGGGTTTTTGCCGCCTCATTGTCCCTGTCCACACATATTAAACGGGATTCTCGTGCCTACAAGATAACAACACACCGCACACACACGCGGAAATGAAGAAAAAATTAACTATTTAGAAAAAAAGGAACCCTGGCATCAGCCAGTTCAGTCGCCATTTTCGGCGCTCTGAGGATAAGATGGGGGTACGCCTCGGCCGTCTTCACCCACTAAATCGAAAATCAAAATTCCAGCCATGAGGCGTGCGGGCGGATAGAACATTCCCGAAATTCGGGATGAGGTGATTTACCTCATCCTGAATTTCGCAAGGTAATGCACTAATGCACTTAAGACAGGCGACAGGGGAACTCACGTAAATTAATTTACGGATATGGCCCATGAAACCACAAAAACCCTGAAACTTATCCTTTCTGTTTTTTTTTGTTCTCCTCTGGCATCCATCCAATCCAGCCTGGGGGAGCACGATAACACACGCGAAAAAATACACGTTTACGTCACATCACTTTTCTTCTATAAAAAAATACAAAAAACTCATTTTCGTGAAAAAAACACGTGATGGAGCCAAAGCAGACGAGCGCAACGTTGCTCCTCTCGCAGCCAGAATCACACTCCTCGAGGAATCGGTTAGAAGAAACCGCTCAGGCACCGGCCCGCTTTTTCATCAGCCGGGTCCCATGCCTCCAAAATTGGCGTTACCCAATTAAACTTGCGGTTCGGAACACAGCTGCTGTCGACGCATAAATATCCGTTTTCGCTCTGAGCGGCATTTTTCAAATTTCAGTGATTTGAAAAATACGTTCAAATCACTAAAATTTCATAAATGTAGCCAAAGCCGAGAATGAACTTGTATGTGTCCGAACCGGCTGTTACAATTGTTTAACATCGCTTCCGCGGGGTCGCGTAATCTCTCCTACATTGTTTAACATCTACCTGGCGGGCGTTCAAAAACTTCCAAAAGGCATTAAACGATTGGTCAACTCTCTCGGACTCCCCCAACACAAAAAGCCGAAATATGCAACTTCGAGTTTTTGTCAGGTCGCTGCCCTCCACTGGTCCAAATTTCAACTGTTCCAACGTTCCATAAAAAAAAATATAGCAGGTTACACCTTCTTAGGGAAGGAAGGAGACTCTTTGATCAAACCTACACTCCGCGTGTTGTTAAAGGGTATGTCCCATCTCGGCCAAAATTGCAGGTCGCTCGCGATATTCTTTCGAAAGTTATTGCCGAATTAAGGGACGTTTGTATGGGAGGTAGGGGAACCGTTGATCCGATTTGGACCATTTTCAATGCCGTCCAAAATGTAACCAATACAAACATCGAGCGAACGGAACACGGTCGAAAAAACAGTCAGACAGACCGATAGACAAGACTTATTTGAACCAGGGAGCGATCCTGATCATTTCTATATCTATCTATATATCTATATATATATATATATAAAAGAAAGTCGTGTTAGTTACACCATTTATAACTCGAGAACGGCTGGACAGATTTTCATGATTGTGGGTTTGTTGGATTAGGCTCTGGCCAGAATAGCATAATAACTACATGAAAACAATTCACAATGAGCTGAAATTTACAATGAGTTCTTTTCCGCCTATTTCTGCGTGTATTTCTTTAACATATAAGCGGATTTAAGTAAGTAAATTTCTTCCCCAGGATTGGTCTGTTCTGTAGCCAAACTAACAGGACAACTATTGAGACATTTGAAAAATTCACAATGACCACAATTATGAAGACATACCTCTTTCTGTATTTCTTGAGCGAACTACCGCTTTTAAGTTTACTACACAAGGCTCCAGCCGGAACAGCAGTATAATTCACATTGATTTTTCTTTTGCATAACTTTGTCTTTAGTTTTTGAACGTATAGCGAAAAGAAATCCTCCATGAATAGCAGAGTAACAAACACACAAAATTCACAATCAGCAAAATTATAAAAACAGTTCCCTTTCGAATAGTTCTTAAACGAATTGCTGGATTTCATTTAATTGATTCCACCGGATTGGCCTACACCCAGAATACTATTGAAACATGCGAAACATTCACAATGATCAAAATGATGGAAACAGTTCTTTTTCAAATACTTTAGCTATATCTTCTGAACGAATTCTCAGATTTCAGCAAATTTGCATCATCGCATAAATGGCAGAATAAGTATCGAAACATCCAGAAAATTCACAATGAACAAAATTATAAAGACAGTTCGTTTTTGCATACTTTAGCATTTCTTCCCTAATCAGATAAGCAGTTTTCGGCAAATTTGTCACGCTGAATCGGTCTCTTCTCCAAATAACAGAATAATAAAATTCATAATGAGAATAATGTTCAAGGCAGGTGCTCTTCAGTTCCTTCGGCGACCATTTTGGAATGGTTTCGTAGATTTTGTTAAAGTTACACTACCGGATTGGTATTTACAGCGAATAGTTAAATAGCTACGTAAATTTGCAAAAAATGTTAAATGAGCAAATTTTGAAGGTAGTTTTTTTGCACATGTGTACCTTTGGCTGTATGTGTTTCTTTAGGTAATAAGGTGATTTCCAAAACACCAGAATAACTATTGAAATATGATAAAATTCACATTGATCATTTGGCCATTTTTTTTTCAACGGATTAGCGTATTTTTGAAAGTTTTCCCCCAGGATTTTTTCTTCCCTCGAAAACCGAAAAACTATTGAAACATGCAGAATCACCTGAGCGGATGAGCAAAATACAGCTCTTTTTCGTTCCTTTCAGTAATTTTAATTCATCGTATTTGTAGATTTAGATACTTCGAAAAAATTCGGAAAGACAATTTTGATGAAAGTGATTTTTCCCATTTCACATTTTTTCTTTGATAAAATATGTTATGATAAGTCATGTTACTGTAGTAATTATGGTCGTTAAGGGATTTTGTTTGAATTGTCCTGCTTTCAAAATAGAATGAGCAACAATTCACGATGAGTTCTTTTCCACATATTTTTTTTTGCATTTCTGAACTTTTTAGCTGATTTCCAAAGATTTTGTCCGAATTCCCGTGTTTGTGGCAACCCCGAATAGTGGCAGAATAAGTGTTGAAAACTTCACAATGTTAGTTGTTTTTCACAAGCTATTCTCAACATTTCTAAAACAATTTACCGAAGCTTAACCTAAATCATTGATCTCCGCCCAGTAGAGGGTAGATGGCTACCTACACTGTAATACCCCATTGAAACGTGCTAAAAATTACAATTAACAAAATTGGAAAAATACTTCAATCTCACATACTTTTGTCTTTATCTTCTGAACAGATACGTGGATTTTAGTAGCATAAGTCCCATAAGATATGTCTGTACCACGAACAGAAGAATAACTATTGAAACACGCGAAATTCGCAATTGGCAAAATTATGAAAAGAAATATTTTGCATGTATTTCTTATTCTCGCATAACTATTGAAACAGATTAGCGGATTTCAGTAAATTTGCTCCACCGGATTGGTCTGTATTCCGAACAACAGAAAACTATGAATAGATGTCTTCTGCTCATACATAAGATAGCCCACATATCTTAAACGAATTAGCGCAGTTTAGTGAATTGGACCCTCCAGATTGGTTTCCACCCCGAACTGCCAAACAATTATTGCAACATGCAGAAAATTTCCAACGAGTTAATTTATGGAGACAGTGAACAGATTTGCGGATTTTAGTGAATTCTATCTCTCGCCTGATTTATTACCGCTCTCATCAGCACCTATGAATGACTTCCTCAATAGCCTATTGACTGAAACACCTGCACCATTGACCACGAAAAAAATTGTGAAAGCAGTTTATTTTCTCCATTTTTTTGTGTATATCTGTTGATCGAATTACCGTACTTCCGTTCTCTCCCACCCTCTTCCATGAGCACTGTCCGAATAGCTCATGAAACATTGGAAAAATGGGCCGGAAATAATGTGTTTCAATTTTCCAAGCTTTTGCGTATATTTTTTTACCGGCTTAACATATTTCAGGAAATTCTTCCCCCGCCTCCCCATCCTGAAAAACTTCGACCTTTGATGGGAAAATAAATATTGAACGAAAGTTAACGAAAAGAACAGACAGATTTTCTTCCATACGTTTCACTCCGCCCTCTCCTGTGCTGAATTAAACAGAACGGCAGATTTCAAGCCTCCTCTTCCCGGGGGCGCAATAGCAGAACAGCTCTTCACAGACTTGAAAAAATGGCCAGGGGGATACTGTTGAAGCCATCTCTTGAACGTATAGAATAGCCTATTTCAGTAAACTTCCCCACGAAACTGAAAAACTCCCACCTGCAATAACTGAATTGCTATTGCCATATCTATTGCCACTGAATGACTAACAACCGTGACCGTGATAACAGAATTTCTATTGCCGAATCAGAAAAAAACTTATAGTTTGCTCATTTCTCCAGTTTTTGTCTAAATTTATTGAATTGCTTGACAGGTTTGACGAAAACTCAAGCAGGCTTTAGCCATATTTCCTGAACGGATTCACTGATTTCACTAAATTTAGACCCCCCTCCATCATCCATCCTCAATAGTAGAATAGCTATTGAAACATGTAAAATATCGGCCAAGAAAATATCATCAAGGCGCACTTTCTTACGCCAATTGATAAAATCCAAAAGGTGGGGCGATACGAAGTTCGCCGGGCCAGCTTGTTGTCTTTATAAAAACTAGGAGCTTCGCCTCCTGCTCGCTATGCTCGCCATCCCCCCTTCCCCCGCCCTTGCCACCAGCCAACGCCTCCTCCACGCTCTGCGCGCTCGCAGCACTGACTGACTGTTTTTCGTTCTCGTATGCTATACTTATCGATCGACAGCTTGTACGTACATTTAGAAACTTTAGACAATAAGTAAAAACGTAAAACTGTGGTTGCTCGATCAGTTACAACAATTTAGAAATTAATTTAATTAATTTTCGCCAAATTTTAGACAGATGATAAAGACATTGTCGCACAGGTGATCCAGAAACACCCAGGTCGCCCAAAAGCAGTGTTACCAGTTTAGGGGAAAATCCCCTAAATTTAGGGGTTTTTCAACCTCTTAGGGGGAATTTTAGGGTGATAAAATTTTTAGGGGAAATTTTAGGGGGAACCTAAAGAACCTTAGAAAGAATTTGGGCTTACTTTCCTAACACGAATCAGCAAATTCCATCAAAATTTGTGTCAGCGACAGTCGCTTTAACTTTTAAAATTTGCTGGTTGGACCAACAAATAGAATTGTTTACTTGTCCTGTACCTCCAGAATATCCTCGATTCGATATCGGTGGGAGATATTGTGGACAAATTTATATATTGGGGAGTTCAACATCTTCTCTTATGAAACTGGTACGCGTTTTTTAGATTGCTAATAAATATGTAAATAGAAAATTTGTAATAATGTGTTCGTTTAGAAATTCGAGTGACTCCTTTTTCTCTCGAACTATGTATTTTAGGAGCAATAAGAGGATGAGCTATCCTCAATTTGCCTTTTTTCATTTTTCTTTGATTATAGTTGGCTACGGACGGAAAATTCCCACTTCGATTTGCCCCGCTTAGAGCTACAGCTAGTAGCTGTCGTCGCTTCGCCTGTAGACCGATATATGTTTTCGCAGTACCATTAGACCCACACATGAAGCGTCTGAATCCATTTTTTGGATTCTTTGTTCTGTTAAATTCAAACATTTTCTTTCATTTTGACAGAACGAAAATCCAAAAAAAAATTGATTCGGTTTGATCGTGTGTGCTGAATTACGCTTCGTACC
This sequence comes from Microchrysa polita, assembly GCA_949715475.1. Classification (NCBI taxonomy): domain Eukaryota; kingdom Metazoa; phylum Arthropoda; class Insecta; order Diptera; family Stratiomyidae; genus Microchrysa; species Microchrysa polita. The sequence continues at coordinate 28,508,429 of OX454416.1, forward strand.
CTCGTCTTCATTTCACAATTTGCGCTCAGCACACTGAGAAAAAAAATCCCATTAAACCAATAGGAATTGGCCATTTTATCCCATTAGATTTAGTCAATGGGAAAATCCCATTATTGGGTTAATAGGATACCATTAATTCAATGGGATGGAACATCATTAACCCTTAAACTACCGATGGGGTCCATTGGACCCTCACGACTGTTTCTCATTGGAATATCTACCTCCTTTTCCACAGCTCATGTCTGAAGCCCCTATGTATTTTACTATCATCCATCCCTAAATATGAAATGATTGCGTAATTGCGAAAAAAAAATTTAAGATGCCCAAAAAATTAAGATTTTCAAAATTGTAGCACAAACTACCAAAGGGGTCCATTGGACCCTATGACATTTTATGAGGTATTGCATCGTTTTTTTGCAGGAAATGACTGATAAATATAACACCGATATTTTGCATTGTCAATAATCATCATAATAATGAATAACCACGCAACATATGAGTGCTTTATATACAGACATATAATGCAATCAACTTCCATTTGCCGTTATTACAAATCCGCTAATCACAAATTTCCAAATGCGTCCGTGCAAGAACACAAATATGAATTTATATGCCGGGACGAAGCAAAGCAATACCTTTTTGATATAATCGTTGCAAATGAAAACCGTTAGAATGATTGTGTGGTTATCTCGTCTCGTCATGAAATAGTAAATGGTACATTCGAAGTCATTATAGAAGTGCTGTTTAGCTTGGCCTGCTGCAGTTGAGTCTCCCGTTGTTTAGGATCAAAAATTTTTCACGAAAAAGAAAACCAAGGTAATATAGTGAATCTTTTTCTCATAAAGTATATGAAAAGCACATTTCGTACTTTACAACAGTCTTATCCATAAAATATGCTGACTGACGAGGAAATTCTTCGCGCACTGGAAGCCTCCGACGATGAGGACTTTGGAGACATCGAATTGGATTCCGACTCCGAAGAGGATCATGTAAGTGAAGCATCGGATGTCGAAGATGAACAAGAATATTCTGATATTGACACGACAGAATGTCTTTCAACGGAATACTACCAAGGAATCGATGGGCGAAAATGGTGTAGTAATCCACCTAACATACGGCGAACACCTAGCCATAATATCATCCGAGGCCCTCGTGACAAAGTTGTTATACCACCTGGAAAATATCTTTTGGATCCTGTCGACGCATTCAGCTTATATCTTGAAGATCACATTCTGGAAGACATAGTGAAGTTCACAAACATGGAGGCAAATCGAGTGTTATCTTCAAAAAATAAAAAATGGAAACCGATTGATATCATAGAGCTGAAGGCGTTTATCGGAATACTTATCACTAGCGGACATGAAAAGGATTGTCACGTATCCGTCGAAAGAATGTGGCATCCCTTTTACGGATGTAATATTTACAAGGCAACAATGGGAAGGACAAGATTCCAAAACATTCTCTCGTTTCTAAGATTTGACGACAAAAATACCAGAACTCTTCGGCGTGCGCGAGATAAACTTGCCCCAATAAGGGATGTCTGGGAGAACATTATCACCAATCTGCGAAAAATGTACATACCGGATGTAAACCTTACTGTCGATGAACAACTTGTTGCCTTCCGTGGTCGCTGCAGTTTCCGACAGTATATTCCTTCTAAGCCGGATAAGTACGGTCTAAAAATATTTTGGGTTTGTGATTCAGCGAGTGGATATCCACTAAATGCAATACCGTATTTAGGGCGTGAGGGAATAAATCGGGCTGTGAACTTAGGAATGCGAATTGTCCAAAATTTGTGTTCACCTTACATTCGAACAAATAGAAACATTACATGCGATAATTATTTCACCAGCATTGAACTCGCAGAATCTCTTTTACAGGATGGTCTTACTTTAGTCGGCACCATGAGAAAAAATAAAAAATGTATACCACCAAATTTTCAACCAGCCAAATCTAAAGAAGAGGGCTCTAGTATTTTTGGCTTCACCAAGAATATCACCTTGGTTTCATTCGTGCCGAAAAAATCGAAGGCAGTCATTTTACTATCATCCATGCATCACTCAGGTGAAATCGACGAAACTAATAAAAATAAGCCGGAAATCATTACGTATTACAACTCTACAAAAGGCGGTGTTGATCTGCTAGACCAAATGGCCCACTCCTACACTACGCGGCGGAAGACTAATCGCTGGCCTATGACATTCTTTTTCAACATAATAGATGTGATCGGTATTGCATCCCATATAATTTGGAAGAAACATACTGCTTCAAATACAAGTCGCCTTCAATTTTTAGAGTCTGTAGCGCAGAGTTTGATAATACCTCAAGTAAGACGCCGAAAGCAGTGCGGAATGAAGCGCCCAATACGCAATGCCGTCACGGAAGTTTTATCGTTAGATTGTGAAACGGTCGAGACCAGTGATAAAGCTGTGGTGACAAAAAAACGGTGCCACCTGTGTCCTGCAAAAACAGCAAGAAAACAGCGACAAACTTGTTACTTTTGCAAAATGAATACATGTAATGAACATTCGAAAGTGATTTGCAACAAGTGTAATAGTAACGCCGCAAGCAAATAGTAGTATTTTTAGTAGCTTTCTGAAGTTTGTATTATTCATTTTGGCGATTTTTTTTTTATTTCATGTAATAAATGCGAATGATTTTTTTTTTGTTATGAAGAACTGTACTAAAATATGATAACGAAATAAATAAAATAATGATCACGAATTAAACAAATAAATATACTGTAGTTTTCCAATCAAATACACAGTGGGGTCCAATGCTTTGGTAGAGTAAGGGTTAAAATAATTAGATCGAACTATTAAATCAATGTGATATTTTACTATTAATGTTATACGATATCCTATTAATGCAATCATGTTATCCTATTGCCTCAATAAAAGGACATCCCATTAAATTAATATGATTTTCCCATTGAAATTATAGTTTATCCTATATTAATAATGGGGCATCCTATTAAAACAATATTTTTTTCTTATTGGGACAATAGTTATTTACTATAAATTTTATAGGATGTCCCTTTGAAAATACCGTTACCTCAATAATCAGGACATATTTCTTTCCATCACGGTACATAAAAAATTGTATATAAAAATACACGGGAGTATGAATATGATAATCATAATTAAGTCCCGAATTCGGATCTATTTCAAATTTACGGAATAGTTGCGAATTTCAGCGAAAATTGCAGTTTTTTAAAAAAATAAATGCGAAATCCACCCATTTGTAATTTAATTTTTTTTTTCAAAAAATCAGTTAAGACTGATAAGAGAAAATAAATTACATCTCTGATTGATTTTTGCATTATTTTTGCAAAATTTCCAATATTCAGAAATTTTTTATGAGAAATTTCATTATTTTGCGAATTATCCGTACCTCTAATCATAATGCATAAGTATACGTTTTAAAATATTGGCAACTAACAATGTAAATCTGAATCAATCTTATTAGATAATCCCATTAGTCTAAAATGTACGTCCTATTAGAAATTCAATGGTTTTTAATCTCATTAAACTAATAGGATAAAACTATTAACTTGTTTAAAATAGCCGAGGCGAAAAGTTAATAGGAGTCCCATTAACAGGTTATGGGATGTTTTTCTCTGGGTGCATGAATCCTTTTTGGTGTTTTTCTGTCCTTTTTTCAATTTAGGGGGAAACCCATCATTTTAGGGGGAAATCGAGTTGAATTTAGGGGAAAATCACGCAGCCAACCTGGCAACACTGCCCAAAAGACTGTTGGTAACTTATAACTTCGTGGAAGAAACGTGGCAGAAAAGACAATAATTCGTTTGTGATGTGATGTTTTCCAGTATAAAAAGGGGAAAGATCGGGAACATCGGCTAAGTGATTAAGTTTCCGAAATTTCACAACCAGGCATTCTTTCCAAGAAAACCTCAATCAAAGATGATGATGACAGATACTGACTAATTTCATGAAAAAAATACATTTATTGATTTTTGTGCCAGGAAAATATGATTGCGCTAGACCGGATTTCATTAGTTTGGACTATACCCCTTGCAATAATTTATCGGTATTATCGAGTCAAGACTGTATCAACACAAAATTCACTCCCTTATACTTTATGTGATCCGCCTGAAATATTATCATCAGGTTTTACGATAAACACAAAAAAAAAGACCCAAATCCAGTCACGATTGAATTCATGGTAGATAATGACCAACATCATACTTAAATTGGATAAATCAAATCCCTCACAGTTTCCTTTCAATCCTTGTTTCACAAAGATCTCTATTTATCGATTCTCGCAATCTATAATCTATTTCAATAGAATCGTGCAATATTTTACTCTTGAAGAGCGACAATTTTATGCAAAATACATACACTGATATAATCATTCGAGATTGAGATACATATTCCGATAGATGTGATTCTGTGAAATATGAAGATCAATCGTTGACGATCTACATGATCCATTCTGTGCAAAATTCAAGAAAAATCAACAGAACACGTCGTATGCCATTTTAGCATCCCACGCAAACATCATATTTGTTTCTTGTTCTTAAATTGTATAGGGTTCTAAACAACTGTGTTAGTTGTTTAAAGGTATCTTTATACGTTGTACTGATGCTGAAGCAGACAATAGATGCATCAGTTTTCAAAACGTTGATTAACTCTAGCTTTTAAACTATCCTCGTACATTTAGTCTACGCCTATTGAGCTAAATAGGATACGGGGCCCTACATATAATTTTGACTGGGTTCAAAAGTGACCTAGCGAGCTCTAATAATCAACTATATTTTAAATTCTCCCATTCACTAATCGACTTCTTCTTCTTAATTTACTATAAAATGGAATTGAGATGTCATAGAAGCACGCTGGTAAATGATTAATTTGATAGTCCATTGAGGAAAATGAATTGTTTCATTCTTCATCAATTTTGTTTATTCACAGTGCCAGAAACGCCGCGCCGCGCCGTCCGTTCAGAAGGTACAAGAGCGAATCATGATTTGCCCGTTTCTTTTTACAACGCAGTTTACGCTCTTTCAAATAAAGCAGCCATTTCGTTCCATTGATTGTTGTTGACATTATGTCACCGATCAGGGCAATGTCTAGAAGAGGCCTTAAGGCCATAGCATACATCGATTGGATCCATCGCGGCTCAATATGAAATCTATTGACTCTTCTGACCTAACTGCGCGTTTTTTTAGTATGGTGCGATGATTACGATCTTTATGACCCGCATGATTTCATGATCGAATTCTTATTATGGATGCTGACATGATCCATAATCGCATCGTTTTTTTTGTACCTAACGTCCATATTAATGAAATTGGCATATCTACATCTATCTATTACTATAAATAATGACAATCATATATTATTGTCTACCATATACCTCACCTGGTCAGAAAGATGATGATCATATCACATCGTCCGTCCGCAAGTTGGACCATAATTTATAATAACTGCGATCTGTCCATCTCTTGCAAATATATCTGGTAGCTTAGTATGGATTTATTTTAACCGACCGATCATATTTTAAAAGGCCCGCTGTGATGACTAATATAAATCAGATTTTTGTATTTTAAGTTTCAGACATAAAATTGTGCAAAGCAGTTTTCAATTGTTATTGGTCCCTCCCTGACTTTAGTAGAATGACGCGCGGTTAAATTATTCTAACGGGATAGCCATAACGAGAATAAAGAGAAAGATTGATAAATTTATCGTTTAAAATAAGATAGAAATAGTATAACCAAAAAAAGTAAAACTTTTGGAGTAGAACGTTCATTGTAATCGAATTTGAATGATTTATTCTCGCTTCTAAAATGAAGGCAGGATTTTCGACTTGTTTTCGAATGAACAGACAAGGAGAGCTATTTTATATTAACCCAATGCTGCCCGAGTAATTTTTTGTCGAATTTCAATAAACTTTTCTGGTAAAACATATCTGTATGGTTTGAATAAAACTAATTTAGTAAAAGATTTAAATATTTTTTTCAAAACGTGTACTTTTTTTAACGTATGATATTTCATACGACGACGGGCAGATCGGGCATCTATCATAAGTCGATGTTCAATTTTAAAAATGTTGAAAAATCCAACAAAATCTGGTGTTTTTTAGAAAATGAAAAAGTGTTATAACTTCACGATTGTTTTCAACAGGATTTGGGGTAATTTAGAAAAAGAAAGAGGTCAAAGGTCAAATATTTTTGCCTCATACATAGTGAATTTTTATATATTTTTTCTTTAATTTTCATCGTTTTTCTAAGCCTACTATTTCCTCTTACTTGAGAAATTATAAACATGTTAACAAAATGATGATTATTTTACAAGGACCGCCGGAAAAGCACCGGACAAAGCGGATACCTAGCACTTTTCCATTGCTATTTTCAATTCAGAAGCTACCATTTCGTTTTATTTTCGCTTTTAGTCCTGATCGGGTCATCCCGCTATCTATCTACTAGCTAAATATTGTTTGTGTTACGATCTAATGCAAGAATCATCCAATGCATCAATTTATCTCTTTGTTATTTTGTAATGTCATTGACTCCCATCCCAGGAGTCTTTCCGGGCACCCTGTGCCAATGTTAGCAAAAACTCTTATTACCAGGATCAGCCGGAAGTTAATCAGTGATATCGAAGCTTTTACTGTCAAATACACTGCTTTTAAAACTTTTTCATTAAATTTGCGCCCGCAGCATTACCCGTTACTGTGATGAACAGGAACTCCTATGTGCCCATTATATGATATTTCATACACGAAATGTAAATGATAGTATAGAAACTGTAATGCGCAAGAAAGCTTTTAAAGGAGTTTCCATATATTTTACAGGAACCTTAGACTTATTTCAACGATCAACATCAAAGATAATATTTACACAAGCGTGGATATTAGAGCGTAAACTTGTAGGCTGCTAATTTTGGGAAAAATGAAAACCGTCTCTTTTTTCGCCTCTATCTCAAACTTGCATTTTGCCGAAACAGGACTAAAGGATAATTTTCTCTGATGCTAAACACTCTAAACTATGGTTCCCATTGAAATTATTTTACAATAAGTTTAGTGGCAGTGCAAAATGGTTTATACGACAGTCCTAGATATGTTTTGAGGCTTTATTAGAAACACAATTGAGTGTAGTTTGGTTGATATTGGTTTAAAAAGAAAAAAGTTTTTCTTAGAAGAACCTAATTTTTGATGGTTAGTTTGTATGACAATCATGCGACGTAGTGTTCCGATTCCATCCGTTCCTGGATACGTTTTCGGGCTTTACTAGGAACATACTTGAATGAAGTTTGGTTTAGATTGGTTCATAAAAAAAAAGTTTTTCTTAGAAGAACCAAATTTTGGATTTTGGGTTTGTATGGCCGCCCCATCCCATGACGCCTTGTTTCGATTTCATTCGTTCCGACATATATAAAGCGTACACTAAAAACTTCTATACAGAATTTCAGCCCGATAGCTTCAAATCTGAAGGACACATAGTGAAGGGTATAAAAATATAAAAATTATGTCAAGCACAAGCTTAAAATAAACATTCTTCAAGTTTCAGATGTTTGCCCAATAATTAAAACGGACATATGTATGTATGTATGCAAACATACATGGTCCTTGCCAGGATTTTGGTCCGGGGCCAACAGTTTTTTAATAACTCAATTTTCTTAGGAGGTGAAATTGTCGGTCGCGCAAAAATGGTGTTAGGCACATTTTAAGAAAGGACAAGAATTACCATCAATTTTACGGCTGAACTAACGTTCTTTCAAAAGTTATGGAGCAAAAAAGGTCTAAAATGAAAATATTCTAATTTATGTTCTATTCTAACGTCGAAATATTCCATTAAACTCTAATGTGTTATATATCATTGCAAAGATAATTTTATGTAGTTTTTTTCGTCCTCAGACCATTTTTCGGTATCTCTTACCGTTTTTTAAATAATCGCAAAAAACGAAAAAAGGCCCCCTTTCCCCCCTTTTTTAAAGGTTGCGGACCCCCGATCGGTTGGGACTTTCTATGCCATCATCTCGGGACCATCTCCGACCATAATCAAAAAAAATTTCCGATGTAGGATTTTTGCCGCTCGATGGCCATATTTTGGTCCAATTTTCTTAGACTATTAACTTTAGTGCTGCTATGTTTTATCTTAAGGTGACCAGATTCTTGAAGGACTATTGCCGTACAATTCAAGGTATACCTAAAATTAAGCTTGTGTAAGGAAGGGGGTATTGAGATAGAGTAGTAGGATCTTTTATTTTTGATGCTGTTGATTGATAATTATAATAATATAATAATAATATCCAGCAAATCAAAGGACTCAATTTAAGACTCAGAACAATCTACTTTTGGGAGTTTTAAGAGGATACGAAATGAAGATGGAAATTGTAAACACATGGGGATGGGAGGACTTCAAGACCTGGGAGATTATTAGTGAGGTAATCTCGATGAAAATAAAAAAATACCGGCGTACAGAGGGCTGCGCCCGCAATACGAGGGTTTTTTAGAATTTTAATGCCTAGTGAATATTTTTTGTACATATATTTTATAAGCAATAAATAAGTATTGTGCACAACATTAATGAAATGCTTCCTGTAAATCTATTTTTGGATTGGTCTAAATAAACCCGTTCTAGCGACTTTCATTTTGTTCCACCTTTAATTAGACCAATCCAAAAATAGATTTACTATTTACCCAGTTTGTATAAAAGTACTCCAAGGCAAATCTAAAGGCAACGATTTAAGATTTCTGATGGCCTTTGACCAAAAAGAAACTCAGGCAAACGTAAGGATGGCTTGGCATTATATATGAGCTGAATTATTAGCTGTAAATCTACTGTTACTGTTTTTTAATCAAGGAAAAGCAACCTTATATAAAATGATTCCATTGTGTTCCCTGTCATAAGAGCCAACGCAAGCTTTCCTATGAGTATTGAACAAGTATACTTTTGCAGCTATTCAGGGACACCCTGTTAACTTGGTTCTACTAACTTCAAAAATTTTTGTGGCAAACACTATTACCATTCTATGCATTTCCACCAAATTTCATGTTCATTGTTTCATCAAGTTAAAAGATATACATTGAAGAAATGCTTAAGAGGCTTGCATTGTGAAAGGCCCTTACTAAATACTTATTTGGCTATATTTCCGGTTTGGATACAGTTATTCGAATGAAAATTCGTAGGCATATTCTATATGTAATTTTCTAAAAACCCTTAGCAGCATTTTCATATTTGGAAACCTAAGAGGGGCTACACACGAACAAATTGAAATTTTACAAATTTACTGTTATTTTCTTTTACTTTGCAAAAGGCAACAGTCTTAATATTTAACGTATATAAGGCCCTACCGACCAATCTTTGTGCAAAGTTTCATATCGATCCCTATAACGGTTTAGAAAAACGGAGCTCGAAAAGGAAGTTTAACTTTAAACGCCAATAACTTTTTTACCGTTACTCGAAACTGGAAAATTTTAACTGATATGAGGTGTACTCGTTTAGATCTTTGATTTAAATACCCATACGTCAATCTCCGATAAAAACTAAAAAAGTCGACTTTTTTCAAACGTTCGGGACACCCTGTTGTCTTCTTTCTACCAACTTCTAAGGTATATGTGCCAAAGACTGTAACCATTCTACACATTCCTACCAAATTTCATGACAATCGGTTGAGCCGTTCGCGAGTTATTTAGTGAACAGACGGACAGACGGACGGACAAAATCGATTTCATAAGGGTTTTTTTAAAAAAAATTTCTAAAAAACCCTAAAAACTGTCTGTTGCAGAATCGGGTTTCGAAATCACCTCAAGCAAATGTCTGAATTAATAGATGCTTATTTCAATAGTATTTTCTGGAGCTCGTTTCTGACATAATTAGCATAAATTTTATCTGTTCGCCATTCGCGTCAATTACACTGCGTTTCACTTGAATAGCACACTCTATACATTAAATTTATTTTCTTAATATCTTTAAAAAAAATGAAGACAACAGATATTTTGTATTTTTTATTTGTCATTTGATTAATTAGCTTCAATTTGAAATAAAAAGAATTCGAATTTTTCCAACATGTAATCTTAGAAAAAAAAAAATTTAAAACACCAATGAAAAAACACATAAATTCTGTTTCACTTGAATAGCACACTTTTTTTAAAACTTATTTTAATTAACTTTTTATGCAGGGAGGATAACTTATTATTGTTCAGAATACAAGTTGAGATCAATTTGAATTAAAATCAGCAATTTTAGTAATGGGTTGAGCCTCCCCCGTTTGAAATAACCTCCTAGATCCTATTAGGCAAAGAATCGTACAAAATTTTGATGTAAGCAAGGGGTATTGTAGCCCATGATTGCTGAATGGCTTCAATTAGGCCAGTCTTCGTTAAAAACTGTTTGCCAGACTCATAAACTTTTCTGACCAGCCATCCCCAAACATTTTCTATTATGTTTAGATCCGGCGAGAATGGTGGCCAGTTCAAAAGAGTAACATTTTTGGACTCGATAAACTACTTTACGGGCACGGGCAGTGTGTATTGGTGAATTCTCGTGTTGGAAAGTTTACGGCAATGGTCCAAAGAGACTTTCGAATGTCGCAAAAGCCTTTTCTAAAACACCTTAATACGACTTAGCATTCATAGTGGTGTCTAAGAATTGGAGTTCACAAGTGCCGAAGTAGGATATGGCTCCCCAAACCATAACGCCGCCAACTCGACTGTGCAAACGGTCCAACTGGTGAGTCTCCTTCCTTAAATCATAAAAATAACAGTTATATCCGTCGGGCCCTTCCAAATTAAATTTCTTCTCATCACAAAAAAACAACGCGATACCACTCTTTGATCCATGACATTTTGGTACGACAAAAAGTCAACCGAGCTTGTTCACGAGCGGGGTTAAGTGGTGTTTTTAATTTTTTTTAATTTTAGACGCTTAAGGTGTTTAGCTTTTGAATTAGCACGCCATACAGTTGTTTTACTCGCGCTGAGACCAACTTTTAACCGAGTTTTAACCACATAATCATCTGATTTCGATGCTTCACGCCAAATAGATTGCTTATCTGCATTAGAGAGTACACTGCTTACTCGACCTTTCATATTTTTTCATAATTTTCACCATTTTTAATAAAATTGTAAATCACGTTTCTGCTTTTTCCATTTTTTTTTTGATATTTTAGTCACTGAAAGGTCACAATCCCTGTAAGTTTTTATTTTAACTTTTTCCTCGCTTGTTAAGGCTTTACCACGACCCAACATTTTTTAAAATCAACGAATTGTATTCAAGATACTCAAAACGACTATAAATTGTGACATTGTGACCACGTGCACCCCGTATTTGAAGCTTAAACCCAACTGTGCTATTCTAGTGAAACAAAAAATGGGCTCTCTTTTGAAGCAAATTGGTGAAAAAATGTAACGGTTAATTTCGAGGGCACAATTTTTCTTTCAGGGAGCCCACACAAAGAAGACAAAAAAAAACTACTAGCAAAGTCATAAGAATATTGGTATAATATGCAAATTACAATGAAAAAACGGAATGTGCTATTCAAGTGAAACGCAGTGTATATTGGCCCTATATGAAATCCAATCATGGACTTTCTAAGGTGTGAGAAATGCGTATTTCTGAATTTCGTTTCTCTGAATTATTTGCAGGCTCTGCGAAGTTTAAACAAATCGTTTTAAAAATTTGAAGTGTTATCTCTCTGATGTTGACAGCTTCTGCCAAGGAAATGCATAAGTAGCATTCATTCTTCCTAATTCACGCTTGCATTTTAGCCTTTGGCTAACTTTGTGGTATACAGTACTTACTGACATTCATGCAGTAGACAACCTGGTACAATTTCAGGGGGATATTCATCTTGTGTATTATTTTATATCAACTCTATTAACTCGTGGCTCGTACCTAGCTCTTGTTTTTAAAATTCGGATAGCTGTCTCTCTGCTGTATCTGCAGCATCTACCATGGAGATATGTACCCGTATTTCACATACATTCCATCGTATTGTTGAGAGTCAGCGAAGGTTGTCTCTCTGACATATTTGAAGCGCCTGATATTAAATCTGTTTTCGAGATACACTATTTCCAACTATGATCTTGCTAATCAATTATTAGTTAAGTCTCACGCTATATACTTTATCAACGTAATGTTATGGAAGCTCCGGGGTTCTAAAAAGATCCACGGTCGAACTATGAATACACTGGAAAAAAATTTACTCCAATAATAGGAGGAAACTTTTTTTCCTTCTATTATAGTAGTAAATTTACACCACGATATGAACGAGTGTAATTTTACGCTTTACGGTGTAAATATTTTCTACAAAATTGGTGTAAATCTACAAACGGTAAATTTGCACACATAAATAAGTAAACTTACTCTTAGACTTATGTAAAGTTAAATCAGAAATAAGCAAATTTGCACTGGAAAAAATGTAAATTTACACCGGCAAATATGCAAATTGACATCCGGGTTTATAATAATATTCTTCGATGTAAATTGTCCTGGAGCTACCCGTTATTCCAACGGCCAAGAGCTGCTACACCCCCTTTAGTTCAAGAGCGAAAGAACGCTACAACAACAACAATAATATGATGCTCACACGAACGCACTTCGGACGAAACAGACTAACTGCACACAGGAGAAGCCACTTGTGAGATACAAGAAAATTCAATAATGCACAAAAGTATTGTAACACATTCAGTTTTACACAAATTTTTTACACCAAAATCGTAATATTACATGAACATTTCCTTAAAATTACAATTTCCAATTGGTAAATATACTTACACTGAAAATGTAAAGTTACACAAAAATAAAGTAATGACACATCTTCACACCAAATGTGGTGTAACATTACACCAAAATAGAGTAATATTAAAAAATTTGTGTAATATAACACTATTTTGTGGGTTTACTAGAAATTTTGTTGAAAAATAAACGTTTAGTGTAATTTTTCGAGAAGTGTAAAATTCAATGAGTTTTCGATGTAAAATTCAACCTTGTTCTTACAGTGTACCTAAGCAAACATACATTAGGTTTGGTGAGGAAAGTAGCCGAAGGGGGTATACGGGGTTTTCCAAATTATTGGAGTCCGTGATGATAATCATTTTCCCCAGTCTGTGTATATTGTAAAAATATTGTCCATATTTTCTCGCGTCGTACCTAAAAAGTGTGTGCTTTTGAGCTTTCCGCTGTATGAGAGTTTCTGAGCCTAGCTCGCTTTACCTGGTCTGAAGGTTGATTGATAAATATTGCAGAATGTTATAAATTGCCTCTTTGTCGAAACATCGAGCAAATAGTTAATGTTACCAAAGAATGGTCATTTGAATCAAATATTTGAAATTTCGGTATTTTTTAGAAACTACAATCTGCAAAAAAAAAGAAAAGTGCGAATTTCGTTGACTTTCCCTCAAGGAATCTCAAATTCATCTCAATTGATCTATATTAAAATCCACCTATCAAATTAGAAAAACTTGACTACAATTTAAATGGGGAAATTTTTTTCGAACATTAAGTATAACTAAAATTAAATCATAGATTTTTCATGAAAGTTAAAAAAAAGTAAAAAAAATCCGCTAAACATCCGTAGTCATGGTTCAAATGTCTTAACGTTTTCTTGTAGGTATACAGAAACAAAATGTTGCCTAAGTCTCTATAGAAGACCCACTTCTGACATGTCCCAATACTTTGCATAACGTAGAAATTCTGTACATTTCGCTGTACAATTTTCAATGTTGTACGGCAGGTCAAAATGCTGTATAGTACAGCGAAATGCTGTAGGTCTGGTCACCTTAATTTAACTACTAAATATTTGGTTCCTAACTAGACAAAACTGTATACCATTACACAAAAAATCCTGTCAAATTATATATTACATTAACTTCCCAAAGAGACCTTCACATGACATATCCTTTTTTCTGTAGCCTAGAAGCCATGAAATGTTACGCATGAAAGTATGCGATCCTCGCAGAACAAAAAAGAGTCTGACTTCAGAGAAAGATTTCTGATCCGATTATGTTATTTGTTGTCTGTTATTCATGACACTTACACATAGGTATCCCAGTCCCGGATATCGAATGCCTAAAAAACTGTCTTCCAGACAGGGACGTAGCCAGGGGAGGGGTTCATGGGGTCCGGACCCTTTCCGAAATATTTTCAATAGACTCAGTTTCAGTTATTGATAACACTATCCGCTAACATTATTGTACACTAATTTCATTTTGCTGGATATTTTCTTCAGATTACTGGCTGTTTTAGGACATGATTGCATACATGATGATGATGGTTGAACCATTTATTATGAAAATCGGATATAGAGCTGATTTTGTTGCTAGTCCTAGTTTGAAAATTTTGGTTACAAAATTTGTTTAAAATGCGTTTTCTTGTAATAGTGTAACTACATGGGGTTGCTCGTCTTTATCTGTATCTTATAAAGACTTTCTCGCAATTACTGGCCAAATAGGCACCGTTACGAAAAGACAGAAGTGGCAGTGGATAGGGCACACACTTCAAAAAGGGCCGAAAAACATTGCCAAACAGGTTCTCTATTGAAACCGATGAAATCCGTCGTGTGGGGCGACCCAGAAATACATGGAGAAGGTATGTTGAGGCAAATTTAAAATTTATGGGTAAATCGTGGGACTAGCTAGAGGCGACGGTTGCTAACAGCGAGAGGTAGAAAAGAAGCGTAGTCAATGCTCTGTGCCCCACTAGGGTTTAAAAGGAGCCAGAGATAGCGACATGGGGTTCCAATAACAACATGATCCAAATGTTGCAGCAGAAAGTTTTGTATCGTGCCGGGAGGCAAACTTTTTTACGCCTTCAAGCACTGTAAATTTGAGCGATTTTTTTGAAGGGTTAATAAGATTTTGATTACCATGATCATGCGTGGGGGTGTAGCAATCGGCCTCCCTTCCCCCTCTGGCTACGCCTATGCATACATAGTTCGGGCCTACACCAGGTGAATATTAGACGGGTGAATTTTAAACATGTCGATCTCGTGCCAGACCTGCTTAAAATTGTTTTTTCAAAAGATTTAATTTATATTAATATAATTACTTTACAATTTTACATCACCACTCATTTACTATTAATGATTGTCTTATAGGAAGGTGCAATGCAATCCCACAGATATTTGCTTTTCAATTCAAATGTATTGTTCTTTTTCCTATGTATTTTTATTTGTATAATTACCCTCTGTGCATACAAGGTCTTCAATCATAGTCCAAAATATTCTCTACTGTATAATTACCTTTTTTACAAAACAAACCCTTTCCATTAGCCTCCATCTAAGCATACAAACTCATTTCAGGTTTTTTTCTTCTTATTTCGAACAATATTTAAGAAAAAATCCACCGGGCTAATAACAGAGTAGTCACATAACTATTTAAACTTTTGGACGGGCGTATGTATGCATATCATATCGAAGGAACCAAGTCTAAAAGGCTTCAACGACGACGACTTGCTTGGAAATATTTGAATGTCTTCTACTGAGTCCCCTTTTGTTCTTATTACTATATATACAGATCATACATACAGAAAAACGTACTAATACACATCTAACTACACGCGTTTCTTCATTTTTCATTCATTCCGCATAATAGATCACCATAAGCAGATGATAATCAAATCATGTCGGCGAATGGGATAAAAGGAGTGAATAAATAGAAATGCATTAAATTTCATCATCCATCATAAAGAACCAAGATACAACCGCGCCGTTGAGCTATAAGCCTGCGCTTATGATCCGCATCTACACAATAATACAAGTCGGATCAATCCAGATCATGGGGGTCATTTTCTTCAACTGACCATGTAGAATTCAAATCGAGTTATGCCGAAAGGCCAAAAGCAGAAAACCTCTGTTTCTATTGGTTTTGGTAGGTACACCGCATATACCTACATATTTGCAGATGCTGAAGAGCATGGTGAATGATGATCAGCAAAAGTAAATCTTTCTTGTTGCGCCGCGCCAGCCACGACCTATAATGCGATGATTAGACGGATTCAGGTATGCATTGAAAATACATCGAGTGAAATCCTATCCGCAGACTATATGGTTGGGCGTGTGAACTGCGGGCTATTGGATTCGTAACGGCCGTATCATGTCGTTTCATAAGCATCAATTGAATTTTCAAAATAAACGAAAAAAATGTTGTTGCAACGGAAATTGTGTAATACACCAAGCGAAAAATCGGTTAAAAATACAACAGTAACAGGGCGAATAGTTGCGAATTCTTTTTAATAGGCGTAATCGTAACATTGGTGAATTGGATCAATAAGTAGACATGTAAGGAAAAGGCATGTAAGGAAAATTTCAGTTTTTTTTTAAATTTGTCCTTAAAAAACCGACTTTTTCGACAAAACAAAATTAAAATAAATTAAACTAAGTAAGAGATAACTCAGTGGCAGAAAACTCCACTGTAAGGGCAGAATGGTGTATGGTGTTGGAAAAGAGATTCTCGGCGGCGATTGTAGGAGTAACTTTAACTTCGTCATAGCAGTTAGTAAAAATAAGGAGTTGGGTACGATATCCCGCCCATCATATTCCCGTTTTTTAAAATCCCGACATTTAATATCCCGCCATTTCAAAATCCCGCCAATTAAAAATCCCGCCAATTAAAAATCCCGCTCAATTAGAATCCCGTCTAATCAAAATCCCGCCAATCCAAAATTCCGCCATTTCAATAACCCGCTTATTCAAAATCCCGCTTTTCAATATCCCGCCACCAAAAGTAAGTATTCTTTCAAAAATCGTGCGCGAAAGGGAAAGGGAAAGTCGGGAAAGCCAGGAAAACCAAGGTACCCGCCTAAGTTCTGGAGTATTGGTGACACAGTTGCAGCAACTTTTCCAAGAACTCAAAATATTGTTGAGGCTTGGCACATACGATTTAACTTTATCACAAGGAAAAGCCATATCGGTCTGTACCGGCTGGTGGAATTACTAGGTAAAGAATTGCTCCTAGAGCTAAAAACCAAGTTGAGCCGTCCCGATCCGAAGGTCGCATCCAAAAGGTCTTTAGACGTAACCAGCAGATAAGGAATATACTTGCATCTAAAGAGGACTATGGAAAAACGGATTTTTTGAAAAACTTGACGCATAAACTAATGTAAATCATTGATAAGTGGAACGAATATCTATGTTTTGTTAACAATAAAAAAAATTTGGCGGGATTTTTTTATTATTTAATAGCGGGATTTTGAAATGGCGGGATTTTGAAATGGCGGGATTTTGAGGTGGCGAGAGTAAAGTATTTTGAGTAAAGCGGGATTTTTTGGAAAAAGCGGGATTATGAACGGGATGGATTTCGTTTTTCGGGATTATGAAGGTATCCCAAAAATAAGATCTAACCAATTGCCATTTTGGTTGGGTATGGAAACAACCTGCTGCAAATCATTGCTATAGAATGTGCTGATGAGGTTAAAGTCAGTATTGTTAAGCAGGTTCACAGGAAGAAGCTGATTATCCATATCGTCGACTATGAATCTTATGTTTGGACGCCAAATACATACAATGGTTTTGTCTTCGTCGTTCAGAGAAGCCATAACAGAAGAAATTATTTCGCAGAGCTCATTATATGTATCTTCATCCGTGCGAGGGGGTATGTAAACAACACCAATATAGAGGTAATGGCTTTTGATGGGAATTTTGGCAAATACATGTTCAAAAGCTATGTTAAAGCTGGTTGTTACTAGCTCACTAGGGAGCGGGTTGCGGATGGCGATGAGAGCCCCACCACCTCTAGAAACACCGGTCAATTCATAATTACGATCTGCCCTATATATTGACCAATTGCAGTCGAGAATCTCTTCATTTTTAAAAGAGTCATTCAGCGAGGATTCCGTGAAAGCAAGAATGTTAAAATGGGATGATTTAGCATCATGGAAAAGGTTATTAAATTTGCCCCTCATGCCACTGCAATTATAGTAGAGGAATCTAGGAATTATGGGGTTCGCTCTATCATTAGGAATAGTTCTTGCGATGGTCTTCACGCGATTTTTGTAAACGCGAAATATATTTAGAGCTTACAAATGAGCGGTAGGTCTCTAGATCACATTTCACTTGCTCCTGGGTCATGTCTAGCTCTTCATGATATCGTTTGTAAAAACTTCTCAAAGAGGTAACGTCGGTAGGTAGACCCTCTTGTTGGATCAACATTTTTAAATTGGTTTTAGTTTTACCGTCGATACATGTACTTTCGGGAGCATTATACATATAATCTGGGGCCCATCACCAACCATAATCCAAAAAAAATTCCGATGTAGGATTTTTGCCTACCAAATGTCCTAATTTTCTTATACTATTACATGAAATGCACACCAGGGGACACAAATATTAAGATTTACAGTTACAATGAACAATTAAAACCATTCTTCTTCTTCGTAGCGGGAACCATGTGTACCATCCACTCCCGGCTTTACTTATGCGACTGCGACACCCTGTACAGACAGAAGGAATTTTGCAATAAAACTTCGCTTTTTCTAGGTGTAAATATTTGGACCTTCTTCGCGTTAATTTCATTATTCAAACATATTTTTTGATATTCTTCGGAAATCTATTCAGAAAACTGAATCGTTTTCTGAGTTGAATCCACTTCAAATGGAAATGAATTAAATAATTTATTTAATTAAATAAAACATACATAGTGTTGTAATGTTACTACGTATAAATCCATTATTCGGGTTTTTTAAGCAAACATTTGCGGGTTCGTCCTTTGAAAAAAAAAAAATCAATTTGCTCGGACACACGTTTTTAATTGCGTATAAACAGAATTGTTTAAATGACGTACGTGTCATATTCGCCACAACCTCTGGCTCGGGACAATAAATGGCATGTAAATTTGGAAATTGTTTTCATGGTTTTCTTATTTATTGTTCGTGATTTATGCAGGGGTTTGTGAAGCAAGATTGCTCTTTGCAGAATGATGTTTACGTTTTCGCCTGGGAGATGTATGTACATATCTATTTGTGGTAGTGGTAGGGGCTAGGGTTCAATAGATTTTAAGAACTACTAAGATTACCAATTTAAGATGATGGCTAACCTAACTAACCATCAGTTCAACCAAAGTGAATCCGTGCTATCGAAATTTTCCGGAATTTTTAGCATCAATGCATATGATAAAATACTTTAACTAATGAATGTCGTAGTAGTCTGGCTGGTCTAGCGGTTAGTGCGCGCACCTTCGGTGCAGAGGGTCATGAGCTGGAATCTCACCGTGAACTATTGTGTTTTTCGAACTCTCGAGCTTGTGATATGATCTCACTCAGATGTTAAACGAGTACCCATTTATGGGGATAAATAACACTGCTGAGCGTGATGCTGATTTCATTACCTTAACAAAAAAGCAGATAAGTTCTTGGAAAGAGGATGTCACTAACACATCCTGCGGCTTTAGTCCAATGTTGGATTGTCGCGCCTGTTATTTAATTTTGATTTTTATAATAAATGTCATGTGTCATCAATTTAATTTTCCTTGAAAGTATACCTCAATCCTTGAACGCGGTATGTTTTCCATATAAAACGCCATTTCAAATACCGGCTACACAATAGTAATAAAACCTCAGCAATATGTCTACTTAATATAGAATTGTAAAGAGTTTGGTATGTTATGTGTTGGTATGTTGTGGCAAGCATTTAAAATGTTTCCTCCAATATTCGGCTCGAACTTGAGAATACATTCGCATTCAGCTGGTCGTACATATATTCCTAGGATTCGAACTATGTTCAGTTGTTGTTCATTTGTTTGATGTCACAATAGGACCAAAATGCGGAGGCAAGTGAAATGAATTTTCAGGAGAATTTCGCACAAAACACATCTGCGTTTCCATGTGACCGCTGATTAAGTGCTCATACAAGTGCAAGCAATAAATTGTGAATAGTGTTTGGTGGAAAATTCGCAATTTATTTGGCTATATGTTTAATTTGATAGTTTTATTCACTCCTCACAAAATTTGGCAAACAAACATTTTCACGAAATACATATGAACATTATAAGTTCATATACAATCATTCAATAATGTCTTCGTACAGTCTTGCTTGAACAATACTGCATTATGCTATCCGGTATGCAGTTATGTAGGATTTTTCTCGAATAAAATCACAGCCATCTCGTTCACTCATCCAACGGACCATCTTTCAATATTACTTCACAGGGGCGGCCTCAACGTCCTGCTTCCTCGCTCTGCAGAATATTATTGTATGCTGCAGACGAACCACTAGCTGAGGCGGGAACAATTGCAGACGAACCTTCAATTTTAAGTTCACCCTACAATCTTTCAGGATCGAACTTTCAAGGTTCTACTTATAATCTTTAGGCGATTCTATTCTCCTCAGTCCTACCTAAGATACGTTGTCGCCTGACGGGATTAGGCTATTGCGTATCATTCAGGAGTCTCTATAGTCCAACTCCGCGTAAGTACACTCATAGAAAACTTATTGGCCGTGTTTTTTAATTAGCTAACCTACACTATCCGGGGTAATTTTCATACAAACGCTAACCTGTGACTTTATTCAGGTTAGAAATTATATTGCTATCCAGATTTAATGAGCTTTCCAAAACTCGCCTAAATGTATGCAATCCCAATTATTTTCTAGTACGTTTTCCAATGACTAGCAAAAATTAAATTTTGAAATGAAAAGCTCTAAGGTATAGTTTACATGCAACACACAAGTGTGTGCAAAAACTATAGTTTTTGTTTGTAAATTAATGTTAAAAATGTTGTTCGTCGAATTCTTATTCTAACAAAATTATGATTCCTACAAAAAAATATGTTTTCATTAAAAAAAATTGCATGTTAACTTTTGCGTTTGTAAATTGAAAACGGGGCTTTAATATTTTTGAGCAATGTTTTGAAATTAATGGCAATGCCTACGTGAGAATTTGAAATTTAACCTGGATGCTACCCTCGATAGTTTTTTTTTCGCGTCTGGGTTAGCAAACCTGCCCCCGATGTAAAAAAAACACGGCCATTGTAATAACCAAGTTGATACTACTATTTCAAATTGACCATGAAAATGGTTGATTTGTACTAATAAATAGTTCTTTTAACCAATTATGTCATAGTTTGAACAAGTGAAAACAACTACGGCATTGGCGTTCCTACTGCGACCGGGTCTACGTCCCGGAACGACCCATGCCCAAGGCATGGCCAAGAGTCGCAAAGACCCCCTTCGACGCAAGAAGGGGTCGGATACTTTGTATCATCATTCATTCACCGTTTTTTCTTTTGTGGAGCAGTTCTGGCCGGCCCAGCTGCTCCTCATTCTGCTAATACGTGCCGGCATTGAGACGAATCCTGGTCCATGGATGTGCTCGGTTTGCGCCAACAGAATTTGGTCCAATGTCCAATCGTCAGTTCAGTGCACATGCTGCGGACAATGGGTCCACCTCAACAACTGCTCGGGACTCACAAACACCAATCAATGGTCAACATCTTACAGAGCGATCAGGTGTGGAAACAGAAGGCAAACTCATCCAATCACCAGCCGCCTAACCAAGGTTCCCAACCATCATCACCTTCCACCCCTGCAAATGCTGTGAGGCCCGCTCCACCCAATTTGACCCCGCTCCACGGATCGTCGATGCAAATTACACCAGCACGAGGATAGTCCAACTAAACTGTAATGGACTCCAGCACAAAATCGCTGAACTAACAGCACTCATGGACAGACACCACATCCAAATAGCGGCAGTACAGGAAACCAAACTCAACTCTAGTCACTCACTCAGGTCATACGGGAACTACAATGTCATCAGACAAGACCGAGATAGGAACGCAGGAGGAGGTTTGGCTTTCCTCATCCACAATAATTTGCCATACAGCGTAGTTGATGTCACTTCCGCCGATGACACCTTAGAACAGCAAGCGATAATCGTCAAATCAGGAAATATTGACTTTGAAATCTACAACATATATATTCCACCTGTCTCCAGCTGTCCCACAGGTTACAAAGTCAATATCAGCCCTCTATTAAACGGACAATATCGCCTCCTACTTGGTGATTTCAACGCGCATCACGATTTATGGCATTCCAACCTCCAAAACGACACCAGAGGTAACATCATCGCCGACCAACTAGATGATTCGGATTTCTGCCCTTTAAATGACGATAAACCGACTCGTATCACTGGATCCTGCACAAGTTCACCTGACATTTCCATCGCCAGCCCTGGACTTATTAATGACATCTCATGGGAACTAATCCTCACAACATCATCTGATCACCTGCCAATTATTCTGACTCTGGATATGCCGTCGAAATTCATCCATCCCGATAAGAAGACGTACACCAACTTCAACAAAGCTGACTGGGACAGCTTTAAAAGGTTCACCAACGAAGCTTTTGCTAGTCTCACCGCCCCAAGTGATGTACGTATGGCTGAAAAACAAATTAGACGAATTATTCTCACTGCAGCTAAGAGATACATTCCAGCAGGCCGCATTCCCAGCCTAAAACCCAACTTCCCAACATCTGCGGCTAAATTGGCAAAAACTAGGGATCAACTCAGAAGTGCAGACCCAAGTGACCCACGGATAAACGACCTTAATGACATCATAGTCAAACAGGTCAACGACCACAGGAGAGGCATATGGCAATCACATCTCAGAAAACTAAATTTAAACACTGGTGTGAGCAAACTCTGGAGCACGGTTAGAAACCTATCCAACCCCACTAAAACTCAAGGGAGGGTTTCTATCAAGTTTGGTAACTCAACCGTGAGCGACGATAATAAATGCGCAAACCTATTCAACAAACAATTCGTCGAACACCCAACTAAGGATAAACTCAAGCGCAAAATCACACGAGACATCCGAAACACTAAAGTTGATGAACATCTCCAAATCACCTCTACAGAAGTTGCAATGGCCATAAAGAATGCCAAAAATTCAAAAGCACTTGGTCCAGACGGTATAGCAATAATCATGCTCAAACACCTCGACACACCGGCCATAGAGTATATCACTGCTACGATGAACCTTTCGTTACGAACATTCATCATACCAGAAATTTGGAAGAGAGGCCGTATCATACCGTTACCCAAACCTGGTAAACAACACTCCTTAGGAGAATCCTACCGACCAATCACGCTTTTATCCCCTGTGGCGAAAATATTGGAATCGCTGATACACAAGACTCTTGCGACGCACATACCACTCGCTAATCACCAACACGGCTTCCGAAAAATGCACACCACCACCACTGCACTAGACCGAATCATGTCTAAGGTCTTCAATGGGATCAACCAGCCCCCGCCGTTTAAGCGTACCATTCTTGTGGCTTTAGATCTGTCGAAAGCGTTTGATACGGTGAACCACTCGCTCCTACTGACGGATCTCCGCAATTCATCCACACCGCCGCATATAGTCAAATGGATCGCAAACTACCTTGCCGGACGTCAATCCAGCACCGAGTTTAGAAATGGGAAATCTAAATTAAGAAGGATAAAACAAGGCGTACCACAAGGCGGGGTACTTTCCCCCACCTTGTTCAACCTATACATGTCAGGGCTTCCCACCCCACCCGAAGGAATAGACATTGTATCCTATGCTGACGACTGCACCATAATGACATCTGGCAACGACATTCCCGACATGTGCGATCTCATCAACGGTTACTTGGAAGAGCTCAACCTTTTCTTCAACAACAAGAACCTAATGCTATCAGCGCCCAAATCATCGGCCACCCTCTTTACCACATACAACAAAGAATTCAACCAACGGCTTAACATCAGAGTAAATGACACTGAAGTTCCCACTATCCGTCACCCCAAAATTCTTGGCGTCACAATTGACAATCACGGCCTATTCAACACCCATGCCGACAACATTAGTGACAAAATGAAGGGCAGAAACAAGATCCTGAAGTCCCTTGCTGGCAGCAAATGGGGCCCTTATCAGTGCCTGACTTTACTCACCACCTACAAAGCCGTCAGTCGTTCTGTGGTAAATTATGCAGCACCAATATGGACAAATACCCTATGCAAAACCAACTGGAAACGGATTCAAACATGCCAAAATGCAGCCATGCGTACCATTACTGGTTGCGTTCGCATGTCATCGCAAGACCACCTGCACCAAGAAACCAAGCTGCTAGACCTCAAGGCACACAACGATCTCCTGGCTAAGCAATATCTTGTTGGTTGTCATCGAAGCTTACACCCAAATCATGACCTCATGGACAAAACCCCACCACCACGTCATGTAAGACGTACGTTAAGGGACATGGAAAGGGAAGTCCAAAGGTTTAAACGAGTTCCTCTCGATAACCCCAACATATATAAGGCGGCCCTAAATCAACTGCACACCAGCGAGGTAACCAAAGCCACAAATAGGCTATCCGTAAACCGCGTCCTTCGCGCTCGACCACCCGACATCTCAGCCGACGAACAACAACTACCGAGAGCCACACGTACCACCTTGGCTCAGCTTCGTTCTGGATTTTGCTCCAGACTAAATTCGTTTTGGTCACGCATCGACAACAGCATTGGAAATACTTGTCCAGCATGTGGAGCCAGCCCACACGACGTGGATCATATATTTGACTGCACTGCCGCACCTACGCATCTAACACCTATCGCACTATGGGAAAACCCCATCGAAGTTGCGATCTTCTTAGGTCTTGACCTTGAGGAGAGGATGCCTACGATTTATGAATGATGATACAAGTTTCCCCCCCTCCCCCCTCTCTTGCGCCGCTACAACAACAACAACGGCATTGGCCGTGTTTTTTTTACATCGGGGGCAGGTTCGCTAACCCAGACGCGCAAAAAAAAACTATCGAGGCTAGCATCCAGGTTAAATTTCAAATTGTCACGTAGGCATTGCCATTAATTTCAAAACATTGCTCAAAAATATTAAAGCCCCGTTTCCACTTTACAAACGCAAAAGTTAACATGTCACTTTTTTTAATGAAAACATATTTTTATGTAGGAATCATAATTTTGTTAGAATAAGAATTCGACGAACAACATTTTTAACATTAATTTACAAACAAAAACTATAGTTTTTGCACACACTTGTGTGTTGCATGTAAACTATACCTTAGAGCTTTTCATTTCAAAATTTAATTTTTGCTAGTCATTGGAAAACGTACTAGAAAATAATTGGGATTGCATACATTTAGGCGAGTTTTGGAAAGCTCATTAAATCTGGATAGCAATATAATTTCTAACCTGAATAAAGTTACAGGTTAGCGTTTGTATGAAAATTACCCCGGATAGTGTAGGTTAGCTAATTAAAAAACACGGCCATTGTTGTTTTTATACCCTATACCCAAAAGATGGTATAGATTATATTGTTTTTGTTACGGCGATTTATGTAACACCTCAAAGGAGCCACCGGAGGTATGGCAAAGTATATATATAAATGATCAGGGTCGGTCCCTGATTCGAATAAGCCATATCCGTCTGTCTGTCTGTCCGTCCGTGTGTCTGTCAGTTCGCACGATAACTCCCGAAATAATGAAGCTAGTGTTTTGAAATTTAGGTCAGATGATTGCTTTGATAAAAGCTTGAATGGTATTGAAAATAGGCCAAATTGGACCAAGGGTTCCCCTACCTCCCATACAAATGACCCCTCCGTGATAGTTTAATTCGCCCATATCTTTCAACAGAATATCGCTAGCGACCTGAAATTTTCATGAATGCCTAATTGTGACATATGCTTGAAGTTGGTGGAAAGTGGAGAACGTCCGACTACCCCTACCCCTACCTCCCCTACAAAGTTATATTCAGCCATATCTTTTGCTAGAGTGTCGCGAAAAACTTCTAATAAATATCAGACGGTAGCTGTTGGATGCCTTCATATAATATTCAATATGTGCCAGTTCCGAACCATCTACCCCTCCCTCCCCTACAAAAAAGATGCAATTGAATTTTTGGGTTTTGCGTGCCTTCTAGGTCTGTACATGGGTATAGGGTATACACTCATGGTGCTATTCGCACGATTAGAACTCGGTCTCGTTGAATATTAACTTTGTTGTTTCTATTATGCGATGTCACAATGTATGGTATAAATTACAAACTTCATCACTTATAGATATATGTACTTGCATTAAGGTGGGGATTATGAAAAACTTATATCTGATCTGTAGTGCTACCTTGTTCGACATATATTTGCTTCGCTGTGCCAAACCTATTCCCCCGGGATCAGAACTAAACAAGCAGGATTGAAACAATTTCAAAACCTTGAAGCGACAGCCCATTTTTCATTCATTTCAACAGACCTCAAACGACTAAAGAAATTGTTTATGCTGTTGAAAATCATATAAGCAAGATGGTAGTGACTATTCCTTAAAGTCCTTATTTAGAATCCCTTAATTTAAAGAATTTCCCCTGTGCTGAAAAAAAAATTTTCTGACCATTACCTCCTCCTCCGAAAAGCTATCTACGCCAATGGTTCTCCTTGACAAAAAATCATCAGCATGTGACACGAAAAGCTATAACAAGGAAGAGTACTCGAAATATGGTTATACAGATAAAAAGATAGATTTCTGGAGAAGAGTATTCATTTTTCTATGGTTACATTGGTGATGCTTTGCAGGTTCCCTGGGCTTTTAACGTCGTAACGGATTCGAACGACATATCGTGGGGAAAAACTTGATCTAAAAATCCTTGCAGAGTCCTGTGTGTAGGTGTTTTCCTTAAAATTTTCACCAGATATGAACAGGGCGGTGCTCTAAAGTTTTCGAAATTTCGAAATTTTTCGCTCACTAACTTCCGAGTTATGGACAATTTTCAATTAGAAAACTCAAAATCTCGATTTTGGCAGCCGTAACTTTCGAACGCGGATAGGTAGGACCGTTTCATTTGGAAGAAATTTGAGCGCCAAGTTGCTCTACAAGTGTGCCGAATTTCAGAAAGATCGAGATGGGTTCCCAAACTCGGGGAAAAAATTAATGATTACTAAACATTAAACTAGCTATAGATCGTTCAGGGTACAGGGGCAAATTATACACCCTAAACGGAGAAAAAACTGATGTAGTGAATTAGGTTTCATTGTGTGGTATTAGGAATGATGTACATTTGCCACTGCAGGCCACCCATGCATGAACATTTGAGACTACTGTCGTAATTTGTGTGAGGATGCTGGTTTTCCAGTAAAGACGTTATACGGTGGTGTTCCTAGATCATGTTGCATTCACGCGAAGTGGGTTTTTTTCTCGAAGCATTCATTTTGAAGAATTTTTTTTTCCTGGAAAAACCATCTCATATACCTACGTGTTTGTCTTCTCTATTTTTGCACAAAGATGTAACTAAAATTCTGGAAAGAATGTTGTTACTTACACATTTCATTGAAACTGACGAGTAAAGTATACTCCAAGAACATAATATTTTTATAAAATCTGCAAAAATGCATTTCTTCATATTTAATGTTGCAATTTTCCTTTTTGTAATTTCTGGGCTTGGGAGGAGGCTTAGCCCCCTTAGCCTTCCCGTGGTTGCGCCACTGACCTAAATCGCAAATTTGTTGTTCACAGCTCTTGAGAGCAGTTGCAGCAATTTCAATTCTTTACGTGCCTTCTTAATATTAATAGCCCTACATGGATTGAAATCCAATAATAGATTAAAGAATTTATTTTAGGTTTTTCGTGACTACATTTATCACTATAACGGTATCTTAAAAGGTATCTTAAAGGTCGTCGGTGACCATCGCATAGCATTTGATGGGTCTAAATAAAATGTCAAAAGTTGCGATCGAAGCTTAATTTTAGTTTCCACTAATTTTTTCTCTTTGCTTTGCTTGTTCCTTGTCCTTGGTCGCATTGCCTTCCGTTGTCCAACTACTAGATTCAATCTTGAAGACTAAGCTAAAAGTTTAATCTTTGTGTATTTTACACAAATTTTAATTGCGAAATAATAAAAATCATATACCACTTACTACAATTGAAAAGAATAACTACACAAAGGAAATTCATAATAGGCAAAGTGTCCACTTTCATATTCACCATAAGATTGATGTATGTACTCGAAAGTATAAGCTTCCGTAATTTATCACTACCAATCATGCAATTTTGTCATAAAGAATATACTGTACGCGCCGGTATCATCATAAAAACCCACTTTACTCCATACTCCAACGAAATTATTTGTTGTTAGTGAAATGGAATCGCGCTAACAAGCGTAGCTCTTCGTCTGCCTATTTTTTCTTTATCTCGATTTGATCATTGCCACCTTCCTCATAAAATCTAATTACAGTGATTTGTCCGAAAAAGATGGGTTTGGTCTATAATGGCACACAGGCTGGGTTGCTTTCAGTTTCTCCATCATCAATTTATTCTTTACTGTGAAATGAGTATGTATAGCAATAGCTCTGCCCGAATGATAGCTCTAGTCCGGGCCTTAAGTAGTAGGCTGAGCTTTCATTATGGCCATTCTATTACGGCGATTTCAAGATGATTATACCACATACACGCAGGGTTTGTGTATATTCTTCGGACAATGGACCTTATACGTTACTCGATAATTCATCAAGCCACGGTCTTCACAACTCACCTGTCCACACACTTATGGGAGTTCACATGACTACTTGATGGCCTAAATGACTTCTCATGGTCAGTTAGAAGATTGGAGGACCGAAGAAATGTTATACATACTTGTACTGTGTTTGAGACTGCAGCGGACTGGACTCTGGGAGCCAGCCGGAGCAAAGGACAAAAGAATTTATCACGAGACCAGTAGCAAGACGTTCAGGAAGAAACTTTTATTTTTGCAACATACTTGCTGGAGTAGTATCTTAACGATGAAAGATCTTATACATATTTTTTCTTACTGTATTGTTGTATTCTTTTGAAGAATAAATCGAAAAGAAAAGGCTAAGTAATGAGCAAACGATTAACCGAAGAGCAGTCAGTTAGTTGTTAGTAACAGTTGAAAAAGTAGAAACAATATGGAATTCGATTTTCCTTTTTCAGAGACGTTAATTGCAGGTTATTGTCAGATTTCAAGTTATATTCTACCAAGCGTAATGGACTTAGGAAGGTACATAGTTTGGAATTGTTGTATCATTGACGGACGTGCACAATAATTGATTGAAGTCGTCGTCATTGTTGGTCATTTCATTTGATCAGTTTTACGAGTATCTTTTCTTTTTGCAGCCAAGTTAGGTTATTCTTTGTATATGAGATGTGAATCGATAATAAGTACTTTGTTGCTTGTTAATAGTAGGTATACATCATTGTAAAAAAAAGTTAACTTTCAATGGGTGTATTCAATTGTTAATTGAAGAATTTATGATGCCAAAAGGGAGCATGTACATTTTCTATAAAATCGACCGAGCATTTTTTTTTAGTTATGGCATAGTCGATGAATCGAAATTGTAACATAATATTTAGGGATACCTACATAATCTCGAAAAACAAAATCCCGCGTGTTCATAATCCCCCTTTTTATAAAAAATCCTGTTTTGCATTATCCCGACATAACTAAATCCCGCTGCCTGTAGAAATATGCTGAGATATTACCCCCAAAACGGGCGATGTGCCTACACCGCAGGTCGAGCAACGCGAAACCATGGAGCGGTATAAAGAACGAGGCAAGGAAGAAGAAACTAAATCCCGCCCACTAAGAACACCGCTGTTTTAAAATCCCGCTAGTGGATAGTGAAAAAATACCGGCAACAATTATTTTATTGTTTAAAAAAATTAATAGTAAAGTTATGTGATTCCCAACAGTTAATTTGATAGTTTATCTTAGCATAAATTCGTCGTAATATTGGTTTATTTCTTCGATCAAGATGATAATTTAGCCCCTACAGAAGAAGACTGTCATACAGGGGATACTTAAGTCTCGACTACCGAAAGACCAGACCAGCTATTTTTCAAATTAATTCACCTGGTCCGTAGGTCTCCGAAAATTAAGTATTCCCATGCGAGACCCATTATTTTAAAGGCAAATATGGTGGCGCTTTTGGGTTGGCTACGATATCCCGCCCATCATATTCCCGTTTTTCAAAATCATGACATTCATTTTCCCTCCATTTCAATATCCCGCCAGTTTAAAATCCCCTCATCTGAAATCCCGTCTAATCAAAATCCCGCCAATTAAATATCCCGTCATTTCAATAACCCGCTAATTCAAAATACCGCTTTTCAATATCCCGCTTTTTAATATCCCCATAGAAGGTAAGTATTATACGAAAGAATACATACCTTCTATGACGGGATAAAGTGGCCTCATATTTACTGTTAAAATAATGGGTCTCCTTGCATGGGGATACTTAATTCTCGGAAACCTACGGAACAGGTGACTTAATTTGAAAAATAGCTGGTCTGGTCTTTCGGTAGTCTAGACTTAAGTATCCTCTGTATGACAGTCTTCATCTGTAGGGGCTAAGTTATCATCTTGATCGAAGAAATAAGCCAATATTTCGACGGATTTATTCTAAGATAAAGTATCACATTAACTGCTGGGAATCACATTACGTAACTACCTATTGTTTTTATACCCTTCGCTCATGGAGTGAAAGAGTATATTAACTTTGTCATGAAGTTTGTAACGCATTGAAGGAAGCATCTCCGACCATATAAAAAGTATACATATATGATCAGCATGACTTGGGGAGTCGATTGTGCGATGTCTATCTGTCCGTCTGTCTGTCTGTTGCGACGCGTTTTACTCGGCCATTTTAAAAGCTATGAAGCTGAAATTTTGCACAAATGCTTCTTTTTGCTGCAGGCAGTTTGCATGTTTGAATCAGTAAAATCGGACAATGGGGTCATGGGGCTGTCATACAAACCCAACTCCCCAAACTAGGTTTTTCTAAGAAAAACTTTTTTTATTTGCGTACCGATTTCAGCAAAATTGACAAATTCAGACAAATGTGTTTCTATTGATAACACAAAACATATGCAAGAATGGACAAAATTGTACCATGGGGTCATGGTGCTGCCATACAAACTTAACCCCCCAAATTAGGTTTTTCAAATAAAAACTTTTTTATTTGTGCACCAATTTCAACGAAATGACACAAAACATCTGTAAGAACGGATCAAATCGGACAATGGGGTGATGGGGCTGCCATACAAATCATACCCCCCAAATTAGGTTCTTCTAAGAAAAACTTTTTTATTTATGCACCAATTTCAACCAAATTTCACACAAATGTATTTCTATCGATAAGACAAAACATATGTAAGATTGGATCAAATCGGACAATGGGGTCATGGGGCTGCCATACAAACCCAACCCCCCATTTTGGTTCTTCTAAGAAACATTTTTTACATCAATTCCACAAAACCTTGAATTAATGTGTCTTTATCAAAGCAGCTAAAAAGTCAAAACAAATGGAATCGTACTATGGGGCCATGCTCCCGCATCCCCCAATACAAATTTTCTGAGTAAATATTTTTTTTTGTCCAAAACCCAAACAAATATTGTTTTGCCGACGCATCGGAACTTTGGTGAAGACAGAAGCATAAGAATGGGGGGGGGGGATGAAATCCAAGTCGTAGGTACGCCCGAAAAAACTTATAGCCCGAGGCGAGCGAAGGGTATCCAAATTTCGGCCGCGCCCGAAATTAGCCTCGGTCTCGTTTTTGGTTAGCAATGAAAATAATTTTTGGTGGTATTTTGGCGGGGAGGGGTACTTGAAGTCGACTTTTAAAATCTCGACAGCCCAAGTCGAGATTTTTTCCTTTCAAAAAAATATTCCAAAATTTCGATTTTTCAAAATCTCGACTTTACAATATTTCGACAGTTGACAATATCGACAAATTATAACCTCGAAAAATCTCGACAATCTCGACTGAAAATAAATTTATATTTGAATTTTTAATATAATATTTAACCGTTAATAAAAAACCGATTTATAACCGGTAATAAAAACCTGGCCATGGTTAAAAAAACAATACCTCTCTACTAATTTTCAACAAGTTATCATTTTTTAACAAATTATATTTTAAAAGTCGGCCGCCGACTTTCAAAATATAATTTGTTGAAAAAGTTACGAGGCTTTTAAAGCTAGTAGATACGGATTTTTCCACGCTTTTACACGGCACCTGATGACGTGTCGTAGGCCTATTCGATACAACATATGTAACTGGTTTTCGGGTTTCTTCAATGCGACAAGCGGTGCACCGATTCATAGGCTTTTTTTTCATGGGCAGGTTTTTTAGTACCTATAAAGCTACATACGTCGAAGTGAATTTCACATTGCTGCTTCCCGCTGGACCAGAAACAATCCACCCGAGCCTGGTATTTTGGAACAAGTAGCAAGAGTGATGGTAATATGTTTGATCCCAGTAATTTTTTGTCTCGGATGGCCAGTTTCATTTTCGATGGCAAATGAGGGAGTCGACCTTTGGTAACCCTTTTTGACCACTAAAGCTTTGGTTTTGACGAATTGATACTTACCAAGCTTGATAGTGCTACGACATCATTCGGTATTCCAGATGTCATTCCACCCACTCCGAAAACTTCAACTGAGGTTCGCTGTTTATAGAGTCGAAGCTTTTGAACCAAATCCTCTGTTATGTAGCAACACTGGCTACCTTGATCTATTAAGCATCGCACAGGAATTTCTTGACCATCTTTTGTCACAAAACCACAGCAAACACACACAACTTTTACTTGCTACATTCTCAGACACATGGGCGACTTCCTCAGATGAGGCTTGTTTCTGGTGGTGGTGCATTATCGTCAAATGGTTTCCATGAAAAATATCGCATCTGAGATTTTCTCGTTTTTGACATGGCTTTTTATAGTCGAATTTGTGCGAAAGACAATATGACGCCGTAGCAGCAATTCCTTTTCGCCACTATCTACCAGTTGCGGGCACTTAATACTAAGGTGCTTAAGAATTGTGGTCCATGCCACAACATAGCGGTAGGCAGCTCGTGAATACTCGACTCTATGCTCCAATCAGCTGGATTGAGTGCAGGTCCAAGGCAACATTTTAAGTAGGGAAAACTAAGCTAAAGCTTTTTATTCCGCCACTTTATCAAGTTACGGCCACTTTTTTGTCACCCAAATTTGAACTTCATCGTAACAAATCCTGCAAACTACTTTTGAGAACGTTCCAGTATGGTAGCAGTTGAAACTTTTTACTGATAGAATTATTGCCGCTACATATTCAACAAATGCAGGGGAATGCTACGATAAACAACTCTAAAGTATTCTTTTTAAGTGGAGAAACCGTAAGCCTATAATTTCCTTGTAACTTCGAAGGATTGTCTACTTTATAGGAAAATTAGGACCTATAAAATTGCTGGCGCCACTACAAAGTCCTACTGGGAACTGTAATGTACTATTTGAATATGTGGAATACTTTTCGCCATATTTGCCAAGGTTTTACAAAATCAGATTTAATATATTTCAGAAAAGAAACTGTTTTTTCACATGAAACAATTTAGAACATATTTTATTTATGTAACTGTTTTGTTTACTGAACATTTAGAACAATAAAATTCGAAAAAGGGAGAAAACCCTGACTTCAGTTAAGGTATATTTGAAGAACATATTTGAGAGGGCGTCACTTTTTTCGATGTAGAATATCCACTTCCACAGGGAAATTGGTTTGGCACGAAGTTTTCTTTTTCAAAACAGTTGGCAAATTAGTAAATATGTAGTTATTCTATTCAATCCTTTCAGATCACAGGGCCGGATTTAGCCCCTATTGCGCCCCTGTTCAGTAGCCAAATTGCCGCCCTCCCCTACTGATTAGTTTTGAAAGTTATAAAAGTCGCATATCCATAGTAGACAGAGCGTAAGCCGGCGTATGTGATTATGAACATATTTTCCAAAAATTATGAAATAACTAGCTATTGACGACATACATATTTGACAGAAAATCATCAACATGTTTTCCTGTTCCGTTTTTTTTTTATCAGGAGTTTCAATTCTACGTAAGCTTACGGCAAATTTTTAAGAGGACACTTTGACCTCATCTGGGGCTTTCGAATAATGCAGTAACATTTACGTTTTCCAATTTGTCAAGTACAATTAACGTAGGGTGTGATTTCGAGTCACGGTGAAAAAAATCTAAAATGCAAGCACTCATTCGTGCAATTAATCAACAGTCATTAGGCGCTACGCTAATTGCTACGTTTTACTGATTTTTATTACTTTAATTTTTTGCTGTGGAATTTTAAAATTTTACTCTGAACGAAAATTGACAAATTACAATTTAAACGCTTCTTCACGACATAACACTTATTGGAAACATGCTACTGAAATTTTTTTATAGATCAACCCCCTAATGTTTCCATGAAGATCTTAGAGAAACGTTATTGCACGTCGAACACAGCGTAAATTTTCAAAATGCGTTAAGCGGTATCGCGACAATATTGACAGTCAGTTTTGTTTAAGTATTTTGCGATTTTAATCCTGTTACACAACGAAATTTTGGAGGGAAGATCGGGACTCGTGATCAGCACCCCGAAAAATGTAAGTAAGAAAAAATGAATTTTTCCACCACATTTTGCAATTTCAAATCACGTAATGACTAGACAATATGGTGGTCCTTCCTTGAAGCCATTTTACATTGTCGTTATGACAAAAACGAAAGGTAATTGAAGTAACTTGTAGTCGGAAAATCAGGACCTAGCGCCCTAGCGGCCAAGTACTCAAAACATGTCCAATATGTAATGTAGGTACATGATTAAGTTGATTTATTAGCCCTCTAGGCTTCTGGTAAAATGGACACTGGAGCATATTTATGTTATACACTTCTGTTTGTTTAAATTGAAGCGTTACGAAGATATTCTCTCTACTCTTAGTCTAATCAAATTACCCACTGCCAGTAGCAGTGGCGTCACGTTTCCCAAATTTCTTGTGTTCGAAATCCAAATGGAGGCCCCCTCACGTTCACAATTTTAGGCAGTCAAAAAATTAGCGAAAGGAACAAAAATGTTCTGTTTTACCACATGTTTCAATTTGTTGTTTTATTTTTATTTTTGAGACAAAACTAAATATTTAATTACAGGAGAACTTGATGTGAGATCATCTATTTATCACAAACTCCAAGAGGCGTAAAGAGACCACCTTGAGGAGTGCCCCTACAGTAACAGTCATTCATCCGAGACTAACAGTGATTATCCTGGATCTTAGGATCACATTAACTAGCTCACATAAAGAGTTTTGCCGACTCTGGCCATGCACCAGCATGTCCTATCAATGGCAAACTAAATCCACTGAAATCAAATTCATGGAAGAGCTCCTCCATAGATGGTTTACGTAGGGGAAACGGCTGACGTATTATCTGTACTTACTAGTAAGTCGGCATGCATCTGTTGCTTGAGTCTTAGTTAAAAAAAAAAAGGCTTTTGACTAAGCCTTATTGGACGATCATGGTTATTATTTGTTCTTATTTTTCCTGATTAAAAAATAAAATAAATAACAGGCGCGACAATCCAACATTGGACTAAGGCCGCAGGATGTGTTAGTGACATCCCATTTCCAAGATCTTATCTGCTTTTTGTTGAGGTAATGAGATCAGCATCACGCTCAGCAGTGTTATTTATCCCCATAAATGGGTACTCGTTTAACATCTGAGTGAGATCATAGTCCGTCACAAGCTCGTGAGTTCGAAAAACACCATGATCCAAGGTGAGATTCGAACTCATGACCCTGTGCACCGAAGGTGCGCGCACTAACCGCTAGACCAGCCAGACTACATATTACATTTACATTTATTTTCCTGATTATTTAGTAATAATTTCAAGACTCGAATTCAAATACTCTAATAACTGGATCATATAGACTCAATTTTACTAGCAAATTAAACCTTTTTCAATATTCTAATCAGCAACCCAGAAGAAATTGACATCCAGATCGATCCATACTCAACCAGCTTGAGAGACACTGACCAAAAAGTCGCGACTCTTCGGCATAAACAAAGTCCAGTTCAGCGGAACACGGGCCCCTAAGCCAGAGCGGCCGGTGTTCCGCTGAACGCATGCAATACCGTACGTTACGGTTACGCCACTGGTCAGTACAATTTAAGGTGATAGAGCATCCTGAATTAAGGCGAATGTATAAATTAAAATTAATTAATTCAAAAAGCATTTTTCACGGAATTTAAAACAAAAGCAAGTTTGGAAAATGTGGCGCCCATTAAAATCTGCCGCCCCCGGCAGTTGCCCATATGGGAAATCCGGCCCTGTTAGATCATATTCTTTGCAAATGTGTATAAGTACTTATACAGGGTTATTGGTTAAGTCGACCTATTCCCTGCAACACGTTATAATAGGGGAAAAATGCAACAAAATGAGGCCATAAATGTTAGGCCGATTTTCAACGGTCACTGAGATATTTGAATTTTTAGGTTTTTTTAAATAACCTCGAATTTTACCATTTAAAGTAAGAATTAAAAAAAACTACTAAGGTAATGGGTTAAAACTTATTTTTGGATTTTAGTCAACACTATAGCAGACATTTCTTAATCATTTAAAATTTCAAAAACCCATCACAATTTCGGAATTTTTAATTTTTAATAAAAAAAATTATCCTAAATTTTTATAAAGTTGATTTTTAATAAAGTATTACTAAAAAAAATTATATGACACGGACTCTGCAGACCACTGGAAAAACATACTCGTGTTGTCAGCTTTCCAAAAGGTGTCAATGTCAATATAAATATTTGAAATAATTGAAACAGTTAGCTGCAACTTGTTCGGGGACCATAATTTCGTTTGATAAAAAACGATAACTCCATAAAACAATAAAAACAAGTCTGTCAAGTTAGCACTACCACTTTAAAATTTCAACAAACGCTATAGTGCATTAAATGTCGCGATTTTGTCGTAATTCAATGGAAAACGGAAAAAAATTGTCGCGCCCCTCCTTCCCCTTAAAAACTACCCTTAAGTGCATTTGAGCCTCAGTTAACCAAATTCGAGTTCCAAGAATCTCCCCAATGCTAAAGGTGTCCAGTAAGATATCACAGGGACTGTTTAAGAGATTTCCACCCTGTAAAAATTTGTCGCGCCTCTCCTTCCCTTAAAAACTACGCCCGTCAAGTTAGCACTACCACCCCGGTAGCGGCCACTTCAAGCATTTCCGTAATACAAAAAGTATCCATTTAATTGTCGCAGGAACCGAAAGGGGTGGTAGTGCCAACTTGACGGGGGTCGTTTTTAAGGGAAGGAGGGGCGCGACAATTTTTTTCAGGGTGGAAATCTTTTAAGCAGCTGTAGTGAGAGTTTACTGGACACTTTTAGTATTGGGGCGATTCTTGGAACTCGAGTTTGGCGAACTAAAGCTGAAATGCAATTAGGGGTAGGATTTAAGGGGTAGAAGGGGCGCGACAAGTTTTTTGAAGCGTGCAATATGCCTTTCGTTTCCTGCGACAATTAATTGGATACTTTTTGTTTTTCGGAAATGCTTGAATTGGCCGCTACCGGGGTGGTAGTGCTAACTTGACGGGGGTAGGTTTTAAGGGAAGGAGGGGCGCGACAATTTTTTTCAGGGTGGAAATCTCTTAAGCAGCCCTTGTGATATCTTACTGGACACCTTTAGCATTGGGGAGATTCTTGGAACTCGAATTTGGTTAACTGAGGCTCAAATGCACTTAAGGCTAGTTTTTAAGGGGAAGGAGGGGCGCGACAATTTTTTTTCTTTTTCCATTGAATTACGACAAAATCGCGACATTTAATGCACTATAGCGTTTGTTGAAATTTTAAAGTGGTAGTGCTAACTTGACAGACTTGTTTTTATTGTTTTATGGATTTGTCGTTTTTTATCAAACGAAATTATGGTCCCCGAACAAGTTGCAGCTAAGTGTTTCAATTATTTCAAATATTTATATTGACATTGACACCTTTTTGGAAAGCTGATAACACGAGTATGTTTTTCCAGTGGTCTGCAGAGTCCGTGTCATATAATTTTTTTTAGTAATACTTTATTAAAAATCAACTTTAAAAAAATTTAAGATAATTTTTTTTTATTAAAAATTAAAAATTCCGAAATTGTGATGGGTTTTTGAAATTTTAAATGATTAAGAAATGTCTGCTATAGTGTTGACTAAAATCCAAAAATAAGTTTTAACCCATTACCTTAGTAGTTTTTTTTTAATTCTTACTTTAAATGGTAAAATTCGAGGTTATTTAAAAAAAACCTAAAAATTCAAATATGTATCTCAGTGACCGTTGAAAATCGGCCTAACATTTATGGCCTCATTTTGTTGCATTTTTCCCCTATTATAACGTGTTGCAGGGAATAGGTCGACTTAACCAATAACCCTGTATATACATATAAATCCATTCAATTAAGCTTATTTAAATTTGTTTCACTTTGACCTATCATATTCACAACTATGATTGTGTGCGAAGTCGGGATGAATAAAGTACCAATTGCGTGGTTGCACAAACAATGCCACTAGTTTGGTGCGTCGCAAACATGTTGCGACCTATTGGTGGCAAAATGGCCCTTATCCTGCGGCCCGCTTAAACCTGACAAGAGTGATATTTTGCCCGGGTCATGTTTTGAGTTTGACACCCCTGCAGTACAACATTATAAACAGAATAAAATGACATCATTTTCATATTCTGGATTAAATCTTTTTGGCATATGCCGGACTCAATTATGTAATAACTTTAAATGGCTTAATTTGAAGTGGGTAACAAGCGAATTTCTCTTTAATTGCTTCAAATCTCTATAAAGTTAGTGTATAGGTACAAAAAAACTAGATACATGGCGAAGATAACTCTAAGTCATAATGTTGCAGAAATAAAAATAATTCTCGAATTAGGAAATCCCTAAACCGCGGCCGTCATTATGATACAGAACAGTTCTGTCTTAACCGCAAATCGTGCCGCGTCTTTCAAACTACTGGTGACTAGCTGGGCAGGGAAAGATCATTTTATGTAAATGTCAAACAAAAAAACTTTTCAGCCGATTCGCGAATGAGGAAAACTACTGTCTTTGTTTATTAACGAAATTCGCAAAATTGCATTCCCGCTGATCAATTGATTATTATGATTATACAAACAACAGTCGATTTCATTTCTGAACACCGGCAATGTTTGTTTGGTATACGATTGAAATGATTAATGCTGAATTGATTGTAAAACTTTCACTTTTGTTAGAAAACAACATTCTAAGCAAATATACATAGCTGTACAAATTTATTGTCATTTGTCTATTGAAAAGTACACCAAATCCACTTCCGTGCGTAAAAGTAAAATTTAAAACAAATATGTACGCTACAACTTAAATTTTAAGGTCAAGAGTAGACTTTTGCTGTCTGTTGTGGTATCCATACAATCTACTATTGTAATTGAAGTAGCAAGTGTATACATAGTCTAAATATAGGCGAGCACATGTATAAACAATGCTAATTTGGAATTATCCGCGTTCGGTCTTTACATATTGCTCTGAAAAGCAATTTATAACAAATTTCCATGTTCTAATTTATGCGTACTAATTTCGATATAATCCAATATTTTCTTTTAGTAATAGCAAAAACGTACAAAAGCCAAAGTTCATACTGTTTACTGTTTAGAGTTAAAATGTTACGTACACTATATACATATAATGGATGGATACACCACATAGGTATACGAATTACATCTACATTATATGGATTCATGGGAAAAAATTAGGCCATGCAAATTGCATTTGAATTGATTTTACATCACTCTCTCTCGTCTCATCGTTGCTATACGGAAATCGGGTCGGGGTGTTAAAGTCATCCAACATTCAGCCGTGCCAAGATACGATATTGATTGTTTCAGAACAGATTTGATTGCAATTATACTATTACATGTACTCGTACTACGTGTATGTACGTATGAAACCATTCATTCCATGGTTCAATCGGTCGGTCATCATCATCATCATCACCCGAATTGAAAATGGTCTAATCGATTTCTTGGTGATTGCCTTATTTCCGTTATGATGGCTTATTGATGATTTGTATGAATGATGCCGCCACCATACCATTGAAGTTGTTTGGTCTTTGATTAAATTCAATGGAATAACAATCATCATTATAGTGAATGGAATTTGATCGAATTTACACATAAATGCAGAAAACGATGACCTTCGCATGCATTTAGATTGAATTTTCATGATTAGATTGCATTCGCCAAACACACATATTGCAGGACTTGCGATAAAATCCTTTCACATCAAATCAATCGATTCGCCATGTCCGTTCACATTTCCAATTTCCATGCAAATGGGGCAATCGGTTAGAACAATATTTTCAATGGTCACTCACTACTATATGATAGGATGCTGGAACGACGAAATGCTTGCCAAAATTCCATCTTATATTGCCGAACAGTATGATATCTCTTTGAAAACTTCCAAATGCAATATCTTTATTTTTTATTGTCACTTTATCCGGCTCATTGCATGACTTGAAGTTGTCGTTACATTGCAGAATATGGGCAGCAGTGTCACGACGAAGTTGTACAAGTACAACCCTTAGCACCCATTTGTCGTATGAAATGAGTCCTTACAACGTACACTCGGACTCGGACAATCACTGTGACCCCGAACGGGACGATGAAACTCTTGCTATTTGTAGATATTTGGTTTTATTCTTATCTGTTTTGGTGTTTATTGCATAGTATCAATGTAGGATAAGTCAAAGATGACTTGCACTAATTTTTAAGCGGTCAGTAAATATACACTGCAGTCAGTGGCGGAACAACTTCACTCGGGGCCCTCCCGCCAGCTTCTTGAGTGGGCCCCCCTACACTGAAAATAGCAGATTGAAATCAATCGAAAACACTCTTGAAGGTCGATCCAAACTTTCCAGTCATCGGTCAGAGTCATTTTCCATACAAGTTGACAGATTGTCAGTTAATTGATTTCATAGTTGTAAGTTTCATACTTTTTGAGAAAATTGAATTTGAGTTCGAAAGTGGCGAGTGGCCCGATTTTTGTGAAGCCGAGTGTAGTTTGAACTAAGTTTAGCACCACTATCAAACTATTTTGTTCGTGTTTGACATTTCATGACAAATTTAACCCGAAATTTTTGGTTTCGTATTGATTCATGAACTGTCAATGATTTCAGGACAATATTAAATTAAATTATCTAAGAAACCTGGTGAAAGATGCGCAATAAATTTAGCATTTGTTTTGACTTCGAAAAGTGTAGATATATGTATCTCTTCTTGTCTACAAAAAATGTCTACGTCGGAGTGTTGTTTTTCGCAGTCGTGCTGTTTTTATGGTTCGATATATCTTTTATGTGGCTACTAGGCCCCTAAATCTCGTGCCCCCCCCCCCCCCCGCCACGCGGGCGCTTACGCGCTGCCCCTGACTGCAGTGTTTCGACTTTGTCACTTTTGTAGTAGATTTACCATACTTTTTTCACAAAATTTGACAATCTTCAACTCTATCACTTCCTCTTCTCAGTACCGTATACTTAGCCACATGTGGGGCCATGGTTCGTTAACTCAGCCGTTTATAGGCGATTTCGAGTCAACGTTACATTGCATATCATTTCGGAGTGTATATAATGTTGCAAGCACCACCTATATACATATTTCCTATTCGCACATGTACGGAAATTTTGGATTACGCCGAGATTCGATCTTCGGACCTCTAGATTACTATAGCATCGTAGAGTGCGACTCACCAAGTGAGCCACAGAGCGTGAAAACTCTATCACTAAAAATTTCAAATACGGCCGAATCTACCAAAATTGGAAATTTTCAAAATGGTGGGAATAAATCTTGGAAACAAAACCGCGAACTTGTCTGAAATCAATTACATATTTACCGCACAAACAAACACTGAATGTGTGTCAGTTGAATATTCATCACTGTATATCAGCATCAGCGATGATGATGAGGTGCTTTGAGGAAGAGAAACTTGACATTGCATTGATACAGGAACCCTGGATTACCAAGGAAAACAAAATCAGGGGTCTGTCGCAACAGTCCGCCAATCTATACTATGTACAGATGGGTGGAAAGGTATGGACTTGTATCTTGGTGCGGCATGGTGTACATGCGGTACAAATGACGCATCTAAGCTCGCCCGATCTTACGGCAGTAATGATTGGAAGTGGGGCAGGATCATTTATAATCGCGTCGGCGTACCTCCCTTACGACTCACCAGAACCACCTCCTTCAATGGAAGTAGAGAACCTGGTAAAATACTGTAAAGAAAGAGGTATAGGTCTGATATTAGGCTGTGATGCCAACGTTCACAATACTGTGTGGGGCAGCACAGATGACAACATCAGAGGACAGCAGCTGCTGGAATTTGTTGAAAGATACAACTTGTTAGTAGCTAATACAGGGGTGGCTCCCACCTTCGTGGATGCGCGAAGGGCTGAGGTGATAGACATTACCCTGAGCTCTGTCAAAATGCTGCACAGAATTCAGAAATGGAGAGTAGTGGACAGACTAACCATGTCTGATCACAGGGCTATTCAGTTTGAAATTCTGTATGGCACGAAACCGAGTAGCGAAAACAAACGTATTAGAGTGCCAAGGAATACGGACCGTTCTAAGTATGAAATGTGTTTATTGGAACAAATCGAGGAAATTTCAGGGGAAATACCTAATAACACGACTGAGATAGAGCGATCGGTGGAACAAATGAATTCTGCGATAACTCACTCTTTCAAACTGGCTTGTCCCGCTACAATCATAGATGAAAAGGATCCAACACCCTGGTGGTGCACTGAATTGGAATCTATGAGGAAAGAGACAAGGAAAGCGTTTAATAGGTACATGAGAGAGAGGACCCCTCGCTCTTGGGATCTATATAAGGATAAAAAGAGAGAGCTGAAGAAGACTCTACGTACACGTAAAAGGAACTCGTGGAGGGAATTTTGCTCGAATATGAGGAATACATCCGATGTATGCAGATTACAGAAGATGATTTCGAAAGACAGCGTTTCCAAAAAGGGACTAATCCGAAAGGAGGATGGGACTATGACGGAAACAATGGAGGAGACACTGCAGTCGCTTATGGAAGTCCATTTTCCAGGAAGCTTCAAGTCAAATAATCCGTGGACTCAAACCTGTAAATTGGTAGGGGCGACCGGACGACAAGAAGCTGAGAGGATGATAACTTCAAATGGTGTCAGGAGTGCTATAAATACTTTTGAGCCATATAAGACGGCTGGAATGGACGGAATATTTCCGGCACTGCTACAATGGGGCATAGCAGCTCTGCTGGAGAAGATCCGGAACATATTCGTTGCCTGTTTATCGACAGGATATATCCCAATGTCTTGGAGAGAGACTAAAGTTGTCTTTCTACCAAAACCGGGAAAAAAGGATTATACGGAAGCGAAGTCATTCAGACCGGTTAGCCTAACCTCTTTTCTATTGAAGACAATGGAGCGAGTATTGGTGGACCATCTAGATTCTAGAGAATACCTCGCTGATGTATAGACCTTTGAGTAGATGTCAACATGCTTACAGAGCAGGTAGATCTACTGAGTCCGCTCTGCATGAAGTAGTGCGGGTAGCAGAAAGAG
Organism: Microchrysa polita; assembly: GCA_949715475.1. NCBI lineage: Eukaryota > Metazoa > Arthropoda > Insecta > Diptera > Stratiomyidae > Microchrysa > Microchrysa polita. Next base: position 28,551,771 of record OX454416.1, read on the forward strand.
AGATTAACAACAGCGGTATCGCTATGTCAACCTTTATGGAAATAGAGGGTGCTTTTGATAAGATCTCATACAACAAACTAAGAAATGCCCTAGCGGAGCGGGATATCGAGCCCTTGATAATAACATGGATCGATTCGATGCTTAGTGGGAGGGCAGTAAATCTTAGTAATGGATGTGCCAGAATAAGGGGAAGGGTAGTCAGGGGCTGTCCACAAGGAGGGGTACTTTCGCCTCTACTGTGGAACATCACCGTAGACTCTCTTCTCTGTAAACTAGACTCGATGGGCGTACATACAGTAGGATACGCTGATGACTTAGTAATTATGGTCAGTGGCAAATTCATGGACACTATCCAAGGTTGCATGAGGCAAGCTCTCAAAGCAACTGAAGAATGGTGTAATGAACAAGAGCTAGCAAGCAAGTCAAGCACTATAGTCTTTACTCTGAAAAGGAAAGATGTAGAAACCACTCCCATGCTGCTTTTTGGTTCGGAGATAAAAGAGTCCAAGGAGGTGAAGTACCTAGGGGTAACCTTAGATCCCAAACTTACTTGGAACTCTCATGTTAACGAAAAGACACAAAAAGCAGCGAGGATTTTGCATCAGTGTAAGAGAGTGTGTGCACGTAGGTGGGGTATATCACCAAAAGCGGCACATTGGATCTATACAATGATGGTTAGGCCCGTTCTATCCTATGCAGCAGTGGTCTGGTGGCCCAAGGGTAGCCAGAAAACTACTAGGCAACGGCTGGATGGGATTCAACGCATAGCATGTATAAGCATATGTGGTGCAATGAGAACTACGCCAACACATGCTATGGAGGTTATACTGGGATTACCGCCACTGGATCTGTTTATAAAACAAAGTGCGGCGCTCGCAGCAATAAGAATGGTAAGAGATGGCACTTGGCATCACTTTGGTAGCAACGGAGGTCATAAGAGGATCCTTGGTATTGTTCGTGATAATGTCAGGGAGACTCATATGCCTTTGGATGGTATGAGAAGATGTAGGGTAGTCGAAAGACATCACATGACTCTCATAGAGGATGGTAGGATACACGAGGGGTATCCACGTGATGTTGCTATTTTTACTGATGGGTCTCTCATGGACGGAAGAGCGGGGGCTGGAATATACTCCGAGGAGCTAAACCTTGCATGCTCACTTCGTCTAGGAGAGTATGTATCGGTATATCAGGCGGAGATGCTTGGACTGCTGCACGCGCTGGATCATATTCTGGAAGGCGGGATACTAGGGAAGAAAATTCTGATAGCACTCGACAACCAATCGGTGATCAAGCGCATGCAGCAATCCAACATCAATTCAAAATTGGTACTGGAATGTGTCCAGAAGCTCAATGAGTGTGCTTCAATCAACGAAGTTACGCTAATGTGGGTTAAAGGACACGTAGGTACATTGGGGAATGAACTTGCCGATACCTTAGCAAAAGAGGGATCAGCAGAAAAGTTCCAAGGACCGGAACCCAAAATTGCTTTGGGAAACGGCATGATTGAAGCCAGGATACATGGCTGGATTGATTCCATCCATCGGCAACGATGGCGAAGCCTATCCACTTGTAGACAGGCTCGTAACGCAATTACCAGTCCACTAGGGAGGAAAGACAAACAAGTACTCAGTTACACACGGAGCAGCTTAAGTTGGATAACTGCATTAGTAACTGGGCATGGTAATTTTAAAGCTCATCTATCTAAGATGAAAATCGTGGAAGATGATGTATGCAGACTATGTCTGGAAGAGGCTGAGACGGCAGCACACATTGTATGTGAATGCCCAGCACTAGGTAGTAGGAGGCTAAGGATACTAGGTAAATCCACAATACGTGTGGAATCCATGAGGGAACTTAGCTTCAAAGATATGCTACTCATCACACGGGACTCAGTGATGAAGGAAGAAGTCGATAATTATCAGTCGACTTCTGGAAATCACTGATGACTGTAAGGGGACGAAAATGGACCCAAATAGTAGTGGTCTGCTTCGGATAATCCCCAAATCACATACCTACCGACTTAAATCCGCCTCTAACTAGGCCAGTCATTTAACGATTTTAGGTCGCAAAAAATTGCTCGGCTCTGTTGTTTTGGGATATTGTTAGGATAGATACCAGAAGTGTACCACCAAGTTTGCAACTTCGAAAAACCTGTGCTAACCCCGTAACCCTCAAAATTTTCGGACTTTTTTCATATTTTTGTTTGTAAATTATAAAAGGTGCTTCCTACAAGTAAGTCGTCCACTGCACTTTCAAAGCTAAGAAAATCTTCTTTAATATGACGTAATGTTCCGATCCCATCCATTGCTAGATATATCTTGAGGCTTTACTAGAAACACATTTGGGTGAGGTTTGGTTAAGATTTGTTTATAAAGAAAAAAGTTTTTCCTAGAAGAACCTAATTATCAGGGGTTGGTTTGTATGACAGCCCTATGACCTAGTGTTCAGATTTCATCCGTTTCTAGATATGTTTTGAAGCTTCACTAAAAAACAAATTTGGGGGAAGGGTGGTTAAGATTGGTTCATAAAGAAAAAAGTTTTTCTTAGAAGAACCTAATTTCCAGAGGTTGGTTTGTATGACAGCCCTATAACGTAGTGTTCCGATTTCATCCGTTCCTAGATATTTTTTGAGGCTTAACCAGGAACATACTTGGGTGAAGTTTGGTTAATATTGGTACATAAAGAAAAAAGTTTTTCTTAGAAGAACCTAATTTTCAGAGGCAGGCCTATGACCCCATGGGTCTGATTCCATTCGTTCCGACATATATACAGCTAAGTAACTGGTTTATAATTTCATGTCAGATGACTTTCTCCGTAGAATGCGCATTTAAGCCGATATTCAGCTCGGAACATGACTGAAATTACAATTTCGAACTTTTTTTCAAAAAACAATGTATAGCTTTAACAGTGCAGTGGACACCTTACTTGTAGGAAGCACCTTTTAGAAATTACAAACAAAAATATGAAAAAAGTCCGAAAATTTTCAGGTTTTTTAAGGGTCACGGGGTTAGCACAGGTTTTTCGAAGTTGCAAACTTGGTGGTATACTTCTGGTATGTATCCTAACAATATCCCAAAAAATCAGAGCCGAGCAATTTTTTGCGACCTAACACCTTATATTTCGGTTTATTGACTGGCCTAAACCACCTTTGTGTAGTTTTTTCTTTTTCTTTCCAATTTTTTTTTTCTTCAAAAACAAGGTGCGCCAGAGGAACTTTCTTATTTAAAAGGTCAATAAAAACAAAAGTACATCAGTTATTGTTTTAATTCTTTTTTTATTTAAGAATACAAGTTTTTGTTCATACAATTTTGAAAATGACATCGGTTAAATGGCGACCCGTGTTTTGCATACACTAATTAAGTAATTTTTTTAAGTTCGTCTCCATTCTGTGCAGCATATCAATCGGTATGTTGGCAATGGCATCGCGAATATTGTTCTTGAGGTAAGCTATGGTTCATGGTCGATCGACATAAACCAGAGATTTCAAATAACCCCATAAAAAATCGCTTGGTGCCAATTCTGGAGAGCGTACCAACCATGGCAGATTACCTCTGAGAGAGATGAGGCGGTCGGGGAAATGTTGCCGCAACAAGAGCTCTGTGCTGTGTGTGGCTCTTGCTGAAACCACACGTCCCTAACGTTCATTTCTTCGAGGCATGGAAGAAAAAAATCCTCGATCATGTTCCAAGTGAGCCCTCGACGGTGAAGGCCCTTTGCTCTCTAGACCAGAGCATATGGCAACTGACTAGAATGGGAAAAAAAACTTGGGGACTTTCCCCTCCAGATGCGCCCCTCTCACCCCTCTACCCGCCTAACTCACCAATCGGGAGGTTTTTCAAATAAGTAAGTTTCTCTTGCGCACCCTGTATATGGATTTTTCCGAGTGAAATAACTCAGAGAAAAATTAATGCTTGAAATATGAAATGGAAAATGTTAAAGAAAGTAAATCTGAATCGCTGGCCGTTTCATCGTCGTGGAAGCCCTCATGGGGAAAGACACGTCGTTGAGCCGAATACCATTTCCGCTGCTGAAGAACCAATGTTTTCTTTGACGCAATTTTGCGGACCGAGTAACACTGGGGGCATCGCATCTACCCAATTGTTGTCGTCCTGGTGGAACATGATTGCCGCTTTCAGCGTACGGTGCCACCGTTCCAGAGCTCCATTCGATGCCGGTATGGGGATGTTCTGATTCGTTGACATCCTAACATTTTCGACAGGGCGCGGAACAAAAGAACGAAGATTCTGATTTGGTTTCTTGTTACCACCGCTGGTGCGCAATTGCGGATCTGCAGCCTGCTGACTGTGGCCTGCTCTAGTCGGATTGTTGTCGGCATTTCTATGGCATCAACTCGCGAGAGGGCGTCGTCGCTGTATTTTGCTTCTGCCGTCTTGAGTTTTCTTTGAAAGAATGCAAGGGATACTCATCCGTTAGACTGCTTTTGTTGCAAAACGGCGCCTATGGCCACATTAGACGCGGATGATGACGAGGTCCACTTGAGCTTATCGCCTTTCTTGGCACCCATGACGGAATTATTTAGTGAGGACTGGGCGCCACGGAAGAACTCCCTGTAGAAATTTATTGTCCCAGGGAAGCGACGTAATTGGCAGATCGCCTTTGGCAGCGAAAAATTGATCGCTTCGACTCAAGCAGCTGGGCGTGAAATGCCGTCTCTGCTGACGATGTGACCGACGTACTCTACTTTCGGAACTCCATTTTGCGATATAAATTATTACGCCGTACCTGCTGAGTTGCTGGAAGACTTCGAGCAGGTGTTCGATATGGGGCTTCGAGGCGATTAGTATATCATCGAGGTAGATAGTGCAGTAGTCTAGCACCCTAAGGATCCATGAATCTTTAAAAGCTTTGTGCGGCGTTTTCTTAGCCGAAAGTCGCTGCCGTAAGCTCGGACGACCCGAAAGGCGTTATGACAGCCGTTTTGACTATGTCCTCCTCCGACATCTGATGAAAGAGATCGACCTTAAGAGATCGACCTCCAAGAACACCGTCTATTTCGCTAGTCTTGTCATTATGTCGACATTTTGGCGCATAGGATACTTATCGGGTCGACTTACCACATTGAGTCGGCGGTAGTCGCCGCAGGGACGCCACGAGCTGTGTTTCTTTGGTGCCAGAAGCACCGGCTGACTCACGTGCTTGATAAGGGTCGACATTGCTCTTTTTGCATTAGATAGTCAATCTCAGCCTTTGCGATCTCATGTTTTTCGTGTGTATTCGCGGGCGGTTGGCTACTGACTTCGTAACCTTCGTAACGATATGGTGTTTCACCTGATGTGATGGGTCGTGTTTCCCCAAGGCGGGATTAGTCAGGCCCGGAAACTATTTTAGGAATTTTGTGTAAGGGGTGTGTCCGTCGATACTGTGCTGACGGCATCATTGCGATGGTGGCTTAATGCACAGGAATGTTCGAAGCAAGGTCTCGGACGGTTTTGTTTCGAAAGTTGACCAGCAGTCACTACCGGTAGTGTGACAGGCCGTCGAAACCCATAAAATGGGAGGGGCAACGTCCGCGACATTTTGTGCCGTAGCTATATATAATTTGCCGCGAACAACTTTAATGGATGTGGCTTTTTGTGATTTAATGACTTGGTGTAAGGAATAACGGAAATATCGATCCCTTTGTCGACCAGGAAATGCAAGGTGGAGCCACCGTCATAAACTTCCAGGCGGCTGACTAAATTGCTGCTAGGCGCCTGCACTTACGTTTCCCGGCTGGCAGCTGCACAGTGGGCGTCAGCGTAAAGCTTTCGCGACGAATCGGTGATAAAAGCGTACGTCGTCGCTACCATTAATATGTCGAGTTTCTTGCAGTTTGCCCTGCTGTTGTAGCTTGCGCACTGTAGCGCGCAATTCGGCGATTTCTTGTGAAAAAAAACCTCGGTCTGTACGAAACCTGGGTTCTTTTCCGTATGAGAGATTACAGCGACGCAATTGAAAATCCTCTGAGATTACAGAAGTAGCCAGGTAACGCATTTCCTCATACATCTTATCTAAGGGTTAGTCTTATCGTATAGAGAAGACGCACACAATTTTCAGAAAGCTTTGACACTAGATTGAATTGAATTTTTGTTTATTTTGCATAGTTATGTCATATTTTGCTTGGTTATGCCTTCATCTGAAATTTCAAAAATCATTTCATAGGAAGACGTAACCAAGCCAAATATGGCATAACTATTGAAAATAAACAAAATTCAATTCAAGATAATAAGCTTTCTGAAAAGTGTGTGCGTCTTCTACGATAAGACTAATCATTAGATAAGATGTACGAGAAACTAGCCATTAATATTTTAACGTCCAATTAACCGATCTATCAAACTGTGCAACATCTGTATAAATCCGCCTCAACTTCAGCGAACCAAGCGTGCTGCGTGTCGGTGCTAAAATGGCGGAATCCTTTGGTCGAACCTGGTATTTCCAGTCGAACTTCGCCATCGGCTTCAGCCCGAAAATGAACTTCGGTTAGACACCAATAATAATGCTTCTTTGGAGGCCGTGTGTGTAAAGATCTTTAAGTTAAATAATTACGTGGTGATGTTTTGTGTTGCCTCCAAATTACATTCACCCGATCAAGAATATACACAAAAATATGCTAACAAAAAAATTGAACTTCCTTTCCCACTAGAAATACTGTGTACTTCCATCAACCTCCCAACGACTGCTAATTGCTTCAATGACCTAAATATTTCAGCATTATGATGTACATATTTTGAAAAGCAAACAACGTTAACCGCAATGCAAAAAGAACAACCTATCCACTAGCCAGACTATAACGTTGATAGAATCTATTTTCACACTCTTCTTTTAACATTTTTTATTGGGGCAGGAAGAAGAGTCAAAGAACCACATCGTTTTAGCGGTTAAATTTCTGATTGATTGAAAGCAAATCCGATTAGCTACCGCACCCGAAAATGTTGTGTGTGTCTGGTTTATATAAACCTGGCAAAGTCGCACCATCCAAATTGATTGTGATTACACCCAATAATAATTAAGCAATCGGCTAATGGTCAATGTGGCGGTTAACTGATTTAATGATCTTAAAGATCAGATATGTAGGCACTTTAGGTGGCATTATTGTCCATTATTAACGTTAAGAATTTAGAGAACCGTTTGATCGCTTTTTTGGGATAATTAGATGGAGTGTAATGGCAGTAGATTATGGTGCTAAGGAGAAGCGGAATTCGTATTTTGCCAACACATAATAAGAAAACATCTGAGTGAAATTCCTCCGTTTAAATTCCAATTGGCCACAATCAACCTCATCAATCAATAAGACGGTGATCACGTTTCTATATTTTCAAAGTCCATTTCTGTCTGTTTTGACGAAGAATAAGTCCAGGCTTATACACTTGGCACTCAGCTGGGCATTCCGCGCAGAATATCATTACATAAATGCTGACAAAATTTTGATGATCGTGAATCATATTGTTAATCCCCGTCCATCCGGTCATAATCCACCCAGTCCAAATACACCCATTTAAAACTAAAACAGTTTTGGTAATAGACTAACGCGGGAACAGATGGATTTCAAACAGTGGTATGTTTTTTAATCGGTGGATTTTTTATTTTTTGGATTTCGTAGCTAATATCCATCTTTTTTTAGGTAAACTGACTTCCTATTATTTTTTCCGTTTCGTCGAAAGAAAAATCATCAAGACGCAATTTTACCTGATGCATTCTCCATAGAAAACTCAGTATGACGAATTTTTGAATATGCATGAATAATAAACACTGAAGTATTTTTGCAAAAACCTTAACAACAACCATCATACTTCATTATGCATACTCATGGTGAACGAGCACTACGTTAGCACTACCATCAATTATATTTCTCTCTGTTGTTCTTATATCCTTGCAATAGTATGTGCAAACAATGTTCAACAATTGTTAGTAAATTAGACGATGAAAACATAATTTTCAGTTAATTTATCGTTGAAACTAGGAGCCAAACTGAATTTATTTCTGGAGCATCATTCAAACTATTTCACTCGTAAATTTGTAAATCGTTCTGTAATTGCATTAAGTCAATTTAGAAAATCGTAATTGAGAGGAAATATGTGATACAATATTTTCTATTTGTCGCTATGAATAATTTAATCGTTGCGGTTTATATAGGCAGTAGCAGTAGGTACCTATGTATTTATCAGTGGCGTAACGTACGGTGTTCCATGTGTGCAGTGGAACTGCACTTAGGGGCCCCAAGCCACAGGGGCGCCCAAGTCGCGAATATAGAGATTTTTTTCTTTGACAAATTTTTTGACTAACTATTCTTTGAAAGACATTCATTTTTATGAGTCCGCAAACAATAAAGACTTATGCCTTGATTACACAGTGCGAGCTATCGTGCGAGCTGGCCTAGACAGCTACTGCAGAGTAGCTACTTGCACGATGTGACCGTATCACGTATGATGCACCATGTGACCGCATCATACGTGATGCGGTCACATGGTGCAAGTAGCTACGCTGCAGTAGCTGTCTAGGCCAACTCGCACGATAGCTCGCACTGTGTATTCAAGGCATTAGTTTTCGTACTGTATATACGGCCAACATGATCTTAGGTATTTCTGCAAGGGACATTCGGCCCTTAATGCTCATCATCATCAATGTGGCACCATAGCCCGACGTCGGGCCTTGGCCGCCTGAATCGTTGACCTCCAATTGTCACGGTTACGTGACCTTGTCCTCTAGTTTCGGAAGCCCAGCAGCTGGTGGGCGTCTTCACCTACGGAGTTCTCCCAGCGAGCTCTCGGTCGTCCACGCAACCTCGCTCCGTCAATTCGTTGTGCGTTCATCAGTTGCTTTGGCATGCGATTATCGTCCATTCGTTGTACATTCCCTGCCCATTGCAAACGTTGAAGCTTCACGATTTTCGATACTTCCAGCTCAGCGTATAATTGATACAACTCATGGTTGTACCGGATACGCCATTGATCTCGTTCGCGAACGGCCCCGAAAAATCGCCGGAGGACCTTTTGTTCGAATCGGTCTAGCAAAATATCACGGGTCGGATGATTGTTTTGTACACGCCGAGCTTCGTGTTCCTGTGCGCAAGTTTCGAATTAATTAGGGAGGACCGAGAAATATGTCTTATTGGCTAGTTGTATCCGTCGCTTAATTTCGTCGGTTTCGTTGGCGTCCTTTGATAAATTACAACCCAGATAGTTGAAGTTGTCTACATACTCGATATTAAGGCCCCCCACTGTGATGCTTGAATTTGCTGGCGTCCTTGTTTTCGATTGCATCATGGCCTTTGTTTTCCTTTCGTTGCTATGTAGTACAACTTCCTTTGCGTCGTTGTTGAGGTTATGCAGAAGGCTTTCTGCATCACCCAATCTTCGAGACATGATGTTGATATCGTCAGCGTACGCTACTAATTGAGTCGACTTGATGAGTAGCGTTCCGCTGCTGTCCATCTTCATGGCTCGAATTACATACTCCAAAGCAAGGTTGAAGAGCGTCGGCGCCAGCCCGCCGCCTTGCTTGAGTCCAGTACGAATTTCAAATAGGTCAGTGAGTCGGTCCTGCACTCTGATCTGGGAGACGGTATTAGTCATCGTCATCCTCGTGAGTCGCACTAACTTTGCCGGTATACCAAAATTCAGCATAATGTTGTACAGTACACTTCGATCGATACTGTCGTATGCCTGCTTGAAGTCGACAAAGATTTGGTATACGTCGATGTTGTATTCCCAGCACTTTTGGAGTAGTAGCTTCACTGTGAAAAGCTGATCGGTCGTTGATCGACCAGGTCTGTGGCCGCCTTGATACTCACCAATGATTCGTTCTCCGTTCGGATTAATTCTCTTTTCTAGAATCTATATATATAAAAATGGAGCGAAAAAATGTATAGTAATTCATCAATTGAGAACGGCTGGACCGATTTGGTTCAAATTTTTTTTCAGTTGTTTGCAATTACCAGGAAAAGGTTTTTACGAAAGAAAATGTTGGGAAAACTATTCGTGGATTCAGGCATCTTATCCGTTGTATGCAGGTGGGAGATTCGCGGTTCTGGCATCTATTTCTGTTTATATGGCTGTTCAAAGATTCCCTTTTTTGGCAGCTGTTTCGTTGTATAGATATTATGGATATTGGTGGATGGTGGAAGATATTTGTACAGAGCACACATTTGCATTAATGTGCGTTTTCTCCTTTGATTTTTGTGTATACAGGTTGTCCAAAAGCTATCACATAAATGCATTAAAAAATGATTCTTCAAACAAATTCCAGCAAAAAAGGTGTACGAGACGTACCCCGGGTTCTTAACCCTGTAGCTACCACAAGCGTTTGAAAATTTTGCAGTTGCATTTTCTTAGACTACTAAAACCTCAATATCTGTAAAACTAGACTAGCTATAGGATACTGAAAGAAAATTATCATAATTTTTCCTACGAGACAAAACCAACTTCATTTAAATCGGATAAGCGGCTCAAATTCTGACGACCTTCAAAGACCATTTTTTGTGATTTCACCCTTAAGCAAACTATTTTTCTTTCTCAATTTACTCAAACTTCTGCCAAGATAAGGTACTTGTACCATCCTTTTAATAGTTGAAGCATTGTCTAACGATAATATTTTTCTAACATCATTTCATTCTTGCTCGATTATTTCTGGCATTAAAAAGAGTACAGAGAATCAGAAAAGCTATAATGAGTTTTGGTCTGATTAATTGTGAGTCTTTTTGTTTGGAATCAACATTATTCGAGAATCTACGAACATTGTGCCTCATTCAACTGTCTAATTTATTTAATTATAATGGCTTTGTTTTATTTATAAAGTTAAAAACAAAAATCGATTAACAAACATAACTGTTACTAATTCGTAACTATTTACGTGGGCACCCTGTACTTGTGGGATTCATTAAAACTAAAAGGCTTCGCCCCCTGCTCGCTACGCTCACCCGAAGCCAAGGCTAATTTCGGGCGCGGCCTAAATTTGGATACCCTTCGCTCTCTTTGGGCTAACAGTTTTTTCGGGCGTACCTATGACCTGTATTTAATCCCCCTCCTCATTGTTTTTTTTTTTTTTAAATAAGTGGGCAAATAAAAATTTATTTTCTCAGAAAATTTTATTGGGGTTGCGGGAGCACAGTACGATTCCATTCATTTTGAACTTTTTTGTTGCTTTGGTAAAAACACATTAATTCAAGGTTTTGTGAAATTGGCGCAAAAAATGTTTCTTAGGAGAACCAAAATGGCGGGTTGGGTTTGTATGGCCATCCCATGACCCCATGGTCAGATTTGATCAATTCTTAGATATGTGTTTTTTGTTATCAAGAGAAACACGCTTGTGTGTAATTTGGTTGAAATTGGTTCACAAATAAAAAAGTGTTTCTACGGAGAACCTAATTTGGGGGGTTAGGTTTGTATGGCCACCCCACGACCCCATGGTCAGATTTGATCAATTCTTAGATATGTTTTGTGTCATGAAAAGAAACACATTTATGTGAAATTCGGTTGAAAGTGGTGCACAAATAAAAAAGTTTTTCCTAGAAGAACTTAAATTGGGGGGCTAGGTTTGTATGGCAGCCCCATGACCGCATGGTCTGATTTGATCCATTCTTACATATGTTTTGTGTTATCAATAGAAACACCTTTGTGTGAAATTTGGTTGAAATTAGTACACAAATAAAATTTTTTTCTTAGAAGAACCTAATTTGGGAAGTTGGGTTTGTATGGCAGCCCGATGACCCCATTGCCCGATTTTACCGATTCAAACATACAAACTGCCTGCAGCAATAATAAGCATTTGTGCAAAATTTCAGCTTCATAGCTCTTAAATTGGCCGAGTAAACTGGGTCGCAACAGGCGGACAGACTTTTTATATAGTCGGAGATGCTTCCTTCAATGCGTTACAAACTTCATGACAAAGTTAATATACCCTTTCACTCTATGAGCGAAGGGTATACAAATACTTATGGATATATCCCTTACATGATTTTATGTTTACTTCCTTATTTCCATGTTTTCATTTTCTCAATGAAGGAAGCGGTTTTAGTTTTTGTTGGTTCTATAAATAGGTTCGTCATTTTCTATGCAGCTTAGAAACCACATTAACTCAAAATCGCTAATTCGGTAGTTTCGCGGTTCGGTTGACGAAATGAGATATTCAAATATGCAGGGCAGTTGTTGTTTTGCCCTTTATTTTGCGTTCGGCTGCAATAGTACATAACAATTATACTCAAACCATAAGCATAGGAATTCGTGCTTCTCATTGCGAGAGCTTGTAAAAGCGTACAATCATTTTTATCGTCGGCTCTATGTCAGACTCACGTAACCGACAAATTTACCTCTATGCGATTTTTGAACGTCATATGCAATGAAGAAACTATGATAAAGTCCACAACAAATCATTTCACCTCCTTAATCGATAAAATGACCCTGTATAAGAAAACTGCAGTGAATAGAACACAACAATTATTATATATCATTGTAAAGGAAATTGTATGTAGTTTTTTCGTTTTCAGCCCATTTTTAGGGTTTTTTAGAAAATTTTTTTCAAAAAACCCTTATGAAACCGATTTTGTACGTCCGTCCGTCCGTCGGTCCGTCTGTTCACCAAATAATTCGTGAACGGCTCAACCGATTGTCATGAAATTTGGTAGGAATGTGTAGAATGGTTACAGTCTTTGGCACAAATATCATAGAAGTTGGTAGGAAGAAGATCACAGGGTGTCCCGAATGTTTGAAAAAAGTCGACTTTTTAGTTTTTACCGGAGATTGACGTATGGGTATTTAAATCAAAGATCTAAACGAGTACATCTCATATCAGTTAAAATTTTTAAAAGTTTCGAATAACGGTAAAAAAGTTAATGGCGTTTAAAATCAAACTTCCTTTTCGAGCTCCGTTTTTCTAAACCGGTATAGGGATCGATATGAAACTTTGCACAAAGATTATACGTTAAATATTAAGACTGTTGACTTTTGCTAAGGAAAAGTAAATAACAGTAAATTTGTAAAATTTCAATTTGTTTTTGTTTAGCCCCTCTTAAATTTTCTAATATGAAAATTCTGCTAAGGTTTTTTAGGAAATTACAAGGGAATATGTCTACGAATTTTCATTCGAATAACTGTATCCAAACCGGAAATATAGCCAAGTATTTAGTAAGGGCCTTTCACAATGCAAGGGAAGCCTCTTAAGCATTTCTTCAATGCATATCTTTTAACTTGATGAAACAATGAACATGAACTATGGTAGAAATGCATAGAATGGTAATAGTGTTTGCCACAAATATTTTTGAAGTTTGTAGGACCAATTTAACAGGGTGTCCCTGAATAGCTGCAAAAGTGTACTTGTTCAATACTCATAGGAAAGCTTGCGTGGGCTCTTATGTTAGGGGACACAACAGAATCATTTCATATAAGTTGCTTTTCCTTGATTGAAAAAACAGTAATAGTAGATTTGCAGCTAATAATTTAGTTTATATATAAAGCCAAGCCATCCTTACGTTTGCCTGAGTTTCTTTTTGCTCAAAGGCCATCAGAAATCTTAAATCGAAAAATGCCTGTAGATTTGCCTTGAAGTACTTTTATACAAACTGGGTTCCAGAATGACTGGCTAGCGCCTTTCATTCTGTTCCACCTTTAATTAGACCAATCCAAAAATAGATTTATTGGAAGCATTTTATTAATGTTGTGCACAATTCTTATTTATTGCTTATAAAATAAATGTACAAAAAGTAATCACTATGCATTAAAATCATTCTAAAAACCCTCGTATTACGGGCGCAGCCCTCTGTACGCCGGTATTTTTCTGTATTTTCTGCCATTTTTCAAATAATTGCTAAAAGCTCAAAAAAATACCCCTGTCCCTCCTTTTTTCCATGTTGCGGAGCCCCTATCGGTCAGGAATTTTTTCCCCATAATAATCAGAGGGCTATTTCCAACAATCGTGCAAAAACCCTGAGATACAGTAAAACACGGATAAGTGCAACACGCTTAAGTGCACACCTCGGATAAGTGCACACAATTTTCATGCACCATTCATTCAATGCGATTTTCTATACATTTCAAGAAGGATAAATCACAAAAAAAACTCCAACTCCGCCGCCAACCCTCAAAAAATCAGTCATTTAATCATTATATCAAAAATAAAAAAAAAAAATTAAAACACTTCGAAATCTTTCACACACAACTCATCATGAATTCGAATCAAACTTCATTAGCATCGACATTTGCACGACATGCGAAACCTTCATTACCTCGTTAATTACATTTCACATTCACCAATAGATTGCTAATTAAGTGCTAGAATGATATCATAAGCAATCAGATTAGAACGTTTATTCCGCGAGTACATAATATTCAAGAATCGTGTGTGTGTGTGTGTGTGTGTAATATGTTCCTCCACGCGATATTCAGCGAAATTGAGATAGACTTACGACAATATTGACTCAGCAGGAGTTCAAAATGTCCATACATATATCAGAAGCCGCCTTTATGGAACCCGATTTTGCCTGCCTGCGGATAAGATATATCTATCTGCCGGATTCGAAAAATCGACAAAAAAGACCTGACGAATTTGATTAAATTATTATTCACGCGATACACGCTATATGCTATCTCCAAAAATTGTCTTTTTCAAATTTTATGGCACCAAAGTTGGAAAAGCGAGCAAATGGTTCAGATCAGAACACTTGGGGGCTTTGCATGTGTATGGTGATGAAGCAGCTATTAACATCATCAACCACCATGACCATCCAAGCATTCTACAGAACACATACGCGTGGCATCCGGCCTCCTCAATATTAACTCCTCGTTTTTAAGTTGTGGTTTCAACAGCCAGGACTTTTTTTGTATGTGTTTTAAACCTATGTCTTTCGTGTATGTATAATATGCCGTTGAGGAATACGAATTTCCGATCATACGGCTGGACAAGATACACAAGTTTTCCATTAACACTACGAAGAGCATTTATTATTCTTTTCGTTCAGAATTTAAGATAAAAAGTGCAGACCAGATGATTTTCCACGTCTACTACACGGATGCTGCGAATGTAAAATTTAGGTCCGGTCATGGATGTAGAAAAGAACGAATCTCATAAATACTGTTCGGAATCTATAATAAATTTATGTAAATTATGGATATTTTCGGACATTGATTAGTTTCAGAGAAGAGACCAACAAAATGCCGGTTTGTCGAAGCAAAAGATATTAATTCGATTTCTTTGAAATTCTGTGTTTGTGCTCATGTCGTAAAAAAAAGATCTGAATACATTTTTAAAGAAAAAAAATCCCATCCAAACCGATTTTTTAACATACAAATCGTTTAATTATTTTTTTTTTTCGAACCTAACCGAATCCAATAGCGATAATAATTTATTGTCACGACTAGGGTTAGAATGTTACGCCTTTGTTTCAGCCGATTTTCCTAACATTTGCTAAATTTGATATGGAGAATTTAAATCGTTAGCGTTTGTCGTAGGGGTACAAGACAGCAAACTATAATGATAAATGTAAGCTTTGGATCCGAAAATTCAATACGAAGCCCATTTTGTATATTTGCACAAAAATCGGTCACAGCACGGGAAACATAAGTCGTAACACGGCTTTCGGCGAATAATTAATAAGGGGGACATATTCCCGAAAAACCAAATTCAGTCCGTTCACAATCTTGTTTCTTGCAAAAAAAAAAAATCACAATACATTATCCCACGAAAACCGCCATTAAAAAACTCCGCCCACTGAAAACTCCGCCGTTTCAAAATCCGGCTAGTGGCTAGAGAAATAATCCCGTCAAAATTATGCCAAAAAATTTTTTTATTGATAACAAAAAAGTCAATTCATGCGATTCATAGGAGTTAATGCGATATACTAGGAGCCCTAAGTTGCATTTACTTTCTAATCCTCTTTACTTACAACAATTTTTTAGCGGTAAATGTGGTGGCGCTTTTTAAAATAAAGAAGGTAAGGTAATTATGAAAGAAGGCTTACTTTCTGTGACGGAATATTTAAAAGCGGTATTTTCAATAAGCGGGTTATTGAAATGGCTTTTGATGAGGCGGAATTCCAATTGAGCGGGATTTTTAACTGGCGAGATAAAGAATGTCGTGATTTTGAAAAACGATAATATGATGGGCGGGATATCACAGTCAACCCGATGGACAAGCCTGTCTTAAGGTTTGTATTTCAAGTCACGACTCATACGACGGTCACTGAGTGTTCCAAGGAAAAGTCGTTGAGCTTGTAAGGCGATGATTGTGTAGCATTTGCAGAACAAAATTATCGTCGCAACGATCACGCTCCTTGTTGTACATGCTGCCTCGATGAGAGGTGACCGTGGTGCAAGCCACTTGTTTAGAAGAACCGATATCCCGTTTTTTTTCAACCATGGGCCGGTCCCGTATTTTTAAGGTTCTTTAGCATCTGTTCAGTATCCGTTTGATTCAGGTTTTTTTTCAGCACCTGTTCAGTACCGGTTTTATTCGAGTATTTTTCAGTACCTGTTCAGTACTGATTTTTTTTGGGTTTTCCAGCACCTGTTCAGTACTAATCTTTTTAGGTTTTTTCAGTATCGGTCTTTTTCAGGTTTTTTAGCACCTGATTAGTACCGGTCTTTTTTGAGGTTTTTTTTTAGCACCTGATTAGTACCGAATGAACTGAGTACTAGGTTCTTTTGTACCGCATTTTAGCACTTTTTTTTATATTTTTTTCTTTATTTAAGCCACAATTCGTTTTTCGTCTGTTAGAAGACTTCATTCATTCAGAAAGGTACCCCGATTTTCATAGGTAAATACTTGTCCGATCGACACGTGACAGAAACACTAAAATAATTTTAAGTCGCTAATTATAAATTTGAGGTCAAAAAGAAGAAAAAAAAATTGGGGTTGCCCGCGCCAGAATGGTATCCAAGTTTTCCCGGGGAAATACTCCTGCAATCGACGTGGGAAAAAATACTAAAATAAGTTTTGGTCGCTAAACTCAAATTGAACGTCAAAAACTAGAAAAAAATTGGGATTGGCGGAGGCAGATCGCGTTGTGTGTGACGGACACTTAAGGTAATTAATGGGTCGCTGATTCCAAATTTGGGTTCCCGATTACCATATTTCTCAAGAAAACAGATTAATCATTCTGGGGCTTGTTCTTTCAATAATAGAAGGTCTCAAATCCGGAGTCCCGTTAGGATTTTCTTACGAAAAAACAGTACAAATAGTGAAGTCAATAGGATAGTTCCAGTGGAAATAAAACATCAAATAACGTAATTTGAGCTCAAAAACTTAATCTGGGATAGAATTGTATAGGTTTTAACGGCAAATTAAGCTGATTCCGTCCAAAGCTCCTCTTCAACGTTCGCCAAAGAGCTTCAGTGTTCTTAAACTATCTACGTCTAACGGTATAGATCTTGTTTGTCATTCATTCCCACACATTTTTGATGATATTTAAGTCTCGGAAGTATGAATTTGGTCTTGAAATCAATCTTTTATCATCATAATTGGTGTCATTATCTTGTTAAAATCTTATAGGAATGGCATGGAAAATGTCGGAAGTTTTAGGCGACACATTAGGAAGAATATCTTTAAAAGCCTGGGTACTCTGGATACCTCTAATTTAAAAAAGCTCAAAAGTTCCATAGCAAGATATTCGACCCCAATATAGAAACTGTATGGATTGGTCAAACGCGTTATTTTGACTGACAGAAAAAATGTTCTCAATTGGGAACATTGGACTGTAAAGGGGAATCTCGTCGGTTCAGATGGATTTAGGTATTATTTCCACAATTTGAGCAAAAAGAAATTAATTTTGTAGACACTTCACTCAGAGTAAGAAATGTCGATGTATGGGGTTGTCTATCGCGGTGTGGAACTATTGAGCTTGTGTAAATTAGGGATATTCACAACGTCCATTCTTACAGAAATATTCTGGGTAATATAATTCTTAAAATTACAAGATAATGGCGTCAATCATGGAGCAAGACTGATAAAAGATTGGTTTCAAGACCAACTAATCAAGGTTTTAGAAAGACCTCCCATACTTCCTAGATCTAAATACCATCAAAAATGTGTGGGGATGAATGACAAGGAAGATCTTATACCGTTACCCCACACAGTTTTGATGGTATTTATATCTGATAACGTTTAGAGGAGCTTGGGACGAAACTATTTTAATTTACCGTTAAAACCCATACAATTCTATCCCAGATTACCTTTTGAGCTTAAATAACTTAAATAAAGTTCTGCTTATTACCAGCTACATTTTTCAAAGTAAAATTATCCTTTCGTACCGTTATTTTTTTTATTTATTTCCACTGGAACTATCCTATTGACTTCACTATTTGTACTGTTTTTAAGAATTATCGTAAGAAAATCTTAACGGGACTCCGGATTTGAGACCTTATTTTATGCAAAGAACAAGCAGGGTACTGAAAATATTTTTACCAAGTTTTAAGAAAATACCGTTATCACTTACCGAGATACAGCAATTTTACAAGTGGAACTATCCTATTAATTGGGAGGTATGTCAAGTCGACAATACTCCAAAGCATATTTTTATGTAACTGTTGGTGTTGTAAATAATAGCCGCCCCAAAAATGGGGCGTTGGGCATGTTGGGCTCCGTATAGATTACATACAAACTTAAATAAATAACAGGCGCGACAATCCAAAATTGGACTAAGGCCGCAGGATCCTATTTCCAAGATCTTATCTGTTTTTGATGAGGTAATGAGATCAGCTTCACGCTCAGCAGTGTTATTTATCCCCATAAATGGGTACTCGTTTAACATCTGAGTGAGATCGTAGTCCGTCACAAGCTCGGAGTTCGAAAAACACCATGCAACACGGTGAGATTCGAACGTATGACCCTGGGCACCGAAGGTGCGCGCACTAACCGCTAGACCAGCCAGACTACCAACTTGCTTGTGCCATAAAGGGAAGACACAAGTAAATGTCAATTTTATACTGTTATTCGGTAAAAATTTATTATTTTGACCTAAGATCCTTAGGTAGCCAGATTGCGTGGACGACCGAGAGTTCGCTGGATGTACTCCGTAGGTGTACCATCAGCTGTTGGGCATCCGTAACTGGAGGACAAAGTCACTGGATTGTCAGCAAGCTTATATCCATAAGGGATTTTTCGCAGAATCTGTCCGATTAGATTTCTGATACGAAAGCAATATAATTTCAGTAGGGAATACTAGCTCTTCAGCGACAAAACCAAATTATTACCTAAAAATTTTTCTGGATAACATTTGTCGAGAAACTATTTTTACCGTTAACTAGTGTAGTAATGGGCTCAAAATATAAGTGTTTGTTTTGTATTTTTCCGGCTTACTTTATAATTATTCCGATAAAAATCGATTTTCTGTTAGATTTCAATAAAAAATTATAACAGCTATTAATTAATTTAATTCTTGGGTAAAATAAATAACGGTAAACCGATTTACCATTATTATTTACTTTAGAATGTTAATGTAGCCATAGGCGCCCAACGCCCCATTTTTGGGGCATCAACAAAACCGATCCATATTTTCGTCGGTTGGTAAAAGATTTCATGTTTATGGGTAAATTTCGTTTCTTACATCTCTTTTGACAATAAAATTACTAATACTAGTAAATTCAGTTAATATGTGTAGCCATGGTACACATGGGCGTAGCCAGGATTTCGGTCAGGGGGGGGGGGGGCAAGCCCAAGATTTTTTCAAAATCATGATTTTCTTAGGAGTAGAAATTTCCGGTAGCAGAAATATTGTAAGCCAATTTTAGAGTAGCCTGGCTTGTGGTTGGATTGATGCACAGGGTCATGGATTCCAGACTCACCGTGAATGAATTCATTTTATGATGTTTTTCGAACTCACGACCTACGTGACGGACTATGATGTCGCTCAGATTGTAAACAAGTATCCATTTATGGCAATAAATAACATTGCTGGGCGTGCTGTTGATCTCAACACCTCAACAAAACAGCAGTTTAGATCTTGGAAATTGGATTTCACTCACACATCTGCGGCCCTAGTTTACTGGTGGACTGCCACGCATGTTATTTCTTTTTTTTGCTAATTTTAGAGTCAAATTTTTAAAACGGAGATGAGAATGATTTTCTTCTGCATTCTGATTACATATCTGCCTTTTTTGCATCTCGGACTGCATATTCCACTTGCGAAATCAGTTTGTTTCGTCTGTCACTTTCATCTTAGCAAAGTAGCATCGTCAGAATATTTATAAATCCTTTATTGATTGACATATGGTTAACGGTTTTAATAAGATTTCCTCTAAATTTATCAAAGTATTAACAGTGGCTAAATTTTTTTGCTGGTATGATTAGAAAATAAATTTTGATTTAATAACTTGAAAGACCCGCTCTGTGGCTCACTTGGTTGAGTCGCACTCTACGATGCTAGTAATCTAGAGGTCCGGAGATCGAATCTCGGCGTGGTCCAAAATTTCCGTACATGTGATTGGAAATATATAGTGCTTACAACATTATATACACTCCGAAATGATATGCAATGTAACGTTGCCTCGAAATTGCCTATAAACGGCTAAGTTAACGCACCATGGCCCCACAAGGGGCTATACGGCACTGAGAGGAAAAAGAAGAACTTGAAAGACACTGAAATATGAGACCCGTTTCTTTACAAGGTCCTTAACCATGGAAGGTCATGCTTATTCTTAGTACGGAAAGGTCATGCTTCGTCGATTCGCTCAACTTTGACGCCTCATACAAATCACCCTTTCTCAAAATATTTATAAAATTTGACTGATTTTCAATCGTTAGTTTATTTAGAATGGAAAAGCATCGATTTTGGAGCCGATTTTTATAAGTTCGAAATGCAATCTTCCTAAAATGAGGAAGAATTTTGAGACATTTTCCTGATTTGTCCTATTTTTGTCATAGTAATTTTTTTTTTCCATAATTCCACTAACTTCCCGAAGGGACCTAATGGTTGAAATTGTGTACTCCAGCTCAGAAGCCATGAAATGAAACAGGAAATATGAGATCCACGCAGCCACAGAAGCACACTCACAAGTGAAATGTGTGTGCTGGTACGCAGCCTTCGTCAGTTACGAGGGGCCACTCGCTGTCATCTATTTGCATGTGCCTCCTGACTGCAAACTGTCCCGATCATGGCTTCTCCGGCGGCACTTGGAGTGATAAAAAAGCATCACTGCGCCAGCAGCAGAAAATTTTTGAAAATGTTGTATAGTTCAGCGATTTTTTTACTACATCAATAAGGATTTTTTTACCCTCTTCATCGACCAGGGGGGGGGGGGGGCGACCGCCCCTCCCTGCCCTCCCTGGCTACGCCCATGATGGTACATAGTAAATCTATTTGTGGGTTGGTCTAACGCCTTTCATTATGGAACGCGTTTATTTAGACCAATCCACAAATAGATTTACAAGAAGCATTTCTTTAATATTGTGCATAATTCTTATTTATTACCTATGAAATACATGTGCAAAATTATTCACTATGTACCTATGTATCCAAAATCTAAAAAATCCTCGTATTGCGGGCGCAGCCCTCTGTACGCCGGTATTTTTTTTTTAATCAGGTATGAAATTGTCATTAGCATTGAGCCAGTGGTTGAGGCCAGAAACTCTATCTCCGAATTGCCGGAATTTGGATTGGATTCAATTCCAGTTACGTCAGCCACACTTTTATGTTCTGTCCTTGATTAATAAATAAAGAAAAATCCCCATACAGTACATGGAAGTTTCGTATTCAACACCACTCTTATTAAGCCAAAGTCACACTTTTGGGCATACAGTTTTTAATATTTCATGTTGCGGCATTACCAAGCTTATTGAAAATTAAATCAAGAATAAAAAGCAGGTAAAAGAGAATTCTAAATACTTTCTTCAACCAATATTAAATTTTGTTAAACATTTCAAAATGTGAGTTTAAGATCACATGCAAATACTTTTTGCTAAATTAGACAAGCCCAAGTTTCATTCGATTATCCCAAATGACCACGACGCAATTCCTAACAATATATCCATTTCGAAATGCTTCAAAAAGAGAAATAAGAAAAGTTTATTAAAATTGATAGTCATTGCAATGCAATAAAGTTTTTTCTTTCCGTTCCATAAATTTTCTCAAAGTCACGATCGACAATGTGATGATAAAATCAAGCAAAGGACCCAACAGTATACTATATAATAACACCCCCAGAAATAGCCAGGGAAAATGTTTCTAAGGAAAAATGTCTCTATCCTTAAGAAGGACATTCGTTCGCTTTCGTTGAACAGTCTTGACGGGGCTCTATGTATACGCGTACCTCACCATATTATCGGATCATTAAATTTCATTAGGATATACTCATGAAAAGTCTGGAGAGCAGTTTTCTATTTTCTCGGTCCTATGACATTACAACTGGAGAGAATAAAATCGTATTTCGTCATGGACGCTACAGAAAGAGACTAACCCCCCGCGGGTAGTGAAAACATAAAATGATACCCTTATTGAAAGCTACAAAGAACTTCATTTATTCCCCCTATAATAGTGTCTGTATAGTCGTCATTTCAGTTGAAGTACAACAATTTGTCTTTTCACAAGACCACGTAATTACCGTCGATTCTAATTACATGTTAATTACGGATCTTATCGCGCGCGGCCACTTTCGACGGCTCATTCTTCTCTTCACGTCTGGCGAGGAGCCGAACAGCAGCATAATGAACGAATGGCCACGACCGGAACGCTCCCTCTTCTACTAAGTGGCCACTTGAATCGTTTTGAATCGTCCCGGAGGCTAATAAATTTTCCGTTCATACATAAATTGGAGCGGATCCAAAAACGAAGGGAATAAACCTGCGAGTGTGGATGACTCTTCTGTATGGTAAAACAATTACCCCCTGGTCAAAGTTATGAACGTGCTTTCATTGAGTTGACAGAAGAGCCACAAAAAGCTGAGGAAAATGTAAACGGAAAATCTTTTAGGGTAGTAGCATATGTTTGCCAGGAACTTCCCGGCAAGTCATACGAGAGAACAAAAAGGGTCATGAACTCGATTTTGAGTGGAAGATATTTAATGAGAGAACTTGGCAGTTGGAGTGGAGTTGCTTGATCTCTGGCTAAAGAAAGTTGCATTTTTCAGAACATAATTTAATCTTTGTAATCTAAATCTATACAAAATTCTTATTCAGTCTAAGCTAAAAGAATTTCGGATCGCAAATTGTTTTTGTGTGTGTGACGTCTATTTTAAAAAAACGTTGATTTTTTCTATCCACGAAATACCGGTTATCACATTTTTTTTTATCAAACAAATCATTATTCAAATTAAAATGACCGCACAACAAACAACCACATATCTGATCAACATTTAGACGTTCTTTGCTCACAATCAGAAGACAATCGGACAATCTTTCCAACAATATCCAGATTGACGGCAACATCAATGGCCATGTCGTCTACGCACAAGAAGTTCTCATAATAATTCAACCCACAAGCCGTAATAACAATACAATTTGGTTAGAAGCAAATAAGGAGGTTCTGATCGTATAGCGACTTTCATTTCAACACACTCGTATGGGTTGGGTTGAGTTGAGCATACATGACACTGAATCAAAATGCGTGAAAAGACGCCTCATGCTCCAGGTATGACATATAAGTACGATGTACGAGTACATTAAATTCAAGACTTCTTGTGGTAATGAGTAATAAGTCTGGATGGACTAATGAGATTCAATTAACATCTGATTAGACGAGTATCCCCATTGTACATCGGATTGGGTCGATATAATTTGTCTATTGCGTCGTCTACTAATTGAAAGATAAAATCGACAAAGGTGAGAAATGTTTGGTAGTATGTACACGAATTATTGTCTTCTGACTTCCGTTTTCGGGATATGCTAGGAGACGCGGGAGCCATCTAATGAAAATTTGCAGACAAAAGAGAAACGTACCTTAAAATTAATGATATCTTGTTAGGTGACCGGATATCTTTTCTTCGGTTGCAGCAGGGGTCGTTAGCGTCGTCCATTATTTGCCACAAATGGATTAATCAATTTATACCTTTATTGCGCCATTTGGTATTAAGAATCCGCCACGGTAAATGCGATAGGAAAAATGTTGAATTGGAGAAAATTTTTTGGACTTTAGTTACACCACCGCTTGTTCGGTTGAAATTGGAAAGCTCGTTAAAATTAATGAGAATATTTGCAATCTACTTAAAAGTGTTGATGATGGACAATGGATGTGGATAAATGAACTGAAGATACAAAGAGGTATAGGAATACTGCAAAGTTCGCTTAGAATCAATCTGGGAAAATGTTCGATTAGTATTTTCGAGGTGCGGAAAGCCAATATTCGGGAATAAAGGTTAATGACGAAGAAATAATATTTATGTGGCTCGAATTCGCAATTAAATTGATTAGTTGCTATTAGGCCACAACCACACTGATCGGGGTTTGCTGAGCTGCGCGGTGCAAAAGACCAAAGTTGTAGACAACTTATCCCCTGTCCCTCCCAGGCGTGTGGTTACCTAATCATCGTTTTTGCGGGCTTAGGTACTACATTTGAAATGGTGAGTACAGAGATGATTTATTTCCCTTCCTTATTGATACACAATGACTTAGGTCAAGTGACTAATGCGAAATTATCATTTCCGGAAACAGTGGCGTAGATAGCTTTTCGAAGAGGAGGGGGATCAGTTTGCTAGATTACTTATACTTTTACCGTTATCAAATGTTGAATTTCAGAATAACAATTGCTGTTACACTTCAAATTAGCAATTTTTTAAACAAATTTTTGTGCAAAGTAGATAGCATTTTTGTCATACGAAAAAGACTGAGTCCTGAAAATATTGCATCGATAATTTTGGCTTTTTTACTACGCTGAGTGAATCCACAGTATTCCAATTTTCCCACAAATCGACGCTACTTTGATTGGAGTATATCAACACTTTAGATTGGGTTAGATCGGTGTTTCCCAAACTTTACGGAGCCACGGAACACCAAGCATCGCCGCTTTCCTGGCCGGACCACCTCAGGGATTAAAATAAATCATATATCTACATAGTTTCATGTCCAGAAAAGGGAAATTGTGAAGACGAGAGCGCGTTAGGAATGCCAAGTTTATGTGTGTGGATAAAGTACAGCTTTTTTGATTTGAAATCGAAATTTTTCCATAACTCAGAAATTTGTGAGTACATATTTTTAAAACTTGTAGGACAACGTAATAGCTATACATATTTGCTATAAATTTCGAGGCCAATTGTTTGAAAAGGAAACCAAAAATGTGAGTAGAACTTAAAATTCAGAGTGTTAAACATTCGTTTACGAAAAATCGTAGAAAAGTTTTGATTAACACAAATTTTAATTTATTTTGCGCCTTTTTAATATAAATACCAAAAACTTCGACACAAACACTGTGGACATGCTTTTTTTTTCAAACAATTTCTTTCCCATTTCATATAGTAGAAAGTTGGAAAAGAAATCGGTCGAGTCTCTGTTGCTGGTCGAATATTTTACAGTTAAGTTGATTTCCGGGATAGTGTAGCAGACTAAGCTTCGGAGTTTTCAAACTTACAAACACTTTTTTCGTATGGATTGTTTGCTTTCTGTTGTCAAAAGCTTTTTCTACATTTTTCCTATTTTTGTACATCTTCGCAAAACTCTTGAGAGATCTTCACAGAACCCTAGGGTACCGCGGAACTCCGTTTGTTTGTTAATTTGTTTTCGAATTACTGCCTGCATAAGACCATTATACATTCTTAAATTTTGGAAATTTCTACAATTTTTTATAAAAGATTTAGTTAAAAATAATCCTGGTTAAGCTTTGTATTAAATTCAATAAAATTGGGAACAACTAGAGAAAATGAGGACTTGCTGTGTCCTGCAATATACGGTAAAACCTTTCGTCAAATTTAAACAAATAATAAAATTTAAAAAAAATAATGTTGATAAACTCAAACAATATAGGATTATTTCATTTGCATTAGCTTAGCACTCTCCTGAAGAAATCTTTGTAATCTTATGTACTGTATATTTTCCCATTGAAAATTGCGCTTCTGTGGAAGAGCATTCCGTCTTCCACAATATTTTTAAATTTTTGAACCGAACATTTTATTTTTCTAGCAGCACTTCTAGATTACTTCAATAGGGGTTGCCCGTCTGAATTTCCAGATCCACTATAAAAAAAATACCGGCGTGCAGAGGGCTGCGCCCGCAATACGAGGGTTTTTTAGATTTTGGATACATACATAGTGAATAATTTTGCACATATATTTTATAGGTAATAAATAAGAATTATGCACAATGTTAATGAAATGCTTCTCGTAAATCTATTTTTGGATTGGTCTACATAAACGCGTTCCAGAATGTAACACTTTTTAATTAGACCAATCCAAAAATAGATTTACTATGTATCATGGCTCCACATATTATTTGGATTTATTAGCTGTAACGCCGTTACTCCAAACTGGAAAAAAGCGACTGATATGAAATGTACTCATCGAGTTCTTTGATTTGATAAAAACTAAAAAGGTCGACTTTTTCAAATCTCCGGCACACCCTGTTTGCTTTGTCCTACCAACGTCTAAGTATTTCGTGCTAAAGACTGTTACGATTCTACACCTTCCTACCAAATTTCATTACGATCGGTTAATGAACAAATTTGTAAATGCCCGGGACACCCTGTTATCTTGGCGATACCAATTTTTAAGTATTTCATGCCAAAGACTGTTACCATTCTACACACTCCTACCAAATTTCATGACGATCCGTTAAGCCGTTCGCGAGCTTTTTAGCGAACAAATTTTCAAATGTCCGGGACACCCTGTTATTTTTGTCCTACCAACTTTTAAGTATTTCGTGCCAAAGACTGTTACCATTCTACACATTCCTACCAAATTTCATGACGATCGGTTAAGCCGTTCGCGAGTTATTTAGTGAACAGACGGACGGACGGACAAAATCGATTTCATAAGGGTTTTTTGAAAAATCTTAAAAACCCTAAAAAGTAGATCAACTTAAAGGCCTGTGCTGTAGTGTTTCTATTCTATCGATACACTTCTATTATACAATTGAAATTTGAGGAAGTGCTAAATTGTCTATTGCGGTGTGTGACCGGAGGGGGGGGGGGGGTTGATCCCCTTGATCCCCCCTTATCTACGCCACTGTCCGGAAAGACTGCAAAAGCTCCCGTTGTATTTTTTATTAAGTTAAAGCTGATCAATTTCCCGTATTTATAAACGTACCTTGGTAGCCTTAACTCAAGGATATCTTGATTCAAGGAATGAGCTTTTGTAACGTAGCTCAACGTTGGTCGCCAATTGTAAATTAGCCTCAATATGGACGACAATTTGTAACGTCGACCCTCGTTGATTATTGCTTTAATCGTAGATCCTTCCAAAGTGATAACAATATAGTCAATAATTCTGATAATATTTTATTTATAAATACAATACAAACAATACAATATTTATATTATTATAATTTGTATATCAAATGAAAACGATCGTCAAACACACTGTCCGGATGGTAGCATCCGATGCAGCATAGACTATGGCTATTCGGCTCTCGTTCCTGTGTTCCAATGATGTTGGATGCACTGATGCCAAGAGTAGAATCCTGACTTCTCGGGGCTGTGGCTCGCCTTTTATACTCTCGTGCTGTGTGCTAATGAACGGTTATCGCTGCTTCAGGGTTGCCGTGTAAGCCTTTGTTGAGTGTTGAGTTCATGATTGCCGCTGTCGATGTTAGTTGATTGTGTTACAGTTTCATTTTTATATCCGCCACTATGTGGAAGGGTATGTTAACTTTGTCATCAAGTTTGCAACGCATAGAAGGAAGCACCTCCGACTATATAAAGTATATATATTATTGATCAGTGTGACGAGAGAAATCGATTGAGCGATGTCCGTCTGTCCGCCTGTCTGTCTGTCCGTCTGTTGCAACGCAAACTAGTCCCTCAGTTTTGAAGCTATCGGACTGAAATTTTGAGTTTCTTTTTAGTGTACGCTGTATATTGTTGGAACGAATGGAATCGGACCATGGGGTAATGCGGCTGCCCGTGAAAATTAGGTTCTTCTAAGAAAAACTTTTTTCTTTATGTACCAATCCTAACCAAACTTCACCCAAATGTTTTCCTAGTAAAGCCTCAAAAAATATCCAGGAACTGATGAAATCAGAACACTACGTCATAGGACTATCATACAAACCATTAGGTTCTTCTAAAAACATTTTTGTCCTTATTAATCAATCTTCACCAAACTTCACAGGTTCTTCTAAGAAAAACTTTTTTCCTTATAAACCAATCTTAACCAAACTTCAGCCAAATGAGTTCCTAGTAAAGCCTCAAAACATATCTAGGAATGGATGGAATCGCAATATTACGTCATAGGGCTGTCATACAACCCCCAAATATTAGGTTTTTGTAAGAAAAACTTTTTTAATTTTTGAATCTTATCCAAAATTCATCCAAGTGTGTTCCTGGATTAGCCTCAACGCATCCAGGAACAGATCGAATCGGAACACGTCAAAGGGCTGCAGTAAAAATTGTTAACGCAAAAGAAGCTTACGTTTCATTCAAATGTGACGTTTATTCAAATTTCGGCCACGCCCGAATTAGCCTCGGTCTCGTTATTATTTTGTTCATCTAAATATTTTTTTTTAATAAATATTTTAGTTCTAATATGAATTATTTGTGATGAAAAAATTTGTACAAATCAAGTGACCTTTGATTTCATGGAATCCTTGAAATTTCCCACAGTCAGCCTCATTTGAAGTCATGTTACCTACCTTGAGTTATCTAGTGACGCGATAGCGTCCCACCCGCCAAAGAAAAACGAAGGAATTTGAACAAATCAAAAGTGAGAAGCGAAGAATGTTTACACGACGGAACAAGTACGGGTTTTCGGAGCTCTGTAGCTCGGACCCTGGTTGGTTCTGATTCTTCAAATTAGGTAGAGGTTGTCGCTCGCGCCGTCTTACGAAGTGTAGAAAATTTCAAGATGATACGATGATATAAGACTTTGAAAATCGAATTTTTTCGAAAATCTTGTTCTTGTTGTTCATTGACAGGGCTACAGCCTCGTAGAGAGCATCTCCGGATTTCTTTTCTCATGGATAGAGTCTGTTCTGAGGGTATGCATAGGCTATAATTTGCTCCGATTAATGCGTGGCGTGGCGCTCCTGCGCTGGTTTGGTGAAAGTTAATTTCTTTCACATACATATATTTTTATCTTTACTTTTTTATAAACTCTGAAAAAGGGATTTGAATCTTGAAACCAACCGATGCTGAAGGATCGCATTTTGAATGGATCTATGATGTGGATCTATTTGACTATCTTCCATAGCAACTCCACCAAATATTTACCATTGAGGTCTGTTCTGTTCCCTATCATATCCTTGATGTCCCCTGACACTGCACTGCCACATTATCCTCAATTTAACATTAAAATCAATTATTCTCGGATTCTCACACACAATCTTCATCCACTCACTGGATGCTTTATAGCACAAGAAGTAGTCATCCTCGTATAACCAACCACCATTAACGATAAGAAATAATGACTACAGCCATAAATCGAGCGATAAACTTTTAGAACGTGCTAAAGGCATGCTTTAAATCAAACCATAAACTCAAAATATTAAATCAATTTTCTTTAATCTCCCTGGTAAGAGAGAACACAGACATTAAAGACGGCACAACTCATTCACGGACAAATATTGTAATTGGATTCAACCGCATTGAGCCATGGTTCGTATGGATGGTCATTAACCAAATTTCGTCGTGTCGTGTCCCAATTTTTTTTCACAATTCAGGTAAAAATTGCATGCCAAATTGCCAATTGAGAACTTGGGTAGAAATAATAAAAAAAAACTGAATAGACCGATGTCCGACTGACAAAACTTGTGGACAAAAGAAAGAAATTGTTGTTTCGCCGAAAAAGGCCATTGAAATTCGTCGTCGTCGTATTGTCAGCCAGTGCAAGTTTTTCCATCCACCATCTCAGATTGCGATGCGATTGGCAAAAAGGCAGCAATTCACAACAACACATTTTAGAAGCCAACAACGCTCGACCTAGAGGGGCAATTTACTTTATAATGTAGTTAGTTGTATTGTATAGGCAATCACCTTTATTATTATGCCAAGAAAAGAAGTGGCAGGGCTCGGTAGGTTTAGGTTGTCGATTGGATGAGGTAAAACATATGGGTCTTCGTCATAATGCGATTTCGATGAAATGTGTAACAAACAAGCGTTCTTCTAGCTCAAAGTGCCTGATAGCAAGTATTCAACCTCGAGCCAAAGACTGCTCCTGATACTAATAAATAATATATCAGAAGATATGCATCTTCTTAATTGGAATATTTTATGAGCCTACATTGTCGCACAACTAGCAATTAGCTAATTACTATCTAGAAGGTAAGGAAGAGTTTTTTGCCGTTGGAATTTTAAGCAAACCAACGGCATAACATTTGTAGGAACAGCATATTCAAACAAGTAAACTTCTTTGGCCTTGTACTTCTAGATATACTCACAGGGTCGGATTTCCCACATGAGCAACCTGGGCAACTGCCCGGGCGCCAAATGTTGAGGGGCGGCAGATATAGTCTAGTACAGATAGCTCAAAACCCAAACATCCAAAAATAAAAGGAATTTCTGATGCCAAATTGTTGAATACACTGCCTAATATACGCAGTAAAAAGTTACATCAATTTGCGCCATGGGTTAAGGGGGGAGGGGGTGGCAAAGGGGTGAAAATTCATGAGTCTGAGCTTGAAATGTCCTGAGGACGAAACAAACTACATAAAATTATCTTTGTAATGATGTATAACACTTTAGACATTTTCTCAGAAAATTATACCCCAGACCCAAATGTATTATAGTGAATTTAAATTTTTGGAGTTTTACATTTCACACTGTAACTCTTGATAGAATATACCTACCGTTATAAGATCTTGTCCATATATTGATAACAAACTTTGTTTCATTTGTATCAAAAATTGGAGTGCTCCGACTATGGACGCCCCCCTCACTCCTCCTAAAATTTTTCAAAAAGGCATGCCTGTAGCTTCTTTTTAAATTGAGCCAGGCAGATCAAATTTGTTGGGGTGCCTAGTCTATGCACCATTATGCTCCCGACCAAAAATTATTACCATCCGATCAAAACCAAGGCTACCCCCCATACAAAGTGTACGAAAATTCTAACAAATTTCACATTTTTTCACTTCTAAATTCTATGTAAAATAGAAAACAAAAAATTTATCTCTTAGAACGTCATTATAACAGTTAATTGTAGTCTTTTCAATGTATGTTCAAAAGGTTGTACCAAGGCGTACGCTCCAAGTATCAAAAAATTGGGTTAGAAGGTCAGTGATACCAGTTCTAAGGCTATTTGCGAATATTTCAAGTAACGTGTACTAGCAACATTCAAACCCGGTTTTTCGTACTTGTAAGCCACGCTCTGGTACAAACTTTTGGATGTACATTCAGAAGACTACAGTTAACTGTTATAGGGACGTTCTAAGAGATAAATTTATTTTTTTTATTTTAGATAGAATTTAGAAGTGAAAAAATGTGAAATTTGTTAGAAATTTGGGTCACTTTGTATGGGGGTACCCTTAGTTTTGATCGCGCATGGTAATAACTTTTGGTGGGGAGCATAATGGAGCTTAGACTAGGCAGCCCACCAAATTTGATCCGACTGGCTCAATTTGAAAAGAAGCTACAAGCATGCTTTTTTGAAAAATGTTAGGAGGAGTGAGGGGGGCGTCAATGGTCGGAACACTCCAGTTTTTGGTACAAATCAAACAAATGCTGTTATCAATATATGGACAAGATCTTTTGACGGTAGGTATATTCTATCAAGAGTTACAGTGCGAAATGTAAAACTCCAAAAATTTAAATTCACTATAATACATTTGGGTCTGGGGTATAATTTTCTGAAAAAATGTCTAAAGTGTTATACATCATTACAAAGGTAATTTTATGTAGTTTGTTTCGTCCTCAGAACATTTCAAGATCAGACTCATAGTTTTCCAGATATTTGCAAAAAACTGAATTTTCACCCCTTTGCCACCCCCTCCCCCCTTAACCCATGGCGCAAATTGGTGTAACTTTTTACTGCGTATATTAGGCAGTGTAATCAACAATTTGGCATCAGCAATTCCTTTTATTTTTGGATGTTTAGGTTTGGGGCTATTTTGAATCAATTGTACTGGACTAATAATGAGACGTTCATACCTTCCATTGATTTGAAGTTCCCTGAAACTCTTATTTTGACATCTGCAGTTACCGTTTACAATATTTAAAAAAATTAAATGGTCGCTTTGGTCAGTTGCAAAGTTAGGTAATTACCGCCGGTAGGCTTTCAAATCTCGCTGCCCTAGAGACTCTATAAGTTCAAGCTTCCTTATTATTACAATCGGGAGATTTGTGGATTGCTCCTTGATTCCAAAATTATTCAATACGGCTGGAAAATGAAGCGTTAAGCCTAGAATTCCAAAGTCGGAATAAAGGTGCCGAACTGTTAAAATAAACCGCAATTTTCACTCAAGTTCTGCTATTTCGAAACGCTTAAAAGGGTGAAATTTGAAAAACGGTTAATACAACAAAATAGCTCTCCGATAGGAGAAAGTAGATATTTACATATGTTTACCATCAAATGAGCGGGACGATGTCACTTAAGAACTGAATGATATAGAATTGCACGTACTGTCATTTTGATTTTCCAAGTTTAACAACACTGAAAAGCTTCTGAAAGCGATTAGGGGAGGTTGGGACGAGATTAACTTAAATTGCCGTTAAAACCTATACAATTGTATCGCAGATGGACTTTTGAACCCAAATCCCTTGAAGAAAGTTCTGCTTATTACTAGCCCCTTTTTCTACAATAAAAATATATTTGTATACCGTTATTTGGTGTTTTACTTCCTTTGGAACTATCCTAATGACTTTGACGTGTGAACTGTTTTTTTTTTCGAATCCTCGTAAGAAAATCCTAACGGGACTATCCTATTGATTGGTAGTGTGTCTATCTGTCAAAGGGTTTATAATTTTTACTGGAATATTAAACATTGAATTCGAGGATTTTGGTAAAGTATGTATACCTACTCGGTCCTTGACAATTTTATACCTATCTAACAGTGAATTCGAGAAAGGGAAAGAAGTTAACAGCGAATTCAGGAGATCACGGGAACTGATTGATTTTGGTAATTATTCCTTTTTGAGATATAGGGCAAGATCAACGTAATTTATATGCATCTGGAAGGAAGTTAAGGTCACAGAAATCGGGAAAACTGATTCTAGTGTTCCAGCAGAGTAGTAATGGACAGACTAACCTCTGTAAGCCAATTTCGAAACTTAGTGCCGCTCGAGTCGTCGAACGAGGATGTTGGACTTAGTTGGTAAAATATCTGGAATAAGCATAACATAAATACATATATTTCGAAAATGACCTTGTCTCCGACAAAAGGAAATTGTAGGGTAGGGCGGGGCTAGTTGAGCATAGGGGCAAGTTGGGCAATCGAAAAATCTCCGAAACTATTCATCGCACGCAAAATCATCATATAGCGGAAATAACGAGTTGCGGGAGTAGAACTTATCGCACAAACGTCAGTAGCGACTCGTCGATAAACTGAAGTACACGCGCGCATTGTTTATTTTGTGACCAAAAAGTGAAATAATCGTAAACCTCAATATTTCGTCTGTAATAGTCAAATATTATCCTTCTTTAATCAGATAAGTGTTAAAAGTTCATAAATTTATTGTACTTTTGGTATGTATATAGTTTCTGGGTATAATACTAACCATTTTTTTCATAACCTCAATTTTGTTTCAAAATTTCAGGTTGGGGTTAGTTGAGCTATACTTGCTCAACTAACGCCAGCCCTACATTTTGAAACAAAATAAATTTAGGTGTTCACACTTACGGCCAGATTACGTAATCTGTGCAAATTACTTCATTTGAGCTGTCAAATTCCATATATTTTTAAATTCACCACACCTCAGATTACGTAATGTGGTCAGATTAAGTACAAGTGTGAAAACCTCCTTAAGTTTTGTTGTTTTGTCATTTAAAGTCTATAAATAAAAATTTGATTATGTAACGGAAAATTTATTTCATGCCTAGTTAACATTTAACACATGGTTCGGCTAAACTTTCTATGTGCTCAATTTGCCCCATACCCTAGCTCAACTTACCCCACCTATGGGGTAGGTTGAGCATATTTGACTTTCTTCATTTAAACAGATACAGCTCCATAATTTGACTTTTTAGAAATAATTTTGTGGGGCACATTTGCAAAGGGATATACTACCAATCTATCAGTATGCATAAGAAGCCATTAAGACTTACCGTTGAGGAGCTATAAACGCTCAAGTGAAAAATTGCTCAACTAGCCCCGCCCTACCCTACTTGTACGTTCGGATTCTCATGTTTGCCCGGTATTAACCAATTTACAAAGGCAATGGAGAACATATCAATTTTGGGGGTAGCGTTGCAACATTAAAGAAACAAGTCAGAGTAATCGCGAGCGACCCATTCGATGATTTAAAAAAAAAACTGGGACGTCAAAAAGTTGGGAACCAATAGGCTGCACAATAATTACATGGTCTCATCACATGTTAGCATTGATCTGTCATTAGTGGAAAACCATACATAAGAAGCACTCCAACCCCCCCAAACATATAAATGGAATTCACACTTGGATTCAGGTATCAGACGTTTTTATAGTCAGGAGCCAACGTATTTTAAATTTTTTTTTGGTGATATTGCATTCTTCTCATAAGCTCGACAGAAATTTTTAACAATGTACATACTATCGTTAAACTATCCATGTAAAACTTCGGCTACTACCATTAATCCTTTTGTAGCTTTAATTTATTCTTTATTCTTGTTGACTAAGTACGCTTCGCTTTGAAGCATCTTCCGATTACAATTCTGCTTTAATTAAATATTCGGTACAAAAAAAATTGCTCAGTACATTTCCATGTAAACGACTGTTCTACTTCCAGACCTAGTAACGGAGGGCGGCAATTTGACTACCGCCCAGGTGCGCCGATGAGGGTAAATCCGGCCCTGCATACTCATAGCAACAACTAAGTAAGACGAGATCTAGATGTGTAGGTATACATAGTAGTTATTTTAGTAGAATGCATTGGTCATTCTATTACTGTGTGCTACACGTGGACGATGGCCGTCGTCCGGGGAAATGATTATAGTGGCCATCCGGATACAATTCAGTTTATAATCGGACAGAAAAGTACGCTGCAAAGAGTAAACAGACAATTAACTCGCCAGGGCATATGGAGACAACTCAACAGTTTTCGAATGAAAACAAGAGTCTTGTAGTGATATAGGACTGAGGGTGATAGTAAGGAATGTTCGCAGTGGTCACAGAGTGATTCTGGTTATATATGTACATATGTACCTATATCTATGCTATAAAGAAAATTCTTAATTCGTAAGTAGAATTAGCAGATTTCCAATATATGTATTAAACATTTAAGTGATGCCTACACCAACGCGTCACGAATTTTCCGGTGCGAATTCGCGCCTGAAAATTCGCGCCTCATTTTTTAGTGCCCACACCGGCGCGGCGCGAATAATTCGCTGGGTACTGTCAGCTCACAGCTGATATCATGTTGTTGTCTTAGAAAAGGTATTAGATTTATGTAAGGAAGGGACTTAGACATGATAGAGAATAACGGCAACATCTGACTAAATACAATTATTTCGAAATTTATAATCTTGCTGCCATTTTCGTGCACTTTATCAAAATGTCGCGGGGCATCTTTACTTGTTATGTAAAAGCGTAAACCGAAGAATTCCACGTGAAATCCCATATTTGACCTCTCCATGTCTATATTTATTCTGTGGATAAAATCATTGACATGCGTAAATTGATGGAAATATAAAGTGTTGTGTAGTACAACATTGTTGTACCGCACCCTAAAAAAATTTCGGCTGTGTTCGACATGATTGTTTGAATTGATTATCGCGTACTGGAAAACTCTTACATCTTGGTCCGGTTACTCATACATTTTCTCCTATAGATCAGCTTAATGCATTCTACAGCCAGTGTAAACGACCATGCTACAAGTAGTATGCTTTAAGCTTAAATTATGGATAAATATGTATAAGTAACCGGCGCCTTATCTTGTACCCGTCGAATGATTAATCTTATCGTATAAGGAAGACACAAAGCTTGAACATTGTTTTGTGACTGTTTTGTATGTACGAGTACATGTTTACTTAGCATGGTGATGCCAAATTTTGCTTGGTTGGCCATGGTTACGATGGCGTAACCAAGCAAAATATTGCGCAACTATGCAAAGTAAACATTCAATTCAATAGAATATTCGAGCTTCTATGTATCTATTTAGGGACAAATGCAAGCTTCGAACCACCAGGATCGTCATTTCCTATCGTATACAGGGTGGGCCAATTTCAAATTCGTTTTTGCTATAGCAGCCACATTTTCATCTGTGCGTACCGTACGACGACGGGGACCGTGAGTGTTGTCCACTAGCATGCCAGTCTCACGAACTTTTTGCACAAACTAATTGTGACTTATCGTTCCATTCTATACACCAACTGCGGTGCATGTCTGTAGTAATTATGGCATGGCAACTTACCAGCTCTATGGGAACTACGCGGAACTTTGTCTGTTTGGAGGAGAAGAGCCCCAACGGGAGAAATATCGAGTTATTCAATTTCGGAAATGTCACATTGGAATATTTGCACTTGAGACCTCTAAGCGTCTATAGCTCAGTAGGTAGAGTTGCTGACCTTGTGACTGAAGGTCGGAGGTTCGAATCCCGATTGGGACGAAACTTTTATCCCTCAATTTCCTCAATTTTTGGTATTTTTTCCCAAAGTTTTTGTGGTTTCGTACAGATAGACACACTCATCAGGTCTTGTGTCTGTTGTCTATCTGTGCACAAGACGACCACTTGAATTTTAGGGATTCGAACCTCCGACCTTCAGCCACAAGGTCAGCAACTCTACCTACTGAGCTATAGACGCTTAGAGGTCTCAAGTGCAAATATTCCAATGTGACATTTCCGAAATTGAATAACTCGATATTTCTCCCGTTGGGGCTCTTCTCCTCCAAACAGACAAAGTTCCGCGTAGTTCCCATAGAGCTGGTAAGTTGCCATGCCATAATTACTACAGACATGCACCGCAGTTGGTGTATAGAATGGAACGATAAGTCACAATTAGTTAATATTCGAACCCACGAAATTTGGGAAACAGAATTAATACAGTAATTGTTTTTGCACAAACTTGCGTACGTGACGCTCGGTGGGTGCTTCGTTTCGGCCAAAACTTCTTTTCTACAGGGTGTCCCATTCATGGTGGAGAATATTTTAATGCCTCATCATACCTCAGCGGAACGAAATGAGTCGCTTTACGCTTGAACAACGTTGGGAAATATTGAAAACTTATTTTCAAAGTGAGTGCTGTCTAGCCCAAACAGTGCTTTTATACAGGGTGTCCCATTCATGGTGGAGAATATTTTAATGGGAGGTAGCCTGGCTCATTTGGGGAAAATTAATGTACAACGGGACCCCTGTATTTTTAACCGTTACTATGTAATAGCATTTTTATCAAAATGCCCGACTTCCTGAACAAAATCAAAATTTGCCACACCATCAAACATTTCATCCGAGATATGACTTCACTTTCTGAAACTACATAAAATTTCCAATAAAACGACACCTCGCCTGTTACGAAGTTGCTCGTATCTTCCAAGATACACTCGTTCAAACTTTAAAGTACATAATTTTAAAATTGTACGTATACAATTTTATTATTTGATTTGATTTGATTTTGATGAGAAACCAATTTTAAAATTTCTTTAAAATTTGAATGGGTGTATCTCGGAAGATACGAGCAACTTCGTAACGGGCGACGCGACGTGCCGTTTTATTGAAAATTTTATGTAGTTTCAGAAAGTGAAGTCATATCTCGGATGAAATGTTTGATGGTGTGGCAAATTTTGATTTTGTTCAGGAAGTCGGGCATTTTGATAAAAAGTGCTATGACATAGTAACGGTTAAAAATAGAGGGTCCCGTTATACATTAATTTTCCCCAAATGAGCCAGGCTACCTCCCATTAAAATATTCTCCACCATGAATGGGACACCCTGTATAAAAGCACTGTTTGGGCTAGACAGCACTCACTTTGAAAATAAGTTTTCAATATTTCCCAACGTTGTTCAAGCGTAAAGCGACTCATTTCGTTCCGCTGAGGTATGATACTGACTTTCTATCCAGATTTCGAGCGAAAAACAGTTGTCAGTGTCAAACTAATCTATGATTTAAAAACGAACTTGTTATTGGCCCACCCGTTACTATTCATAAATGAAACAGTTGACCTTGTATTCTTTCGGAAATCCGTCGATAATTAAAGTGGCGGCACGATCGAGGTGGCGCTAGACTCACTATAAAATTGCCTAAATGGTCATCGGATCCTCTTTATTTTTCCGGTCAGTGCACAGGGCGGTCAGAGATAACCGTCAACATGGAAGTTCGCCAGCGCAGCGTAGCGTCTCTCTATTTTCGGCACACCAACATCGAGTTGTACTACACTGCACCTGTCAAATAAAATTTTTGAATAAAATGACATTAGGTAGCGAATTTTCGCGGCGGAAAAAATACGGCAAATCTGTTGAATACTCGCATTGGCGTGGGCATCTTCATAAAAAAATTTTGCTTTAAAATGATATAATTTCTATGTACTCTGATCGGAAATAATTTTTAAATAATGCTCTTTCAATTAACGGTTATTTTAATAAATATTTCAATTCTATCAAGCAACTCACATAGCTAACGGAATTTTTTAAAATGAAAATCGTAATTTCCACTGTACAATTGGAGTTCACTTACTAATAGAGAAGTGTGGAAACAGTTTTTTCGCGTTGTACTCTGTGACTCATATAGTGGATAATGTCAAAAGGAAAGTAACTTTCTGCCGAGGAAAAGGCGACAATTTCCAAACTAAAGCAATCAAGATATTCAAACCGACAAATTGCAATACGGATTCCGCGGAGCTCGAAAGTTGTTAATATTTTTATACGAGACTAGGGGGCTGCGCCCCCTGCTCGCTTCGCTCGCCAACCCCCGCACTGTCACTTCGCGACATTCTCGCTTCGCGGCTATGTTTCGTCGGAAAATAAAACACACGTCGGAAAATAAAACACACGTCGGAAGCGCACACTGCTTTAATCTGCGACCCCGTCGTCCACTGTTGCGTACCTCCCGCTTCTCTTCTGAGCTTTTCCGCACACGACCCATATTCTTCAGCTATCACCTGACAACTGAAGTCGCACACCACCTTAAACTACTTACTTAGCAAATCATCACGTCATTTCCAATTTCAACCAATCAGATCAAGAATAAAAGGGACCATTTTTTCCTTATCTTTTTTATAAATAGAGAGATAGTGAAAACTATGGTCGACAATACGCATAGGAGGCAGAAAAAAACCATTTCCGGTGCATGAAGGTGACGTCTCTTGAGAGAATCCTCGCCCCCTTACGGCGAATAAGCTTGGGGAGAATTTAGGGTTATCAGCAAGTATGAAGAACAATTCTTAGATCTGCTTCTTGTTTTCTTATTTGGAACGTTTACGGTTAAAGAAAAAACTATAGCCTTAACCTCGCAACATCGCCTACACCGCCTGAAATTCGCCTCAAGATTCATGAACTGGACATGATGGAGGCAGGTAATATTTACGGATGAAAAACTTTTTTGTGTGGACGGTCCAGATGGGTTCTCATGATATTAGGAAAGAACCTACACATGTACCTGTCACGCCATCAGTGCCGAATAGGTTCCGTTATGATATAGGTAGCCATATCGTGGAACTATCGACTCGGTCGTCCTACGAGGTCAAACGGGTTCATCTTATAAACAGCTCTTAGAAAATGTGACTTTGTTAGACTGGGTGTCCAACTATCCTGGCATTAACATAATAAGGAAAACATTTGGGGGTAGCTTGTTGAGGAGGTTTACAGTAGTGGTAAACAGTACAACTCTAAAGAAGACTTAA
This sequence comes from Microchrysa polita, assembly GCA_949715475.1. NCBI lineage: Eukaryota > Metazoa > Arthropoda > Insecta > Diptera > Stratiomyidae > Microchrysa > Microchrysa polita. The sequence continues at coordinate 28,591,728 of OX454416.1, forward strand.
TTCATAGAATTAAGACAGCTTGGTCTAAAATACCGATATCCATGCTGCATTCATTATACGATTCCTCGCCTCGAAGGCTTTATGAAATTATAGATAAAAATTGCGAAAATACACACTATTAAATAACAAAAAATGCTCTTGTTTTTTTTCTATTTATCCTATATGATACTTTTCTGAAATATTTTTCAGCGAACACTTATGTAAAACGGTAAAATCGTCCCTGAACCTAAGCAATTGCCGCACTGGAAATTTGGAAATTGATTCTCTGAATGAAATAAATTACTGTAATTTAAGGAAAATGTCCTGTATGGATTCAGTCCACCCATTTTCTTTGTGATATTTAATAGTTTCGAAAATAACATTTCTTGAACCGGTAATCTTTATTTTACCGTTTCCTGTAAGCATTTGTCGCGCAGTGTATATTATACATATTTCTTCCTGCCAAACATACTCAAAAGGTTGCCTTCTTATTCTTAAGTGTGTGTACCTCAGATACCAAAAACTCCAAAATCTGGTTCTATTACCATCAATACAGCATCTACCGAAATACAACACTGACGTGACAAAATTTGAAAATCATATCTACTGAATGTGTAATAGAAATGCAGTGGTTCATCGCATAGAAAAGAATTTTATGAGTCCGGTCGCAATAAAACTAGGACATAAAAGCCAGAGGTAGTTTGAACAACAAAGCCTATACAAGTGCGTATTCGTAATCATTGCTAGTCAACATTTCTCTACCCTTTTCCCATAGTGTGACTTTGTTAACAAACAATGCCCAATACTACCGTGATATTCCTGTGACCATGCCTATGGGCTAGGCTAGATAATGACTAAGTCATTAACCATTTTTATGGAACTGTTTTACTGTTGATGGTGGTTCGTCATGTAATAGTGGAAAGGTGGGTAATCAATCTGAATGCTCTTTCCTTTTATGAATGGTTCCTGTTCATCAACGAGTCTGCAGGGGACAGTTTTATGCATTCTCTACATGGTTAGCATGCATAGTTAACATAGGTAGGCGATTGCACAATAATCAACTTAAGCGCATACTCGTAATTTTGAAGACGTCGCCTATCGTTAGAGATAATAACGCAATAAGAATGGTTATTTTGTTAACATTAAAAAATTATTGCTGGGCATCAAAACATTAGCATAGTTGTTTAGTGTAATTATTTTTTAATAAAATTGAAGCCATTAAAGCGTGAATTGACGTATTTATTGTAAAACTATACTTTAACGTTAGCGTTAATGACGTTTTGGTATTTTATTAATTTTTATTAGTATGATAGCTGTATTATATCATTATATGTATAAGATTCTTCTTTATAAAGTAGGGAAAATAAAACGAGAACACGTTTCTCTGTAACAAGAATTACAAAATTGTTTATTCATTATTTAATAACAATTATTCAAATTATTTACAATCTTACCTGTAACAAGAAACTACAATTAAAGTTTATTATTCTCCCTTCACTATTTACTATTTTTATTTAAATTTAAATTTGTTCAATTATTTAGATGTTCTATTTCATAATATTTTTTCACGTCTGACAGTTAATCTAATTATATCCAAAGGACTCTATGCAAAGGCTATTATTCTCTAATGTTCTACAAATCTACAAAGTACTAATATAAATTAAAATAAAGAAAGTAAGCATACTTTTCTTTACATACAGTCCTTGTCATCAGATTAGCACACCCCTTCGCATGAATAGTTTCGGCTGATTTCCAACCAAACTAAAAGAGCTAAAATTTGAAAATTATAACTGTTAATAGTCTATTCAATTCTCAGTTAATTCACACAAAAAGAATTGTGTTTACATTTTTTATTATTGATTTATAATTGTTTTTCGAAAAAGAACACACAAAATAGCCATTTAAAATTCGTCATCAGGATAGCACATGCAAATTCTTTTTTGTCTATCTTCCACAATTAAAGAAGTAGGACCCCCAATTTTTTGTGGTTGTTTAAGTAAGATATTGACTTTAATATGAATAATTAAAAATCATTATCTGCGGAAGAGGGACCAAAATTTAAGGCATACAAGGAGTCAAGGCGGTCAAAAAGTGAAATTTCGAGAAAAAATTAATAAAAGTTGATAAGTTGAATCCGAATTCGTGTGTAATAAGTAGCGTTAAGGTAAAAATAATAGAGGCGAAAAGAATTGAGTACATGTCAATCCTTATGAGAGAGTTATTTTGAGAGAAACATCTAGCCCTCATGACTCGGTCACAAGGATTAGGGTAAATTTTGACATTAAGGCGAGCCTATCTTTTGTTCAAACAGTGATAACAAAACTCCACATTTCAAGAAACTAAAACTACAGAATAAACTCCAACTTAACTTTCCCCGAAGGAAAATACGTTAAAATTAATCATGAGAACACTTGACATGGAACAAACAATGGCGGTATGTTATCTTTTCGGATAAAAAGAAGTTCACTTTAGAAGAGTAACACAGTTATAATGTCTACTTCCAGCATCTTTGCTAGGAAGGACACCATTAGGATCGCATTCATTGTCGGACAGATTGTGTAATGGTCTCGAGGGCCAAGTGATACTGTGAGATGATACTTCTTTTTATTCGAAAAGACAACATTGCGCCATTCTTTATGACATGTCAAGTGCTCTCGAGTTTAATTTAAGCGCATTTTCCTTTAGTTTTAGTTTCTTTAGATGTGGAGCATTTTTGTATCACTATTTGAACAATAGGCTCACCTTAATGTCAAAGTTTACCCTAATCCTTGCGACCGAGTCATGAGGACTGGATGCTTCTCTCAAAATTACTCTCTCATAGGGATTGACAAATACTCAATTTTTATTGCCTCTGTTATTTTTATCTTAACGCTACTTATTACACACGAATTCGGATTCGACTTATCGACTTTTATTAATTTTTTCTCGATATTTAACTTTTTGACCACCTTGACTCCTTGTAAGCCATAAATTTTGATCCCTCTTCCGCAGATAATGATTTTCCCTTATTCATATTAAAGTTAATATCTTACTCAAACAACCACAAAAAATTGGGGGTCCTACGTCTTTAATTGTGGAAGATATACAAAAAAGAAATTGCATGTGCTATCCTGATGACAAATTTTAAATGGCTATTTTGTGTGTTCTTTTTCGAAAAACAATTATATTTCAATAATAAAAAATGTAAACATAATTCTTTTTGTGTTAATTAACTCAGAATTGAATAGACTATTAACAGTTATAATTTTGAAATTTCAGCTCTTTTAGTTTCGTTGGAAATCAGCCGAAACTATTCATGCGAAGAGGTGTGCTAATCTGATGACGAGCAGTGTATGTAGCTACTACTACTTCAGGTGTTTGATATTTTTTTCATAATAGTCTGAAGGATGCAGTGGATAAGAACATAAGAGATGTTGTTTCCTATAGGAAAATCATTTTTAGTTTAGGATCAACGACTGTTACGAGACAGATATGTAGGGTACTCCTCAAGGTGGTTTCTTATGCCTGTTGGATTTTGTGTTAAATAGATAATCTTACAAGTTCTCCTGTAATTCTTCAAATTTAAATTTTATCTGAACAAATTAAAAAAAAAAACCCTTTGAAACAATTTGCTGAAACAAAAAATTTCCGTTACTCTTGCTCCAAATCGTCGCTGTAAAACAAAACCTTCATAAGTGCAAAAATTTCGTTTTTGAGTTTATGATATCAAAAAAATTGTTTTTTTTTTACTATTTTTCTGCCATACCGGCACATTGTATAGTTGAGTAAAAATACATCAAATGGGGTTGCGCCGGTGTTCATTTCGGCGCAAATTGCCCTTCAATTTAGTAAAAGACAGATCTGTCGGGCAATACGCCAATCGCTTCAAAAATTTCCGAAGAAAAACCGTTCATAATTGTAAGTAAAACCGAATTATCTTACAATATTCCTTATAGAATACTGTGCAACAGTGCAAACAGTGCCCCTGTTTTTTAAATCAAACAGACATAACTGCTCTGATTTTAAAACCAAACTGGCATATCTGCGGATTTCTTCTAAATTAAGCATTTTTTAATTTATTTGTAACTACTACTTCAATAATAACAGTATCATGATTGAATGAATCAGTATCAGTATATGGATATTTCACCAGAAATATGGAAAGTTGAAACTAATGAATCTCTTTCATTAAATATAAGAAACCCTTCATAGCCATGCCGCAAATCTCAATGAAATATCAATAATTTCTGCATACATACAATGAATATTTTTTAATGAATGAAATTCATTAATATTATGAAGAGCCTTTTTTTCAGTGTAATTTCCCTAGATGTTGTCAGGCACTCATCTATAATAGCTAGAGGTACGGAAATTTTGCATAAACTAATTGTAAATATTTAAATTTTCGCTAGAATTCTCAAAAAATATAATTTTGTACATTTTGTGCTGTTAAACTCTCTATCACTCAGGAAATTCTACAGATTGTCTCACAGTGAAACATGAGTTAAAAATTTGTCATGTAATAACCATTTTTAACCAATTTGTTAAGGACCTTGTGCTAACTTTTTTTCCGTACAAAAAAGAGTCATTTTTTCGCTCGTGAAGTATTGGCGTAATGACGCGTCATACATTTAGGCCCGAATTCGTTAACATACCTCAAGGGAGTCTTAACTCAAGGGGCCATAAGTTAAGAATGCCGAAATTCAAGGAATGGAATGTCATTTTCAGTATTTTTTATCAAAATAATTTATATTTACGAGTATTTTATTTCCAATATTAGTTCCAAATTATTTGAGGAAAAATATTATTGCTCCCTTAACGGAAGAAATATAGACTAAAATTGGTTGCACAAATATACCAAAAAATGCATCTCAATGCATCCTTGACTTAAGGTCGCCTTAACTCATTGCAACCCTAACTCAAGGAGACTTTAAGTCAAGGAATTGATGGATCCAGTATTATTTATAATTTTTCACTAATTAGGCAAATTTTTGGTCAAACTCTCTTCAAGTAACGTCACACAATCACATACAAGTCTTGCTTTCGAAAATTGAAGACGCGAAAAATGGTAAATTGAATTGAAGTGAAATATAATCTCACAAAAACAACTGTATTGTAAAAGGTTTCCGCCAAAGAAATAGTCGTCAGATAAAAAAGAATAGATATAAATACAAACCCGTCAAATACTCGCATCTTGTCTCAAGGATATGTATATTAAAAAGTGATTAAATTAGTTAATAGCTTACACCAACTCAGCGCGGTGCGATAGCGGTACGCGTCAGAATCCTGCAAATAATTTTCACCGCGGTAGACCATGCTGTGTGTGTGTTGTGTGAACCGCGTGGCGCTCCCACACTGGGTAGGTGGAAGCTAATTTCTTTCAACGCATATTAGCGTGAAGCTTGACAAAGGTGCTATTTGCTGGTATATTCTTTTCTTGATCAGATTTCATTTGGAATCTTCCAGCCCTGTTAGAAAAAGCGCTTTAGAAACTTATTTTGCCTTCCTTCGTATAGAACCCGTTTTCTTCGTTTTATACAATAAAATTCTTTCGTAATTTTCATAAGAATGGTTTTATTCTGTTATGATCCTTATTCAACTCCCGGCCAAATAGCGTCGAAAGAAATTACCTTTCACTGTTTGTTATTTATTTCAGTATACCTGACAAATCATAATGTTTAGACTCACGCCTGAAGAACGGCTTCCAAATTATCAAAATTTACTTCGAAAATAAGTCGTCGATTCGCGCAACTTAGACGACTTTATGTTATCGTCCATCTGAGCAAGCCATCCGTCGAATTGTGAATAGATTTCGTACCACGTACTCTCTAACTGATACAATAACACATCGAAGAAACCATAAAAAAAATCAACCATCATTAAAAGCAAAATTTGGTGAAAAGTTGATTTCAAAAAATTGACAGGCCAATTGGCCTCCAAGGTCGTGCGATTTAACACCTCTCGATTATTTCCTGGTAGTTTATTCTGATAAACCAGCAACAATGGGCGCCTTGGAGGCCAACATTGTTCGTGTTATTGGTGACATACGGCCAGAAGTACTCGAAAAAGTGGTCCAGAATTGGACGTCAAGAATGCGCTTCGTCAAGAACAGCCGCGGTGACCATATGCCTGAAATCATTTTGTCATACATTGTCATTCCAATAAAAACAAAAAAATTGACTAAAAGTTAATATTTTGTGTTTTTTTTTTTTTCAAAATGAAATGCTATCATTCTTAAAAAAAACACCCTGTACATACATATCCTTGAGACAAGATGCGAGTATTTTGGCGGGATTGCATTTACATCAACCTTTTTAAGGCTGACGACTATTTATTTGGCGGAAACCTTTTTCAACACAGTTGTTTTTGTGAGATATATTTTTTTGCAGTCTTAGCCCGGTTAACCTCGGAAACCTTGGTATCTTTATATATCACATTCAACTAAATGTTAACCCTAATTTTGACCTTAACTTTGGCCTAAGCCTAAACCTCAAGCTCAACCTTAACGCAAACCCTATCCTTAAATCTAACCCTAATAATAACGATGCTCTCTACGAGTTTCGAAGAACTGCGATTTTCAAACTCTTATATCTCTTTCATTGTATGTTCTTGAAATTTTCTACACTTTGTAAGACGGCGCGAGCGACAACCTCTACCAAATTTGAACTCTCAGGATCAAACAGGGTCCGCCGAGCTACAGAGCCCCGACCGTATTTGTTCCGTTGATTTGTTCAAATTTCTTCGTTTTCTTTGGCGGCCGGGACGTTCTCGCGTCCCGAGATTATTAAATTTTGTTTGACCAACAAATTGCAATTAATGGCCTGACAGTAACAGATCTTAAATTTAAAAATTAAATTTAAATTTAGCCTATAAACGGCTGAGGCTGAGTGAACGCACCATGCCCTACAAGGGGTTACGGTACAGAAAGGAAGAATTCGTGAGATTCGTATACACACAATGCATTCAAATTTCCACCGTCTTCTTCCCTCGGTGTTTCAAAAGAATATAATGCATATAGGGACTTGGCTTGTTCTTTAAAATCATTTTATACCACATAATGTAAATATCTTCTAATGATTGCACCTCTATGTTTTTTTTTTCTTTTCCAAAACACCTACGAAAATTCTTCGAAAAAAACAGAGCCGCATTTTCAATAATTTTATTCCCGTTCATGTGTCCGAATAAGGACGACCACCGCAACACATTTAGACACATTTCTATCAGCTAAGAGATTCATGTCAATGTTATTGTACTGACAGCGTTTTCGCGGCTCATAAATTCACACAAACGACGAGGATGATTTTTCAACAAATAGATTTGATTTTATTCGTTTTCTTGGTGGTCGCTGTATGTTTTAGGAAAACATCTATGGCATAGAGTGGGCGTTCATTGGATTTTACTTTTAGTTCGTTTAAAAAACAATTTTTTTTAATATTCGTATGAGTTTTTCGGACAAGTTTTAGTTTAAAATGTAAATTAATTTTCGATTGCAACATTTTATTATCTAATTTCATGGTAATTTATATGGAATTTTAATTAAATAATTATGAAATTATAGTTCGTGTCATGACAGTTTGTCTGACGAAAATCTTTTTCAGTTTTTTCATACATAAGTATATCTACCTAAAGTTTGTCCTTTTTTGTCGACTCGATAAAAAAGCTCCCTAGTGAAGTTTGAACATAAAAATGTATATCTGTTTGTGTATACGCTTATTAATTATTACACCAAAACTATCGAATAAGTTACGGATTATCTCTAGTGTTATCATTGGCAGACAAAAGAAATAAATCAGGCGACGGATTTGTCACGAAACATGCTCCTTGTCACCACCACAGCATGCTCTTTCTATATGTACATTGTATTGATTCGACATAGCATCATGGCGAGAAACAAGAATCAAGGGTCCTTTTTCCAAACTATGTACATAGATAGTTTTCTTTTTATTTTGGGCTCGACTATATTTGGCAGTTTTTCAGTTAAAACATGACATAGAAAAATATTTTGTATATGGTTGGGTTCGTTTGTTAGCATTCCAGACGACAGACGACATATTTTGTATAGCATTATGCAGAGACAGGACTCCTTCCATACATATTAGTATGGTGCAATAACAATGGGAGGTAATGCGACGCGACGGAAAAAATATATGTAAGACAATATGTCCTTGATAGTAGGAGTTTTGTCTGGGTTTGGTTTATTGTCATTGTACGTTGCTTTATAAAACAAAATCTACTTTTAATATGTTGAACCTTGAACTATGTATGACTTGAATACAATTCATCTTGGTTCTTGCTATATGTAAAATTGTTGTAAACAAATGTGTTTTTTTCTTTTTCTTTACAGGTAAGCAACACAGAACTTCCAATAGCAGACAAATAAAATAAATAGGGGTAAGGTAAGTAAGCGCCGTACAGTGGGGCTAAAAACACGGATTTTAGAAACAAATCAATCCATTATAAATGGAATGGAATTGGTTTACTGTTTTGAAGGTACATATTTCGATTTTAAAGGGGGGAAAGTTGATCATTTTTCAGCTTTTCTTAATTACATATTTCAACTGTACAAGTTACAGCAAAATCGTTCGAAGACACGTTATAGACTACACAAAACCTTTACCTTTGCAAAAACATATAATTACAATTGACATATTTTCATAAATTATACCCTAGACCATGAAAGTGGTCCCTACGGACCCCTTGCGGTCCGCGGGAGGTGTGAGAAAATTTGGGGGTCCGTGAAGCCTATTAGGGGGTCCGCGAAAGAGTTCGATAAAATTAAATATTCACTAACCATTTGTATTCCATTTCAAATTAATTTTTACGAAAGACACTTGTACCCCAGGAAATTTGAACAAAAACGTGGGAACGGAAAAATTAGGGGAAAGCTGTATTTTTGCATGAGCCTTCCTTCCGAGGTCCAAGAGGTACACAAGACCCCGAAAGTCCCGGTATGTACCGCTAGCGGTGCTACAGAGAGCCAAAGACCTTCTAAAACTGTTTTTTTTTTTCGAATATCTCGATAACGGTAATATGTGATGAAAAGTGATGTAAGGCAAGTTTGTAGCTCTTGTGGCTCCAGAATAAATTGTCAAAATTCGATTTTGACTCGAGCATTCCTAACGGTGCCAGCAGGTCAAACGGTATTTTTAAAAAGGTTTCACGAAAATCTCTATAATGGTAACTGTGGCTATAAAATGGCTAACTCGTAGTAAATATAGTTCTGAAAAAAGTGGCCAAATTTCTCATCAATATGCGCACCCTTAAGGGTGCTACGGGGGTTCAAACCTTAGAAAAACGAGAATTTTTGATTTTTTTTTCGTGGATATCTCTGTAACGGAGGTGTATGCTGTAAAGTCGTCTATGACGAATTTGTAGCTTCTGTAGCTGCAAAAGTTTTTAGAAACGATTATGACTTGAAACTCAATTGAATAAGTATTAACCTAGATATAGCTTACATGACCGACATATTCGGTAAATTTAATGAAATCAATTTACAACTGCAAAGTGATAAGTTAAATTCAAATTCAAACTAAAAGTATTATATCCCCGTTTGTGACGAAGCTCATATTGTTCAAGCAGAACATAGGTAGAAGCAAATGCTTTCAGTTTCCAAACCTTGTAAATTTGCCTAATCAAAATGAAGACTTTTTGGTTAACTGCGTGCAGCTTGAGGAATTTTCGAAGATATTCTTAAACTCAATATTCCTGATTGAGTGTTGAATCCGTTTTAGTCAAGGCATTTTCAAGCAGGAGCCACTTATTGAGTTGTCAACGAATGAAGAGTTGGAACCTAAATTCGAGGAAGGGTATCAGCAATTTTGACTTCAACAAACCATTACAAGTCTGTATACTGAATTGTGGTCCACAGTTGAGTTCCTTTTAATCGCTGTTTCATCATCGTATTTAGTTGAACATGGTTTTAGCGCCGTTATGACCCTTGTAACTAAAAACAGAAACCGATTAGACATAATAGGCCAGTACCGATTTTAGGTCGCAAAAAATTGCTCGGGTCTGGTTTTTTGGGATATTGTTAGGATAGATACCAGAAGTGTACCACTAAGTTTGCAACTTCGAAAAACCTGTGCTAATCCCGTGACCCTCAAAAAACCTCAAAATTTTCGGACTTTTTTCATATTTTTGTTTGTAATTTCTAAAAGGTGCTTCCTACAAGTAAGTCGTCCACTGCACTTTTAAAGCTAAGAAAATATTCTTTAATTTGAATGTAACTCCAGCTTTGTAGGTGCAAAGGATCCCAACATACAGCACTTTAAAAAATGTGATTTTTTGTAAAAAAGTCCGAAATTGTATTTTAGGAGGTTTGTATGACAGCCCTATGACGTAATGTTCCGATTCCATCCATTCCTAGATATGTTTTGAGGCTTTACTAGGAACACATTTGGGTGAGGATAGGTTAAGATTGGTTAATAAAGAAAAAAGTTTTTCTTAGAAGAACCTGATTATCAGGGGTTGGTTTGTATGACAGCCCTATGACCTAGTGTTCCGATTTCAACCGTTTCTATATATGTTTTGAAGCTTTACTAAAAAACACATTTGGGGGAAGGGTGGTTAAGATTGGTCCATAAAGAAAAAAGTTTTTCTTAGAAGAACCTAATTTCTAGAGGTTGGTTTGTATGACAGCCCTATAACGTAGTGTTCCGATTTCATCCGTTCCTATATATTTTTTTAGGCTTAACCAGCAACATACTTGGGTGAAGTTTGGTTAATATTGGTACATAAAGAAAAAAGTTTTTCTTAGAAGAACCTAATTTTCAGGGGCAGCCCTATGACCCCATGGTCTGATTCCATTCGTTCCGACATAACTGGTTTATAACTTCATGTCACATGACTTTCTCTGTAAAATGCGCATTTAAGCCGATATTCAGCACGGAACATGACTGAAATTACAATTTCGAACATTTTTTATTCAAAACACAATGTTTAAAATGCTGTATCTTGGGATCCTTTGCGCCTACAAAGCTGGGGCTACACTCAAATTTAAGAAGATTTTCTTAGCTTTAACAGTGCAGTGGACAACTTACTTGTAGGAAGCACCTTTTAGAAATTACAAATCAAAATATGAAAAAAGTCCGAAAATTTTGAAGTTTTTTTAGGGTCAGGGGGTTAGCACAGGTTTTTCGAAGTTGCAAACTTGGTGGTACACTTCTGGTATCTATCCTAACAATATCCCAAAAAACCAGAGCCGAGCAATTTTTTGCGACCTAACGCCTTATTTTTCGGTTTATTGACTGGCCTATAAGTGCTTTTAAGGCTTTTAATAACAAACACGGAACCCGACATCAACAAACTAATGTCGTCCCATTAAGTGCACCCATCCTACTGAACACTATGATGCAACTCTTTGTTATATTTTTGGATATGATATGATATGTACTTCTAATAATATTATGCAGAATAAAAAATTTGTTAAAACATCAAAACTATTTTTATTGTGTACCTATTTTTAAATATTTAATCAATTTAAACATTCAAGGCTTGGAATTCAGTCGGGGTTCCTTAAAGAGACTACTCATGTGTCAAGGGGTCCGCGGTCAGAATAAGTTTGAGAATGACTGCCCTAGACCAACAAATTAAATGGGATATTATCATTTTTTGACATTCACATTTGTTACTTTAACTCTGAAAGTAAGGCTATATGAGCCAGGATAGTTAAGGTGAAATATTCTTAATAAAATGAAGTTGACTTTTGAGTTGCTCCGACTAAGGATACGCCTGATTCGCCTATTGGAACTTTTTAAGCCGACACGTCCATAGGTCCTCCCCAGGGGAAAGGGAGGAGTAAATTTTGGTTGAACCTCAAGGCAGAACCCCTTTATACTCTCCACCAAAAACTATAGTTGGAATAAATGAAAACTGCGGCTATCTCCGGTTCAAAGAGATCCAACATATTTTGCAGTAGATATTCAAAAATTGTGTCTAAAACAGCCAACATAACATAAGAAAATCGGCTGTAAAAGTATCCTGGGGTTCTAAGGCGTTATTATTCTTACATACATATTAGTAATCTTAAGACTTTCTGGAATAATTTGGCATCAACAGACCGTTGGAGGAACGTAGAGGTACTTGTTAAAAGTTAAATCTCAATGTGAATGTCAATTTGACCTTCGTTGACTAAAATTAAATTTTATTTTTTTCCCATTTTTTACTTTTTTTATGCTAAAATATTTATTATAGCGTAAAAATTATAAAGCAATAAATAAAATTATAAAGCCAAGTTAAATGCGAATTTATAGTCAGGGTTTGCATCGAAACTTTATTTTGGAAAAATGTTCATAAACTGCAAAATCTATTCTCTACACTTTGAGAGCCGCTGATTTCTTACTGTGATGTCGTTTTTTTTTTCTCTTGAATCGAGGGAGGTTTGGAAGCTCTTGGCGGTCGTAGTAGCAACGGGTAGGGTGTCTCTACCGCTGAGTCACCAAATGCCCGGCATAACGGTATGCTACCTTTACCATTCGGCAAATAGTCGGTAATTCGATCGGCTCTCAAGAAAGCATTTGCCAAACAGACAATCTCAACAGCCATTTTTTACTCGTTTTCATGGCAGCCGGTAGCAGTTTTTTTTTAACTGACATCTTCAATCTTCTCATGGTTTTAGTTTCGCACAATGAGGCTCATACAAGATGCGGCTGCCGATTCTGCGAAGAGGATGACAAGACCTGAACCCGCGTCCTGTGCAAGTGTGTTGCTCTGGACCAACGCCGCTGGATAAAATTTGGAGTGGCCTATCCAGTCACGGACAACATAGCGTCGACGTCATTCAGCAAACTCAGCTCATTTCTTAGCACGATCAACCTCGATCGTCAGGCATAGTCCTGCCCACAGATGACCAAGGCGATAGTACTATAGGCCCATGGGCCTCAGTGCTACGAACCCCCATCGGGTTCGCCCCCCACAATAATTCCCTATGTAAAAAAATTAAATGGTGTCTTGACGAGGATTGGAGCGCTTTAATTTCCTAATTCACGCAACTCGTCGGCCTCTCCGGGCCCTAATGCCTGGCCTGACTATAAGCCAATTGTTCGGTAAATTATCCCAATGTTTTCCTTGCCACAGCCAGTCAAGATTTAAATTAATTTAGAGGTATATTTAATTAATTTTATGCAATAGTCTTCAAGAGACGACTGATCGCAGATTTAACCTCTATTAATCTTTTATTCCTGTAATCGAAAATTATGAAGAAACTGATATTCAGACAGGTCGAAACTCCAATTCAGTTTTCAATTAGCTTGGTCAGTGTCGTAAGCCTATGGAGGGGGCTAAGGCCATCTATATTACAGGGCATTTGATATTGCTGTCGCAAGTTGGGTGATGATTCTATTTGTAGAATCGATCGGTATACGGTGGTGTTCCTACAAGCGATTTTATAATTTCGGTTTGGATTTTGGTTGACACTGCAACATCGCAGTGGAATATTATTATGTGGACATGTTTAAGGATTTTTGTCATTATCACCCGTGGAATCCTCCCTAAACGTAATTTTTATTTGTTTAAATTTTAACCACCAAAAGGACTCTCGGCATTAGATTTCAAAGTATTTTTCCAATACTCGATGTATAGGGGCTCTGGCTTCCTTTCAAAGGATAAGTCCATTCTACCATGTTATCGATTGCCAAGTGTAAAAGGACAGGGGCAACGAGTGGTACAAACCCCACCTCCCGCAATTGAGCTACAGCAAGCGAATGCCGCTGCTTGCTCGTTGAGAAGGCCCAATTTCGTAGTCTAACTTGCCCGGTTGCAGAGGCATTGGCTCCGTCCCCTGGGTATCGTCGGATGGCCAAGTCCTTTCTTTACACAAGTTAACACTAGATGTGACCAATGCTATAAACACTCCTTTTTAGGCTCCAACATTAAGGTTTCGGAAACTGTTAATGCCGAATTCTCCATTAGAATTAGATGTAGGAAGGCTATGCTATCAGCGCATAGAGCTTGTTATGCTCAAGCTTGCATGGTTCATGAGACAACGCTATTCAAAAATGTCAAGGATTACTTGATAGCGTGGACGATGTAGCGAACAATAGGGCATTTGTTTTTGGGTCCTTGATTCTTAAGGCTTATTCTATCGGCGCTCTGGCTCTTCAGGTTCGAAATTGAGCAGCAGCAACTACCTTATCCTACTAACCAATTACCTGAATATGTTTTTTATTAATTTCAATGACGTGGTATATCATCAATACAACAACTGGGAAAAGCAACTTTTTTTGCAAGTGTCCAATGGCTTCTTAAATCGTTCAAAATTAAGTGCTCATTGTTCAAAGTTCAGTGGGAAGGCATCGTTTCGTTCACTTTGAAGATTAATTTACAGTTATTCCAGATACTGTTCTAAATGCTTTGGAATTCTTCGATACGGCCACCAGAGGGTTATGTTATGACTTTCAAAATTTAAACAAAAAAATCCGAACAAGCGGAGAAGTAGTGGAAGCAAAGACTGATTTCTGAATTAATTAAATTTCTAATGAAAACATCATTTCGAAGTAACTCATTTCTTTGTTTGCACAACATTCTGAAACAGATATGCTCTCGAAACGCAATATCGTAAAAGAGATAATTTCATAAGTGATATAGGTACAACTAGCGGAATTTGCAAACGACGTTTTAGTTGTAACGGTCTCCGCAATAATGATATTTCAAACATATTCATGGACAGCTTCTTGCAAAAATGTACTGTTTCAGAAATATAAGCAAGAAAAAAACAGTGAAAATTTGGGAGTTTTTCGTGTTTTCGACCTTGTTCTGCAAAGAAATTTTGATAAGAAGCTTCGAATTCGTGCTCAGTACCCACAAAAAAAAATCTCTCCCACATTTTGCAATCACAAGTACTAGGTTTTTGGTTATTAAATTAAAGTAAGTACATTTGAAAATGTTATCTGAAAACGTTTCAAATGTACAATTCCATCAGTCACGTTGCATATATGCAAATCTCTTCCCGAAATAAATTCCTGGGTTCGCCCCTGATGTTCGAAAATCTATAAATCTACGAACTTTTCAAAACATTCAATTGAAATCATAATTTTAAATTTTTACACTCTTTATTCCGTTTGGTTTAAAGTTAAGTTGAAACCCAACATCTTGCTTTATTTAATTCTGTCCACGACGTCTATTGGCCTGTTGGCGCCGTCGGCGTTGTACCGGCTGACGTCTTCGACGTTGCGCTTTTTGACGTCTGCGTTGTAATGGCCGACGTCGTCGACGCTGTGCTGGATGGCGTCTTCGTCTTTGTTGTCTGCGCTGATTACGTCTGCGCTTCTCTGCGTTCGGACGCGTAGATGGACGACCGCCGGGAGTATCGATTGGTGTCTCTCCGCCAGGGGTGTCGATTGGTGTTTCTCCGCCGCTGGGAGTATCGACTGGAGTTTCACCGGGAGTTTCAGCAGATGTTTCTCCGGCAGCGTCATCTACTGGCGTTTCGGCTTCGGGTGAATCGTATTCGGCATAATCCGAATAGTCCACTAGAGTGTCTTCACCCGGTTTTCCCTTATCAGCAACTTGGCGAGCATATCTGCGAAGGCTTTCCAACTCTGCAGAATCCTGTTGAGTTGGAATAGGTAAATAAATAGATAAATTAGGCATGCAAGGTTGTACTTACATCACGAGCGGAAATTGAAGCAGCCCAAATAACGGGCGCAAATAGCGCAATCGCAAGTGTGAGGAAAATAACTTTCATGGTAGATGAAAGTTAAATTTTTATTAAAATTTCTTTTGCCTAGCAAATCGTATTTATACTTTCGCATCGAAATTCTACGTACATAAGTGAGCATTTGCGGCAATGCAGCTGTATTAACAGGTAATTCAAATAAATTGACTCTATAATATTTGCCATTATACTTGCTAAAATTGTGAGTATGTACATTTTATATTTCTGCTTAAATTGGCAAAGTCTAATATTGGTTTTGTATCTGGTATATGACATTGGGTGTTTGACCAACCTTGTTAAGCTTAAACTTTTTCACTAAGACTTTTAAGTCGTCGAGTCAAACTACATATATTATTATGAATGTATGGCTACTTTATTGCTAATAGATCAATTGGAGCTCAGCCGGGAAGTTGTTATATTTCAGAACAGGCCTAAGGGCGTAGATCCCTCAACTTATAACCCGATCAAACTTATTTCGCCAAAGTCACATCTTGGACGAATCTCCGTAGCTAAATAAACTCTTATCTCAGGCAAAGCAACAAAAACATTGTTGTTGGACGGTGGGTGTAGCATGCTCAAAAAATGATTTGAGTTATCCACCGCCCAGTTTGTCCATAGTGGGACAGCACAAGTATGCATACTTCAGCGAGTTACGGCACACAGAGTGCATTTCGAGTCGGTTTCGAACTAGTATTACATGGATGGCGCGCTGCAATTCTCATCAGATGCCTCTACGTATGCAGCGCTTCATGTAATACCGAATCGGTGGATAACCATTGCCTAGCCCATTTAAAATGATTCGATACCAGGGTGTATTTCGTGTCATAAGAGGATCGTACACCTTTGCCTGGTTGAGTCCGATAATGCCTCTCCTGGTATTACGTGACGATGACGCGCTGCATACGTAGAGGCATCTGATGAGAATTGTAGCGCGCCATGTAATACTAGTTCGACTCGACTCGAAATACTCTCTTCTCTCAGGCACTGAGCTAACTTGCATCAGGCACCGCACTGTCAGAGTCAATGTTCTCAGCAGTTAGATTATACTTATGTGTAAGGAGTTTTAGTCCGCAGTCATATTCGCTTTTTAAAGAGAAAAAATAGAGTAAGGCAAATTTTTGTTGTTTTTGACTCTGTGGAGCCCCAGGAGTCTCGAAACTCATTTTGCTAAGAAAAATTTTGATCGGAAAGGTCCCGAAAAGGACAAAAAAGGACTATATATAATTTTTAACCGGAGGTCGGCATGCGAGCTATCATATCACAGAGGATTTCACATATCGGGTGTTTGTTTCCTGTTTCAAGGACCCTCAACGGATTAAATACAATACGGCCATAACTACGCGAAAAATTCAAGTTGTCACTCCGTTTTTCATTCTAGGATTCTACCACTAATTTTGCTAAGAAAATATTTGATGGCAAAGCTCGGAAAAGGATATAAAAGGACACTAATTAAACCTTGAACGAACGTGGACATGCGGGGTGTTAGATCTAAGAGGACGTCGAGTACATTACATATTCGGTATTTTCATCCATTTTCAAGGACCTTCAATAGAGTTGCGTTTTGCGTTTTAATGAAAAGTTTTCATGTGTTCTGTAATTTATCATCTGAATCTTTCAAAGCCATAACTATGCAAAAATTTGAAGTTGCCACTACTTCCTTAACTTTTTAGAATCTATAATAACTGAAGATTCTGCCATTTATTTTGCTAAAGAAAATTTTGATCTGGAAGGTCCCAAAAAGTACCTGAATTAATCCCTGATCGGACGTGGGTTTGGAAAAATATAGAAGATAAGTTACGGGAAACACGAACATTTTTCATTTACATTTAAGCCTGAGTTAGTCTGTTTAGGGTCCTTGAAACAGGAAACAAACACCGGATATGTAATGTACTCGACTTTGCCTTTGATATGACACTCCGCATGCCTATGTTCGATCAAGGATAGTGTCCTTTTTCAGAGCTTTCCAAACGACTTTTTTTTTTAGCAAAATGAGCTTCAGACTCCAAGCACCCTACAGAATCGAAAACAAGCAAAATTAGACTTACTCTATTTTTTTCTATGTGGAGGCCTGAATTGGGATATTTTGACTGGACTATTTAAGCTGCCAACCAGAAAGCAGTTAGAAAAACCTTCAACTCAAATACACTAACATTAGGTCATGTCAGACACGTCTTTACATCTAAAAATAAAATAAGCGGCACGACAGTTCAACACTCCACCAAGGCCACAGATCCAATTTCCAAGATCCTAACTGCATTTATGTAGAGGTGTTGAGATCAACAGCATCCTCAGCAGAGTTATTCATCCCCATAAATTAGTAATCACTTAACATCTGACTGAGACCATCATCGTCCGCAACATATGGGTCGTGAGTTCAAAAACACAATAAAGTGACTCATGGTGAGATTCGAACCCGCGACCGTGTGCACCAAAGGTGAGCGCACTAACCATTGCCCCAGATAAACGTCTCAAAATCATGCTGATGGGGTATATTCAGCGATCTAGCTAAAATTGTCCAGCCAGGAGAGATCTTCTCAATCATCACCTTCTTACCGTATTTAAAAAAAAAATCTAATGTTGCATCTGAATCGCCAAGTGACTACAGTAAAACCTTTTACTCCAAACTTATAGATACTCGTACTTTAAAATATGCACAAAGCCATAGATTTGCAATATAAATTTATTTTTCATTTTGACAATTCGCAGTATACATTTTCTATCAGCCTGTTCGGTTTTATCCGCGACCTCCTTGCTGACGTCTACCGCGTTGTTGCTGACGTCGATTACAGTTTCGTCGTCGCGCTGGTTGGCGTCTTCGTTGTTGTCGACGTCTGCCTTTTAGTGCTTGTTGCCGACGCTGTTGCTGACGTCTACGACGTAACATCTGCTGTCTACGTAATCGTGCTAAAAGTTGTCTTCGAATTGCAGCTGCGTTACCACCATTGTTTCCGTTTCCGGGTTGGTTGCCTCCATTTCCGGGTTGATTACCTCCATTTCCCGGTTGGTTACCTCCATTTCCGCCGTCTACATCAGTTCCGCCTCCGGGAGTTTCCCCTGTACCACCGCCAGGAGTTTCTCCGGTACCACCTCCTGGTGTTTCACCGGTACCACCACCAGGAGTTTCTCCGGGAGTTTCGCCAGCACCATCTCCTGGGGTTTCGCCACCATCATCGGCACCATCATCGGCACCATCATCGGCACCATCGTCTGGTGTCTCTTCTTCGCCGTCTTCAGGGACTTCTGTATCATCCGGTGTGTTGTCTGCTGGATCTACTGGTGTTTCAGCACCATCCTCACGAACAAATCTGTTTAGACTTAGCGATTCGCCAGCATCCTGTAAATAAGAAAAATGGTTCAAAGAGGCGTTTACGGATGAAAAAAATAATCAAAGTAAATACTTCGGCAACCGGAATGGATGCAGCCCAAATTAATGGCGCTAGTAGCACTACTACGACAATGCCGAGTGAAATGACTTTCATCGTTAGATGTTGAAAGTCAAATTTCAATTAAATTAATCGTTTACCACCAAGTGCTATTTATACATATCTAAAAACTGGGGAATTTTGTAAAATCATTTTTTACTTGCAGTAAAAATGCAGCTGTATTAACAAAATGTTTTAGGAAAATACTGTGAAATACATATTCGTCATAAATTGACAGCTGCTAATCTTTTTCCAGGAATAGCGCCTAGTCAATTTTTTTACCAAATAAGTATTTCAAAAAGCTGTAAAAAAAATACGAAATAACTTATAAGCGCATTGGAAAATTAAATTTTTACAGCGCAAATCTTTGAACAAGGTAAATAACGTTTCTTGGTAGGACACCTACACCATTCTTATTGTTCATTTCAATTTGGTGATTCATATTGACCGAAGTCCAAGCCTGACGACTGTCCATATTGATGTGTTCCCAGAGATCTGGATGCCCAGAAGCGTGACGTAAGGAGGCTTCGGATGCTTTTCCAGCCAGCCACAGTGAGCCACTATACTGATGCGGCGTCAATTGGTCGTAAGCTAAGCGAAGTACAAGGAAGATCATTAGAGGCACTTTGTCAGCAGCTCTTTGGACGAGCCCTGGGGAAATGCCTATAGGCTTTGTAGAGGCAAACGGGCATGGTGTAAATTATCCAGTTTCGCGTTGAATTGAGTACAAGCAGTGTTGTCAACTCATTTATTCGATGAGTAAGTAGTTTTTTTCGCAAAAGTAAGTAGAAAGGTATAAAAGTAAGTATAGATTGACAAAACACGGATTAATGTAAGGTGACCAGACTCTCGAATGCCTAATGTTTTACAACTTGCGGGTTCGGTTCACCCCCCCCCCCCCTTTCACCTGATTTGGAGAAAGCATAATATGTCACGTGGCTACCACCAATAAGCATGTCATAAAACGACCACATACTGTCCTTCCTTTCATAAGTGATATCTTCGTAAACAGGATTGAGGAAGACTATTAGCCGATATTCTAGCAATTAGGTGATGTACATTGGGAAAACTATGTTCTATTGATACTAAACAGGACCCATAAAGAAGCCCAAAGGTTCATAGTGTCCTCATTGATAAAACTTCATCAGCATGTGAAGAACAAATGTATGTTTTAACACTCGAAGCTATAACAAGCAAGGGAGTAAGCGTAGCCAGGATCTCGTTTAGAAGGTGCAAGACCAAAATCTGTTCAACACCATGACCTCTGAATTGCCCCATTTTGTTACAAAATATGTTACAAATTTCAAAACCTTATTTTAAGAAAGGACAATTGAGAATGTGCTTTTTCAAATTTTGAATTTCAGTGTTTGAGACTGCAGTCTCAGCAGCATTATGCGGATGATGATTACTTTTCCTGTCTCTGCCAATCTGAGATCCTCAAACAGGAATCATGTAGTTGTTTATTTGATGTACGGAAATGTTTGTGCCGTGCTAGGAGTCGGCACAAAGGTCTGGCCAGACCTTTGGCACTATATTTTGGTCAAAAAAGTATAGAAGATGAAATCGCAGCAATTTCATATTTCATGATATCCTAGAATAATATGTTTCGAAGCATTTTGCAAAAATTTGAAAAAATCGGTTGAAGTTTTGAGTATGTTTTTGATGATTTTCAATTTTTTTTTTTTTGAAAAAATTGCTTTATTATACAAAAAAATGTTAACAATGTGTTATAAAATTATTTGTGCAACCCACTTAAGCCGAGGCTCGTGTGTGAGAGTTGCAACCTATGTATTCATTTACATGATTATTTACAATTTAATTCTGTTAAACAAAAAATTATACTTCTGTGTGATTCTATTTCGATAAAATAATTCATATTGATTGACTAATACTAATGATTTCATGAAATATTTATAGTGCTTTTTGATACCCAATAGGTCTGGCAAGACCTATAGTTTTCCCCCCATTTTTGTCTTGAGGTAAAAAGTGAAAATATTAAATTCTCTTAAAATTCTCTTATTTATGATGTAATGATATTATTAAAATTCAATTTGTACGATAAACCATAAAATTTTTTGAGATTTTCCTTTAAAAAGCCCTGAAGTTCGGAAATTGGATATGCCCAATTTTATATTATCTTATAACATCACCTAATCAACTGAGATTTGACTGACTCTAGGAAATTCAAATGAGTTTTATTTCCTTTGTAATAGTAAGAACTAAGTATTGGCGACTTACGAACGTGTTTCTAAATAAATTTAATTGAGATATTTACGGAAAATTAAGAATGAAATGATTTTTGCGCCTGAAAATTCCCCATTTCTTTCTATCTATTTCCCCAAATCTGCAGACTAATATCGGGGTAAAATCTACCAACAAAGCACCAAATATTTCCCCAAAGATATTGGAATCTGAAAATTCGATTAAACTTTCTGTACGAATACGCAATGAAAGAAGAGAAGCAAAAAAAGAAGAAAATAAGGGAGAAACATGTTTGTACTAATACCACCTCAAAATATGTCTCCTTAAAAACGCTTCCAGTATATCTACAAAAACGATTTTAATGCTTTTATTGTTTACAAATGGCTGTAAAGAATGAGTAGAATGATTCTACCGATAAAAAATTCACTTTTTCTAAAAAATAAAAAAATTTCTCAGTAGGTCCAGCCAGAGCTATTGGGTATATAATATGCATATTGTAGTAGGTGCCGACAGAAGGGTTAAAAGCTTCGTTTTGTTTCGTTCATTGCAATAGGTAAACTGATATTTCGTTGGGCAGACAACTCTTAAGCGGTTAGCGGCTGCCTAAATATAGGCAGTGCAATGTTCTATACAAATCTGCCAAATTTCAAAATTTTCCACTCCGAGCTATGGACATTTTTCGCTTAGAAAACACAAAAGTGCGGATAGGTATGACCTTGAAATTTGGAGGAAATGTGAGCGGCAGTAGCTCTACAAACTAGAAAATGCCTATTCGGAAAGATCGGTCAAAGTCTTCCCGAGTTATCGAGAATGAATGATAGCCAAACATAAAAGCGCGACTATCTTGCTAAATATCGATCGTACAAGAGCCAGCTAGAACATTGAAATTTTCGCCAAATATGGGCAGTACGGTGCTCCAGAAGTTTGCCAAATTTTTTGGACAATTTTCGAACAGAAAAGACAAAAGTCGAATGCGAATAGATACATATATGGAGGAAATGTGAGCAGCAAGTAGCTCTACAAGTGCGTTAAATTTCAGGAAGTTCGACCACCTGAGTTATCGAAAATGAACGTTTGCCAAATGAAAGTGCGATTATCTTGACTGATCACAGGCCTTACCGAAGAGTTTATTAGGTTTCTATGCGTGGCATTGGGAATGCTGTTCATTTTGCTGTACATTTACTAATGCTATGTACGACAGGTCAATATGCTATACTGTATAGCAAAATGCTGTACGTCTGGTCAGCTTGTTTTAATGCAATCTACTGAAGCAATTATTTGCGCTGCAACGTTTCATTTAAAAAGTAAAGTTCCAAAATCCTAAAAAAGTGAGGAAAATGAAAGCCATACTACCAAACCCAACTAAGAATTTTAACACTTTAAGATTTCATAGAATATTTTCCACAATAGTAATCGGAGGACACTCCTTACTATAAAAACGAAATAATAATGAAATAAGGGCATTTGGCGCCGATTTTTTTTTTTAAATTTGCAAAACCATCTACATACAAAGCCAGGAAAATCTGCATTGCCAGCTAGCCGGGTATTGCGCTTCGTACTAGTGGGTAGATTGCCATAAATTTGCTATTTCATTCAAACCAATGAAATTCGTAAAATCGCTGGCGGTTTAGTAATAATGGAGATTTTCTACTTCAGGGCTTTAGATAAAGGTTTTGTAATTTTGGTAAGTAAATCGTATTTACATTGAAAGAATGTAATACAATATCGGTTCAGAATTTTTATCAGAAATAAGTAGAATTAAGTGACCAGTAAGTAGGTAAGTAGCAATGCGAAAAAGTAAGTAGATCTACTTACTAGTAGCTAGAGTTGGCAAGCCTGGTACAAGGCGTATGTAAGTGTAGGGAGAGCATTGAGGCTCTCGTTGCTCTGGGCTGTGAGTGGGTTACGAAGGAGGGAGAAATGCCCTTCTGCAAACGGCTGAGATCGAGACGGAAAGGTTCATACACCGGAAATCTCCTGGACTCAATGGAATGACTGGCCAGATGTAACTGTATCTGGAACGCTGACCTTGAAGGCACGCATGCTTTGTGTGGTTGATATGCTGAGGCGTGTTTTGCGCAAAGAATGGGGTTCGGTAGACGTGCAGTCCGTGTGATCTATGATTCGCTTTTTGTGGCGTCTGCTATACTATTGGCGTTGCAGCTCTCTAGACTGCGTTCTCATCTGCTCACGGAAGTCAGCAGCTCAATACGGTTCAGCGCATCACAATATATGCTTGTATATCAGTATGTCTTACAATTTTGACGCCATGCAGGTATTGATAGGGGTTAACTCGCTTGATATCGAGATGAGCGGTACGGAACTGCCTTTCATACCGAAGACTGTTCATAAGGCGGCATAGGATAATGATTCGCAGTTACAAATTGTCGCTCCACACAGCACTACATTGGCTCACCGCTCCGAATGATGACCACGATTAAACTCATATTGATCTCCGGGTTGATAATGTAATCGCCAACACCTGCTCTCTTTTCGGAGCAAGTCCACACGATGTGGACCATAGTTTGGATGGCCCAGCTGCTCGCACGCATCTAAAACCAATCGTGTTCTCTATGTATATGTGTATATGAAATATAGTTGCGGCTTGAACTCGTGGCTTGGAGTGGTTAATCGATGTTGTTGCGACCGCAATTACGAATTAGCGAATAAGCTTTGGTTTCTCTCTGGAGTAGTTTTGCGATTTTTTTTTTAAGACGCTCTATGCTACATAATTGTATCTTTTTCTCGTTTCTCGGCTCCCCAAAACTATCTTAGTAGTATACAGTCTAGCTACACAGAAGTTCTCTTAACCAAAAATCACAATCTGTAGCTCCCAAATACTTAGCTATCGTCTTTTGGCGAAAAAAAGTGTTGCAAGCTACGAATACGCTATTTCTGAGAGATCGCATATCCTTGAAAATAAAATATGACAAATGCCTTGAAGGATCGCACGCTAGTAGGTGCAAATTTATGCATAATTTGCTGAAGTGAATATGTGATCATGCCTTGGACAAATCTCTATTATAAGGGTTTAATTAGCTATGGACACTGTGCTAACTCGAATCAGGCACCACACTGTCAGAGTCAATGTTCTCGACAGGGTTAAATTATACTCATGTGTAAGTTTTAGCTGCCAACTAGAAAGCAGTTGGACAAACCTTCAACGCAAATACTCATTGAGGGTCGATATATCTGAAACCACTATAGCATTAGGTCATGTCAGACACGTCTTAACATCTTAAAATAAAATAACCGGCACGTTCAAGATTGCACCAAGACCGCAGATCCAATTTCCAATATCCTAACTGCATTTATGTAGAGGTGTTGAGATCAACAGAATGCTCCGCAGAGTTTTTTATCCTCATAAATGGATATTCGCTTAACATCATAGACCGTCATTTATGGGTCGTGAGATCAAAAACACTATAAAGTTATTTTGGTCATGGTGAGACTCGAACTCACGACCGTGATCACCGAAGGTGAGCGCACTAACCACTGCGCATGCTAGACTAACGGCTCAAGATTTTCCTGGGTATATTCAGCGATCTAGATTTTCCAGCGAGAAGAGATCTTTTCAGTCAGCAACTTCTTACCATATTTCAAAAAAAGAAAGAAAAATCCAGAGTTGCATCTGAATCGCCAAGTGACTACAGTAAAACCTTCTACTCCCAACTTATAGAAACTTTAAAAATATGCACAAAGCCATAGATTTGCAATATAAATTTATTTTTCAATTTTCTTTTTGACAATTCGCAGTATAAGACCTTGCTGACGTCGATTACGATTTCGTCGGAGCGCTTGCTGGCGTCGCCGTCGTCGTGCTTGCAGACGTCTTCGTCGTTGTTGTTGACGTCTGCGTCTTAGTGCTTGTCGCCGACGCTGTTGCTGACGTCTACGACGTAACATCTGCTGTCTACGTATTCGTGCTAGACGTTGTCTTCGAATTGCAGCAGCGTTACCGCCATTGTTTCCGTTTCCCCCGTTCCCGGGTTGGTTACCTCCATTTCCGGGTTGATTACCCCCATTTCCGGGTTGGATACCTCCATTTCCGGGTTGGTTTCCGCCATTTCCGCCTCCTACATCAGTTCCTCCTCCGGGAGTTCCTCCAGTACCACTTCCAGGAGTCCCTCCAGTACCACCACCGGGAGTTCCTCCAGTACCACCTCCGGGAGTACCTCCAGTACCACCTCCGGGAGTTTCTCCAGTACCACCTCCGGGAGTTCCTCCAGTACCACCTCCGGGAGTTTCTCCAGTACCACCTCCGGGAGTTCCTCCAGTACCACCTCCTGGTGTTTCACCTGCACCACCTCCGGGAGTTTCGCCAGCACCATTTCCTGGGGTTTCGCCTGCACCACCTCCGGGAGTTTCACCAGCACCATCCCCTGGGGTTTCGCCTGCACCATCCCCTGGAGTTTCGCCTGCACCATCCCCTGGAGTTTCGCCTGCACTGTCGTCTGGAGTTTCGCCTGCACCATCGCCTGGAGTTTCTCCTGCATCAGTATCGCTTCCACCATCTTCGGGAGTCTCGCCAGCGTCATCATCTACTGGAGTCTCGCCACCATCATCGGCACCATCATCGGCACCATCATCGGCACCATCATCGGCACCATCATCAGCACCATCATCGGCACCATCATCGGCACCATCATCGGCACCATCGTCTGGTGTCTCTTCTTCGCCGTCTTCAGGGACTTCTGTATCATCCGGTGTGTTGTCTGCTGGATCTACTGGTGTTTCAGCACCATCCTCACGAACAAATCTGTTTAGACTTAGCGATTCGCCAGCATCCTGTAAATAAGAAAAATGGTTCAAAGAGGCGTTTACGGATTGAAAAATAGTCAAAGTAAATACTTCGGCAACCGGAATGGATGCAGCCCAAATTAACGGCGCTAGTAGCACTACTACGACAATGCCGAGTGAAATGACTTTCATCGTTAGATGTTGAAAGTCAAATTTCAATTAAATTAATCGTTTACCACCAAGTGCTATTTATACATATCTAAAAACTGGGGAATTTTGTAAAATCATTTTTTACTTGCAGTAAAAACGCAGCTGTATTACCAAAATGTTTTAGGAAAATACTGTGAAATACATATTCGTCATAAATTGACAGCCGCTAATCTTTTTCCAGGAATAGCGCCTAGTTAATATGTTTACCAAATAAGTATTTCAACAAGCTGTAATAAAAAAATACGAAAATAACTTATAAGCGCATTGGAAAATTAAATTTTGACAGCGCAAATCTTAGAACAAGGTAAATAACGTTTCTTATTAGGACACCTACACCATTCATATTTTTCATTTCAATTTCGTGATTCATATTGACCGAAGTCCAAGCCTGACGACTGTCCATATTAATGTGTTCCCAGAGATCTAGATGCCCAGAAGCGTGACGTAAGGAGGCTTCGGATGCTTTTCCAGCCAGCCACAGTGAGCCACTATACTGATGCGGCGTCAATTGGTCGTAAGCTAAGCTAAGTGCAAGGAAGATCATTAGAGGCGCTTTGTCAGCAGCTCTTTGGACGAGCCCTGGGGAAATGCCTATAGCCTTTGTAGAGGCAAACGGGCATGGTGTGAATTATCCAGCTTCGGGTTGAATTGAGTACAACACAATGCGTATGTTAGTGTAGGGAGAGCATTGAGGCTCTCGTTGCTCTGGGCTGTGAGTGGGTTACGGAGGAGGGAGAAATGGCCTTCTGCAAACGGCTGAGATCGAGACGGAAAGATTCATACACCGGAAATCTCCTGGACTCAATGGAATGACTGGCCAGATGTAAATGTATCTGGAACGCTGACCTTGAAGGCACGCATGCTTTGTGTGGTTGATATGCTGAGGCGTGTTTTGCGCAAAGAATGGGGTTCGGTAGACGTGCAGTCCGTGTGATCTATGACTCGCTTTTTGTGGCGTCTGCTATACTATTGGCGTTGCAGCTCTCTAGACTGCGTTCTCATCTGCTCACGGAAGTCAGCAGCTCAATACGGTTCAGCGCATCACAATATATGCTTGTATATCAGTATGTCTTACAATTTTGACGCCATGCAGGTATTGATAGGGGTCAACTCGCTTGATATCGAGATGAGCGGTACGGAAACTGCCTTTCATACCGAAGACTGTTCATAAGGCGGCATAGAACCTCTCCAACAACCAACAGCCATCTCTCCTAATTATTCGCAGTAACAAATTGTCGCTCCACACAGCACTACATTGGCTCAACGCTCCGAATGATGACCACGATTAAACTCATATCGGTCTCCGGGTTGATAATGTAATCGCCAACACCTGCTCTCTTTTCGGAGCAAGTCCACACGATGTGGAACATAGTTTCGATGGCCCAGCTGCTCGCACGCATTTAAAACCAATCGTGTTCTCTATGTATATGTGTATATGAAATATATACGTAGTTGCGGCTTGAACTCTTGGTATGGAGTGGTTAATCGATGTTGTTGCGACCGCAATTACGAATTAGCGAATAAGCTTTGGTTTCTCTCTGGAGTAGTTTTGCGATTTTTTTTAAGACGCTCTATGCTACATAATTGTCTCTTTCTCTCGTTTCTCGGTTCCCCAAAACTATCTTAGTAGTATACAGTCTAGCTACACAGGAGTTCTCTTAACCAAAAATCACAATCTGTAGCTCCCAAATACTTAGCTATCGTCTTTTGACGAACAAAAGTGTTGCAAGCTACGACAGCGCTATTTCTGAGAGGTCGCATATCCTTGAAAATAAAATATGACAAATGCCTTGAAGGATCGCACGCTAGTAGGTGCAAATTTATGCATTATTTGCTGAAGTGAATATTTGATCATGCCTTGGACGAATATAGCTAGCTAATTATATGGGTTTCATTAGGTATCGACACTGTGCTAACTCGAATTAGGCACCACACTGTCAGATTCAATGTTCTCAACAGGGTTAAATTATACTCATGTGAAAGGAGTTTTAGCTGCCAACTAGAAAGCAGTTGGACAAACCTTCAACGCAAATACTCATTTAGCGCCGATATATTTGAAACCACAAGCATTAGATCATGTCAGACACGTCTTAACATGTTAAAATAAAATAACCGGCACGTCCAAGATTGGACCAAGACCGCAGATCTAATTTCCAAGATCCTAACTGCATTTATGTAGAGATCTTTTCAATCACCAACTTCTTACCATATTTAAAAAAAAAAATCCAGAGTTGCATCTGAATCGCCAAGTGACTACAGTAAAACC
Organism: Microchrysa polita; assembly: GCA_949715475.1. Taxonomy (NCBI): domain Eukaryota; kingdom Metazoa; phylum Arthropoda; class Insecta; order Diptera; family Stratiomyidae; genus Microchrysa; species Microchrysa polita. The sequence continues at coordinate 28,620,178 of OX454416.1, forward strand.
TTCTACTCCCAAGTTATAGAAACTTTAAAAATATGCACAAAGCGATAGATTTGCAATATAAATTTATTTTTCAATTTTCATTTTGACAATTCGCAGTATACATTTTCATCAGCCTGTTGAGTTTTAACCACGACCTCCTTGCTGACGTCGAATACGATTTCGTCGTTGCGCTTGCTGGCGTCGCCGTCGTTGGGCTTGCTGACGTCTTCGTCGTTGCTGTTGACGTCTGCGTATTAGTGCTTGTCGCCGACGCTGTAACTGACGTCTACGACGTAAAATCTGCTGTCTACGTATTCGTGCTAGAATTTGTCTTCGAATTGCAGCAACGTTACCGCCATTGTTTCCGTTTCCCCCGTTTCCGGGTTGGTTACCTCCATTTCCGGGTTGATTACCTCCATTTCCGGGTTGGTTACCTCCATTTCCGCCTCCGGGAGTTCCTCCAGTACCACCTCCAGGAGTCCCTCCAGTACCACCACCGGGAGTTCCTCCAGTACCACCTCCGGGAGTTCCTCCAGTACCACCTCCGGGTGTTCCTCCAGTACCACCACCGGGAGTTCCTCCAGTACCACCTCCGGGAGTTCCTCCAGTACCACCTCCGGGAGTTCCTCCAGTACCACCTCCGGGAGTTTCTCCAGTACCACCTCCGGGAGTTTCTCCAGTACCACCTCCGGGAGTTCCTCCAGTACCACCTCCGGGAGTTCCTCCAGTACCACCTCCTGGTGTTTCACCTGCACCACCTCCGGGAGTTTCACCAGCACTATCCCCTGGAGTTTCGCCTGCACCACCTCCGGGAGTTTCACCAGCACTATCCCCTGGAGTTTCGCCTGCACTGTCGTCTGGAGTTTCGCCTGCACCATCCCCTGGAGCTTCCCCTGCACTGTCGTCTGGAGTTTCGCCTGCACCATCGCCTGGAGTTTCTCCTGCATCAGTATCGCTTCCACCATCTTCGGGAGTCTCGCCAGCGCCATCATCTACTGGAGTCTCGCCACCATCATCGGCTCCATCGTCTGGTGTCTCTTCTTCGCCGTCTTCAGGGACTTCTGTATCATCCGGTGTGTTGTCTGCTGGGTCTACTGGTGTTTCAGCACCATCCTCACGAACAAATCTGTTTAGACTTAGCGATCCGCCAGCATCCTGTAAATAAGAAAAATGGTTCAAAGAGGCGTTTACGGATGAAAAAAATAATCAAAGTAAATACTTCGGCAACCGGAATGGATGCAGCCCAAATTAACGGCGCTAGTAGCACTACTACGACAATGCCGAGTGAAATGACTTTCATCGTTAGATGTTGAAAGTCAAATTTCAATTAAATTAATCGTTTACCACCAAGTGCTATTTATACATATCTAAAAACGGGAATTCTGTAAAATTATTTTTTACATGCAGCTGTATTAACAAAATGTTTTACGAAAATACTCATGAAATACATATTCGTCATAGATTGACAGCCGCTAATCTTTTCCCAGAAATAGCGCCTAGTTAATATTTTGACCAAATAAGTATTCCAACAAGCTGTAAAAAATACGAAAATAACTTATAAGCGAAAAGGAAATTTGAATTTGTACTGCGCAAATCCTACAACGAGGTGAATGGTGTTTCTTGGCAGGACACCTACACCCTTTCTCATTTCAATTTTCTGATTCATATTAACCGAAGTCCAGGCGTGACGGCTTTCAATAATTATGCATTCCAGCCCAGAAATAGGCTGCGGCGTGTGCTATGGTAGACCAGAGATCTAGATCTCCAGAAGCATAACGTAAGGAGGCTTTGGAAGCATTTCCAGGAAGTCAGAGTGAGCTACATCATATGTGGTGGGAGAGCATTGAGGTTCTCATGAGCAATTTTTCCCCCACAACTGTGGGGGATCAGCTCGATAGTCTACTGCAACAGCAGAAGGTAGGCCTTTTCGGTACTCATATTTCAGTACCGGATACCGGTTTTCTTCAACACCCAGTGCTCTGGTACACGCAGCTTTTTTTTCCCAGCACCTCGGTTTCTTCTCAGGACCGTTTTTTCAACCAGGAGCCGGTTTTTTCAAACACATTTTTTTTTTGTTAATTTTTTAGAACCTGTTTAGTACTGTTTTCCAGAACCTTATTTCCTGAAAAAAAGGGCACCATTCTGAGGCGGGCAACTCCAACCTTTTTTTCTTGTTTCTTACCTCTAATTTGGGATCAGCGATACACAATTATTTTAGTGTTTCTTGCCACATCACATTGGATGAGTATTTCCCTAAGAAAAAAACGGAATGAATGAAATCATCGAACAGATAAACCCGATTCGTAGCTTAAAAAAAAAGACCCTAAAATGCGGTACAAAAGAACCTAGAACTCGATTCATTCGGTGCTGAAAAGGTGCAAAGAAAACCTAAAAAACAATACTAAAATACAACAGATGCTAAACAAACCTAAAAAAAAAGACCTGAAAAAATCCGGTTTTGCAAAAAACCGGGACCGGCCCATGGTTGAATAAAGACGGATATCGCTACTTCAAAATATTGGTACCAGTGTTGATTAAACACCGGTTTTAAACGTGTGTACCAGTATTAGGAACAGGCCTAGCAGCAGGTATACTGGGATATAGCTTAGGTATTATACCTGTTGGTACGGGATGGCGAGATAACAGCCAACGAGCACCGACGGACTGTAATTTCCACACTCAACCTACCTCATAAGGTAGGTGCGTTAGGGGCCCCGTGGCTTCAGGACGGTGAGGAGGTGCGCTACAATCAGTCGCCGCGCCGGGACACCTAGGACATCAGAGGTAGTAGAAAAGAATCGCATCCGTCTACCAAGCCATAACACTTGAAAAGAAAAACGTGCATTGCTTGAGGGAGGCCGATTCATCATTCATCATCGGTTCAGCGCATCACAATATATGCTTTACATCAGTATGTCCTACAATTTTGACGCCATGCAGGTATTGATAGGGGCCAACTCGCTTGATATCGAGATGAGCGGTACGGAAACTGCCTTTCATACCGAAGACTGTTCATAAGGCGGCATAGGACCTCTCCAACAACCAACAGCCATCTCTCCTGATGAATTGCAGTTACAAATTGTCGCTCCACACAGCACTACATTGGCTCAACGGTCCGAATGATGACCACGATTAAACTCATATCGGTCTCCGGGTTGATAATGTAATCGCCAACACCTGCTTTCTTTTCGGAGCAAGTCCACATGATGTGGACCATAGTTTCGGTGGCCCAGCTGCTCGCACGCATCTAAAACCAATCGTGTTCTCTATGTATATGTGTACATATATGAAATATAGTTGCGGCTTGAACTCTTGGTATGGAGTGGTTAATCGATGTTGTTGCGACCGCAATTACGAATTAGCGAATAAGCTTTGGTTTCTCTCTGGAGTAGTTTTGCGATTTTTTTTAAGACGCTCTATGCTACATAATTGTCTCTTTCTTTCGTTTCTCGGTTCCCCAAAACTATCTTAGTAGTATACAGTTTAGCTACACAGAAGTTGTCTTAACCAAAAATCACAATCTGTAGCTCCCAAATACTTAGCTATTGTCCTTTGGCGAACAGAAGTGTTGCAAGCTACGACTACGCTATTTCTGAGAGGTCGCATATCCTTGAAAATAAAATATGACAAATGCCTTGAAGGATCGCACGCTAGTAGGTGTAAATTTATGCATTATTTGCTGAAGTGAATATTTGATCATGCCTTGGACAAATATAGCTAGCTAATTATATGGGTTTAATTAGGTATGGACACTGTGCTAACTTGAATTAGGCACCACACTGTCAGATTCAATGTCCTCAACAGGGTTAAATTATACTCATGTGAAAGGAGTTTTAGCTGCCAACTAGAAAGCAGTTGGACAAACCTTCAACGCAAATACTCATTGAGGGCCGATATATTTGAAACCACAAGCATTAGATCATGTCAGACACGTCTTAACATGTTAAAATAAAATAACCGGCACGTCCAAGATTGGACCAAGACCGCAGATCTAATTTCCAAGATCCTAACTGCATTTATGTAGAGATCTTTTCAATCACCAACTTCTTACCATATTTAAAAAAAAAAAAAATCCAGAGTTGCATCTGAATCGCCAAGTGACTACAGTAAAACCTTCTACTCCTAACTTATAGAAACTTTAAAAATATGCACAAAGCGATAGATTTGCAATATAAATTTATTTTTCAATTTTCATTTTGACAATTCGCAGTATACATTTTCATCAGCCTGTTGAGTTTTAACCACGACCTCCTTGCTGACGTCGAATACGATTTCGTCGTTGCGCTTGCTGGCGTCGCCGTCGTTGGGCTTGCTGACGTCTTCGTCGTTGCTGTTGACGTCTGCGTATTAGTGCTTGTCGCCGACGCTGTAACTGACGTCTACGACGTAACATCTGCTGTCTACGTATTCGTGCTAGAATTTGTCTTCGAATTGCAGCAACGTTACCGCCACTGTTTCCGTTTCCCCCGTTTCCGGGTTGGTTACCTCCATTTCCGGGTTGATTACCTCCATTTCCGGGTTGGTTACCTCCATTTCCGCCTCCGGGAGTTCCTCCAGTACCACCTCCAGGAGTCCCTCCAGTACCACCACCGGGAGTTCCTCCAGTACCACCTCCGGGAGTTCCTCCAGTACCACCTCCGGGTGTTCCTCCAGTACCACCACCGGGAGTTCCTCCAGTACCACCTCCGGGAGTTCCTCCAGTACCACCTCCGGGAGTTCCTCCAGTACCACCTCCGGGAGTTCCTCCAGTACCACCTCCGGGAGTTTCTCCAGTACCACCTCCGGGAGTTCCTCCAGTACCACCTCCAGGAGTTCCTCCAGTACCACCTCCTGGTGTTTCACCTGCACCACCTCCTGGAGTTTCACCAGCACTATCCCCTGGAGTTTCGCCTGCACCACCTCCGGGAGTTTCACCAGCACTATCCCCTGGAGTTTCGCCTGCACTGTCGTCTGGAGTTTCGCCTGCACCATCCCCTGGAGTTTCGCCTGCACCATCGCCTGGAGTTTCTCCTGCATCAGTATCGCTTCCACCATCTTCGGGAGTCTGGCCAGCGCCATCATCTACTGGAGTCTCGCCACCATCATCGGCACCATCGTCTGGTGTCTCTTCTTCGCCGTCTTCAGGGACTTTTGTATCATCTGGTGTGTTGTCTGCTGGGTCTACTGGTGTTTCAGCACCATCCTCACGAACAAATCTGTTTAGACTTAGCGATTCGCCAGCATCCTGTAAATAAGAAAAATGGTTCAATGAGGCGTTTACGGATGAAAAAACAATCAAAGTAAATACTTCGGCAACCGGAATGGATGCAGCCCAAATTAACGGCGCTAGTAGCACTGCTACGACAATGCCGAGTGAAATGACTTTCATCGTTAGATGTTGAAAGTCAAATTTCAATTAAATTAATCGTTTACCACCAAGTGCTATTTATACATATCTAAAAACGGGAATTCTGTAAAATTATTTTTTACATGCAGCTGTATTAACAAAATGTTTTACGAAAATACTCATGAAATACATATTCGTCATAGATTGACAGCCGCTAATCTTTTCTCAGAAATAGTGCCTAGTTAATATTTTGACCAAATAAGTATTCCAACAAGCTGTAAAAAATACGAACATAACTTATAGGCGAATAGGAAATTTGAATTTGTACTGCGCAAATCCTACAACGAGGTGAATGGTGTTTTTTGGCAGGACACCTACACCCTTTCTCATTTCAATTTTCTGATTCATATGGTCCGAAGTCCAGGCGTGACGACTTTGAATAATTATGCATTCCCACACCGTTTTAGGTGTGAGGAATACTTTATTACACGTTGTACTGTTGATAAACTAGCTGTAACGCCGACTTTAGCTCCAATTCTAGCCGCTGATAGTGCAAAATTAGAGGCGGCTCGCAGAATGGCCCTTTTCTCTTTGGCGGTTTGGGCACCTCGCCTACGCCCTTTTATGTTTCGTCCATATCCACTTTTATTTTTTAAATAGTTAAACACAACCGATTTACTTTTTTTCACTATTTTCAAAATTTCGCGTAATCTGTGTTGTTCAATTCTCAAAACATCGATTTGAGTCATTTGCGTGGTATTTAATGCTTTTTCCTCTACCCATGATTACCGAAACTTAAAAAATTAAAGTCAAAACACAATCTGAGTGGATTAAAACAAAAACAGTTAGGATAAGATACTAGCACTTTCGAAATAACGACCGAATCGCAACTGTCCCTATTCAAGTGACCCAATTTTGAACATAGAATTTATTAATGCAACAGCAAACATAACTGTTGTTATTAAATGATTCATTTTTTTTCTCGCAAACTATGAGCAACATAATAGCCTTTGTAAACAAATACTCAGTTATCCTCTCCGTTACAAGGAAAAGGATATTTTGAGATAAACAACTCTCGAAAAGTTTGTCCTTATTCAAGTGACTGGGAGTGTATGTGGTGGGAGAGCATTAAGGTAATTTTCCCCCATAATAGTAATTTTCCCCCATAACTGTGGGGGATCAGCTCGATAGTCTGCTGCAACAGCAGAAGGTAGGCCTTTTCGGTACTCATATTTCAGTCCCGGATACCGGTTTTCTGCAACACCCAGTGCTCTGGTACACGCAGCTTTTTTTCCCAGCACCTCGGTTTCTTCTCAGGACCGTTTTTTCAACCAGGAGCCGGTTTTTTCAAACACATTTTTTTTTTCAATTTTTTAGAACCTGTTTAGTACTGTTTTTCAGAACCTTATTTCCTGAAAAAAAAAGGGCACCATTCTGGGGCGGGCAACTCCAACCACTTTTTCTTGTTTTTTACCTCTAATTTGGAATCAGTGATACAAAATTATTTGAGTGTTTTTTGCCACATCACATTGGATGAGTATTTCCCTAAGAACCCTAAGAAAAAAACGGAATGAATGAAGTCATCGAACACATAAAACCGATTTGTAGCTTTAAAAAAAAACCTAAAATGCGGTACAAAAGAACCTAGAACTCGGTTCATTCGGTGCTGAAAAGGTGCAAAGAAAACCTAAAAAACAATACTAAAATACAACAGATGCTAAACAAACCTAAAAAAAAAGACCTGAAAAAATCCGGTTTTGCAAAAAACCGCGACCGGCCCATGGTTGAATAAAGACGGATATCGCTACTTCAAAATATTGGTACCAGTGTTCATTAAACACCGGTTTTAAACGTGTGTTCCAGTATTAGGAACAGGCCTAGCAGCAGGTATACTGGGATATAGATTAGGTATTATACCTGTTGGTACGGGATGGCGAGATAACAGCCAACGACCATCGACGGGCTGTAATTTCCTCACTCAACCTACCTTATAAGGTAGGCGCGTTAGGGGCCCCGTGGCTTCAGAACGGCGAGGAGGTGCACTACAATCAGTCGCCGCGCCGGGACACCTAGGACATCAGAGGTAGTAGAAAAGAATCGCATCCGTCTACCAAGCCATAACACTTGAAAAGAAAAACGTGCATTGCTTGAGGGAGGCCGATTCACGTTACAAATGAATCCGTTTGTCGTATTCGATGACCGTCTGATAAACCTTTAAGCTACAGTCAGACCGTGCTAGTTACTAGCTACTAGTGCATGCATGCGGGAAATTTCCACGGTGACGACGACGTCAAAAACGACAGAGTGTCATGTAAATGGGTGACTACGCGTTGTTACGACGTCGTCACCGAAAGTGTGTGCTACTAGACGTGTAAATAGTCACCCTATCTACATAGGAATTAGTTGTATGCGCGAAATTACCACGGTGACGATGCGACGCGACGTCGTAAACAATCAAAAAAGTGTTATGCAATTTTACTAGTACCTAGTAAAATGTATCTATGCACATATATATGACATGATCAATAATACTGGCAAGAATATACGCTACAATTATTTCTCGGTAAATTTTGAATTAAAGGCTCAACTGATCGACACGAAATTCAGTGTGATTGTGTGGAATGGTAGGGTATTTGCTACGAATACCTTTGAGATTGGAAAATGTTAACAGGGTGTCCCAAAAGAGGTGCAAAAGTAGATCATTTTATTTGTCTTCGGAAAAGGGTGTATATCGACATGAAATTCAGTGTAAATATGTAGAATGATAGGGTATTTGCTACAAATACCTTTGAGATCAGAAAATGTTAACAGGGTGTCCTAATAGTCTAAGGAAATTGGACCAAAATATGGCCATCGAACGGCAAAAATCCTACATCGGAATTTTTTTTTGATTATGTTTGGGGATGGTCCCGAAATGATGGCATAGAAAGTCCCAACCGATTGGGGGCCCGCAACATTAAAAAAAGGGGGAAAGGAGGTATTTTTTTGGTTTTTTTGCGATTATTTCAAAAACGGCAAGAGATACACAAAAATGGTCTAAGGAAGAAAAAAAACTACATAAAATTACCTTTCCAATGATATAAAATACATTACACCCAGCAAAAACCGTGTATTAAAACCAATGAAGTTTTTACTTTACTTCTAGTAAACAGAAAATTTCTTTAAACGTATGAAGTCTGAATATATTTAATTAAAAATGCCATTGGATCAAATACACTTTCATAGAATTTAAAATTTCAGTAGTAATAGAATTAAAGCATGCCGACATACAACTAATGCAACAAATTAATTAGAATCTAGTAAATCAACTTCATGGGAACTATGATTTTTTTGCATAGCCTCTATGTATAAACATTTTAGTTTTGTATTACACCGCGTATCAAGTAGTTACGATTTTAGAAACGTTGACAGCATTCCACATCTAGTCTCATGGCAATGTGAACGGACTGGCACGCAGGCGGACCGGGTTCGAATCCAAGTTTCGGCATAAGGCTTTTTATGAATAAAAAAAATATAAAAATTTGAAATAAAAATAAATAGAAAAAAAATAAAAAAAAAAGAATTAAGAATTAAGAATCGATGAACACTCTCATTGTTATAATCAAATTTTCACTTTATATTTTCAATGATATTTCTATCATTGTCCCAAAAAGGCTATTTCATAGGCTCCAAATCATAGCCGAAATTCCATAGGTTCTATGTAATTTTTCTTTAATAAAAGTAATTTTTTTTCTGGGTGTAGGGTTTAAATAAATATCTCGCTGTGTGGGTGCTAGTCGAATTGAACATGTCCTATTCCACTAGTATCTAGGAAATGTGTCTATTTACTATCTACTAGTAAAATTGCACAACACTTTGTTGGTTGTTTACCACGTCGTCACCGTATTAATTTCTCGTTTGCAACTAACTCCTGTAGATAGGGTGACTAATTACGCGTCTAGTTGCATCCACTTTCGGTGACGACGTCGCGTCGTAACAACGCATAGTCACCCATTTACATGACACTGTTTTCGTTGTTTATTACGTGTCGTCGCCTATGGTGATTTCTCGAATGCAGCTTTACTAGCGCTAGAAACTAGCCAAATGTGACTGTAGCTTTAGGGTAGGAACAGGCGTATGACAAAAGTTCAAGCCGTAATGGGTTATCACTACGCGTTCTCCAATGTTGCGTGTTATGTCTGCATGGCCCATGTGGCACATCCAGACACTAAGACTAAGCTGTCTGTAGAAATAAAATGAGCAATTAGTACGTTGCTGAAATAGGGGGCGTGTGGAAAGTGCACAGATAGACATCGCGAGTTATGACACGGAGAAGTGATTATCCTCGAAAATCTCCAAAGCAATATTTATTTCTTTTATTTAAAAAACAAATTGAAAGAAAGTCAATAGCATTTATCATCTCCAAATGTACTTTCTAAAGAGAAACACTTCAAAATACATTCAAATTTAATTAAAACTCATATTTTCACCACATGACAATAATATCCTCATTTCACAAATTATGTCGAACCCATACATTAACGACGCCCACAATTTTCCAATTAATACCTTGTTAAAAACATGAAAAATTACACTCTAATTCAGATGCAAAATACACCCCAAAAAAGAAACCCACAAATCCAAAGAGAGAATAACAAATCACATATTAATCTATTTTTTTCCTTTCGTTGCCAAACACCCCTGATTCTTCACTCTGCATTTGCATTCCGTTGCTTTCCTTTTGCGGCCTTAGCGCCTAATTTACATTTTCATGAGAAAGATGATGCGCGGAGACATTCATTCCTTTTTATATTGCCCCATCATAATTATTTATCATTTCAAACGGAAATTTTATTATGACTTTAAATTATTATTCGCGTATAGTTGCTCCTCGAGCTTTAGCTTTTTCCGTGGATGAGAGAGAAGTGTGGTATTATCGGGCTCTTAAGACCCCCACGATGAACGGGCAGGACATGCTTGTCTTACTTTTATGTTTTTTACTTCTTCTCTCTGCTTTTCTGGTCTGGTCTGTATTTTTGTCTGTCGTGGAAACTGACAAGATTTAGTGGAAAAATCTGCTTGAAAATAAATAAATCTTTAAGTAAAAGGAGATGACTTGACAATGTAATTACCCAGCCAGCATTTAACACATTTGTAATCATTATTTCATGCAACACGCGTAAGCACATATTGCTTATTCATTCATCACGTTTTCATACAAGCAGTATATGACGATGTCCCCCTATTTCATGTATATACGCATTTGCGCCTTATTACGGATAATCATTATAAAATCGTTATTCGTAAACATTATGTAATAGTTACGTTGCATACATTTTTAATGCATCAATCGTAAAGACTACATAATCGTTAGTCATAAAGATTACGCAATACTTATGTAACATATATTTTAAATGCATTGCTCGTAAAGAATGTTAATGGCTTATACGAAATGGATCAATAATGCATGATTCGTGGAGATTAAAAATGAATTATGCTACATATATTTATAATGGTTTATATGGTTACTGAAGATTATGGAATGAATGTTATATTTTTTGAGAGATAGAGTTTTTAACACGATGTTCTTGAATGGAATTGAAAATATATGAACACTTGAATCAAATTAAATGTGTTCAAGTATATTTTACAAGTTGGCCTTGGTTACTTTGAAGTCGCATATCATATTAAAGCTTGATGTCTCATCTTTATTTTGTACCAATTTTATCAAAGCTTACTGATGATTTATGGAGAGAATCGGCCGGAGACAAAAAACCGACCGAAAATAGGATTATAGGTACTTTTATGAAAACAGTGTAACTCTAAGTTTTTTTTTAAATTTAAACAAAGCTTCTTGAAGGAAATTTTAGTATTCATTCGCATAGTTTTTGCTACTATACCTAACCTAAGAGGTTAGGTTTTCACAGAGTTTCAAAGTCAAATTTGTGTGATTTGACCCAAAAACAGTCAATTCTTTCATCTCAATTTTCTCCAACTTCTGCCAAGGAGAGGTGCCTGTACGATTCTTTTAAAAATTGGCGCATATTCTAACGATCATTTCTTTCTTACATAATTTTATTGTAGCTCCATTATTTCTAACAGTTTTTATACGTTAAGTGTAAAAAACTAAAGTTAATTTCAGCTCGAATTCAATACAATTCAATTCACACTGCTCCTAAAGATCTGCAATTGGTAAAATCTATTCAAAGTATATCGAAATCGAGCTAAAATTAACCCTTAGTTTTTTGCATTTAAGGCATTCAAACTGTTAGAAATTATGAAGATAGGATAAAATGATGTAAAAAAGAAATTATCGTTAGATTATGCACCAATTTTTAAAAGAATCGTACGAGCACCTCACCTTGGCAGAAGTTGGAGAAAATTGAGATGGAAAAATATATTGTTTTTGGGTCAAATCACAAAAATTTGACTTTGAAGCTCTGTAAAAACCGAACCTCTTATCAGATTTTAGTGCCGTTAGTTTTATTTTTTAGGTAAATTTGTTGGCTGTAGTAATCGTCTTATTTTGCTATTCTAGCTGGTCTAGCTTTTGAGATATTGAAGTTTTAATCGTACAAGAAAATTATTTTGCAAAAATCTTCAAATGCCTGTGCCAGTTAAAGGGTTAAGCTAAGAGGGTATGTTCCATACAACTTTTTGCTGGAAAATACATGAGGAATCAAAATCCGGTGCGTTTATGCGGCAGTTTCCGGACACCCTGTATATATGTAAATTAACAAAAACATAGCCGAGTAAAATGCGTCGCAACAGACAGACAGACGGACATCGTCCAATCGACTCAGCTTGTGACGCTGATCATATATATACATATGTATTTTATATGGTCGGAGATGCTTCCTTCAATGCGTTACAAACTTCATGACAAAGTTAATATGTATACCCTTTTCGCTTATTAAGCGAAGAGTATAAAAATTAGTTTTTGCGAGGTATCAAAATGAAGACCAATGGGACACTATGCGTGATTTCTAGTGATTTCAACGTTATCTATAAATCACCTGGCTTACGATTACCGAATGTAGAAGGATTGTAAGTAATTGTTTTATCTAAAGTTTTTTTTTTAGTCATTAGATTATGTACAAGAGTAATGTGTATAAAAAAAATCTGTTGAGTTTTGAAGAAACCGAGACCATGGTCCTTTTGGAACTAGGTAAATAAACTATCACTTACTTGCAACGTTTTGATTTCAGACTCACAAAAAAAAACATTTTAAACACAATAAAACTGAGCAAAAGTACATCAAAATAAATAATTACTTCACTGCAATCGCGACGTACACACTTTTTAAACACTTTCGTTTAAAAAAAAAGTTTGTTTTTTCATCCGATTGTTGCGAACTTAGGTACGCAGTCTCAACGAACGGAAGAAATCACGAAAACTAAGCCCATTCAATATCCAAATAGTGGGTTTCAAATGAAAAGAAAAAAAAATAGCTATACATTGTAGTGAATAGCTGATGCGTGGGCATTCCTTCAGCTGGCCATCATGTGTTGCACTTCAACAGCGTGGTCTATCGATACAGAACGTCGATTTGTGATGCATGAAGTAAAGATTATTTTGGTCTATGTTTACGATATATGATGCCAATGCTGGCTGGGTATGCAGTCTGATTAACATAAGATTGACTTTTCTGCTTTGTATGGTGTGTTTGTGTTGCTGTCTGTTGACTATGGAGAATTATGTGATAAGTGTTGCATTGGCAGTGGAGCGTTTTGTATGCAAATAAATTGCAAAATCTTGGAATATCAGATTAAGGGATACATAATTGCATATAAGATATTTGACTGGAAATTAAAAAATAATAAATTATTATATGTAATTTATTTATTGAAGGTCGAGGCGACGGTCAATGACATTACAATATTATTAAAAGTTGCTATCAGGATTTATATACGATGATTCCAAAAAAGACAATCGAGTCGGGATGTAGAAAATGCCGGACCCAAGGATCCTATATCCAGCCATATCTTTCTAATAGTGATGTCAGCCGATAGGTAACTGAATTATCTATAAGCTTCTGGGATCAGAATCCTTGATTTTAAATTAATACCCTTGTAAATTTAGTTGAGGAAAATTCGGGTATTTATGAAATCCGCCATCTCCAATTGAGTTTGGGTTTCATAATACGCAAAATTCATCTTTTTCATATGGTAACAAAAAACGCCAACTCCTGTACAGTATGGTAGTTGAAAATTGTGGGTTGGCTACGATATTGCGCCCATTATATTCCCGTTTTTAGAATCCCGACATTATTATCCCGCCATTTCAATATCCCGCCAGTTTAAAATCCAGCTGAACTGAAATCCCGCCAATTTAATATCCCGCCATTTCAATAACCCGCTAATTCAAAATATCAAAAATATCCTGCTTTTTAATATCCCGTCATAGAAGGTAAGTATTCTTCAAAAATCGCGCACACTACCACATTTACCGTCAAAAAAATGGGTTTCCTCGCATGGGGCCCTGTAGGGGCTAAACTGTCATCTTTATCGAAGAAATAAACAAATATTCTGCCGGATTTATGCTAAGAGAAAGTATCGCATTAACTGCTGGGAATCACATTACATAACTATTTATTTTTTTTGTTGGCAATTTTTGGTGGGACTCACTATCCACTAGTGGGATTCTAAAACGGCGGGGTTTTGATGTGGCATGATTTTGTAATGGCGAGATTTTATAATGGCGGGATTTTAAAGTGGCAGGATTTAGTAATGTCGGGATAATGTTAAACGGGATTATAAACGAGTGGGATTTTGTTTTTCGGGATTATGTAGGTATCCCGAAAATTGTTCACTGTCAAAAAACCTACATATCCATAAATCAAATTCGATTAACAATAAATTCTATTTAAAGTATTGGTACAAGTAAAGTCCATTTTTTTTGTGAAGTGAATATATGGCGATATAATTTGGCTTAATAATCCCATTATTGCATTGCAAAAAGAACGGAAGGCTCTTATGGAAGATTCATTAGATTGCAATTTGTTGGCTCCAGAACAGAACTGGGTAGGCTTAATGTTTCATGAACTTTTTCTACCTGTAATAATTCAATGATTCAATATGTCAATACTCATTTAACTTTCCGTCTGTGTCGGGGGTACAGGGCAAAATAAACTTTTAGGCTCCATTCAACGAAGCCTTAAGTATGTGTCTACAAACAATTTGAACTCCCCATCGACATTCACTCCCTATAGATTCTTTTAATATTTCATGCGATAGATAATTGGCCAATCAGCAGCTTCGGTACGTAGGTTCACTGTATGAAAGGCTTTTGGTTGGCTAGAAGGGCTGTAAATTTGTCGTACTATATTTTCAGTGAATATTGCTGCTATTTCTTTATTTGGGATATACATATGTATTAAATTATAGTTTCTGAACTGTATCCCATAACTCACTTTTGAGTCATTGCTCGATGTCATGTATTACTATTTCGAGTTTTAGTTGATTATTTTGGACTTTGCGTGCCGTTTACGTCTAGCTCTGTATCCATGTATGCACTCATCATTCTATTAGCGCGATTATAACTCGGTCTCGTTATAAAATAAATCTTTTATATAATAGTTCGTTATAAACATGTTCCACTGTCAAACGTATACCTTGAGACTTCTTTTGACTTATCATAGCTCATGGGATTCTTTTCTTGAAAAGTATATGGATTGGATTGACTTTGGTAGGATATGAATATGGAAATGAACTGCTGCCTGCTTTATAACCCAAATTTGTGCAGCTCCCAGGATATGTCCACAAGAATTACATCCATGTAATTTTTTGTTTATCGAATCTGGTACTCCACATAGTCTTCCATATGAAATGGTGGACCCTAGAAGCACATTTTCTCAGGATCCTGACCGTGGAATTCCAAGACAATACTTGTCATAATCAAATGGTTTAAGAAATTGGATATCAATGCGCAGCTGCTTGAGTCCTGGCGAAAGTCGAATTATCTTACTAAGATGTTAAGTACGGAAGCTCGGTTTTTTAGTGGCGTGTCCTAAAGACGAAACAAAAGACAATTTATCAGTATACTTGCAAGCTAAAAAGACTGGGATTATAAGAAGCAGCTACATAAACGCTAAGCCCTGACCGGTGTGCTATAGAAAACAAAATGACAAAAACATCCTTCTCAATCAACTATGACAGCTCTGTTTCCTTTGATCCTGAGCAGGACTGATTAACCTAGCTTTCATAAAAAAAGGCAGTAAATGTCCTGGAAAATTGATCGGTGACATAATTTGTACACTGAACCAAATCGCGCCTAGAATTCGCCTCAAGATTCATGAACTGGACATCACAATGGAGGCAGGTAATATTTACGGGTGAAAAACGGTTTTGTGTGGACGGTCCAGATGGGTTCTCCTACTATTATCATGATATTAGGAAGGAACCTATGTACCTGTCCCGCCATCACTCCCGAATAGGTTCCGTTATGGTATGGGGAGCCATATATCATATCATGGAACTATCGACTTGGTCATCCTTCAAAGTTGCCAAACGGGTTCATCTTATAAACAGCTCTTAGAAGAGGAAATCCCTAAGATAAATGTCATGTACGGAGGCGATCCTTGGATATTGCAACATGATCATCATCATGCCCCAATTCATACAGCGAGAGTGGTTAAATCGTTTATTGAAGAGGAAAATGTGACTTTGTTAGACTGGGTGCCCATCTCCCCTGGCATTAAACATTTGGGGGTGGCTTGTTCGAGAGGTTTACAGTAGTGGTAAACAATACGATTCTAAGGAAGAGGTAATTCATGGAATTAAGATAGCTTGGTCTAAAATACCGATATCCGTGCTGCATTCATTATACGATTACTTACCTCGAAGGCTTTATGAAATTATAAATAAAAATGGCGGAAATACACACTATTAAATTACAAAAAATTCTCTTGTTTTTTCATATTTATCCTCTTTCCTACTTTTCTGAAATATTTTTCAGCGAAAACATGATGTAAAACGGTAAAATCGGCCCTGAACCTAAGCAATTGTCGCACTGGAAATTGACTCTTTGAATGAAATGAATTACTGTAATTTAACGAAAATGTCCTGTAGGGATTCAGGCCATTCATTTTGTTTGTGATATTTAATATTTCCGAAAATAACATTTCTTGAACCGGTAAGCTTTTATTTTACCGCTTCATGGAAGGAAATATGAGTGAACCTAAGTATTTGTCGCGCAGTGTATATACCAACTTCCGCCTCAATGAATTTCGTTGTCGTCTTAAAACTATAAGCTTCACTGCTTACGTTTGTTAAAAAATCTGAATATCATATCATTGAATATCATTTTTTAACAGTTTTCTGAAACTTTCCATTGACTATTTATTACGGACAATACAAGGGAGAGATAATTATTTAATTGTTTCTGTTTCTTTTCTCATACGAAAAACCGGCAGAACTTAACTTTAACTTAACTGAAAATTTTGATTTTTCATTTTCAAAACCGCCATATCCAGAATGCTCCCTTTCAAAATCCGCCATTATTACACTTCACTTTCAAAAACCACCAACTCCAATTTGTAAATTGAAATAACTCCCATATTTCTCAGTGAATTTAACAAACAATAATACAAATGTAGAATTAAACATTTGAATTGTACATTAGGTAGTATAGCCGTTAACCGTTTTTCCCGATTTACTCAAACTGCTTTGTCGTAGAGACGGCGGATTTTGAAAATATGTGCCTCTTGAGTAGACTTTAAAAAGCTTTTTATAGTCAATGAAGTATTTTTGATATCGAAAGTTGGATCCTCCCGAAACCAAATCATGGCTCAGCCAGTTAAAATAGGGGAAAATAAGGTATTGATACAGCCTCTTATAAAAAAAATTAGAGCTGCACCCATTCCTGCCCCCCCGCCCCTTGGTCGATGATTATGGTTAAAAAAAAATCCTACCGATGAAGTAAAAAAAAAACGCTGCACTTTACAATGCTTGAAGGCGTAAAAATGCGAGTTTGATTCCAGGCGAAATTTTCTGCTGCTGCGACTGTATCTGGAAAACTAAAATATTTGTAGTTTTCTGGCCCTTGATATCCGGAACTGGAGAATCCCATATTTTCATGCGTTTCGTGTTTCTAAGCTGCAGAACACAATTTTAAGCGTCGCATGAACATCTCTCCGGGAATGTAGTGGAATTTAACTTCATTCCATCTGAAAGGGATTTTAGTTTCAAATGGTATACAGCTTTGCCTAGTTGGGGACTTTGTAAAGAACGAGTCTCATATTTCCATGTCTTTCAAGTTATTTTATCAAGATTAATTTTGTAACTGAATCATACCAGCAATGAAATTTAGCCACTGTTAATATTCTGTTAGATTTCGAGGATATCTTAACCGTAAACCGTATTACTATAAAAAAAAGATTTATAAATTTTGCTCAAAGAAAAATAGGGACAGACGACCAAAACTGATCTATTGGTCTATTTCTTTTAAATTGCAAGTGGATTATGCAGTCCGAGACGAGAGATAAAAATAGCACTGAAAACACAGACAAACACAATATTCAAATAAAAGCATTGAAAACCTTAACAGACAACCGTCAAAACAAACTCTAGTATGCAAACATTTGTCGATGCAGCACTGAAAACCGTAGCTCGGGTTTAAAAAGCTGAATTTGGAGGCCAGTTGAATGTAATCAGAATCACCAGTGAAAGTCTAAACACGTGCAGGGGCCATTATTCGTTAAATGGTGTAGAAAATCATTCTCGACTTAAACTTTGGCTCTAAAATTTGCCTAGGAATATTTTCACGACCGACAGTTTCAACTTCTAAGAAAATCATAACGTTGACCGAAGTCCGAAAGCGTGGAGAATAAGTCACAGCTTCACTTTTGAAGGCACTTGCACTAGACGACGCCTTTGGTTTGGTTGATATGGGAAGTGTGAGAATGTGTTATAAAAACCTAGACAAAAAAAATTCTCCTTCAGTCGCTCTTATAATAATTTTCCTTTTCTCAGGCCTCAGCCTACTGGTAAATCCACCACTGTCGATATCATAGAATGTCAGATAGATAGGCTATACACTTTTAATCTGAATAAATGACAACTGGCAACCTGCTGACAGACATCTGACATCTGCAAAGTACACCGACAACCATCGCTCATCCAATCTTCCTCACCATCGACAGTTCTGAAGGTAAAATGTGGCGAATTTGTTTTCGTGATCTTCACAACCTGATAATGACATGTGTGCATTCTTCTGATTATCGGCAAATGGTATTGCTCATTGATGCACATACTCCAATAACGACACCGGGAAGCTTACTACAGTACAGTCAGCTAAAGACAGCAGCAACCCGACAATTGCAAATTGGCATGCAAAGACGATTTTCTCTTTAATAAAGTGCTTGTCGAAGTTCGCATGCAAGTCACGAAAGAATTTTTCAACCGACCGCATGCATGCAGCTCTGCAAGAATCATTACATATATGAATACGTACACATCCATCCATCGCCATCGGGGGATGCATCATGCTGATGAACTTCAGGCTGCAGGACTCTTCTTGTGTATGCTGATGGCGTTTTTTAACGTGCTGCTTTCTGAACTTGCTCCTCTTATCATGCATATGACTAAATTGAATGCCTTTTGAGAGCGAAGAAGAAGTAAGACCCATGCCATGATGCCATTAAGCAGTCAAAGCGTGTATGTGCTGCTAAAAGATATTGCATGCGTTATTAACGCAATATGCCTGGGCTTTGATCTCGGAAATGTCCCGAAAAGGTCTTGGTCGCGCAGTTTTGGTGTTCTTGCTCATCTTGCTGATGAATAACAACATACTCGGCTCGGAAAAAGCAGAAAGACAACTGTTGCATTTTTCATATGTAAGTGCCACGAATCATTTAAATTGGTTACGACTATGTGTAACGCTCGGCACGACATTATAAAATATCGAAATGAATGCAAGATGCATGATAATGTGGCGAAGATGATGATGCATTTCATTGAAACACTTGAAAACACAGCATGTAAGCTCCAAGCTGCACAGCATAATCATCAAGATGTTAGCGACTTATCATTGTAAATGACACTTGAATGCATTTCAGTCCATTTTTTGTTCCTTTTCGTGCAAGAAAAAAAAATGTCGGAGAGGAAGTTTGCAATTTATTGGTGAACATATCAATCTTTTGTGCTCACAGATTGTGTATGCAAAAGGTGATAATGCATGCTGTTAGTGAGGCGGAGCTAAGCTATCAATCATAAGATGAAACATTAAATGATGCGATGTTAGTCTGAATCATCCATTATATTATGGATAGAATCGTGATGTTAACACCCCATTAGTTATATAAGTGCAAAAATTAGTTTGTTTGCAATTATAATCTATATAGCTTTGAACTCTGATACACACGACATAAAATCTGTTCTCTATAGCTCTACAAAAAACTACATTCGAAGAAGTATCCTAAAAAATAATTGCACACGAGCATTCTGCTATGTATCTGCTATAACACTCGTACATTAAACAGGCAATAAGATTAAAATCATTCCAATTCTGTGGTTTTTCAGTGAACATCAACATGAAATGTTTTTGGTTTTGGCTTGTGTTCATTACATGCTCGAATTTGTGGTCAATTCGATAAAGCCCCAACATTTGCCTGGCACATACGGATGAACTACCGAATTGACTCGAACATATCTCCCAGTATAAGGGTTAAGGGTTACGAGTAATTTGCGGATTCACAAACTCATCTAGATACAAAATGAGACTGTTTGGATTTACATATTAGATCTGAACCTATTATATTTAGAAAGGTATAGCATAAGATTAGTTTTGTGGCTTCTCCCTACGGCCACATAATCGAAAAATGTATTTAAATGAGATTATAACTTGAGAAATGCAAACAAAATGGTAAAAACCCCCAAATTCTCCCGCATACAAAGAAAAATAATGGTCAGATTTTGTTTGGTGAAAAACGGATATCATTGAAAATGGACGTGGACTGATCCCATTACATATAGCAATACTTAAAGGTTCTTAGATTCTGAACGATTGTTGTTGAATTAGCTCTTTATTGCGTTTTACCACAGGCGAACTGTTCCAATATTTGCATTAGATATATTGGAAAAAAATGCGAACCGGCTGACTGTTGGTATACGTAAAGAAAATCTCACCAAAAACAACAATGCTGGAGAAGGTTAAATGTACAGGACTACTTCTTAAAGTAATTTGGTGGGAGCTTTAACATTTTATTCAGTGCCACTTTGAAGGCTCCCACCAAATTACTTTAGAACTGTACATTTAACCTTCTCCAGCATTTACACCTAAAACAAAATTACATATGAACGGGCGGATTGGAGTGATATATGTATTCTTTTTGCGGCAGATGAATTTTTCTTTGGCGGGGTAACTTTTACAACTTTGTTGTTTTTGGTCAGATATCATATATTTTTGCATACTTAAATAGCCAACTAATATTTTTGTTTTGTTTGTCCCAATTTCCTAATGTTCTTATATCCCAATGTGCAAATATCAGTGTCCCAATGGCCTAATGTCCGAATGTCCCACTACCCTAGTGTCCCAATGTCGCAATATCCCAATGTCCCAATATCCCAATGTTCCAGTGCTCAGTGTCCCAATGTCGCAGTATACCAAGTGTCCCAAGGTCCCAATAGCCTAATATCCGAATGTACCACTGTCGCAATGTCCCCATGTCCCAATTTCCCAAGTGTACCTAATGTCCCAGTATCCAAATGTCCCAGCGTCATAGTGTCCCAGCGTCACAGTGTCCCAATGTCCCAATGTCCCAATATCCTAATGTCCCAATGTCCCTATGTCCCAATATTCCAATATCCCAATATCCTAATGTTCCAATGTCCTAATATCGCAGTGCCCCAATGTTTCAATATCCCAGGGTCCCAATGTCCCAATATCGCACCTAATGTCCTAGTATCCCAATGTTCCAATATCCCAATGTCTCAATGTTCTAATATCCCGATGTCGCAATATTCCCAGTGGCCCAATGCTCCCACGTCCCAATTTCCCAAGTGTCCCTAATGTCCTAATGTGTTAATGTCTTAATATCCAAATGTCCTAATGACCCAAGACCCTAATGTCCACATGTCCTTATATCCTAGGGCCCCAATGTCCCAATGTCACAACATCCCGATGTCTCAGTGGCCGAATGCCCCTCTGTATCAGTGTCCCAATATCCCAATGTCCGATTGTCCTATTGTTCCAAAGTCATAATGTCCCAATGTCCTAGTATCCCAGTGCCCCCATGTCCCAGTATCCCAGGGTCCTAATTTCCCAATATCCCAATGTCTCAATGTCACAATGTTCTAATATCCCAATGTTCCAATGTCCCAATGCCCTAATATCCCGATGCCCCAATGTTCCAATATCCCGATGTTCCAGTGCCCCAATGTCCCCACGTCGCAGTTTCCCCAGTGTGCCTAATGTCCCAATATCCGAAAGTCCTAATGTGCTAATGTCCTATTGTCCCAATGTCCTAATGACCCATGACCCTAATGTCCCGATGTCCTAATGTCCCATTATCCCAATGACTCATGACCCTAATGTCCTAATATCCCAGTGCCCAATGTCCCAATATCATGATGTCCCAATGTCACAATATCCCGATGTCTCAGTGTCCCAATGTCCGATTGTCCTATTGTCCCAAAGTCATAATGTCCTAATATCCCAGTGCCCCCATGTCCCAGTCTCCCAATGTCCTAATATCCCAATATCCCAATATCCCATTGTCCCAATATCCCGATGTCCCAATGCCCCAATATCCCGATGTCCCAATGCCCCAATATCCCGATGTCCCAATGCGCCAATATCCCGATGTCCCCACGTCCCAGTTTACCCATTGTGCCTAATGCCCCAATGTCTTAATGTCCTAATGTCCCAAGATACTAATGTCCCAATTTCCTAATATGTAGTCTGGCTGGTCTAGCGGTTAGTGCGCGCACCTTCGGTGCACAGGCTCATGAGTTCGAATCTCACCGTGTTCCATGGTGTTTTTCGAACTCACGAGCTTGTGACGGACTATGATCTCACTCAGATGTTAAACGAGTACCCATTTATGGGGATAAATAACACTGCTGAGCGTGATGCTGATCTCATTACCTCAACAAAAAGCAGATAAGATCTTGGAAATAGGATGTCACTAACACATCCTGCGGCCTTAGTCCAATGCTGGATTGTCACGCCGGTTATTTATTTTAATTTCCTAATATCCCACTGCCCCAAGATCCTAGTCTCCCAGTGTCCCAATATCCAAATGTCGCAGTGTGTTTTAAAAAATTGTCAATGCGATGAGAAGAAACACGCAATTGTTGGAAATTTTTTGTTAACTTTACCTATTAATTTACCGTTATTCCATCCACTTATCTAAATGGAAGACATTGCTTCTTTAGAAAGACCACCAGATGATCATTCATTCCAAATTTTATAAAAATAAAAATCCCATCACGGAGAGAGACCGTAGAAACAAGTCTTTCTGCAACTGTAGACTCCAGTCTGAAATTGGGTTACTCGCTTAATTCTGTCAGGGTGAAAATTTCACCGTTTATTGCATATATCTTACCCGTTATTATGCCGATCGAAGATTTTTTGTGGAAAGGCACTAGAACAGGATATGTGGAATATTTTGGTAAAAAAATTTTTTTGGGGGATGTTGCCTGGAAGGCTGTAGCCCTGTCAAAGAAAAAAGCAAGTTGTCTCCGGTAATCATAGACTTGTTCGCTTTCGTTTTTTTTTTCCTTTGGCGGGCGATACGCTCTCGCGTCTCTTGATATGTATAATTTCGTTAATCCGAAAATCCCCGCAGGAAGAGTGGGTTAATTTTCAGTTTTTGGTATTTATTTCGAAAATGTTTCGATGACGCGCAGTGTAGTACGTGAAAATATTTTTTTTTGTTTCCAGGATTGCCAATTCAAACGACTGTCTACCGAGAAGTACCTATTATCTTCACTTCCAGAGAAGAGCAGTACAATAATGTGGACAACACACAGCTACGAGTACACCGCCAATCTTACCAGCTATCCCAGCTCGATGGTGGTCAGCCAACGATAAGATCCACACGATATACAACTTCTTTGGGCTTGATGAGACGACACTATTTTCCTACGAACCTGAAACGGAGGAAATCACAAAGGATCAAAGCGAAATGAAATTATGTGCCGCAACTTATCTGAAACTTCTACTTGGTGCTTATTCGGCATTGTTACAATCGACAGCGAGTCCGCTCGTCAGTCTGAAATATAAATTTAAAAAAAAAAATTAGTAAATTTTAAACTGAACTAATATATAAATATTTTGAGATTAAATGTCTATAAGCAGCTGATCTATATGAAGAGACGCGAGAGCGTATCGCCCGCCAAAGGGAAAAAACGAAAGCGAACAAGTCTATGATTACCGGAGACAACTTGTTTTTTTCATTGGCAGAACTACAGCCTTCCAGGCAAAATCCCCGCAAAAAAATTTTTTTACCAAAATATTTCACATATCCTGTTCTAGTGCCTTTCGAAAAAAATCTTCGATCGGCACAATAACGGGTAAGATATTTGCAAATGAAATTTTCACCCTCACAGCCTTAAGCGAGTAACCAAATTTCAGACTAGAGTCTACAGTTGCAGAAAAACTTGCTTCTACTGTCTCTCACCGTGATGGAATTTTTATGAAATTTGGAATGGAATTAATGATCCTCTGGTGATCCTTCTAAAGAATCAATGTCTTCCATTTAGATAAGTGGATGGAATAACGGTAAATTAATAGGTAAAGTTAACAAAAGATTTCCAACAATTGCGTCTTTCGGCTCATCGCATTGAGATTTTTTTTAAACACACTGCGACATTAGGACTTTCGGATATTGGGATATTAGGCAGACTGGGGAAATTGCGACGTGGGGACATTGGGCCACTGGAACATCGGGTTATTGGGACATCGGGATATTAGGACATTGGGATATTGTAACATTGTGACATTGGAACATTGGGGGACTGGGACATGGGGGCACTGGGATATTAGGACATTGGGACATTATGACTTTGGGACAATAGGAAAATCGGACATTGGGCAGTATCCCATACATAGGAGCATTGGGCCACTGAGACATCGGGATGTTGTGACATTGGGGCACTGGGATTTAAGGACATGTGGGCATTACGGTCTTGCGTCATTAGGACATTGGGATATTAGGACATTAACACATTACGACATTGGGACATTAGTTATACTGGGGAAACTGGGACGTGGGAACATTGAGACATCGGGATATTAGAACATTGGGATGTTGGCACATTGGGATATTGGAACATTGGAATACTGGGGCATTAGGGCACTGAGATACAGGGACATGGGGCACAGGGATATTAGGACATTATGACTTTGGGATAATAGGACAATCGGACATTGGGACAATGGTACATAGGGACATTGGGCCACTGAGACATTTGGATATTGGGACATTGGGAAACCGGGGTATTGAGATATTGGGGCACTGCGATATTAGGACATTGGAACATTGGGACATTGGGACATTAGGACATTGGAACATTGAGAAATTGGGACAATGGGACATTTTTACATTTGGACATTAGCATATTAGGCACACTGAGGAAACTGGGACGTGGGGACATTGGGAACGGAAGTTTTCGGAAAACTATTGGAAATGTCAAATTCCACGGAAATCCAAGTCCGCTTGTTTGTCATACTTACGATAATGTTATTGCCAACCAATTTATATCTTTTCTTTAACTTTCGTATGGAATGTGCATAAAATGATAAAAAAAAGTCGATTCCTTTTATTTTGCTTTTTCTTTTGAATACATTTCCGAACTTTTAAATCTGACATTTGACGTTTCGGAGCTGAACGTATGTGAACATCTAATACATGTAACGGCACGGAAAGGAACGGCACGTAGCGTAGCGTAAACGTTCTGGTTTGCCCTTAAGTATCAAATTGATATTCGCGACTTTTATTTCATAATTGGTCTGTCGAGTATTTATGACGAAACACAGTGTGATTGGGTCGCTGCCTATTCGGGCTATTTTATTTCGTTCAGCCTTATATTATGTTCAGAGTGGACGAAAACGGATTGATTTCGGCGTACGTTTCCAGAAATCACCGAAAAGTGTTCATAGTGCACTATTTGTAATTTCATTTGACAACCGACAATATTATTTTTCCTATAAATCGTTCTAAGTATAAAATTGTGCTGGCATTCACGTCAAACTGACCGTCCATTCTCTTATCATGGAGAAATTAAGAACATTGGCCAACACACGAAACTGAACAATTTGGTCGGGTGTCAGTTAAAATATCGGCGTGAGCCGAAATGTGCTGAATAATGGAGTTTAGATTTGAGACCTGGGGCTTACATGTTTTCATTTAAAAAAAATAAAGGTTTCATAGAAAACTCGCAAAATAGCGTATTTTCAATGTGTCATTTTGTATAGAAATTAAAATGTTTTGGGTCTATTTTCATCCGAAAACATGAAAATAGCCCCAAATTTTATGTTTTCGGTCACTGTGAACAAATTATTGGTAGTTAGAGAATTGCCAATTACAGAACTTGACAGATCTCACCATAACTCCGAAAGGAATATAAGTTGAGCCAGGATGTGGGAGGGAATGAAATTTCGTTGAGCGTCCAGATGCAGTCCAATGGTACCCTGTACCAAAAATTAGTTCAATTGGATGAAAACTAAGGGTACCTTCCGTACAAAGTGACCCAAAATTGCTTGCTTCTATTCGGTATCTACGTTTTTAGTCTGACTTACCAAATACCAACTTCCATCTTTGTACATAAATGCAAATTTAACCAGCCGTATACATATGTAACAATCAAACTAATATCGTCATCATCATCAGATCATAACCAAAATCTTCGTTATAACAACATCATCGAATAAATGCTCGATTCAAAGAAATACAATTTATTTAAATTAAAAATAAAACCGAACATAAAGTGTGAAGAAAATTATAATAACAAAACAAAAGCCTTTTGCAAAAAACATCTTTAAAGGGGAAATTTATAAGATCGGCGATGAAATATTTTTTTTCGATATAAAATATATTACATGAAATAATTGGTATCCGGTCATTGTTCAAGAGAGACCTGTGCTAATAAACGGATTTTTCTTACACACGGAACAATCCAGGTTGTGCCTTAACAAGTTGGCTACGGCACATGCCCCCGGGGGCATGTGACAAGTTATTATTTCTGAGCGGGTGAAAAATTTGCTTTTCATTCTCCAGGTGCGAAAGCCATAAAATCTCTAATTTTCATCCGATTTTAGCGAGACAAGGAGCATTTTACTTAGTTCGCCATATACTATAATATTATAATAGAAACATAATACATGCCCCCGGGGGCATGTGCCGCACAGGAGTAATCAATTATTACTCATATGCGGCACATGCCCCCGGAGGCATGTATTTCTTGAATAAAATGACAGACAAAGCACCGTTAGAATGAATTTCTGGTTGCATCATGTTCATTTAGTAGTCTACTGCAGTGCGAAAATTCATTGTTTAGTGTTAACATGTCGGAACGCTCGCGTCGCATTGTCCAATTGGCCAAAGCAAAGGTGGAAAAAAACCAAAAAAATACAATTATTATTATAATCATTGGGAATCGGCTCCTGGCTGAGATTAAGACTGGTTTGTAGCTAAGGAAGTATTTTATCTAGTTTTTGATTGATTAACATTAAATTCCAGGATGTGAGAGCTCATTTACTGTTGCAGTAGCCACATGCCCCCGGGGGCATGTGCCGTACATGAATAAAAACGACTTACATGCCCCCGGGGGCATGTGCCGCACAGAAAAGAAGATAAACGAAAATGACTGCCGTAGCCAACGTGTTAAATTCATCATACTTTAGAGCAGTTATTCAGCTTAATTTAGATTTTGGTACGTAAAATAAATGAAATATGTATAGGGGATGCGGTAGTTTTAATCTTAAGAAAGATTTAGTTACTCGTTTCGATGAACCTGTTTATAAAAAACTTATAAAAATTGAAACAACGCCATTCTTGGTGACTTGGCTATGCAAAAGAACTTTGCCATTTTACGCAACCTGGCCAACGCTGTTTTATATTAACAAGTTAACACAATTAACCAGAATTAATTTTATATTTGGATTTTATTTGCATGCTGACATCGTGGACTGATACTTGGAAATGAAACGAATTTAGTTAGTTTATGATGAAGACACCACATGGAATTTACCAAATTGAGAAGCTAGATTAATGTTTTCATGTTGTAGATTACAGTATAGTTTTCAGTTTTAAAATAAAGATTTATTACAGATGTGTAAGCGTATAGATAAAGAAACCGGTAGTCGCATGCTATTTACACCCACGACCCTTAGTAAGAGACTTTAGTAAGTGGATAGTGGGTTTCGGTTTCGCAGAACGATTTAATTAAGAAATTGTTGTTTTTATTGTTCAAATGTTGTTTGATTTAGAATACTACGAATTTTGGTGCTTCTATCTTCTTTTACATTTTCTTTTGTTACTTTGTTTTGTACCTAAAATTTAAATTTTAGCTAAATGAAAATTTTGGATTGACGAGTCTTCCACATCAAAACGACGCGCTTACATTTACGGCCGCAATTTCTAGGAAAAAAAAATAGAAGGAATCTGAAAAAATGGAAATGCCTAAACTTTGAATTGTGTGCAAATACCGTGCATTTTATTTGAATGCACTCTGTGCAAAAATGAATGTTTATCCGGAGATGACTGCTACCAGTGTGAGTTATGTAAAAGATCGGAACATGAGCTGTGTGCTGGTCTATCGAGAACACAAGCCTCCGCATTGAAAAAATCCAATTCTTCAAGAAAAAATTTATTTTTCTGCACTATTTGCACTGCGAGAGAAGTTCAAATCGCTGGGCTTACGACCTTAGTCAATTCTCTTAAAGAGGAGATCAATAAATTAAAACAATAACTAAGTCAGAATCAGTCAGAAATAAAGAGTCTAGTACTGGACTAATGGAAGATATTATTGTGGAAATAGAAGATCGACGGAAACGATCCACTAACTTTATTCTTCATGGCGTCCAAGAGGCTAACTACGAGGAAGACACAAAAAAAAAAACATTGGATGCTATTAATCACATCCTACATCCGGATAAGATCGATATTTCCCAAGTGAAAATTTTCCGAATCGGTAAACCAATGCCTGATAAACGTCGTCTTCTAAAAGTTAAACCATCCGACATCAATCTGCCTCTTCGTATTATTAGGAGAAAAAATGATTCTTCCGTAAAAAAATACTTGAAAGATAACGACATAAGCCTGAGCCTAACGCCACAATTAAGTATTTTAATGGAACCCCTCGTATTATTCATAATAATCGGGGGTCAAAAAACTAACGACATTAATGATATATTATCAAAATATGCGCGACATTTGTACCAAATTAGACGAACTGCGAACTTCCCTAGCAACTTTGGAGCATGACATAATTATTTTTACGGAAACCTGGCTAAATGCTTCTATATCAACTTCTGAACTAGGATTTATAAATCACAAAGTATTTCGGCTGGATCGTAGTTCAAATACATCAGATAAACATCGAGGAGGCGGAGTAATTGTAGCAGTCAAAAACTCAATAAAAACATTCGAGATTAACTATTTACATCAAGATATTGAACAGCTCATCATACACTCAGAGAAATATTCACTAATATTGAACAAAATATATTTAATTCAAACGATTTCCGCTTTTGATTTGGCTCCACACGCAAATGCGTTTAATTCTAACGAGTGGCGTTTCTTTCAAAAGCATAATGAGTTGTAAAAAAGCGTTTGAATCAAAAGAATTTACGTTTACCTGGAAAGAAGGAGGCAGTCGATTTAAACGTATTTTTCATTGAATTAAACACTTATTCTTTTATTGTAAACGGCTAAAACATTTTAAATAAATGAAAGGCAATTGTATCAAACGTCTTCGTTTTTATATTGAACATTTTTGTTATTTAAACTAAACGAAGCATTCTTTTTAATGAAACGGTATGTATTTCGAAAGTAACGCATCCCGTTTTCATTTCATAGAAAATGCCCCATTCGAAATAATTGAGTTTTACATGGAATTAAAGGCAAACTCTGCTGAAATAAAATAATACATTCCGTTTGATTGTCCATTCTCCATTCGATTAGATACTTACTGTTACCTGTGTTGACAAATGAATAAATAATAAAACTTATGAAAACTTCAGAAAAACACTTTATTTTTGATTTAGGTCTAATATTAATACGATTAATACAATACACTTTTTTTTCAACACCCGCTAAACTTAAATTGCACGTGTGAAAGCGTCGATTCCTCCAGATGAATGCAAAAGTACATTCTCGAAAACACTCTTAACATCGACGAAGATTCTAATACGCGTTTATTGTTAGACACTATACACATTTGTTTGGAACGAATATGAACACGTGAGACTTATCGGACCGGCCAGAAGTATTAACTACCTGTTGTGCTACGTTGAAACAAATGATATTTTGGCATCGCGTCCTTTAGGTATGCGTATTTGTTACGTAAAGGAATGTATCCACATTACTATGTAATGCGGAATCTTTTGATTTAAACGACCGTCGTTTGCGGTTTAGCTGCTCTTTTGTTTTAAAAGAAATTCTCTTAGCGTAAATGAGAACTCGTTCAAATCAAACGATATTTTTCAAACGAATACTGCGTTCAATTTAAATGTGGAGCTTTTAATATGAATGTGCGTTTTTTTCTCTCAGTGTATGCATTCGTATTGGTACTGGAAAACTAATTCTATCGACTGTATACCTGCCTCCCGATTGTTCGCCGGAGAGTTATTATAAGCACGCTAAAGAAATTTCCAATTGTGCAAAAATATACCCTGATGCAGAATTTTTGGTGACCGGAGACTTTAATCTTCCAAATGTGAATTGGGACCAAAATGCATGGACACAAAACAATACAAATTTGAAAAGCTCGCACATTATACATCTCCTTTTTTTTTGAGCTTTCAGCAATATAACTATATACGAAATCAAAATAATAATTTATTAGATCTTGTTTTCTCCAATATTTGTAATATAAATGTTTGTTCTAATCAATATGCAATATATAATCAATAATATAGATGGCTACCATCCCGCCCTATATATAAGTATAAATTTCAAATCTAGTAATATTAATAATCTCACAACCTCTTGTTTTGAATTCCTTAATTTTAAATGTGTTAATTATATTAATGTAAATAGTGCACTAGATATTTATCATACTGGCAATATTTGGATAATTTACCGCTGAATGAGGCTATATCTGAATTTTACACCATTCTTAAGCACATTATCAGCAATTATGTTCCTGTTGTAAGGCGACATACTGACAATTATCCGATATGGTTTTCGTTAGAACTTAAAAAAATGATTCGCGAAAAAAAACACGCACACGCGTGTTATAAACATTCTGGAACCCTAATTGATTATAAAAAATTGTCTGAAGTTAGGGCTGCTTGTAAAGTAAAATCCAAAACTGATTACAAATTATATTATTGCAAAATCGAGGCTCAAATACCCCATAATATGAAATATTTTTGGAGATATGTAAACAGTTATAAATCTGAAAATGGTGTGCCTGATGACTTTCAGTTAGATAGTACTTGGAGCTCTAGTAGTTTAGAAATAGCCAATATGTTTGCTACAAATTTCGCAAAAGTCTATAGCTCTGACATAAACACCCATAATCCACCTTTTCCAGATTACTCTGTTAACTTGTCTAACGTTTCAATTGATATCGACACCCTTCGGCAAAAGCTAATGGCGCTAGATGTCACAAAAAGTTCTGGACCAGATGGTATACCGCCAATATTTCTGAAAAACAGTGCCACTAGTATAGCTCATCCATTACATTCTTTGTTTAACCGGTCTTTGAATTCTGGAGATTTCCCTCAATTATGGAAACTGTGTTATGTAATGCCGATCTTCAAAGATGGAGATAAGAGTGACGTTCGTATATGTATTCTCTCATCAATCCCTAAAATTTTCGAGAGCATTGTTACCGATAAGATCACCCCTTTCATTCACCCGCAATAATTTATAATCAACACGGTTTTTGCTCAAGAAAATCGACAACCACCAACTTAGTTTCGTATCATAACTATTTATGCAATTCTCTTTCTCGCCAAAAACAGGTTCATTCAGTTTATACCGACTTTACAAAAGCCTTCGATACAATCAATTTTGATTTACTGATTAGAAAACTGACCAATTTTGGTATTCACGGATCTTTGCTATACTGGTTAAATAGTTATATTAGAGATAGATCTTTCATTGTTAAATTTAAAAACAGTATGTCTAACGAATTTCATTCAACTTCAGGTGTTCCACAAGGGTCTCACCTTGGCCCCCTTCTCTTCCTATTATTTATAAATGATATCAATTTGATTTTTAATAATGTTGAATTTTTATTGTTTGCTGATGATTGCAAGTTTTTTAAAGAAATTTCATCACAAACTGATAGCAGTATCCTTCAATCTAATTTAGATTCCTTTTATCAATATTGCAATGAAAATAGTCTGAAACTTAATACAGATAAATGTAAAATTATCATTTTTAATAGCACTCAAACAATATATGATCATGTTTATTCAGTTAACTCTATTGCATTGAAAGAAGTCAAGACGGTAGAAGATCTTGGAGTAACTTTTGAATCAACTCTAAATTTCTCTGCCCATATTCAAGCTATTATTGGAGATGCCAGGCGTATGTTGGGTTTTATTATTAGAAACACGAGACATTTTTCCAATATTCACGCTTTAAAAACGTTGTATTATACATTAGTTAGAAGTAAACTAGAATATGCTTCAGTTTTATGGAACCCTCATTATCACTCCTATTGCAATAATCTTGAAAAAGTTCAGAATAAGTTTTTAAGATATAGGTATTGCTTACTAATCTAAAATTCTAAAATCAAACATTGATTATGAAAACATATTGGCTACTCTAAATACTCATACTTTGGAATCGAGAAGAAATTACTTAGATGGTATATTTCTTTATAACTTAATCAATTATAATATAGATTCTCCTGAACTTCTAAATGAAATTCTTTTTAGAGTACCCGCCATTAATACTAGGACCAATGATATTTTTCAAATCAAACTAAGTCGAACCAATTATGCTCAATTTTCGCCGATAGAGCGTATAAAAGCCATTAATAATAGCATTTCCTCATTATGTCGACTTATTTAATGACAACAGAAACATAATTAAAAATGCTTTGCTTAACGTATAGTTTCATATATTTTTATTGTATATTCGCATTATTATATATTGAATTGTTGTATTTTTAGAAATAAATAAATAGATTATAGTATAATTATATAAGTACAATACATATTGAATTAATTATAGTAAATTAAAAATAAGTTATGAATTAAGCATTTAAATTTGTGAATTAAAAAGACATTGTCCGTTCAATGAATAAATAAATAAATATGCATTTGGAAGTTCCATCCATCCATCCATGCGTTTTTTTTGCGATTATTTCTTAAATGATAGATGAAAGATGATGCAGAAAAGGATGAGGACCACATATAGTTGTTGAAATAATTTTCACTAATATCAGCTTCATTTATGTTGTATATTTTAAATTGATGTTATAAAAATCAACGTTTCGCCGTTTTCATCTCCGGCATCTTCAGGATTCTAAATTTAATAAATTAATGTATAAATATCATTACAATTAATATATTGCTTGCTACTTACATTTTTTGGAAATTGAAATTTATATGAATATTACTACTTTATCGTCTTGTGTTGTATTGTATACTAGCTGGTACATTTGTCATTTAGATATTTAGTTAGTGCATTTTTCAGTTATTCTATGTATTAACCAGTTTTTGGTATTTATGTACTATATTGTCTATCTCAATTTGCTATTAAGAGAGTTATTATAATATTTATTAATGTAAATGGCCTCTTTGATACGTACAAATTTTTTTATCAAGTTATTGATGACTTTTGATGAATATCTATTTGTACCGATCAAGCACTCCCATTAACCCCGCTTTTTTTCAAAAAAACACATGACCGTAATTTGCTCTAATTGCCTGTATATGCCCAAGACCTCCATTATACTCCCTACCAAAAATAACTCAATCGAATCAAATTTTTATTGAATTGTACATATATGTAATTTGTTTCTTATAAATTTAAATTTCACTTAAAAAACTTTATTTTGAATTCGTTTCCAATATATATGAAATACATATACATAAATATACATATTGAAATCCAACGCCGCTCCTTATGAGTAGAAAATAATATTACAAGAGGATAAGTTAGGTAACCATGAGACATTACCGCTAGAACGGGCGATGTGCCTACACGGTAGGCTGAGGGACGTGACGCTATTTGAAGCGATATAAATAACGAGGCAAGGAAGAAGAACTTAGGTGACTTTATTTTTGTATGCGTAGGGTACACCAATGAATAAGAAAATCTGAAAAGGAAATGCAAATAACCGCAAAATACACTAGATATGCAACTTTTTTTCGGGACCAAAATATTTTCTATGGTAACTTGATCGAAGCTACAAGATGACATTTCTCATTTGAATTTTATATGGAAAATTAATTGTAAACAAAATCATGCACATGCGCAGCTTAATGCTGTAAGTTCGTAGTAGGGGCGTCGGAAAAATGGGGGCAATGAATCCGAAATTTCCAAATTATTAGATGCTTAAAATTAAGTAATCAGCAACGTTCCTGTTGCATAACTGTATACCAACAGCATCAAAATTTACACTATTGCGAAAAGTACATTTAAATGGGATTTGAAAGCGTTGCGTGGTGTAAATTCGTTTAAATACAACATTTTAAATAGTGTGTATTCCAGTGCATTGCGGTTGAATACTCCAACCAATGAAAAAGCAAAAAGTATTAAACCATAACAGCCCCAAACACTAAATTTGCAACGCCACTGCTAGCTATAAAAAAAATCAAATTGTCCCCTTTATTTTCAGATATTTCGTTTCCTTCTTTTTCTTCTTCATTGGGGTACACCAACGATACCGTGTCAATAATAAAGCGGAATGGCTATATTACAGATATTACAAACTTTCCTGTGAAACGGAAGAAAAACAACTTCCGAAATTTACTCATTTACTTTCAAATAGCACACGCATCTGAGAAATTTTCCCGAGAAATACGGCATTATGACCATCAAAAATATTTCAAGTGGGATACTAAAATAACTTTAAAGACCAGTAACAATATTGTCCAATTAATTCACTTCTACGTCCAATATGCCCTTGAAAATGCGTATTCCCAATAGACCTTTGCTAGTGGCGCTTTTGGATTAGCTTCTTTATCTAACCATCTTTCAAGTGATCTTGATGCGAGATGTTGAAGATGGTGATAGGCAAGTATGTATGTATGTACATACTAGACAGAGAGAGTACATTTGACTTACTATAGTTAATAGCTATATCATTTTCCGGTTAACCATATCTAGCTACGTTTGTTTTTAATCTTTCATTTTGCTAAGACTATCAAATGTACTGGCTGGTCATACCATGGGACCCTAAAGCCTGGACGCCGAAGGAACCTGTTTTATAACATTATGGGCCATTCTTTCGTACATTTTATAGGCTGGTTAGTCTTATTGCCTAGCGAAGACACACACAATATTTGGAAAGCTTTTCCATTGTACTGAATGACATTTTTGTTTATTTTGCATAGTTATGTTATCTTTTGCTTATTTACGCTGTTGCATGAAACCGTGCAATGATTTTTTTAACCTAAGATGATGGTGTAACCATCAAAATATGGCAGAACTATGCAAAATAAACAAAAATTTCATTCAATAAAATGGAAAAGCTTTCTAAATATTGTGTGTGTCTTCTCTAGGCAATAAGACTAACCAGCCTATAAAATGTACGAAAAAATGGGCCTATGACTAAAGTACTTACATCTCTAGTGGTTCTTAGGATTACATATACTGCATCTCCTACTCTACAGTGGTACTTAACTATTCACGAACTTACTATATCATTTGAATTTAGATGGATCACATGAGAGTACTCGTATGCGTATGCGGTATAATTTGAATAAACATGAGAGGTAAAAATAACAACGAAGATGCGGTGAAGAAATTTCCATTTCATTTGGCGAACTGTCGGAATACCAGGATAATTGCATAGTCATGAATGCTTAAAAACACATCCATCATTATGACTGTTTGACCAGCGAGAGATTAATGCGTTTTAGTTTTAGAAATAATAGTCGATGTGATGCGTGTGTTCTATTGAGATATTCTCGTTTGCTAGAAGAGTAACTATGCATGTCCTCCAGACGAAGATAATTCACTATGCAATAAGATTGTATTGTTAAGATATCGTTGGCGTTGTTTGAAGGAATTTGTTTGAATAGTTGTAGCTATGTTTAAATTGCGCATATTGCATTGCTTTTCACATTCATAATGAGAAGCTTTGCTCTACTATTTCATCTCTACAAGATTTTAACCTCAGAGTTTAACTTTAACTTTTCCAAGAGTTATATATGGGCGTTATTGTTCCACCTCTCTAAGGAATCCCAACATTCCGGCGGGCGCAACGCGAATTGTAACACGATCGGGTGAAATTCATCTGAGAGATTCAGTGCAGAAAAATCGATGATTCTGGTTCTGTACATTTTATACTCTTATTTATCTTGTAATTGTCTTTATGAAACACTTCTACGAAATTCTTGAAACAAACACTAGTTCACAATTTTATAGCCTTCACATTTTCAATGCATCTTGGATGTCCTGATTTCAATCACTTCAAGAAGTTAATACTAAGTGTGTTTTTTTTTTTGTAAAAAAGGAATGATGTTTTTGTAATCAAATGCAAAAGAAACAATTCGGGTTAAAAGCTTTTTACATCTAAAGCACCAATAATGAACTTAGTAAGAGAGTGTAACTTCAAAATTGTGACATTAAATCTTCAACCCGTGGCATCTACCCAATGGTTGTGATATTGGCTAATGTTGTACTGAATTTATTCATGATGGAGCGCCCATCGCTGTCACATATACAGCGCCCGCTCTAGGACTTACGCCGCCCCGGGCAAGAGGATAAATTGCCGCCCCTGGTGATATACCAGGCAGATTGATAGTAGGTAATATGTACGTCGTTGAAGTATGTAGATGAGTAGTTTCCCATAACATCCTTGCAGACTACACAGCCGATCAATTTCAGTTAGCCGGACTTCTTCAGTGTGGAAAGTCCGTGGTTTATTTTCATAAATGCGACATCTTGAAAATCATAGGCGTAGCCCAGGAGGTTGGGGAGGCAGGGCGGGGAGTGGCGCTTGACCCTCCCTCCCCCTGTCTGGCGGTTGATCAAGGGTACATTTTTGTCTTACTGCTGTATTACCTTATAAAAAATCGATGCTCTACGTATGAAAATTGCAGTGCTACAAATCTGCGTGTTGGTATGGTGTCAGTTGGCGCCTCGTCTCAATCGCAATTTTAAGAAAGATTTCAGTCTGGTGGTCTCGGTTATTCCGAGACAAGGATTCTAAATGTATATCATCCGCACAATTCTATTGAGACTGCAGTTTTAGGCATTTAATATCCGATACTTGAACACCCACATGTAGGTGTCATGAACATCATCATATCCATATCCTATCCGCGTTTGCGTGACCTAGCCTTTCGAAACTTAAATTATGCCCCAAGTGACATCCTAAGTTCTCTTTGTGAGCATCCTAACCACCTATGTTTCCGATCATGTTGGCCAACCAACCTCATTCAAGAAAATATTTCGCCGCCAAAAAGCCTATATTGTCCCTGTTTCATCACTCTATGACTTCTGGGCTTAAATGTATACTTTATAGAGTTTTTGCTGTCCGCCATGTTTTAATGTTAGAATAAAGGCCTCACACTAAGTTTCCTTTGGGAAGTTAATCGATTTAAAAACATTTCATCTGAAAGGGATAGTTTTGTGACAAAGGTCATGTGATGTATTCAAACGCCATTTATCGTTAAAAGGAAAAAGGCTGCTCTCGATTTATCTTTCTCAAATGTTTAACCCTTTTTCTAAAAATATTTTTGTTGTCATACAGTTTATTGGGAATGACATACCCTCCGACCCACTAAAAAATTTCCGGGCTAGGGGCATGATGTTGACAAAATGTTTATGTCTTTAGGAAATCCAGCCTACGCCCTGAGAATTTTTATAAAGAAGAAGGTCAGAGCTAGCTAAATCGGGGGAATCAAGCTAAGTCCTGATTTAGCATGTCGGATAAAAAGGAAGTACTGCTACTGCGGCTCTGGTAATGTGCACTGTGATTCCATCCCTCATCTTGCTGAAACCCAAACAATTTTGTTAGAAATTTGACCTTTAAATGCTAGATGAATCAATGCAAAGGCAACCAACTGTGGCGATCCATCCACGGGAAGATCGGGTGAATTGAAGTCAAATTGCCGTCAAAGGTTTATAGAAGTTTCCAAAACTCCTGCAGGGGTATGAAATTTCTCTCAGGAGACTTTGTTTTAATCGCTTTTATGTGTTTAGTGTTTATACGAATCATTATACCCTTCGCTCATAGAGTGAAAGGGTATATTGTTTTTGTTACGCCGATATTATGTAACACCTCAAAGGAGCCACCGGAGGTATGGCAAAGTATATATATAAATGATCAGGGTCGGTCCCTGAATCGAATAAGCCATGTCTGTCTGTCTGTCTGTCTGTCTGTCTGTCTGTCTGTCTGTCCGTGTGTCTGTCTGTTAGCACGATAACTCCCGAAATAATGAAGCTGGCGGTTTGAAATTTTGGTCAAATGTTTGTTTTGCTAAAATCTTGGACGGTATTGAAAATGGGCCAAATCGGACCACGGGTTCCCCTACCTCCCATACAAACTACCCCTCCTTGATACTTTAATTCGGTCATAACTTTCGGTAGAATATCGCTATCGACTTGAAATTTTGATCAATGTCTCATTCTGACATATACTTTGAGTTGATGGAAAGTGGATTAGGTCCGACTACCCCTACCCCTACTTCCCTTACAAAGTTATATTCAGTCATATCTTTTGATAGAATGTCACGAAAAACTTCAAATTAATATCAAATGGTAGCCGTTGGATGTCTTGACAAGGTAATAAAGATGTGTCAGGTCCGACCCATCTACCCCTCCCTCCCAAAAAAAAAATATGAAATTGAATATTTTGGGTTTTGCGTGCGTTCTAGGTCTGTACATGGGTATAAGGTATACACTCATCGTGCTATTCGCACGATTAGAACTCGGTCTCGTAACTTTGTCATTAAGTTTGTAACGCATTAAAGGAAGCATCTCCGACCATACAAAAAGTATACATATATGATCAGCATGACTTGGGGAGTCGATTGGAGCATGTCCGTCTGTCTGTCTGCCTGTCTGTTGCGACGCGTTTTACTCTAGCTAGCAAGCTGAAATTTTACACACGTGCTTCTTATTGTTGCAGGCTATTTGTATGTTTGATTCACCCAAATTGGATATCTGGGTCATGGGGCTGCCATACAAACCTAGCTCCCCAATTTGAGTTCTTCTAACAAAAACTTTTTTATTTGTGTACCAATTTCAACCAAATTCCACAAAAAAGTGTTTCTATACATAACACATAATATATGCAAGAATTGATCAAATTGGACCATGGGGTCATGGGGCTGCCATACAAACTTAACCCCCCAAATTAGGTTCTTCTAAGAAAAACTTTTTTATTTGTGCACCAATTTCAACCAAATTTCACACAAATGTATTTCTATTGTTGACACAAAACATATGTAAGAACGGATGAAATCGGAGCATGGGGTCATGGGGCTATCATACAAATCCAACCCCCCAAATTAGGTTCTTCTAAGAAAAACATTTTTATTTGTGCACCAATTTCGAACAAATTTCACACAAATGTATTTCTATTGATGATACAAAACATATGTAAGATTGAATCAAATCGGACCATGGGGTCATGGGGCTGCCATACAAACCAAACCCCCCATATTGGTTCTTCTAAGAAACATTTTTTTACACTAATTTCACAAAACTTTGATTTAATGTGTCTTTATCAAAGCAACTAAAAAGTTCAAAACGAATGGAATCGTACTGTGGGGTCATGCTCCGGCAACCCCAATAAAATTTTCCGAGCAAATATTTTTATTTGGCCACTTATTTCAACCAAGCCCAAAACTTTTGTCAAGACGGAAGAAAAAGAATGAGGCGGGGGATTAAATACAAGTCATAGGTACGCCCGAAAAAACTTTTAGCCCAAGCGAAGGGTATCCAAATTTCGGCCGCGCCCGAAATTAGCCTCGGCCCCGGGGGTTGGCGAGCGAAGCGAGCAGGGGGCGAAGCCCCCTAGTTATTTCTGATTTAATATAAATTTCTCCGGAGGATTAATATTTTTTTAGGGGACGTGCTCTCCTCCGATTTAATAGACTAAAATAAAGTTTTAGATCTTACTTCCGGAAATTGAAGTGCGACGTTCCGCATATAAACTCAATAATAAGATTACGTTCTATAGGTACTTCCATCCTCTATTTAAAAATTAGATGGATCTCCCCTTTGGTAAGACTAAGCGATCATGCATAGAAAGATCAAATATAATCCTTAATGGTGGTCAAAAGCAGGGGTACTAAATGTTTAATTGGAGGACGAAATTAGCAGTTTTAAAGTAGAACTTGAATAGCGCATAGCTTCAGAAGTAGGGCGGGGGCTAGCATCACAAACGTACAATTACGCAACTCTTATTAGGCAAGCATTTTAGGATTCTAAATGCAGCACCTTCTATCAATTGTTGGCTCTCAAGGACTTTGCTTCTTCAAAACACAACTTTCAACTATTTATTTCATCTGAAGGTTTCGTTTCCACTTAATGGAAATTGATATTGAATTTTTCCTTCTGGCTTTTTTTTTTCTT
Source organism: Microchrysa polita (assembly GCA_949715475.1). Classification (NCBI taxonomy): domain Eukaryota; kingdom Metazoa; phylum Arthropoda; class Insecta; order Diptera; family Stratiomyidae; genus Microchrysa; species Microchrysa polita. Next base: position 28,660,347 of record OX454416.1, read on the forward strand.
CGAGTTCTAGCCAAAAAGCCGCCTCTAAAATTTGGCGCCCCGGGCGACCGCCCAGCTGGCCCCCCCCCCCCTAGAGCGGGCGCTGCGAATATACCTATTATGTAACAATTCTTCTGCAATAGTTTTGTTGTCAAATTTAGACTTTTCAGAGTAACTAGCACGCTATGTGGCTCACTTGGTTGAGTCGCACTCTACGATGCTAGTAATCTAGAGGTCCGGAGATCGAATCTCGGCGTGGTCCAACATTCGCGTACATGTGCAGATAAAAAATATATAGTTTTTGCAACATTATACACTCCGAAATTATATGCAATGTAACGTTGACTCGAAATTGCCTATAAACGGCTTAGTTAACGCACCATGCCCACAAGTTGTTCAACGGTACAGAGAAAAAGTGTCGTGCTCTGTGGCCGTGATCGTTCGGTCGCCACTCTGTGAAATAGACACTCATAGAGAAACGATTGTCCAAACTCGGCACGACTCGTCGCAAGTTTATTATTCAGAAGAAAATGATAAGAAATATTCTTATCGTAGAATAATAAACTAACAATGCGACTAGGAAGTGGTATGGCTGACAACCGTATCACACTCCGAATTCAGTTGTCTTTGTAACGTTGATGACTACACACGGTATTCATCAACGCACCATGCTCCACTAGGAGTTACGGTAATGAAGAGAGAGACAGAGAAAAAGAAGAAAGATTAATCGATAAAGCGCAAACCTTGCTGTCATTTTTTATCCACTGTAACTGCAAATCTTAATATTTTATCAAATTTTCTTTTGGAACTGCAACAGCAACAAAATTCTCTATTACCTACACCCCAATCCGAAAAAATAACTGTATTCTTTTGAGAGAATTGTGACCACTAACGGTTAAACACATCCTTCGCATAAGCACGGTTTTCAATCGTCAACTGGTTCATCTTACGAGAAATGCATTTCCTTTGAACGGAATGGATAACGGTCCTCGATACCGAATTAAAGTGGATCTGCAGCAAAGAACTTAGAATAGGTAGAAGCAAGAACAAACTTAAGGTACGTTGTGCTCGACACGACTGCATCGGCTCTACCGACAGCGACTCGCTCATTTCATATAAAAACTCGTTTTTAGAATGAGAGAAAAATGAGTTTTTATATGAAATGAGCGAGTCGCTGTCACTAGAGCCGATGCAGTCGTGTCGAGCACAAGGCAGATTTCGAAAACTACTACTTCAAAAGTTTATCGATTCCATGGCATGAAACTTTCCGCAATGAAGTGTCTGAAGTGGAGTGCCTCTATTGCGCTAAGTCAAGTCAAACAATTTGTATTGCAGTATCTGTATATATTTAATTTCTAACGACGTTTAAGAAACCGTCAGCTTCCCGTGTGCCACCCTGTATTTCTAGTATAATAAAAATAATTAGGAAGGCTGCTACGTAATTGCGTTTGTTTGTGAATTGACTTTGAAACCCATAATAGGAAAAGAACCGTTCTACAACGGCTTCTGGGTCTCTCCGAATGAGCATTAAAGCACTTCCATCTCCCATTTCACTTCATTCTGTTTTAACATTGCAAGTATGCCAAGGTAAATGCTTCTCAAAAAGCAGTCTAAAGAAACATTTCCAAAGAAGCGGTTTATAAGCACTTACAGAGAAGTCGATACGGGTCACTTTCACATGATTCTGGCTGCGGGAAACCTTTGAGCTCGGAAGCGCAATTACGTATTTTGACGAATAACATAAAAGTTTTTCTCAATTGACTTGGGGTCCAGGAAGCACAATTGCGAATGACGAGGATGCGCTCCAAAGTCACTGTAGTAGAAGTGCTTGCTTAAAAGAACAATTACGAATGGAGAGGAAGCACTGAAAGACTGCTGCAGGTGGAAGTGCTTCCAATTTTTCCTGGAAAATGACAACCGTCGATAGCTGACAGAAGCCAACACATCATCTTCCTCCCCCGCACAAACAATCAGGACAATGATGAGACCGACATTGTATAGTGTATGTACTTAAGCAAATTTTTAATGGTTGCAAAAATATGACATGCGCGAGTCTTCTTCTAATCTAAACATCTTTTCATTTCCGGGTACTTAAAGGAAGTTTCTATTTCGTATTTTACGTTAAAAAAATCCATTTCGAATTTCACTGTGTTCATACTTGACACACGTATGCCCTTCCATTTATGCTTTCACTTTATACGCATACAATGGCTGTCATCAGTCTATTGTACATTTGAATCCTTTTCTTCGTCCTGAAAACTTATTTTCACTTTGTACTATTCCATAGCCATTATGTTAACAATTGACTCACCTTGAGAATCGTAACAATTGTCAGCAAAAAGCGTATGAGTATACAGAAATGTAATACTATATTGCATAGGATTGGCAACGACACGTCTAGCGAAACATACAAAGAAGAAGAAAATTCGTAGGAAAGATGTTTCGAAAATTGTTAAGGAAACACGATAACAAATTTCCTCATATAAGTTCTTTTCGCCTCCAGTCTTCTTGCTAGCCCTCGCAGATATCAAAGTTCTTTTTTCAGGTAAATATTTACGTGAAGTGGATGTACGTGTTCTGCACCCGCCCACCATCTTTCTCATCGTCCTCGCATCGCACCTTAATCACTTTCGTTTCAAGGTTCGCTAATGGTTTGTATACAATCCTGAAACGATTTGTTGCTGAGCAAAATTGCGAGCAAATTAACCTTTGGTATTGAAAGTCCCGACCTCGACTCAAACCATGCACCAAAAAACTCTAATTTGACGATTTATTTGATATCCCAACAATATGCCTACTATACTTGGGTCAAGGTAAAGGGCACATTATTACCAAACGTGCTTCTATATAGAATTGATCCAGACTGTGTGTATTGACATTGCCGCAAGTTGATTGATGATGACTGGCAAGTGTGGAGGCGAAACGTGCGTATTGGAATTGTTGGACGAAGACGTAACGTAATTTGCTCAATTTTACGGATGAGAAATATCTGAGGGCTACAACAGCCTGGAACTAGGGAAATTACAGGAAGCTTTATTTGAAAATGAAGGATGAGCGTTGTTAAGTATATACTTATCCTTGTTGACAAAACTTTTCCAAGTCTTGCTAATTAAGGTGGGACTTTAAATGGATTTTGAATGAATTATGAATGTCCTTTTAAAATGATCGTTTGAGATTTTCTTGTATATATCTTTAAGGAAGTAGAGTGCTAATGAAACAAACTCACTTTCGTTTTTAAGTCATCTAGATTTTCAAAACGAAGTGCTTACATAAAAGAATTGGCATGTTAACATTTTCTAAAAACGACTCAATCATGGTCGTGTCTCTTTTAAACAGAGAACAATAGGGCGCAAATTATTTTCATAAGATAACTTTCTATTACGGTTATCTCCACGCTATTTCTAGAAATTTCCGTCATTCATGGCAATCACGCACTCTCATAGTGCCAACATAATCTGAATTTTGAGGACGAACGAATCTTAAAATAACGCCCCAAGAAATGTAAATTAGATTCCATTCCGCTTAAATGTTTCTCATTACATTAAGCGGCACTTTAACCTCACTGTGCTGCTTTTTAGTCGCTTTTCCTCGCCTTTTTCCACAAAAGTCCCTTCATTGTTCTTTGCTTGTCTCTGTGTACATCCAGCAATATTGTTCGCCATGTACTACTTTAGACTAGACTAGTGTTTGGACCGGACGCCTATTCTTCTTGTTCTGCCCCATACTTTGCCTACACTTTTAGACAAGGAAGGATTTTCACATGGTTTTAACTGGTCGTGACCCTTGTTGGTGTGGAAAATATACATTTCCCTTGATGGCAACAAAAACAACATGATAATAACACATTCGAAGCAGCTTTTTATTATTGTTTCAGCCTAGTTTACATACAAATTTATACCGAAAATTGCGTGTCCTTTTTTATGGAATGGTGCGGATAAGTAGGAAGTAGCATTGTAAGAAAGATAGGGCTATTTGGCACATGACTTTAGGGGATGGGGCAGAGAAAATAATCCAATGTATCATGAGAATAAATAAGAGAAAAACATGGTTCTTTTTATTATGTATAAAGTATAATTCTTTTGGGAAGAAGAAAGTATGCTGGGAACGAAACCGTTTAAAAAATAGGGAAAAAAAGAAAACCTTCAAATTTCCATTTCTTATACTATGCAATTTAAATACACGTCTGGGTGGGGTCAACTTATGGCTGCCAATTGGCCAACTGGCAGTAGTCATCGCATCTACACAGACTACTCTTCGAAAGTTTCGCATGATTTTATACATCAGAAACTGCCATTAATACAGCCATCGAAATAAATATAAGTTCACACACAAATTCTACAATTTTTCGCTTCTACTCATTCCTGGACCGTTATAAATTTTGAATGTTACTTTGGAGAAATCATTTCCGTCAGTTTCACTGAAGACTCAATAGCATGACCTTCCAGGGTTAAAAATATCTGTGAACCTTCTTTTAAAATCCGAATGAAGTTCCTCGAGGTGCTCGCAGTAAACCAAAAGGTTATCATTTTGTTTAGACAAAGTTAACTTTATTACTTGTTAAGTGTGAAAAGTTCACTTCAAATACGCAGAAATGGCGAGACACTGTATTGTAATGATCGAGAATATGTGCTCCAACGTACGATACAATAACAGAGGATGACATTGGATGATCGCTTCTGATATCGCTTCCCAAGTCTTGTCTTTATACTTATCAAAATGCGAATGTGTGAACTTCGAATCCGGCCGAGTAACATAGTAAACAAAGCTTTGACAGTTCAAAGAAGCAACCCAGCCAGCATTTAACACATTTGTAATCATTATTTCATGCAACACGCGTAAGCACATATTGCTTATTCATTCATCACGTTTTCATACAAGCAGTATATGACGATGTCCCCCTATTTCATGTATATACGCATTTCCGCCTTATTACGGATAATCATTATAAAATCGTTATTCGTAAACATTATGTAATAGTTAAGTATCATATATATTCAATGCATCAATGAATAATTAAAAAAAAACACGGGCGACGGAGACTCTCGAACTCATAACCCTATGCACCGAAGGTGCGCGCCCTAACCACTGCTCTAGCCAGACTATATGAATGATTATGTTTTATTCGTGAATCTAATCACCCCAGCAACAAAAATCACACTTGAGGAGAAAACCATTATATTTCCTATATGCATGATCCGTCGACATTCCTTCAGCTGACCATCATGTATCTAACTTTCAATGCGTCCTATCGATACATAATGCCGATTCGTGATTCATGAAGTAAAGCTTATTTGTGGCTATGTTCACGGTACATGACGCCGATGCTGGCTGGGAACCCAGCTTCATGAATCACGAATCGGCATTATGTATCGATAGGACGCATTGAAAGTTAGATACATGATGGTCAGCTGAAGGAATGTCGACGGATCATGCATATAGGAAATATAATGGTTTTCTCCTCAAGTGTGATTTTGGTTGCTGGGGTGATTAGATTCACGAATAAAACATAATCATTCATATAGTCTGGCTAGAGCAGAGGTTAGGGCGCGCAGCTTCGGTGCATAGGGTTATGAGTTCGAGACTCTCTGTCGCCCGTGCTCTTTTTTTTTAATTATTCTTTGATGCATTGAATATATATGATACTTAACTATTACATAATGCTTACGAATAACGATTTTATAATGATTATCCGTAATAAGGCGCAAATGCGTATATACATGAAATAGAGGGACATCGTCATATACTAGTTGTATGAAAACGTGATGGATGAATAAGCAATATATGCTTACGCGTGTTGCATGAAATAATGATTACAAATGTTTTAATTGCTGGCTGGGAATGATTTGTGAAATTCTATAATTTCCACGAATTTGAATCTGTTGTTGGCATATTCTGAACGAAATTTCGTGCTTTTTCCTCCCGTATATCGATTTCTGGTGTTACCGCTGATAGCCTATGTAGGCTACTACAAAAGTCTTTAGATTAGGCATGTTCTAGTACATGTTCGTCAAATATGTTATTTTCATCAGAAAGTATGACATTGTTAGCATATACCAACTCTGAACGTTTTGATGACAAGTAATACTCATGTAAGTTGCAGTTAGTTAAAAAAGTCAATTTAGCAAAACATAGAATTAACACGTGAACATTTTCGTCTAATGATTTTCTACGATTTTAAAGTTGGATTATCACAACAACAGTGTTTCGATCGGCTTCATTTTGCATTTGGGGATAATTCACCATCTCTTGCGACCTTTTATAACTGATTTAACGAAATCAAACATAGGCGAAATTCACTCAAGGACGAGTTTCGTGAAGGTCGCCCAAAAACAAAACGTGGATGACGTGCGTGAAATAATCATTGCGTAATCACGCAAGACCCTCATATGACATACCGCGAGATAGAGGCATACATTCGATACTACATAAAGACTTGGCCGTAAAAAAGGTTTGTTACCGTTGGATCCCGCATAATTTGACAATAGCTCAAAAAAAGCTAGTGTCGATTTGTGCTACAAATGATAAAAAAATACCATACATGGTGCATCAAATGACGTGAATAAAAACGTCACCGCCGGCCCGCACCAGCTGTTGAAGCACTCAGAAGCCATGTTTTGCAGTGGAAAAAAAGCTTCGAAAATTGGTTTGAGCGAAAAAACGATACAACCATTTTTGCAAAAAAAAATCTTTTTCATTTGTTTTCTAGAAACTTTTGCAGTAACCTTCGTATTTTCGCATCTTAAATTTTTGTGAACATTTTTGTGGAATTCAGTTATCAATAAAATACATAGTGTTTTTCATAAAAATTAATTTGAAATGGAATACAAATGGTTAATAAATATTTTAATTTATCGAAATCTTTCGCGGACCCCTAATGAGCTTCACGGACCGCCAAATTTTTTCACACCTCCCGCGGACCCCCAGTACGGCTTTGCGGACCCCAAGGGGTCCAGAGGGACCACTTTGAGAATGCATGATCTAAACGAAACTTAACACAGACATTTTATTATTACTGGTTGTTTCAGTTTGTTTTTTTTTTTGGCAACATGCCACGTGGCGTCTCCTTTATAGTCGAACAAATTAAATTTGCTAATCATCATGTGTCGTCTTCTTCTCCCTTGCCTCGTTCTTGATACCGCTCCATGGTTTCGCGTTGGTCGACCTGCGGTGTAGGCACATCGCCCGTTTTGGCGGTAATATCTCAGCATATTTCTACATGCAGCTCTATCTTGGATCGTTTAATCGCCGAGACCAATGCGTTGTTATTGCTTTTTCATTTGACACATCCAGGTGTTCTTCGGTCTGCCTCTGGCCTTGGGTCCATCAAGTGGAACTTCCATTGATTCGGGGTTCTCAGGCCTTTGAACATGGCAATACCAATCCATTCGTCGGTCTTCGAGCTTTTCGGTGATTGGTTGGTCAATGGACAAGCTGCCTCGGATGTAGCTACTCTTGATGTGGTCCCTTTTGGTTACACCAACTGACATGCGTAACATTTTCATTTCAGTCAGTGAGCTGTCATTTCTTTCGCATAACCTTCATACAAGGTCCAGCATTCTGATCCATACATCAGTGCGGGACGTACAACCGTAGGTAGGCTCGTAGGTCTGTATGATGTGCTAACTTTATAGCCTATAGTTGTTTGTTGAGTTTGCGTGAGTCTCCCTTGTTCTTATAGAAAGGAAGAAGAAAACTTTCCCTGAAAGCATCAGGCATCGGTTGCCCACCTTCGATTTTGTTGAAGAGAACTGTGGGCCAACTAAGCCCGATATTTTCCATTTTCAACCAAAATTCCGCGGGGATTTTGTCCGGTCCGACTGTCTTTCCGCGTTTCATCTGATGCATTACCTCCATCACCTCTTCCTCTGAGATATCTTCAATATTTGTGGTATTCGGCTCAACATCTTGAAAAGCTGCTGGAGGAAATTCTTCATTTAGAAGTTCGTCAAAATACTGTCGCATCCTGCTACAAATTGCCGTATCAATCAGCAACATTCCTTGCGAGTCCTCTACGTACCTTGGCGCCTGTATTTCCCGAGCGTTCCTTCTCCTTTGGGCTGCGACCCTAAATATCCCGGCGTCGTGCTTAGGTCTCTCGCGCAAAGACGATCCTTCGATCGCAGTCTGAGTTTCTAATTCTTGGTAGAATTTCTGAGCTGCCTTCGCCTTTGCTTGAGCTACCAAGCGCTTTACGTTCTTCCGGCATTGCATATAATTTTCGCGAAGTTGAACCCGTTCGGCTGCACTGCTTGACTCACATTTCGCCCATGTCTTAAATGCGTTCGATTTGGCTTGCATTGCTTCCTTAGTTTCAGTGTTCCACCACCATGTTTCTTTCTTCGTGTAGAGTGGGCCTTTCGAAACTCCAAGTGTTCGGTGCAGTTGGTGTTGTTTTGAAACCATTCCGTCATTTTATCCATGAATGGTGTTAAAACATGTTCAAAGCTGTCGTTTGTGAGATTGTGCCACTTGATTTATTCGACTGGCTTGCGAGTTCTTCTATTTCTTGCTCCACCTACTTTCAAAATAAATTCTGACAGGAGCAAACAATGTTGGCTAACCACAGATTCACCCAAGATCACCTTGCAGTCTTTTTCCCACCTTCTCATAAAATCGAAGCAGAGGTGGTAATCGATCTGCGTTTCGTGTTTCCTATCTCCGTGTCCACTACTGTAGGTGATCAGGTTTCTCTCGTTTTTCACAAACCGTTGGTAGTCATCAGCGTTACAAAGACAACTGAATTCGGAGTGTGATACGGCTGTCAGCCATACCACTTCCTAGTCGCATTGTTATTTTATTATTCTACGATAAGAATATTTCTTATCATCTTCTTCTGAATAATAGACTTGCGACGAGTCGTGCCGAGTTTGGAAACTTGTTTCTCTATGAGTGACTATTTCACAGAGTGGCGACCGAACGATCACGGCCACAGACACAGAGCACGGTTGAAGGGCTACCCTCCTGCTTCGTGAAAATTATGGAAAACAACGAAGATCTGGACGACGACCAGCAGTTACTGCGAGAGAAAAAAGACTTGTTGTTCGAAAAGCCACTGAGGAAAAAAAATCGCATCAGAAATCCGGAGCGAAATAAATTTACATGAAGTGTGCGTCGTGTCCAGCAGATTCTACATTCCAACAAGGACCTCAAATTCATCAATAGGCAGAAGAAACCTCCTTTGACCCAATATCATAAGGCGAAGCATCTTCAATGGGGCCAACAACATTTGGATTTCGGCGAAAAGTGGCAAAAGCGTTTTTTTTCAGTGACGAAAAGAAGTTTAATCTGGATGACCCTGATGGTGTTCAATATTATTGGCAACATTTAGGACGAGAAAAAGAAGTTGCTATGAGCCGAAACTTTGGTGGTGTGATGATGGTTTGGGTGCATTTTCATTTGCAGGGAAATTACCTTTGGCCTGGGTTAAACCGAAAATGACCGCGACTGATTATGTGCAGCTATTAGAGACATCGCGCTCATTGACCATGCCGAGTCAATTATTGGACCGGAATTTATTTTCCAATAGGATAATGCCAGTATCCAATGGGCGCAAACGACAACAGAATGGTTCCAAAAGAAAAACATTACAGTTTTAGATTGGCCAGCCCGTAGCCCCGACCTCAACCCCATTGAAAATTTATACTGGAATACTTGTAAGGAAGGTTTACGCTCATGGAAAATATATCAGACCGTATCGGAGCTCAAAGGAGCGATTCGCCAAGCTTGGGAAGAATATCCCGGAAAACCTAGTAAATTCAGTTCCAAGACGAGTTTCCCAGGTAATTAGAACCAATAGAGGTCCCACAGGATCAAATCGTTCAATTTTTTAAATTATAAACTTGATAATAATTAAATTAGCAAAATTTCGAAATGAATTATAACCTATGAGAAGTATTATTTCTCTAATAAATAATTTGTAGTCGATCCATTAAATATTTAATTTGTTTTTATTGATTTTTGAGGCTTTTTATTGGTGAACTTATAATTATTTCGGTGGCTCGATTTCTCATAACGATTGAATTTAAATAAATTTTCTTACTGCATTACAGCTTCCATATTACGGGTAGCAGCCTCCATTTGTTCACCTATAAAATGAACACTTGATCCTTAATTTTAGGGGTAGCATTTTGACCAGCACTTGATAAAAATATAAGAAATTTGAAAATGAAACTCTTCTTTGGTGAGGAAATGAAACACTAGTAAATTACCATTGGGTAGAGTTTTTCAGATAAATGCGTCTGTTTTTTATGTTCAGAATTCATTTTTAGTAAAACAAACAAAGCACTCGAAGGAAACCACTAGTCCTTACTAAACTCAAAGAACTTCAGCACAAAAAACTAGACTAACTATTTTTTCAACAAACCAGAGTCTCAGCTGAGCAATCGCTAACCATTCAACAATACATATTTGGTTTACTCAGAGTATGTTTGGCATAGCCTGGCTCCATCTTAATAGGGGCATACTTCGTCATCTCTCAGTTTCTTCTAATTTTGAAGGGAATTACCAATGATTAGTTACTATGGAGTGAGTTTTACTCAGACCTGCTATTACCTCGGGGATTATTTCAGTAATGCAGTTTTTCGTCAGCGAAATACGTTTTCCACTAAAGAGTTAGCAGTGGCTCAACCCAGGCTGGGGTTAAATTTACCCGAAATAAACTAATTGTGTGGCGTTAAGGTATGTCAAAAACCGCCCCGACATCCATCCGGTTTTCGGGTTCTCCGGTTATTTGTCAAGACGATTAGACCGTTTGGTTTAAAACCGGATAGAAAGTACCGGTATTCCGGTTAAAGTATAGTAATCAGTTCGACAATTCGCGCGAGTTTCTACACAAAACCTGTCAAAAAACTCGTGCGAGGCGAGAATAGCTCGCATCTAGGTATTCAATTTTTCGGACGAGTACCCAATGCTCAAACCAGTGTTATACACAAAGTCTCCACAAAGTCTCGTGCGAAAATAATTCAATTACATTTATTTTCGTGCGAGCATTGAAGATGGGGAATGGGAGTCATCTTTTTTTTAGTAATCAGTTTCTCGCGCGAATATTTGCATTTAGAACTCGCGCGAAAGTGGAGAGTTGGAGACTACATAGTTGGCCATGGAAAATTTTAATAATATAAATTGTTAACTGTCTACCAATCTTAGAGAAATCAAACTTCCAATTGTGTTTCCTGTTTATGATGTTTAGTCAATTGCCTATGGACAGGTTTGTATTTGTTTAATAAATTCAGTAAGGAACTTGAACATATTTTCCCTTCTTTAGCGCAATGTCTTTTACGGTTTCGATAGATGCGTCAATGAACTGCCGGATAGTGTAAAGTATTAGTATTAGCCGCTGCTCTCATTATATGGTGCAGATTTTACTACTATAAATGCCCGATTCTTGTATCAGGTGAGATGACAAAAGACACTGATCCGGCATTGAGGAATTTCTCATTTGATTTAATTTCTCTATATTTTTAGAGCAGATACTTTAATGGGAGAAACCAGTCGAACTCTATCAGAATTAATGCTTCGGAAAGAAAGCATTCTTTGTTTGCTATTTGCTACAAAATTTGAAATCAGAATGTCGTCTCGTTGTCATCGCCTGATTTTATTTTTAACTCAGTGTTGGGCAAAAATGTAATTTGATCGCATTATTTATTCTCTTTCTTTTTATAATAAAATGCAATACAACATTAAAAACATAAAACAAACATTGCAATTTCACTAAAAATTGTGTTATAGATCGTCTTATTTTAACGGTTGCCGGTTTAATTGAATCTATTTATTTTTCTGCATTGTTTTATCGTCTACCCAGCAAGAAAGCTACTGGTTAAATTACTAATGTTTATCTAGTCAAAATCCGTTTAATTTTCTGGGTACCGTGCATAGGCCGTCGGGAAAAAATTGACCTATATACTTCACACAGCACTCGTACGTGAGAGTTCCCCTACAATGTTATATAGTGAAAAGGCAACAATCTTTGAGTTATTTCCAACCAAACTGTCCGGTATTTTTGCGTTAAATACCATAGATTTATTGGTTATTTTATCCATTTAATCACTCGGTAACCTTGTAAGTATTATACTAGTAATATTACCGGTATTTTCCGCGACATTTACTATAAAACTATCAGGTAAATTAGCTGGTAGTACTATAGTAAATATCATGGAAAATACCAGTAAAATTACTACTTCTTTAACCATTATTTTAATGCAAATTAGCGGCTATTAAGCTGGTAGTAATCCTTGTATTATAATGATATATTACCGATTAAATCTGACCAAAATATTTATTGGTGTTTTTATCCATTTAATTGCCCGGTAACATTGTAAATATTATACTGGTAATATTTCTGGTATTTTCCGTGATATTTACCATAAAACTACTAGGTAAATTAGCTGGTAGTCCTATGGTACAGATCATGGAAAATACTAGTAGTATTACTACTACGTTAGCCACAATTTTAGATCAACTCAGCGGCTATAAAGTTGCTAGTAACCCTAGTATGGCAGCAGAGTAAACGAACGTCATTTGATGGGAATTTTGGTAATATTGTTGAGGACGGTGCCTTGATTATGAGGAAAAAGTTCTGACCCATAGGGGGACCGGGAGTTGGAAAAAGGGGGAAATGGGGGTAATTTTTCGGTTTTAGCGATTATTTCGAAAACGGTGATAGCTACAAAAAAAAATGTTCTAAGAACGAAAAAAAACTACATCAAATTACCTTTAGGAAGTACCGTTTTTTGAAAAACTCTATGCTAGCTTGGAAAAAAAACCTCGCATATTAAAGTTCATTGGTTAACTCACATTTTTGGGGAGTTATCGAGCATTTTTTCAAAGCATAAAATTTTCAAATAAAGATCCGTCGTATTGTTGCAAAGGTAATTTTATTCAGTTTATTCCGTTCTCAGTACATTTTTTTTGTAGCTATCACCGTTTTCGAAATAATCGATAAAACTTCACACTTTCACCAAGGATCGCTGAATACTGACGAAAAATTAAAATGTGTCCGTCTGTCTGAAGAAAAAAAAAAGTACCGTTCTCTTGCTTTATACCGAGAAATGACATTGCACATGGAACAATTCCTGCTGCTTATAGATTTAAAGAAAAGTCCTCATATAAATTACCCACAGTTGTGTGGTAAAACATTGTTAATAAAATAGTAATATGACCTGGCATTTACTATAAATCTTACGAGTTAATTAAGTGGTTAAATAACTAGTAATTTTACTGGCTATTTTTTTAATTATTAAATAGTAATATTTGTTGGATTTAACACATAATATTCCACAATTTTAAGGGGTAAAAATAATATGACAAACTTACCGATATTTTATTGGGTATTTAACGTGTTTATTTCCCATAAATACTTGATATTTTGGCTGAAATTTACCTAATAATTATGAACTTTTTCACCAGGGGAAATAATGCTATGGGGAATATATAGGTTATTTATGGCCCAATCGTATACGTGCGTTAACTAGTCAATTACAGTGAGCCTTTTTTTTAGATATTTAACTAGTCATTTGACCAGGTTTGCTCTTGCAAACTCTGAAGGCGAAAGCAAAAAATATGTAAAGTATTTGTCTGTGTGAGTTTTCGCTGATAAAAGTTTGTATGTAGTAGTAGTTTCGGTTAGCGATTTCTTGCAGGGTCCCAGCAAGAAAGCTACTGGTTAAATTACTAATGTTTATCTAGTCAAAATCCGTTTAATTTTCTGGGTACCGTGCATAGGCCGTCGGGAAAAAATTGACCTATATACTTCACACAGCACTCGTACGTGAGAGTTCCCCTACAATGTTATATAGTGAAAAGGCAACAATCTTTGAGTTATTTCCAACCAAACGGTCCGGTAATTTTGCGTTAAATACCATAGATTTATTGGTTATTTTATCCATTTAATCACTCGGTAACCTTGTAAGTATTATACTAGTAATATTACCAGTATTTTCCGTGACATTTACTATAAAACTATCAGGTAAATTAGCTGGTAGTACTATAGTGATAAAATCTGACCAAAATACGATAGATTTATTGGTATTTTTATCCATTTAATTGCCCGGTAACATTGTAAATATTATACTGGTAATATTTCTGGTATTTTCCGTGATATTTACCATAAAACTACCAGGTAAATTAGCTGGTAGTCCTATGGTACAGATCATGGAAAATACTAGTAATATTACTACTACGTTAGCCACTATTTTAGATCAAATCAGCGGCTATAAAGTTGCTAGTAACCCTAGTATTGCAGCAGAGTAAACGAACGTCATTTGATGGGATTTTTGGTAATATTGTTGAGGACGGTGCCTTGATTATGAGGAAAAAATGCTGGCCCATAGGGGACCGGGAGTTGGAAAAAGGGGGAAATGGGGGTAATTTTTCGGTTTTAGCGATTATTTCGAAAACGGCGATAGTTACAAAAAAAATGTTCTAAGAACGAAAAAACTACATCAAATTACCTTTAGGAAGTACCGTTTTTTGAAAAACTCTATGCTAGCATATTAAAGTTCATTGGTTAACTCACATTTTTGGGGAGTTATCGAGCATTTTTTCAAAGCATAAAATTTTCAAATAAAGATCCGTCGTATTATTGCAAAGGTAATTTTATTCAGTTTATTCCGTTCTCAGTACATTTTTTTTGTAGCTATCACCGTTTTCGAAATAATCGCTAAAACTTCACACTTTCACTAAGGATCGCTGAATACTGACGAAAAATTAAAATGTGTCCGTCTGTCTGAAAAAAAAAAGTACCGTTCTCTTGCTTTATACCGAGAAATGACATTGCACATGGAACAATTCCTTCTGCTTATAGATTTAAAGAAAAGTCCTGATATAAATTACCCACAGTTGTGTGGTAAAACATTGTTAATAAAATAGTAATATGACCTGGCATTTACTATAAATCTTACGAGTTAATTAAGTGGTTAAATAACTAGTAATTTTACTGGCTATTTTTCTTATTATTAAATAGTAATATTTGTTGGATTTAACAGATAATATACCTCAATTTTAAGGGGTAAAAATAATATGACAAACTTACCGATATTTTATTGGGTATTTAACGTGTTTATTTCCCATAAATACTTGATATTTTGGCTGAAATTTACCTAATAATTATGAACTTTTTCACCAGGGGAAATAATGCTATGGGGAATATATAGGTTATTTATGGCCCAATCGTATACGTGCGTTAACTAGTCAATTACAGTGAGCCTTTTTTTAGATATTTAACTAGTCATTTGACCAGGTTTGCTAATGCGAACTCTGAAGGCGAAAGCAAAAAATATGTAAAGTATTTGTCTGTGTGAGTTTTCGCTGATAAAAGTTTGTATGTAGTAGTGGTTTCGGTTAGCGATTTCTTGCAGGGGTAGTAAAGCATACCCTGCAAGAAATCGCTAACCGAAACCACTACTACATACAAACTTTTATCAGCGAAAACTCACACAGACAAATACTTTACATATTTTTTGCTTTCGCCTTCAGAGTTCGCATTAGCAAACCTGGTCAAATGACTAGTTAAATATCTAAAAAAAGGCTCACTGTAATTGACTAGTTAACGCACGTATACGATTGGGCCATAAATAACCTATATATTCCCCATAGCATTATTTCCCCTGGTGAAAAAGTTCATAATTATTAGGTAAATTTCAGCCAAAATATCAAGTATTTATGGGAAATAAACACGTTAAATACCCAATAAAATATCGGTAAGTTTGTCATATTATTTTTACCCCTTAAAATTGAGGTATATTATCTGTTAAATCCAACAAATATTACTATTTAATAATAAGAAAAATAGCCAGTAAAATTACTAGTTATTTAACCACTTAATTAACTCGTAAGATTTATAGTAAATGCCAGGTCATATTACTATTTTATTAACAATGTTTTACCACACAACTGTGGGTAATTTATATCAGGACTTTTCTTTAAATCTATAAGCAGAAGGAATTGTTCCATGTGCAATGTCATTTCTCGGTATAAAGCAAGAGAACGGTACTTTTTTTTTCAGACAGACGGACACATTTTAATTTTTCGTCAGTATTCAGCGATCCTTAGTGAAAGTGTGAAGTTTTAGCGATTATTTCGAAAACGGTGATAGCTACAAAAAAAATGTACTGAGAACGGAATAAACTGAATAAAATTACCTTTGCAATAATACGACGGATCTTTATTTGAAAATTTTATGCTTTGAAAAAATGCTCGATAACTCCCCAAAAATGTGAGTTAACCAATGAACTTTAATATGCTAGCATAGAGTTTTTCAAAAAACGGTACTTCCTAAAGGTAATTTGATGTAGTTTTTTCGTTCTTAGAACATTTTTTTTGTAACTATCGCCGTTTTCGAAATAATCGCTAAAACCGAAAAATTACCCCCATTTCCCCCTTTTTCCAACTCCCGGTCCCCTATGGGCCAGCATTTTTTCCTCATAATCAAGGCACCGTCCTCAACAATATTACCAAAAATCCCATCAAATGACGTTCGTTTACTCTGCTGCAATACTAGGGTTACTAGCAACTTTATAGCCGCTGATTTGATCTAAAATAGTGGCTAACGTAGTAGTAATATTACTAGTATTTTCCATGATCTGTACCATAGGACTACCAGCTAATTTACCTGGTAGTTTTATGGTAAATATCACGGAAAATACCAGAAATATTACCAGTATAATATTTACAATGTTACCGGGCAATTAAATGGATAAAAATACCAATAAATCTATCGTATTTTGGTCAGATTTTATCACTATAGTACTACCAGCTAATTTACCTGATAGTTTTATAGTAAATGTCACGGAAAATACTGGTAATATTACTAGTATAATACTTACAAGGTTACCGAGTGATTAAATGGATAAAATAACCAATAAATCTATGGTATTTAACGCAAAATTACCGGACCGTTTGGTTGGAAATAACTCAAAGATTGTTGCCTTTTCACTATATAACATTGTAGGGGAACTCTCACGTACGAGTGCTGTGTGAAGTATATAGGTCAATTTTTTCCCGACGGCCTATGCACGGTACCCAGAAAATTAAACGGATTTTGACTAGATAAACATTAGTAATTTAACCAGTAGCTTTCTTGCTGGGTAGCACATCTGCAATTCTCATGTGCGTATTCTCCATGGGTACTCGTCCGAAAAACTGAATACTTAGATGCGAGCTATTCTCGCCTCGCGCGAGTTTTTTGACAGGTTTTGTATGGAAACTCGCGCGAATCGTCGAACTGATTACTATACTTTAGACTGAACAAAATTGTGAAATTATGGTAGTATAGTAATCAGTTCGACGATTCGCGCGAGTTTCTATACAAAACCTGTCAAAAAACTCGTGCGAGGCAAGAATAGCTCGCTTCTAGGTATTCAGTTTTTCGGACGAGTCCGTGTTATACACAAAGTCTCCACATAGTCTCGTACACCAATCAAATAATGTAATTGCATTTATTTTCGTGCGAGCGTTGAACATGAAGAATGTCAGTCAACTATTTTTTTTTTAATTTATTGGTCATTTGATTGGTGTAGAATGCACAATGATGAATGCTAGGAGCATAAAATAAAGAAATAAAATAGAAATATGGGCTTTTATCGAAAAAAGTAAAACTAGTAAAATGAAAATGTTTATTATTTCTTTATTCGTTATTACACAAGATAAATAAAAACAGATTCGAAACATTAATTCTTCTTGAGTTAGCTTCTTTTGGCGCTCATGTATAGTTGACAAAAACCTTTTTATTTTCACTTATTTCACACAATCGTTGTCAAATTCGAATAGCAAACGGCGGTTGATTGGTGTCTGGTTTGCGTGATCCGACAGTTATCTATCATCGATTGATTTGCATGATTATATCCGATGAAATTTGAAGAATTTTTCGTCATTCATACACAATTCTGTCGCCTGCAAAAGATATGTACATTTTAAATTGTTAGTTTACCCTTTCACTCAAGAAACTTCAAGCTTTCAGAAAAGAATAAACTTACCTTCGGTTAAAGACGTGAAAGTATTTCGTTTTCTGGAATTTGTTGTTGGAATCCATTATTTATTTATTTATTTATTTATTTCACCGCCAAATACTGGCTGAATATGCAAAATACAAACAGGCATAAAAAAGAGTACAAGACCAATATCTTGCCTCGTTAAAAAACCTGATTTTTTCTGAGATATATCGTATACATGACTAGCCTAGGTGGTAAAAATATCACAGTCAAACATACAATAAATAATTATAAACGTATACAAGACAAGTAGGGTGTAAATATCACAGTCAAATATACAATAAATAAATACTTAGAATAGATGTAAAATATCACAGATCGTAGTAGTTAGGCTCGACGCCAGTTAAGAATAAAATAGCTTAAAAATAAGTTCTCTGATCGGAATTTGATCCG
The DNA here is from genome assembly GCA_949715475.1 of Microchrysa polita. NCBI lineage: Eukaryota > Metazoa > Arthropoda > Insecta > Diptera > Stratiomyidae > Microchrysa > Microchrysa polita. The sequence continues at coordinate 28,678,703 of OX454416.1, forward strand.
CATGCAGGTCCATTCATCAATGTCATCATTAAAGTGTGTGTGTGTCACATGAAATATAAATACTAAATTAGTGATGCAGCATCAAAGCGTTCTTCGAACAGAACATATACTAAAATAATTTACCTGGATAAATGAAAATTGAAATAACCAGGCAGATTTATCGATCGAGTTTGCAAAGGGATCCAAAGATTTCATCGGAAGTCTTCCGCAACAACGTCATAAATTCGTTCCGGGATGATGCTGATACAAACAAGGTTGACACCATATTTGCCACTTTGCACATTTGGTTAATGGGCGCAGCCAGTGCCAATCGCATTTGAGAATTTGTTACTTTGATACGCTCCGTGTGCCTGAGTGTGCGTTCCGCGTTAAAAGTGATGTTAGTATTTGTAAGCGGACAGTTAACGTTTCCTTTGATAACGTCGTACAAGAATGCTGCTGATGTATTGATGCGCCTACGGCGAAGACTAACCATATTCAATGCTGACAGCCGCTGAGTGTAAGAGCGAATGCAATAGTTGTTATGTACGCTTGGATACTCCTTAAGAGCGAACATGGTGAATTGACGTTGAACAGACTCGACTTTCTTTTTATGGACCTCATAGAAGGGTTGCCAAATCACATTACAATATTCCAAATGAGATTGAACAAGTGCAAAATAAAGTGCTTTCAATGTACTAATGTCTGTTATATCATGGGAGAATCTCCTGATGAATCCAAGAGCAATCATCGCTTTTGATGTAACCATATCAATGTGCTTAGCGAAGGATAGTTTTCTGTCGATTAGTACACCCAAATCCTTATGCTCGGTTACTCGTGTAAATATATGGTTACCATAAGTGTAATCGTATGACGTAGAGTTTTTCCCTTTAAAAATCGATAACAACGCACATTTTTCAAGGTTAAGGTGTAAAGAATTCGAGTCACACCACTTTTTAAGATCGTCTATCGCAGATTGAAGTTTAAGAGCGTCGTGGTTGGAATTAACGGCTTTAGCGATTTTTACATCATCGGCGAATAGAAGGATCTTTATGTCCGTTGGCATTAGGTCAACAATGTCATTAATGAACAACAAAAATAGTGTTGGACCTAGGTGGCTACCCTGTGGGACACCCGATGTAACCTTAAAATCGTCTGATTCATTTGTACCAAGCTTTACAAATTGAATTCGCTCTGCTAGATAGGATTCAAGCCAGCGCAGCAAGTTTTGTGGCAAATCGAACGAATGTAGCTTCCTTATTAAGATTTTGTGATCTCCTCGGTCAAACGCTTTCGAAAAATCGGTATATAAAACATCAACTTGTGCGTTATTACTTAGACCACTTTGGACATAACAAAGGAACTCGGTCAAGTTGGTTGCAGTAGATCGTCCCCTCATGAAGCCATGTTGTTTCGTTGAGATTTTGTTCCGTACCGTATTTAACAACATCATATTGACAAGGTGTTCAAAAAACTTTGCTACTGTTGGCAGTTTTGCAATGCAGCGGTAATTTTCAATGTTGGACCTGGCTCCTTTTTTGAATATAGGGAACACACTTGAACGCTTCCATTGTCTAGGGAAAATGCCATTTGCGAGGGACTCGTTGAAGATCGTAGTTAGGTGTGGAGCGAGCGTTGAAGCACAATTTTTTATTAGCAATGGGTGAACGCCGTCCGGGCCTATCCCCTTCTTCGTATTGATTTTCTTCATTTGCGACATAACGAAGTTGCCATCGAGTTGAAAGGAAGAAGTGTTTGAAGTCGGACAAGAAGATGTTGTAGACAATGAAGACGCTGTTTGTGCATAGTTATCACCGAAAAACTTAGCAAATAGATTTGCTTGCTCTGCTTCGCAAGAAGTCTTAATGTCACCAAAGCGCATAATTTTCGGTTTATTATCCGTTTTCCTTTTCTCGGCTACATATTTCCAAAAGGACGAAGGATTGTTTTTCAAATTTGACTTGCATTTGTCAGTGTAGGAATCGCACAACTCTCTATTCAAAGAGCTAAAAGCTTCAAAGGCGTCCTCAAAAGACTGAATACTGCCAGTACATTTAAATCGTTTCCACTCTTTGTTCCTCTTATTTTTTAGCGATTTCAGAAATTTGTTTTCCCAGGGGCACTTAGAGTTAGTTTTTTTTCTATAAGTGGGAACAAATCGTTGAATGGCCTCTCCTAGTACTTCATGCAGTAACGACACTTTTTCGTCAACAGTTTTTCTTTGAAATAGTTCATTAAAGTTTATGTTTGCAAAATATTCGTTCATTTGAGGATAATTCGCGCGCTTGAAATTATATATTATCTCCGTTTGCTCGCTAGATTCTGGTATATCCGTGTGCCATTCAAATTCCAGTAATAGCGGAGGATGATATTCGTCAATTTTCGTTAGTGGTTTAGGAACGTTTAACGTGCAATTTGAAAAGTCGTTTGTGAAAATTAAAATTATTCATTACGTACATATAAGTACATAATGTATGCAGTGCCGGATTAACCACGTGGCAGAAGGTGGCAAATGCCACAGGCCCCGCGCTTTTAGGGGCCCCGCATTTTTCTCAAACAAAAGTAATGCCAACCAAGATGTCAACGAAATTCTAGAAGCCAGTTCCTTCTAATTTGTTATAACACGTTATAGTTGAACAATTTACGTCAGGGTGTTCCAAAACTATAGAAAGGTTAATTATGCATGAAAATACAAAAATATTTCTTTCTGTATAATTCATGATGGCATTCCCGTAAGCCTACGCCCGCAGTGTTTCAAATTCACATTCCAGCGGGACATACGATTTTTGAAGTTTGTGTTGGGAAATGTATTTGCACACATTCAGAAAATTTAGAAATTACAATTATATCTCTCATCCTCAGTGGCGTACCGCTTTAAGCCTGTTTACAAAATCATTCAAAATTTTTTCACAAAAATGTTGTTTTTGATTTAAGTGTGTGAGATTTCCAAGATTTTTTACTTAAAATCGTAAAACCGAATAAATGTAGGTGTTAACGTAAATTTGCCCTTCTGGTATGCTTATGCACTACGTTAGTAACTTTATTATGGGCTTTTTCGGCAAATGTCGAATTTGTAAATTTTTAGAGGTCGTCCAAAAAGGGACTTCTAAAATAAATTCTTTTTCGTCGAATAAATATAATTTGTCTACAAAAATTTACTGTTTTACTTATTAAAAAAAAAATCTTGGCAAACTTCCACAAGTCAATTAAAAACATTTTTGTGAAACAATTTTGAATCATTTTCAAAACAGATAATTTTGCCACAATTTTTTATAATGCTTTGAGAGGTACGCCATTGTGCATGAGGGATCGGCGTTCCTAACGCATTGTCGTTAGAGGTACGGAAATTTGTTAATTTTTCACCGAAAAAAACCAATTATGGAAGATAATACTCTTCTTAATTTTAGATTGATTTTTTAAAAAGTTTTCCATTAGGAGGTTTTCACACTTACGACAGATTACGTAATCTGCGCCAAATTACGTAATCTGGGGTCTGATTAAGCTTCAGATTAAGTAATTTGTCTATTGCAAATCAAGTACCCAGAACGACTTGATTTTATTCACCATTCAGGCGAGGTGAATTTTAATACAATACATTTCTTCTTCATTCTGAAATGAAAATCATCTTGGGACAAATTTTCAGTCACGGTTTCACTTCGTACTATACTTGGAAAAGTAAAAATCATCTCTTTTTCGAAAGGGAAATACAAAAATATTTTTATTTATGGTATTTAGCCAAAATACAAAATAAATTACAAAAATTGTGTTACATAACATTATTTGTGCGATACTATTTGACAAATCACTAGAAAATAATATAATTTTGTCAAAGTCAAAATGACTAGATCAGGTAAAGATAGTGTGAACACCAAATTCACCACAGCTTGATTTGCCTGATTAAGTTCCGCAGATTACGTAATCTGGAGTAAGTGTGAAAACCTCCTAATCCCTTAATATTAATTTATGCCTTCACTTAAAAAACATAAGGTAATGACACAATAGTGAAAGGATCTTCTTCTTTTGTAAAAAAGACATACGTAAATGGTTCGTGGGGTCTGACAGACCCCAGAGCACTTTCAAAGTGCTATGACTAATTAACAAAATCACAAATTCACACAAATCCATGCTTAAATGAACGCACTCAGAAAAATGGACCCAGTAAACTTAAAAGTTTTTGTACCATTATTTTAATTGGACGGCCATTTACCAGATTTCATATCAAAAGTAAAAAGATGAAATAATTAATATAACTGGATGAATCCTATTGAGATATTTTGTATGGAAGGAAATCTGTCCCATAAATCCAATGGGACATCAGATTACATTTTAATCAGTTTGTCCCATTAAATTAACAATATCTGATATGATTAACTAATAAATAGGATGCATCCCATTAAAACAAATACAAAACTAATAAAATCAACTATATCGCTTAGAAAAATGCATCCCGTAAAGTTAATAATTTCTGTCTTATAAATTTAACAGGGCGGCAAAAGACAAGACTACTTCCAAAAATAGACCAGCAGCTTTGTTCTATATAACGCCCTATTGCATTAATGGGATAGGCCTTTTAATTGAATTTCAAGCATATAGATGTATTTTGCAAGATAACCAACATCATGCTCCGTAGCCGAGATCGTTTGGTTGTCTCCCCGTGACTTGGTAAGTTTTAAAGAGTACTAGCAAATCGGATGTTCAATACTCGGCCTGGCCAAATATCGTGATTTCTTAACAAAATCCACAATGACGTAGCGTGGATGGTATAATAATATGGGACTTATAAAAACATATACTTCGATCAGATTACGAGTGAAACTATTTTTTTTTATTCCATAGGATTGATCCTATTAATTCAATAAGATATATCCTATTGGAAAATAACTAGGCCATGTGTTTGTTTTTAAAGGAGTCAACTATTAAAACAAACGGATATTTATGCAGTGAAAGTAATGGTTCGTATATTTTTAAAGTAATCAGATTTTTCCTATTGACTAAAAACAATGGTACAAAATGATTGATTCAATGGTATTTCCCATTGAAATTTTTTTGAGTGAGGAGGTGGGCCCGGAATCATTGTCCCCCCGGGCCCGGATTTTCTCTCCACGGCCCTGGCAGTCCCTATCGCCCGTAAATGGGTACTCATTTAACATCTATAAGTGAGATCATAGTCCGTCACAGGAATCGTGAGTTCGAAAAAAATCATAAACTGAATTCGTTCACGGTAAGACTCGCACTAACGACCATATGCTTCGAAGGTGAGCGCACTAACTACTACACCAACCAGACTACAAGTGTAGTAGGTAACCAAAATCTGTAAATCGCATAATTTCCAATGAATTAATTTATTGATTCAATTCTAATAATTTACCGCCAATAACTCAAAAGGTTTTTCATAATTTCATAATAATAAATTTCAACATACAGTGCTTGTCATCAGATTAGCACACCCCTTCGCATGAATAGTTTCGGCTGGTTTCCAACCAAACTAAAAGAGCTAAAATTTCAAAATTATAACTGTTAATAGTCTATTCAATTCTGAGTTAATTAACACAAAAAGATTTGTGTTTAGATTTTTTAATATTGATTTATAATTGTTTTTCGAAAAAGAACACACAAAATAGCCATTTAAAATTTGTCATCAGGATAGCACATGCAAATTCTTTTTTGTCTATCTTCCACAATTAAAGACATAGGACCCCCAATTTTTTGTGGTTGTTTGAGTAAGATATTGACTTTAATATGAATAATTAAAAATCATTATCTGCGGAAGAGGGACCAAAATTTAAGTCATACAAGGAGTCAAGGCGGTCAAAACGTGAAATTTCGAGAAAAAATTAATAAAAGTTGATAAGTTGAATCCGAATTCGTGTGTAATAAGTAGCGTTAAGGTAAAAATAATAGAATTGAGTACATGTTAAACGTTATGAGAGAGTTATTTTGAGAGATACATCTAGCCCTCATGACTCGGTCACAAGGATTAGGGTAAATTTAGACATTAAGGCAAGCCTATCTTTTGTTCAAACAGTGATAATAAAACTCCACATTTCAAGAAACTAAAACTACAGAATAAACTCCAACTTAACTTTCCCCGAAGGAAAATACGTTAAAATTAATCATGAGAACACTTGACATGGAACAAAGAATGGCGGTATGTTATCTTTTCGGATAAAAAGAAGTTCACTTTAGAAGAGTAACACAGTTATAATGTCTACTTCCAGGATCTTTGCTAGGAAGGACACCATTAGAATCGCATTCATTGTCGGACAGATTGTGTAATGGTCTCGAGGGCCAAGTGATACAGATGATACTTCTTTTTATTCGAAAATACAACATAGCGCCATTCTTTATTACATGTCAAGTGCTCTCGAGTTTAATTTAAGCGCATTTTCCTTTAGTTTTAGTTTTTTTAGATGTCGAGCATTTTTGTATCACTATTTGAACAATAGGCTCACCTTAATGTCAAAATTTACCCTAATCCTTGCGACCGAGACATGAGGACTGGATGCTTCTCTCAAAAATACTCTCTCATAGGGATTGACAAATACTCAAATGTTATCGCCTCTGTTATTTTTATCTTAACGCTACTTATTACACACGAATTCGGATTCAACTAATCGACTTTTATACATTTTTTCTCGAAATTTCAATTTTTGACCACCTTGACTCCTTGTAAGCTTCAAATTTTGATCTCTCCTCCGCAGATAATGATTTTCCCTTATTCATATTAAAGTTAATATCTTACTCAAACAACCACAAAAAATTGGGGGTCCTACGTCTTTAATTGTGGAAGATAGACAAAAAAGAAATTGCATGTGCTATCCTGATGACAAATTTTAAATGGCTATTTTGTGTGTTCTTTTTCGAAAAACAATTATAAATCAATAATAAAAAATGTAAACACAATTCTTTTTATGTTAATTAACTCAGAATTGAATAGACTATTAACAGTTATAGTTTTGAAATTTTAGCTCTTTTAGTTTGGTTGGAAATCAGCCGAAACTATTCATGCGAAGGGGTGTGCTAATCTGATGACGAGCAGTGTATCTATCTACATATTTGCACATGTCTGTGCTGCCAAATTCAACATTCTCATCGTAAATCATAAAGCACATGAATTAAATGAAATGGAAGGGATCATTATCGAAACTAAACTGAAAGCCGACGAATAGTTCAAAGTTAACAACGTATAGTTTCACATTCACATGAAATGTGAATATTCAAACTTCAATCATACCCGTCAGGATGATACTCCAATTTACGGAAACCTTTTCGACATAGTTAAGCGTATAATCGAGGGTTATGGATATGGTGTCCCAAATGAATGGGTTTTATGCATTACAGGCACGAGAGGAATTAACAATCAACTACATGTTGTAGACTATGCTCTGTAAAATCAGCCGCATTATTGCTGTCTATTTTACACCTTATTGCCTTCCGTGGAAAGGTGTTAGGACTCCTTTCGAGTTCATGTACCATTAGGTAGGCGGGCCATTCATGTATTAATAATAATCTTAAAAAGGGGCGATGTAGGTCAGTAAAACAAAGTTCGTGTTGATGATAATGGTAGTTGACTCCCTGTAGTTTTATTACGACAAGCAATATTTGAATTTGTATTGGTTATAGTTATATGTGGAAGTCGGAAAAACAATACTCACGTTGAAAATTACAATACAGCTCTGAAAATTCCTAAACTTAAATTAATGAGCTTCTAAAAGATTAGAAAGCTTGTCCTTGAAAGCATTTTCTTCACTTAAACTTCTTTCGAATACATAGTTGCTGTAAGGGTCGAACCTGACTAGAAATTCGTGCTGTATATTCCTTAATAAAGAAGCGCTAATAGGAGACATGCAAGGGTGTCCCAATTGCACAATAGGTCCATTGGCTTTAGTGCTGCGAACCCGTTCGGGTTCACGCCCCCACATTCTAAAGCCGGCCCCACACCGACCGGAGTGTGGCACACACCGCACAAAAGATCGGTTCCAAGAATGATACCTTGGAGTCACCCAACCACACTACACTGCTGCACTGCTGCTTTTGTGCGGTTTTTGCCACACTCCGGTCGGTCTGGGGCCGGCTTAAGAGTGTCTCAATCATGCATCCATTCAGGGCTGCTGTAAGGAGGTTTTCACACTTACGGCCAGTTTGCGTAATCTGCGCAAATTACTTAATTTGAGCTGTCAAGTTCCACACAATTACATAAACTCACCGCACCGCAAATTACGAGATATTCACACTTAATCTGGCCAGATCTGGCCGTGTTTTTTCAACATCGGGGGCAGGGGCCCTATCGAAAGCGATTCCTTTCGATTTGGACAAAATGGTATCATGTAACTCGAAAACGAATTGACTTTCGAATTTGATCATACGAAAACGAAAGTCCCCTACCATGTAATTCGAAAACGTTGGAGTATATGAAGGATTGCATCGAAAATTTATCCGAGAGATAGGCCACTCTCGAGAAGCTATCGCTATATGCATTTTTAACTTGCAAAAAAGGTTTTCAGATGTTAAAACCGGGTTTTGATTATAAACTAAAGCATAATAGACTTCTTAACATAAAGTAATACGCCATTAGGACAATGTATTGCGCTTATAATTGTGCGTGAACAAATATAATCTCTGTATATTTGTTGTAACAAGTTCGTTTGATGGAAAGAAATATTTATTTTTCTTGGAGCTTATCGATAACTTCAAAAATGGGGAGAAAAGTTAAATAATGGTTTCGATGTATAAAGAGTAACATTTTATTCATATAATTTTAAAGATATAAAAATTGAATTTAAGGCTATGCAACATGGAAGAAGTACCAATGGCGGTTCTTCTAATTAAGCTTTAATCATAAATTTACAATTTCTTGGGGTATATTATTTATTTTATTGGTCGTCGCTGGGGGAATGCTTTCTCGTTTTCCGGAATTTGGTCATGAGTTCGAATCCCACTCAAGTCTCGCACTTTTCATTTAGCATTTTTTTTCACTTTTTTAAAATATTAACTAATTCTACTATTAATTCGCGACACTTTTGGCTTAAATGCAATTGTTTAATTAGGTTTAATTCAGTAAAAATTGAGCCCGAACACAAACATATTTTCTATTTGACATTCGACCGTCGATTGAATCTAGCACACTAAGGGAAATTTTCTACATTAATGAGGCAATACCAAATACTCGAAACGAACGAGTTACATGATACCAAATTGCTTTCGAATCGAATACGAAAGTGTCGGCACTTTCGTTTTCGTTTCGAGTTACATGATAGGGCCCCAGGTTTGCTGACCCAGACGCGCAAAAAAAAAACCATCGAGGGTAGCGTCCAGGTTAAATTTCGAATTGTCACGTAGGCATTGCAATTTATTTCAAAATATTGCCCATTTATATTAAAGCCTCGTTTTTACTTTGCAAATGCAAAAGTTTAAATGCAATTTTTTCCATGAAAACATAATTTTATGCGCGAACCATAATTTTTTCAGAATAGGAATAGGTAAACGACACTTTTAACATATAGTACCATACTTACATATATGCAACATGTAAACTATACCTAGGAAGCTTTTCATTTTAAAATTTAATTTGAGCTAGTCATTGGAAAACGTACCTACTAGAAGTGATTGGGATTGCATACATTCAGGCGAATTTTGAAAAGCTCATTCAAACTAAATAGCATGCTATTCGGGTTTGAACTGCTAACCTGAATAAGGCTACGGGTTAGCATTTGTATGAAAATTATCCCGTATAGTGTAGGTTAGCTGTTAAAAAAACACGACCCTAATTTGCAGTTTCGTGAATTTAAAATTGTGTGGAATGTGACAGCTCAAATTCAGTTATTTGCACAGATTACGCAAACTGGCCGTAAGTGCGAACACCTCGTTAAGTAATCTTGCCAGATTAAGTACAAGTGTGAATAGCTCCTGTACTGCGCATGGTGAGTGAGCCTCATCGAACTTTTATTCTATGGAATACGCTTAGACCAATTAAAACGCGTCCCAACATCTGGGTATTCTTTCAAAACGCGCGCGCGATTTTTGAAAGAATATTTACCTTTTGAGACGGGATATTGAAAAGCGGGAAAGTTGGGAAAACCAAGGTACCCGCCTAAGTTCTGGAGTATTGCTAACACAGTTGCAGCAAATTTTCCAAGAACTCAAAATATTGTTGAGGCTTGGCACAGACGATTTAGCTTTATCACAAGGAAAATCCATATCGGTCTGTACCGGCTGGTGGAATTACTAGGTAAAGAGTTGCTCCTAGCTAAAAACCAAGTTGAGCCGTGCCGATCCGAAGGTCGCATCCAAAAGGTCTTTAGACGTAACCAGCAGTTAAGGAATATACTTGCATCTAAAGAGGACTATGAAAAAACGGATTTTTTTGAAAAACTTGACGCATAAACTAATGTAAATAATTGATAAGTCGAATGCATATCTATGTTTTGCTAAAAAAAAAAAATTGGCGGTATTTTGGCGAGATTTTTTTTATTATTTAATAGCGGGATTTTGGAATGGCGGGATTTTGAGGTAGCGGGATTTTGGATTAGCGGGATTTTGATATGGCGGGATTTTGTAATGTCGGGATAATGTAAAGCGGGATTTTTTGAAAAAAGCGGGATTATGAACGGGCGGGATTTTGTTTTTCGGGATTATGTAGGTATCCCCTAAATTCTAAGGTGCAATGTCCAATCAATGAAAGTTCAATGAAACTATACCATTTACTGGTCTAAGAATCCTAGCTGTCAAATTGACAATTTCCGGTTGTCAGTTGCAAGTTTTTGAAATGTTTTTGGTCGTAGTCGCGGTTTTTCCTATTATTAGCATGAAGTGCTGGTTGTTGAAACTTTTTTCTTGTTGTTCTGTTATTGTAGTAAACCGCTGGATATGTCTGTCGATGTCCTCTAATTTTCGTCCCAAGCGACAATAACGCAGCAGCTGCAAGACGGTGAACCGGGTAACAAGCGATATTGTTTCCGATATGTTACGAAAGAATATCCGATGGCCAGGAAATTGCACCGACATAGCATCCGATTTTTTTTCGGATTGGTGGTTTCCCTGGAACAGCTGGCTGCGCTGACGTCTTGATCAATAATCAAACCAAACAGAAGACGTGTTGGCCTGATCCGGTGTGCAGAGGAATTTGGACATGAAAAATCTCCTGTAATGCAAAAATAGAAATTTTTGTGAGGCAAAAATTGCATAGCAATGAAAACCGGGCACTTACTTTCCGACACAAATAAATGGAAAGATGGCAACATAATAGGCTACACAAATAACCGATACCATCCAAAAGGATGCACTGAACGTCGGGATATCACTTAATTTGACCACTTCACCGGTTGGATTGTCAACTCGGCGCAATATTCGTAGGGCACGTTTATCCATCCATCCTGTGAATTGTGTTATAATTGAAATTATTGTGTAAGAAAATAAAAACAAACTTTGAATGACAAAGACAAATATGACAGTCAGTCATAGTTTGATGAGTGACATTAAACAAGTCGCTAACTAGTAAGGTTTCGAAATCTGGTATAAATATTCAAAAAGTTTACCCAGATGTTGGAGCCACTTTTTGATTAAATGTTCTAAGCAGGTTTTCACAATAACGGACAGATTACGTAATCTGTGCAAAAAACTTAATTTGAGCTCTCAATTTCCATAAATTTTTAAACTCACCACACCGCAGATTAAGTAATCTGGCCAGATTAAGTATAAGTGTGAAAACCTCCTAAGTGTATGCGCATTCCATTTTCTAGAAATTCAATGGTGAGCCTTTAAACTATACATAAGTGCATTCAAATAATAATCAATGCCAAAGTTCTCGCAGAAGTCAAGTATGTAATGTATGGCGTATACTTCAGAAAACCTGTTTAGTTTACTTTTTTTCTGTCACAAAGAATCCTGAAATGTATTTTTTTTTGCATTTATATAGTCATTGTTCAGTGACAGTAAGTTCAAACGATGATATAAACTTTGGTGCGACAAAAAAGTTTGAACAGCACAGCACCACAGTAATTTACATTTTCTCTTTAAAAGTAAAAATCTACAGAACAGTAATTATGTTTCCCGTACCTATCAATATTAATTTATTCTTTTTCTCATTTTCAGGTCATTGCCGCTTCTAATCAATCAATTCCCACCATGACACCTACTCGGTAACTGTGTGAATGTCACCCGTTCAAAGATTCAAATCACTGCCAAATCATTGCAATCCGCGACATGATGTCGTCCTCTCAATCAAATGACGTTATGAATTCCGCATCGAGCGACGAATCTCCAGCTGTCGCAATATCAACCTCCACATCCACATCATTCCATCCGCAACCAGCATCCAATTCAGTATCCTGCCATCATTTGCATCAACCTCATCCAGTACAGTCTGTCGTGTCGAATCAACACCAGCCCCCACCACCACAGACAACACATCCTTCGTCACAATGTTCCTGTGCCCATCACTTTCACCACATTCATCATCACCATCCCGCCACCGGTCATCATCATTCGTCATCGGGCGCTACCGCCCCACTTTCGCCCCATCACTACCATCATCCCGCTTTGCCGTCGAGTACCAGTGGAGCTGGAGGAGGTCATATTGCAATGCGTTGCATAGGCTCGGCTACAGTAGGTAATCCTGCCGGTGCTCTTGGCACTCACGAGGATACCGAACGACAACAACAAATTAGCGGGGAGCAACACGTGGCCGTCACCGTGCATCAGCAACATCACTCGCACCAATATCAGGCGCTCGATTCGCCGGGCGACGACGACAACGATTCGTGTGATTGTTGTAATCAGAGCGGCCAGGAGCAAAGTGGTCGAAGTTCAAGGATCGTATCGGCTGATGAAATGCTACCAAGTGGTTCGGAGGATAATAATGGCAGACGGAAGTGCAAGCATCGAAGCAACAGGTAAGAGAATTTTTTCTTCTTTTGTTTTGTTTTCTGGAATATTCTTTGAGAGGTGATGATAGGAAATTGCACTTTAAGAGACGCCGGAATAGCAGTAAAAGAGATAAAAAGCGGAAAGTAGAAAGGGAAATCGCATTTAAGTTTATTACATTGAGAGACGTAATTTTAATATAATGTGAAAATGCGAAAATCGAATCGCAATTGAATTGCTTTAGTTATCAGTGTCGTAATTACAAATGGAGGTCAGGGTCCTTGACAGAAAAATTACTTAGATTAGCTAGTTATCGCGATAGCTATACCTACTGGTCTGACAATCATGAAATAGTTGATGCAGTTGTTTCAATTAAAAGAGCAAATGCCGCTAGTCGTGTCGTGCTGCCGACCTTACCAAGCAACTCCGGACATAGTTGCTGCATTCACTTATCTACCCCAGGAAAATTGGCATTTCACTTCGGAAAAATTAGGGGAAAGCTGGATTTTTGCATGAGCCTTCCTTTCGAGGTCCTAAACAAGACGCTAAAAGTCCCCGTCTCTACGAGTGCCGCTAGCGATGCTACAGTGGGTCAAAGACCCTCGAAAACAGGTTTTTCTGAATATCTCGATAACGGTAGTATACACAAAAAAAGTCGTGTATTGCAAATTTGAAGCTCTTGTGCTTTTTCAATAAACGATGGAAATACCGAATACGTTCCGGAACTGCTAACGGTGCCAGGAGGTCTAACGGTATTTTTAACAATTTTTCAAGAAAATCTCTATAACGGTAACTCGTACTAAAAGCTTTTGTGTGGAAAATTTGTAGCCTATAGAGTTTTTAAGAAAGCGGTCAAATTTCATATCAATACGTGCAGCCTTAAGGGCGCTATGGGGGTTCAAACCTTAAAAAAAGGTGTTTTTTTGGGGTTTTTCGTGAATGGCGCTAACACGGGGGAGTGTGCTCTCTGGTCTTCTGGGAGAAGTTTGTAGCTTATGTGGCTGTTAGTAAGACGCCAAAAGTCCCCAAAAAGATGGGGGCCCCCCTAACGAAGTTATGAGGGTCCAAAGATTAAATTAAACTGTTTTTGGGGAATATCTCTATAACGGTAACGTGTACCGAAAACTGTTATATGGCGAATTTGTAGCTTATACAACGCTTAACTGAATATCCGAATTTCTGATCGATGCGTGCAATGCTAAGGGCGCTCTGATGGTCAGAACCGTACAATAACGGTACTTCTCGGTTTTTCGTGAATATCTTCATAACGGGACCGCTTTCGAGAGGGAGGCCTATACTAATTTGTTGCTTCTGTAACCTCAACTTAAAATGCCAAAACAACTCATCTATGCGGGCACCCCCAACGAAGCTATGAAGGGTCGAAGAGATAACAAAAAACCGCTTCTCGGAAATTTTTTAATAACGGTAACCTCTTGAGAGAACCAATCTGAAATAAATTTGTAGCTCATGTGGCTGTTAGTAACGGGCTAAAAGTCCCCAACGATGGAAGCCCCCTAGGGAAGTTATGAGTGTCCAAACAACCAAAAATGCAGTTTTTTGGGTATATCTCTATAACGGAAATGTGCACCGAAAACTGTTATATGGCGAGTTTGTAGCTTTTACAACGCTTATTTAAATATGCGAATTTCAGATTGATGCCTGAAATACTAAGGGCGCTATGAGGGTCCGAAACGCACAATAACGGTATTTTTCGTTATTTTCGTGAATTGCTTTATAACGGGAACGCATTCGGGATGGAAGCCTGTAATAATTTGTTGCTTCTGTAACTTCAAATTAATATGCCAAAACAACTCATTTACCGGTAAACCGCCAAGGAAGTTATGAGGGGTCAAAGTTAAACGAAAAGCCGCTTCTCGGAAAATTTTTAATAACGGTAACCTCTAGAGTGAAACCGTCTGAGGCAAATTTGTAGCTCGTGTGGCTGTTAGTATGACGTCAAAAGTCCCCAACGATGGGATCCCCCCTAACAAAGTTATGAGGGGCCAAACATCCAAATAAGCAGTTTTTTGGAAATATATCTATAACGGTAATGTGCACCGAAAACGAATTAGAAGTTATTACAACTCTTAAGTAAATGTTCAAATTTCAGATCAATACGTGCAGTACTAAGGGCCCTATGAGGCTCCAAACCTTACAATTTCGGTATTTTTGGTTATTTTCGTGGAAATCTCCTTAACGGTAACGTATACCGGAGGCAGTCTGTAAAAATGTGTTGTTTGTATGGTTCCAAATAAAATGCTCCAGCGATATGAATGCACCTGAGGCAACCATACGTGCACACATACACTACATACTACACATACCTTCCTCAAAAATTAGTTAGTTTAAACGTTGTAATGCACGTATGGTTGCCTCAGGCGCATTTAAATCGGTGGAGCATTTTACTTGGAACCATACAAACAACAAATCTTTACAGACTGCCTCTGTTATACGTTACCGTTACAGAATTTCAGGAAAATAACCATAAATACCGAAATTGTATGGTTCGGACCCTCATAGCGCCTTTAGCATTGCGCGCATCAATCTGAAATTCGAATATTTAATTAAGCGTTGTATAAGCTACAAATTCGCTATATAACAGTTTTCGGTGCACATTACCGTTATAGAGATATTCCAAAAAAAACTGCATTTTTGGATGTTTGGACCCTCATAACTTCCCTACGGGGGTTTCCATCATTGAGGACTTTTGGCCCCTTACTAACAGCCACATGAGCTACAAATTTATTCTCTCAAGAGGTTACCGTTATTAAAAAAATTCCGAGAAGCGTTTTTTTTTGTTTAACTTTGACCCTCATAGCTTCGTTGGGGGTGCTCGCATAGATCAGTTGTTTTGGCATTTTAAGTTGAGGTTACAGAAGCAGCAAATTGTTTTAGGCCTCCCTCCCGAATGCGTTCCCGTTTTGAAGAAATTCACGAAAAACCGAAAAATACCGTTATTGTACGGTTCAGACCCTCATAGCGCCCTTAGCATTGCACGCATCGATCTGAAATTCGGATATTTAGTTGAACATTGTATACGCTACAAATTTGCCATATAACAGTTTTCCGTGGACGTTACCGTTATAGAGATATTCCCCAAAAACTGCTTAATTGAATCTTTGGACCCTCATAACTTCGTTAGGGGGCCCCCATCTTTGGGGACTTTTGGCGTTTTACTAACAACCACATAAGCTACAAACTTCTCCCAGAAGAGCAGAGAGCACACTCCCCGTCTTAGCGCCATTCACGAAAAACCCCAAAAAACACCTTTTTTTAAGGTTTGAACCCCCATAGCGCCCTTAAGGCTGCACGTATTGATATGAAATTTGATCGCTTTCTTCAAAACTCTATAGGCTACAAATTTTCCACACAAAAGCTTTTAGTACGAGTTACCGTTATAGAGATTTTCTTGAAAAATTGTTAAATATACCGTTAGACCTCCTGGCACCGTTAGGAGTACCCGAACGTATTCGGTATTTCCATCGTTTATTGAAAAAGCACAAGAGCTTCAAATTTCCGATACACGACTTTTTTGTGTATACTACCGTTATCGAGATATTCAGAAAAACCTGTTTTCGAGGGTCTTTGACCCTCTGTAGCACCGCTAGCGGCACTCGTAGAAACGGGGACTTTGAGGATCTTGTTTAGGACCTTGAAAGGAAGCCTCATGCAAAAATCCAGCTTTCCCTTAATTTTTCCGAAGTTTGGCCAAATTTTTGTTCAAATTTCCTGGCGTAATCGGTACAACGGAGAATACTTTTCCATGGAATGCAAGGATCCAAAAGAATGTTAGCCCCAGCGACAATAACGGTTGGAGCGGTATTAATGGACTTTCTGATGTTATCCAAATAATAGCCAAAATCGTCCTTGAAATAACAAACGATCTAAAAACAACAAATTAAGAGCCACGGCGCGGCGGCCATCATCCATAGAACACCCATGCTCCAGCTGTATCTATATCTTTGTGACAAAGCAGACACCTTGAAGTATCGATGCAAAGAGGTGATCGCTGCCGTGTCTCTTTAATTTGGATCTAACTTAGTTAGTTTCGTCATATTGCGAACATAACATCTAATAACGCCTTAAAAGGTGCAATCGATAATGAGAAAGTTAGTCTTTTCAGCGCCACTCCTCTCGATGACTTTAACACCCTGCGAATCATCATCGGATAATTCGCTGAATATACGAGTCACCACTTCCCTTACTCCCTATAATTTTCACAAAAGCCTCCCCGTCTTCATGTATGTTGATCGAAACGATCAAACTTTGAAGTTCAAAGCGGTCTACGACAACGGTAAATCCGACAAGGGTATATCCTCACACCTGTCTTTTTGCCATATAGCATTACTACCCAACCACAACTAGTGGTACGTGATGGTTGACAAGGGCTCAACTCGAGTATTGACGTTATGGACTATATTACAAGTGCCATGAGCTGGTAAAATTCTTCAAATCATGAACAAAATTTCGAAATCGCTGCAACCACCACAATATACATAATATTAGCGAGGATCCTCTGTCCAAAGTCTGTTTGATGATGATCGCTGAAATTGTTTTAGGAATAGAGACCCGGTGAAAAACCAGGAGTGCGCTACCTGGTAAACTTGAATGAAATTGAAATGACGCTTTATCAAATACATGTAGTCACTCCAATGATTTCAATTTTGCTTGTTGACGCTCCAAAAAAAAGGAACTCGTTAGAGAAAATGAGTATTTGGGCTGAAACCGGATCTCCAGGCAACATTTTCAGAGCGCAATAACCGTCTTATGATCATGCCGCCTCAATTCTTGACCCAATGTAGTACGGATGTAGGGCCAAATCTAAATCTAAATCGGAAATATCGAATTCAGTTATATACTGGCCGCTACAGCTGCTACGTTTTCTTCACTTCGTATATCAGTCACATTCAAACGTTGTCATGGTGCGTCAAATCGCCCGCTCACTGAAGCCATGTTTGATAGTTGAAGTGTGAAATCAATTCAATATTCAAATGAGCTAAATGTAAGCTTTATAATTGCTCATAAATTGAAATGGCGTAAATAGGATCCAAGCTGATCTGTTTAGTCAAAAATCTCTGCGAGATTTTTGCAATGATAGCAAATTTTCTCTTATTATTTGTCAACGTATGTAATTCTTAACAAAAGAAAAAGAATGAGGTGAAAAATGCCTTCTTCCGTTCTTGAGCGAAATTTTCGTTGGGGGCGCCAGATTCTGCTAACGTTGCAAGGGGGGGCATGAACTGAAAAAGGTTGGCAACCCCTACCTTATAGTAATTGATGATTTGTTTTTAGTCAAAGAAAAATACGGTATTTGACCGGGAAAAATCATGTATCTCTGAATTTTAGCATGATTTTTGGGGAGCTCCTCTAATTATGGATAAAAAGGGCTTATTTTTTTGTGTTTTGGCAATTATTTCAAAAACGGCAAAAGGTACAAAAAAATCTGACAAGGAAAAAACGAGATAC
The DNA here is from genome assembly GCA_949715475.1 of Microchrysa polita. Lineage (NCBI taxonomy): Eukaryota > Metazoa > Arthropoda > Insecta > Diptera > Stratiomyidae > Microchrysa > Microchrysa polita. The sequence goes on from OX454416.1 coordinate 28,697,009, forward strand.
AATATAAAATTAATGTATGGCAAAAGTAACATTCATTTTAATCCAATTTAGCTGATTGATTTTATCCTAATTTAAAAGTGTGTAATACGGAAGACCATCAGACCTTCGTTTTTACGAGTTCGAATAAGTACCCGGGATAGGAAGAGGGCTCGGATCTAACGCTAATGTCGGATAATGTAAAATTTAAGGCGGAACAGTGGAAAGTATCTGAATTGAGATCCATTTTCAATATTAAAAATATTGAATTCTAACACGATAAACTGAAGAAGTTCAGGCAGCTTTATAGGGCTAAACTCTTCAAATACGCCATATCCCTTCGTCAGCTCTGTGGAGGTTGAGTCTGCAGAAAAAAAAACCATGGAAATAGCTTCCAAATGCTCGTGTCCAGTGAAAAGGAGCCAGAAAACTCTCACTCCATGGTGGAATACGAAGCTATCTACGTTACAGAAGCTCGAGATATATTCAGCATTTGCAGCAAGCTTAACTTCTGGCAGCTGTACAAGGACTGCCTTAAAATTTACAAAAAAAAAGCTATGAAATCAAAAGTTCAAGCTTTGGATGACACCTGCTAATCCTTACACAATATTCAGGGTTAAGCAAGAATTTGTAAGGTTTTGTCAATAGGCCTGGCCAGACCTATAGTTTTTCCCCCCATTTTCGTCTTGAGGTAAAAAGTAGAAATATTAAATTAAAAATCTCCTATTTATGATGTAAAAATGTCAATAAAATTCAATTTGGCTTTAAAAAGCCAAGCCAAAGGTGAAATCTACCAACAAAGCGCCAAATATTTCCTCATAAGATATTGGAATTGGAAAATTCGATCAAACTTTCTGTACGGATACGCAATGAAAAAAGAGAAGCAAAAATAGAAGAAAATAAGGAAGAAACCTGTTTGTACTAATACCACCTCAAAATATGTCTTCTTAAAAACGCTTCTAGTATATCTACAAATACGATTAAAATGCTTTTATTGTTTATTGGTTATAAGCTGTAAAGAATGGGTAGAATGATTATACCGATAAAAATTTCACTTTTTCTAAAAAATAAAAAAAAATTTCTCAGTAGGTCCCGCTAGACCTATTGGGTATAGAATATGCATATTGTAGTAGGTGCCGACAGTAGGGTTAATTGGTTTTAAAATTCAAAGTATAATTATAACCATCTTCATCTTCAACCACTTCTGTTTCCACTTCTGTTTCCATTCTGACGATTGCGTCTGCGGCGTCGTCGTTGAGCTTGCTGCCGTCTGCGTCGTTGAGCTTGTTGACGTCGTCGACGTCTCTGGGCACGTTGGCGTCTACGTCGCTGGCGCTGTAGTCGTGCTCGTCTACGATTAGCCGAAGGTCTTCGATTACTGCCTCCGAAATTACCAGTTTCACCTGATCCTCCATTGGTCACGGATCCAGCGCCGCTACTAGAAAGACTATTTCCGCCTGTGTTAGCTCCAGATACACCTCCAGTTTCAGCCGAAGCTTGACGAGCCGATCGTTGAATGGCCTGCGATTCTGCAGAATACTGTTGAACCGAAATCAAAATTCAGTCAGGCTATCAACTAGTATTCTATCAAGTCGATTCAGAATACTTACTTGAGGCTCAACAATTACGGCGGCCCAGATTACCGGCGCAACTAACGCAACAATGAGGATACTAATAGTCGCGATTTTCATCCTATGTATGTTAAATTCCAATTGAAACTTACACAGTTTTCTCGCTGCTTTTATACCCTTGAATTTGCAGTCAGTGGCGTAACTTTCCATATTTTCTTGTGTTCGATGTGTAAAAGTTTCGTAAGGGCCGTGAGGTTTTAAACTTTTTTCAGTCAAAAGCGACACATTCATGGCAGGCTTCTTCTTCTTCACAGTACCGTTATAGCCCCGTGTGGGGCCATGGTGCGATAACTCAGCCGTTTATAGGCAACTTCGAGTCAACGTTACATTGCATATCATTTCGGAGTGTATACATACATATAATGTTGCAAGCACTATATATTTCCTATCCGCACATGTACGGAAATTTTGAACCACGCCGAGATTCGATCTCCGGACCTCTTAGAGTCTAGATTACTAGCATCGTAGAACCAAGTGAGCCACAGAGCGTGATGGCAGGCTTCACTTGGTATTTATTTTCAAAGTTGGACGCCTGGCATAGACGGGCTCACATTTAAATTTCATCCTCCAACAACAACTCTACTCTACGCCACTGGTTATAGTTGTAGTGAAAGTGAATTAATGAATTTGAAGTTCGGTTTTGTATTTGGTTTGTATTAAATAGAAAACAATTAAAATTCTTACAACTAAGCTAGGTATATACATAATAAACAGGAAATGAGCAGATATCGTAGAGTCAATCGAAAAGCCTTTTAGCGGAGAACATTATTTGGATTGTAGGTCCTTGCAACAGGAAACAAACACGAATCTAGCAAAATTATTTTTAAACTTCTGGCGCACCGTACACATTCCAAAACGACAAAAATTAGCCTTAGGTACTCAAGTTTTTGTATTTGAAATGATAAAGTGATTGGAGTAGAAATTTGGCACACTTTTAGAGTATGGTCCTATCTGTCTTTGAAAGTTACAGTGCTCTGATTATATCCTATAACCATAAGATGGTATAGGGTATATTGTTTTTGTTACCAGATATTATGCAACACATCTAAGGAGCCACCGGATGTATGGAAAAGTATATATATAAATGATCAGGGTCGGTCCCTGATTCGAATAAGCCATGTCCGTCTGTCTGTCTGTCTGTTTGTCTGTCCGTCCGTGTGTCTGTCAGTTCGCACGATAAGTCGCGAAATAATGAAGCTAGCGTTTTGCAGTTTAGGTCAGATGATTGTTTTGATAAAAGCCTGGATGGTATTGAAAATGGGCCACATCGGACCAAGGGTTCCCCTACCTCCCATACAGAAGACCCCTCCGTAATAGTTTAATTCGGCCATATTTTTGAACAGAATATCGCTAGCGACCTGAAATTATCGTCAATGCCTAATTGTGGCATATGCTTCAAGTTGGTGGAATGAAGAAGGTCTGACTAACCCTACCCCTACATCCCCTACAAAGCAATATTCTGCCGAATCTTTTGATAGAAAGTCGCGAAAACTTCAAATTCATAGCAAATTATAGCTTCTGGATGCCGTTATAAGATACTAAAGATGTTCGAGGTTCGACCCATCTACCCGTTCCCCCCTTAAAAAATGAAATTACACGATTACGGAAGAGTATATGAAGAAGATGAATTCGCAACGACTTCATATTTCATGAGTTCCTAGAATAATATCTGTGGTGATTATGAATAATCGCTTAAGTCGGTTTTCATAGTTTTTCAGTAGAGCGATTTTAAACTTTAAAACGACTTGTGAAAAGTCTATACAGTTTTCAAATCCAAAGACTAATACATTTTTGTAGATTATCATGTGAGCAATGTATCCTACTATAAATTTTATTTCAAAAATAAAGCAGTTTGATTGTAATATGATAAAAAACAAAATAAGAGTTTTTTCCGTATGACGCAATAGGTGTTGCCAAAACTTAATTCCACTTAAGTCTTTATTCTCAATTATATTGTGCTTAAACTATTATCTTAAGAGGACATAGGTTCTTTTTCCATATTACCATTATAGAGTTGATGAATCTTAAATCTGAACTCTTTTTTAATAAATTTTTAATTTCTTTTTATTTTGTATTCTGTCTGTTGTATTTTTGCTGAAAAAAACGACTTCACAGACGTGATTTTGATTGCTGTCTTCTTCAACTAGGTCTAGGTGTATATCCGAAATTTCATCAGAGGGAAGACTTTTGTAAAAGTCGTGAAAGAAAGGATCAATCATAGGAGAAGATCCAATAGATCCTTTTTCTTTTTTACAGATATACGTACTTCCTCTGGCAACATAGAAATTTCAGATATACTTCCTGAATTTATACCTCTTTTTTGGATGTTTAAAAGTGTTGCCAACTGTAAATTTAGAAAACGGCTAAATTTAGCCGGAAAACCGGCTATATTTTTTTCAAAAGCGGCTAAAAATCCGGCTAAGCAAATTTCAGCGGGAAAAACGGCCAAAAAACCGGTTAAATCATACAAAACAGTCACATTAAACAAAATATAGTAATAAACTGATTTTAATAATTTTATTTCTTTTCTGGAGAACTACCCGTAAACTATGCCTTAGGCAGATTTCTTAGTTTTGTTACATAAATATCCTCCAATCGCTGGCATTAAAGTCAAAATTTACTTTGTTCGGAGTTAGATAGCTCAACTAGTCAAAATTGTTGTATACAGGTAGGTATAATTTCTCGGTCAAGTCCATAACCACATTAGGTTCGAAATTGTGGAACATAAAATTCGTAAAAGGAACGTCCAATAAGTTACTATGGGCAAGGGCATCCGCATTTATGTATGGATATTTTGATTAAAAGTTAACCATTTTAGGCCCAAGACACATATCCAAATCATCATGACGATAATCCATCATGATGATGAAAGTTCGAAATTAGAGTCACACATATGCTTTCGTCATTAGAATTCGTCATTTACTTTTGACATTTGTGTAAATGGTGAAAATGTCCCTCACAATGGCGATATTTTGATGAATATTCAATTGAATAATAAATTTGAGGACACACTTTTCTTAAAGAATTTGAATAGAAATGTGTAAAAATTGATAACAAATTTCATATTTTTGTAAACATTCTTGTTCTTAAATTTTACAACAGATGGCGTCCCCAGTCATTATTGAGCAAATGATGGTCCAATTGCGTATTTTGGAACTCGTGCTAATGATGATAAATTTGCGTCATTCGAAAATATGTGTGTCAAGCTTGTTATTCATTTTCGAATTTGAGCTCTCCCAATTTTATTTTATTTTCCATAGTTACGAAATTGATGTTCCATTGTTGATGTTCCGCAATTACGAATTTGATGCTCCAAAGATACGAAATTGATGTTCCAAAATTTGAGCTTGGCGGGAAATGGTATAGGTTTTTGATAAATTTGTTGCTACAAACCCAGAAACAAAATATAATGTCAGACGTTGTACAAGTAGCTTGCCCAGTAGACTACAAAAATTAGATTTAAGTGAGCATATATTTCGGGGGCAACTTACCCCCTTCTTCTGCACTTAGCTTTTGTGCTGGTAAGTTGCCCCCGAAATCCATACACACTTAAATTTAATTTTTGTAGTCTACTGGGCAAGCTACTTGCACAACAAAGTTCCGGAGATACTATCATCTATGAATCGTGCTAAAAGGTTTTCACCCTTGTACCTAATCTGGCATGATGACGTTATCTGTGGTAAAAAATTGACACTTTGAAAAATGGAAAAATGTTCAGGTACCCCCATGTTCCAAGAATTGCTCAGCAGAGAATTTTATCTAAGAAACTGTCTTCCATTTTGCAAATTATTCAGCATATTAGTGGTTAGTAAATTACATGCTTGGACTAGGTACTAATATCGTCAGTTTACGTGAAACCCTTTACCCTAAATTTATTGAAAAAAGCTAAGTCTCCAAATTTTTCCCAGGAGACGTAAATGCAAGTTTTCCTCTAGGTGGACATAGTAGGTACTTACCCTAATACACGATAATAAGTGTATGTAGAAATAATTTCACGGCGATTAATTATTTTGTTTGTGAATATTGAAAAATTGATTCTAGTTCCAAAGTAAACAAAAATTCATAAAAAAATTTTAGTCGGAAAAACGGCCGAAGAAAATCAATTCCGGCTAAAAGTTCGGCCGGCCGGAATCATAAATTTCTTCCGGCTAAACAGCACGGTTTCCGGCTAAATTTAGCCGGAAAATGGCTAAATTGGCAACACTGTGTTTAATACTTTAATGTGGATGGATGTTCTAAAATTAGGGTTGTTTTGAAATGAACTTTTCCAAAATCATTTTTTGTGCAGCTAAACCATTTAACATTTTTCCAATGAAAGTTTTCAGAATTTGCGTCCCGGCTTCTCCACATAAATTTTGTTTTTGAATAAGAAAAGAAATCCAAGAAATCGGTGGAATCCATTTAGATTACATGAAATTGGTTTCTGACACCAACAGTTCGTACAAAATCGAACCAATCACGAGGATGAATTTTTGTGTTCGTTACTTTTTTCTTTCTCTCGAAAGGCGTGATCCGCGTCACACTCCATGTAGGAATGACCTACAGTTAGAAATTTATGTTCGATGAATAAACACTGTCTTACTTGTTGTTAAGGACCTCAAAAAGGTGATCTTTCCTCTCTGAAGCTGCTGTTCTTCGGTAATAAGCAGTAACCCTTCTTTATCTTTCACAGGATGGTCAGTAGTGAACGATTTGCCAATTACTATGGCTTAATAAGCTTGAAAAGGGTACCACTTTCACCACGGTAAGCCGCATCATTTGCCTCCTTCGCTAAAGCGTTGATGTAGTTACGCTTATCACGCCTGACACTTCTCTGCACGCTTTTTTGTAGTGAACGGTATTCAGCTCGGAGTTGACTTTTGGCTGAATTATCAGCACCGGAGTTAATCTGTTCCTTAACTCTGTTGCATTCAGAGATAAGAGACCAAATAGCATCACTGATAAAAGGTATCCTACCTCGATCCAATCGTCCCACAGTCGCTTCGCCACACGAAATGAAAGAATCCTTTGAAAAATTCCATCTATCTTCAATTGTAGGATTCTCAAGAGTGCTGCACTAGCTTTTTCGTGCAAAGCGGTTGGATATGCGCGTTTAATTGTTGGATTTTTTAGTTTTTGCACATTAAAACGTGGCACGATTCGTGCGTTAGTAGATCGTTGCATCGCTGCCGTTCGTAAACGAAATTTCGCCAATTTCGCCAATATCAGCCCCACGCTTCGAACTGATGTCCAAGAGGCAGTTTCTCCATGTCTTTGAAACAGCAATATGGTCAATTTGTTTGGTTTTCTGTTCTGCCATCAGGAGAAACCCAAGTTGTTAGGTGGCAGGGTTTATGCTTGAACAAGGTTCCGCCAGTGACTAGTTTTCGAGAGTTACAGAACTCCACGAACATTTCGCCATTGTTGTTCCTGTCGCCAGCCCGTGATTGCCCATAAGGTGTTCCAAGCCTAAGTTATCAGTAGCGACTTTGGCATTGAGATCCCCCATAATAATTTTGATGTCACCCCTGGGAGCCCTATCAAAGGTGTCGCCTAGTCGCTGATAAAAAACGTCCTTTGCTGATTGATCTGCAGGTTCAGTCGGTGAGTAGCACTTAATAATTGTAATGTTTCGTACTCTGGATTTGAATCTGACTGTGATGATACGATCCGAAATAGGTTTCCAGTCGATTAGGGATCGGCGTGCATTCCTACTCAACAGTATTCCGACGCCTGGTTGCCGAGGTGTGTTATCGTCTTCATTTCCAGAGTAGAGCAATACAGTAGGAGAGCTTGGTGATAAAGTCACCCCCGATCCGAGCCATCGTGTTTCGCTCAGTCCTAGTACAGCGATGTTGTATGCGGTAATTTCCTGTTCGACTTCTGTGAGCCTTGTTTTATTACACTCCCCCACATAGTCCCAACGTTCCAAAAACCTATCTTAGTCCGTTGTTTATAACCAAAAGTCGTTGCCGTTGAATCATTCGGAGGTATCCGAGGCTCGTTTAATGTTTCGAGTGTAAAGTAAATTTCAGGTAAGCGGGATACAAGCCTACATACCCTCAATAGTTAGCTTCACGTTCACGAAATAGCAATTTGATTGAACAACAACTCATTTAACGGTGACTTATCTACTCAATTTCACCATAAATGCATGCGAAACAACCGCTTACATAGACATTGTAACAGGACCTTCCGTAAATCTGATAAGGAATAAACGCTAAAGCCATATAAGAGCTCTCTACGGAAGGAAAATCATTTGGAATAAGAACTTAACTCAAGATGAGGAAGACCGAATTTGTTTTGGAGTTAAGGAAAAAACGCTTATGTCGATTTAGGCTGTTTCGAAATTCAGTGGTAAAAGAGTCATTTGAGTTAATTTCATATTTGGAAAAGTAACTTAAGTTAATTTAAGCCAATTTTCAAAAATATATATATATTTTAGTAAGAAATATGTTAAGTCGCTTTTCCTTATGTCGTTGAGGGTCTACTTGAGATAGGCGGAAAAACCAATCGCTGTAGCTCGCTCAAAAATAATCCGAAATTAACCAAATTTTGTGTAGAGGTGGAGTCGAATACGGCGAATCCAGTGAACACATTAACTTGATTTTGTCTTAAGTCAACTTAAGCTGTTTTTGCAAAAATTAAAAAAAAATCGCTTGAAGTGTTGAGTACGTATGTTTTTGATGATTTTCAATTTATAGTGCTTTCTGATAACCAATAGGCCTGGCCAGACCTATAGTTTTTCCCCCCATTTTCGTCTTGAGGTAAAAAGTAGAAATATTAAATTAAAAATCTCCTATTTATGATGTTTGAATGTCATTAAAATTCAATTTGGCTTTAAAAAGCCAAGCCAAAGGTGAAATCTACCAACAAAGCGCCAAATATTTCCCCAAAAGATATTGGAATTGGAAAATTCGATCAAACTTTCTGTACGGATACGCAATGAAAAAAGAGAAGCAAAAATAGAAGAAAATAAGGAAGAAACCTGTTTGTACTAATACCACCTCAAAATATGTCTTCTTAAAAACGCTTCTAGTATATCTACAAATACGATTAAAATGCTTTTATTGTTTATAAGCTGTAAAGAATGGGTAGAATGATTATACCGATAAAAATTTCACTTTTTCTAAAAAATAAAAAAATTTTCTCAGTAGGTCCCGCTAGACCTATTGGGTATAGAATATGCATATTGTAGTAGGTGCCGACAGTAGGGTTAATTGGTTTTAAAATTCAAAGTATAATTATAACCATCTTCATCTTCAACCACTTCTGTTTCCACTTCTGTTTCCATTCTGACGATTGCGTCTGCGGCGTCGTCGTTGAGCTTGTTGACGTCGTCGACGTCTCTGGGCACGTTGGCGTCTACGTCGCTGGCGCTGTAGTCGTGTTCGTCTACGATTAGCCGAAGGTCTTCGATTACTGCCTCCGAAATTACCAGTTTCACCTGATGCTCCTTTGGTCACGGATCCAGCGCCGCTACTAGAAAGACTACTTCCGCCTGAGTTAGCTCGAGATACACCTCCATTGGTATCAGTTTCAGCCGAAGCTTGACGAGCCGATCGTTGAATGGCCTGCGATTCTGCAGAAGACTGTTGAACCGAAATCAAAATTCAGTCAGGCTATCAACTAGTATTCTATCAAGTCGATTCAGAATACTTACTTGAGGCGCAACAATTACGGCGGCCCAGATTACCGGCGCAACTAATGCGACAATGAGGATACTAATAGTCGCGATTTTCATCCTATGTATGTTAAATTCCAATTGAAACTTACACAGTTTTCTCGCTGCTTTTATACCCTTGAATTTGCAGTCAGTGGCGTGACTTTCCATATTTTCTTGTGTTCAATGTGTAAAAGTTTCGTAAGGGCCGTGAGATTTTAAACTTTTTTCAGTCAAAAGGGACACATCCATGGCAGGCTTCTTCTTCTTCACAGTACCGTTATAGCCCCGTGTGGGGCCATGGTGCGATAACTCAGCCGTTTATAGGCAACTTCGAGTCAACGTTACATTGCATATCATTTCGGAGTGTATACATACATATAATGTTGCAAGCACTATATATTTCCTATCCGCTCATGTACGGAAATTTTGAACCACGCCAAGATTCGATCTCTGGACCTCTTAGAGTCTAGATTACTAGCATCGTAGAACCAAGTGAGCCACAGAGCGTGATGGCAGGCTTGACTTGGTATTTATTTTCAAAGTTGGACGCCTGGCATAGACGGGCTCACATTTAAATTTCATCCTCCAAGAACAACTCTACTCTACGCCACTGGTTATAGTTGTAGTGAAACTGAATTAATGAATTAGAAGTTCTGTTTCGTATTTGGTTTGTATTAAATAGAAAACAATTAAAATTCTTACAACTAAGCTAGGTATATACATAATAAACAGGAAATGAGCAGATATCGTAGAGTCAATCGAAAAGCCTCTTAGCGGAGAACATTATTTCGATTGTAGGTCCTTGCAACAGGAAACAAACACGAATCTAGCAAAATTATTTTTAAACTTCTGGCGCACCGTACACAACGACAAAAATTAGCGTTAGGTACTCAAGTTTTTGTATTTGAAATGATAAAGTGATTGGAGTAGAAATTTGGCACACTTTTAGAGTATGGTCCTATCTGCCTTTGACAGTTACAGTGCTCTGATTATACCCTATATACCCATAAGATGGTATATGGTATATTGTTTTTGTTACCGGATATTATGCAACACATCTAAGGAGCCACCAGATGTATGGAAAAGTATATATATAAATGCTCAGGGTCGGTCCCTGATTCGAATAAGCCATGTCCGTCTGTCTGTTTGTCTGTCCGTCCGTGTGTCTGTCAGTTCGCACGATAACTCGCGAAATAATGAAGCTAGCGTTTTGCAGTTTAGGTCAGATGATTCTTTTGATAAAAGCTTGGATGGTATTGAAAATGGGCCACAACGGCCCAAGGGTTTCCCTACCTCCCATACAAATGACCCCTCCGTAATAGTTTAATTCGGCCATATTTTTCAACAGAATATCGCTAGCGACCTGAAATTTTCGTCAATGCCTAATTGTGACATATGCTTCAAGTTGGTGGAAAGTGGAGAAGGTCTGACTAACCCTACCCCTACAAAGCAATATTCTGTCATATCTTTTGATAGAAAGTGGCGAAAACTTCAAATTTATAGCAAATGATAGCTGGATGCCGTTATAAGATACTAAAGATGTTCGAGGTTCGACCCATCTACCCGTTCCCCCTTAAAAAAATGAAATTAACTATTTTCGGTTTTACGCATTCTAGGTTTGTACATGGGTAAAGGGTATACACTCATCGTGCTATTGGCACGATTAGAGCTCGGTCTCGTTGATATTCTAATTCGACCACAACTTTCCACAAAATAACACTAACGAGCTGAAATTTTGGTGATTGCCTAATTGTGACATATTCTTGAAGTTGACGGAAAGTGGAACAGTTCCGACTACCCCATCCCCTACAAAGATCCATCTGAGGCTGTTCATTCCCGGTGATGCCATTCGTGCCAGTGATGATAGATAGATAGATAAGTGTTTTATTTGTACAAATTTTCTTTTATTAATTACAATTCATATATTAACGAGACCGAGGCTAATTTCGGGCGCGGCCGAAATTTGAATACCCGTCACATTTGAATGAAACTTATGCTCCTTTTGTGTTAAAAATTTCTACCGCAGCCCTATATGACGTGTTGCTAAACGGAATACAGCAAGAATAGTAGCCTTTACTCTGGGAAATGTGTGGTGAACCTTGGGAAAGCAAGGGACGTAGCCATCGGAGGGGTCCAGGAGTCCTTAACTTCGCACAGTATTTCTAATTTATTCATTCCTAAAACTCTGCCGAAATTAAGCTTGCAGTCAGATAAATTGTGTCATCTGGACGAAAGTTGTGACTACATAATAAACAATTTGAAACACATAAAAATCTGGTGACCCAAAATTGGGATGGTCTTTCATAATGGAAACTTCAACAAATTTCGTAAGACCTCATACAGGCTACACAATTTGAAATAAAATATTTCCCTGTAAGAATGAAGTAATTTTTTTTTAGCTCTGCGAAGGGAAAGCAAAAGCAGCACGACGCGGGCACCGAATACTCGATCGTACTTTCCATAGTTCCATAGTTGCTGCTTCGTGCATATACCATGGCCCACGAGCCCTTCTATAATAATTGTACAGAAAAGAAGTCTTTGGCGTTGTAGACGTGGCACTGTCTGCTTCCGATGATAGCGAAGCAATTAAGTAATCGTGCGTGCTCGTCCAGCCTCGTCAAGCGATAAAACTGAATTCGACACAGGAACAGTGGGACAGGAGGCATATTATTCATTGGGGCAACGCCGAAACTAGTGTCTACAGTTAGCAACATGTCATAACTTCTGAAGCCCAGCTAAATCCTGGCTACGTCCTTGCAAGGTTCTGTTGGTACTAAACATGACCCAGAAAAGATCTCTCAACTTCTAAATGTTTTCATTGATAAAACATCATCAGCATGTGAAGTGCAAATGTATGTTCTAACACGCAAAGTTATAACAGGCATGGAAGAAGTGTAGCCAGGATCTTGTTTAAAAGGGGCAAACCCAACAATTGTTTAATCCTTGCAGAGTCCTTTAGTTTGCATTTTCTTTTTCCTAAAGAGGTTCATAGGGGAATCGGATGGAGTACAGTAATTTTTCCATCGTTTTGTGAAAAATTCAAATTTCCAGCGGTTGGTTTGTATGACAGCCCTATGACGTAGTGTTCCGATTTCATCTGCTCCTAGATATTTTTTGAGGCTTTACTAGGAACACATTTGGATGAAGTTTGGTTACGGTCGGCTTAACAAGGAAAAAGTTTTTCTTAGAAGAATTTAATTTTCAATGGTTCGTTTGTATGGCAGCCCTATGACATAATGTTCCAATTCCATTCGTTCCTAGATATGTTTTGGGGCTTTACTAGAAACACACTTGGGTGAAGTTTGGTTAAGATTGGTACATAAAGAAAAAAGTTTTTCTTAGAAAACCCTAATTTTCAGGGGCAGCCCCATGACCCCATGGTCCGATTCCATTCGTTCCGACATATATACAGCGTACACTAAAAAGAAACTTGTGTACAAATTTTCAGCCCGATAGCTTCAAAACTGAGGGACTAGTTTGCGTTGCAACAGACGGACAGACAGACAGACAGACGGACAGACAGACAGACAGACGGACATGGCTCAATCGATTTCTCTCGTCACGCTGATCAATAATATATATACTTTATATAGTCGGAGGTGCTTCCTTCTGTGCGTTGCAAACTTCATGACAAAGTTAATATACCCTTTCACATAGTGACGGGTATAAAAACAGTAGAGCATGGCAAAGCCGTTTGCCCGATTGCGTTGATATTTACATGTGTAGGTGATAAACATTTACATTTAGTTTCCAGGTTATTTCAGTTATTTTAACTATATTAATTTATGTTTCTTTGGCTTTTTATTTCATCTAGTTAGTTATATTATTTTTCATATTTTATGTTATATTATGATTTTGGTGGTTCCGCTCGTGGTGTGTAGACGTTGTGCTTCCATGTATGCTTCCAATAAATTGGATTCGGGTATTTTATTCATTATAACAACATAATGGTTACTGTTTTCTCATGTGTTTGTGGTCAGCTAAGAGAGCTGGGCGATAAAGTTCACACAACTCCAGATTCTGCATGTTCATCTACCCAGCTCTCTGAACCCCACAATTTACACTAAATGCTTTCGTTAATAATCCTCTGCCGGTATTGTAGAGCTATTTTACAGAATTCGTACAGTGAATCCCAGTTTCTTCCATTTCGCAGCGCGTTTACCTCCATTCGTGCCAGTGTACGGCTCTTGAGATGGCATCAGCGTTATAAATTTAGGGGAAATTCCCCTAAATTTAGGGTTTTTCCGTCCTCTTAGGGGAACTTTTAGGGTGATAAAATGTTTAGGGCTAATTTTAGGGAAACATTTAAAAAACAAAAAACAAAAATTCCATGGAAATTAGAGATTGGGACAGTCGCTTTAACTACATATGTATTTAAATTGCCGGTTGCCGCCAAAAACTAAAACGGTTTACTTGCTCTGTACCTCCTATTAGAACCTATTAGGCCTCGGTGGATGAGAGATATAGTTCACATACATTTTTTCGTATGGGGGAGTTAAATATATGTTCTCATGGGAACGGTACATGGTACAATTGCTCATAAATGAGTTGTGAATAATGACGCGAAGTGAGCTTTGGCAGTTTTGGAAAAGTTTAGAGAGAGGTTAAAACGCTATTCGCCAAGTAATAGTGTGCTCTGTGTAATGTCTAACTCTGGACTAACGCATATAAATAACGTATTAGCATGGTTTCTCTAAGGTCCTGGTGTGTTTATAGAGCGTACATTCTATGATCCAAAATAATAATTAGTTACTCATTTGCAGGGTTGTCGTTGTTTTTTATCAGCCCAATTAGAGGCTTTCGACTCAGATATCCTTATTACTCTTGATCTTGACTTGTCCTAAGTGGAGCATGGTGTGTTGACGACCACCGTGTGCAGTCAATCAACGTTTCAACGACAACTGTATACGTAGTGTGATACAGTTGTCAGTCATACCACTTAGACGGTGAGTCGCACAGAAAAAAGTTGTGAGTAAGCATTAAAGCTTTCTAAATATCCTATTTATTTGCCCATACTTACATATGCAAAACTCCTAACGGTTCTTCCGATATTGTTCAATAAAAGTAAAAAAAAAATTTTTTTTTGCATTCTATTGACTCTGGTGTCTTCAAAAAACTTTTGTAGGGTAAAGTTAGTAAGTGGTAAATTTTCCTTAATTTGATATACTTCTTCTTGGCTTGTCTCCTATCATTCGAGAGTTAAGAGAGTCTCAACGAAGTAATATTCTATACTCATCAGAATGAAGACAACCATTGTGAAAAAACGGCAGGGGGACGGTTTTTTATTTCATGGATCCATAATGGGCGGTTCGGAGTAAGACATACTACAAGCTCGCGGTCATGAGGTGTGCGCTAACGTGGGAAGGGGGGGCTAAAGGATTCATTTTTGCAGGTTGTCGACTTAATCTTGGAAATATCTCGGAAGCGGTGAGTCGTCCTGAGAGTATTTGTATGGCAGTACTAAGGCCCATTAAATTTCCAAAAACTTATTTCAACACTCAAATGCCGAATTCCTAACGGTTCCCCCGATACTGGTTATTGAAATCCGAAAATTGTTAAAAAATCGTTATTTTGTTCATTTTTTTGGCTCTGATGTCTCTCGCGATTGTTTTTCGGAAAACTGTTTCACGACCGATTTGTACGATGTTTAATTGGCTTTCATTTGATGTGCTCCCCGTTGTCCTGTCTTCAATCAGCCAAAAGCTTAGGAGTTAAAACCGAGCTTCCGAATTCAATTTTCTCTATTTTCAAGGATAAAGACAAACATTGTGAAAAAACGGCAGGGGGGACGGTTTTTTATTTCATGGATCCATAATGGGCGGTTCGGAGGAAAACATACTAAAAGCACGCGGTCATGGGGAGTGCGCTAACGTTGGGAGATTAAGTCGACAACCTGCAAAAATGAATCCTTTAGCCCCCCCTCCCCACACCAATCGGAGAGACACCAGAGTCAATAGAATGCAAAAAAAAATTTTTTTTTACTTTTATTGAACAATATCGGAAGAACCGTTAGGAGTTTTGCATATGTAAGTATGGGCAAATAAATAGGATATTTAGAAAGCTTTGATGCTTACTCACAACTTTTTTCTGTGCGACTCACCGTTTTCGAGATATAGCCCAAAACACCAAAAATTGCAGAAAATTGCACCTTTAACCCCCTCTCCCCGCGTTAGTGCACCCAGCTCCGAGTAAAATTAGTACCTTTACCTCCTAACTACTCCTGACAAAATACCGAAGAAAAAAATCGTCACCCCCTTCGATGTTCTCTATAATGTCTTGTTTGATTGGCCTAACTTTCTAGTCGAATTGTTAGTTTTTTAGGGTTTTTTAGAAAATTTTTTTCAAAATAACCCTTATGAAATCGATTTTGTCCGTCCGTCTGTCCGTCTGTTCACTAAATAACTCGCGAACGGCTTAACCGATTGTCATGAAATTTGGAAGGAATGTGTAGAATGGTTACAGTCTTTGGTACATGTACCTTAGAAGTTGGTAGGAAGAAGACAACAGGGTGTCCCGAACGTTTGAAAAAAGTCGACTTTTTTAGTTTTTATCGGAGATTGACGTATGGGTATTTAAATCAAAGATCTAAAGGAGTACACCTCATATCAGTTAAAATTTTCCAGTTTCGAGTAACGGTAAAAAAGTTATTGGCGTTTAAAGTTAAACTTCCTTTTCGAGCTCCGTTTTTCTAAACCGTTATAGGGATCGATATGAAACTTTGCACAAAGATTGGTCGGTAGGGCCTTATATACGTTAAATATTAAGACTGTTGACTTTTGCAAAGGAAAAGTAAATAACAGTAAATTTGTAAAATTGCAATTTGTTCGTGTGTAGCCCCTCTTAGGTTTCCAAATATGAAAATTCTACTAAGGGTTTTTAGAAAATTACATATAGAATATGTCTACGAATTTTCATTCGAATAACTGTATCCAAACCGGAAATATAGCCAAATAAGTATTAAGTAAGGGCCTTTCACAATGCAAGCCTCTTAAGCATTTCTTCAATGTATATCTTTTAACTTGATGAAACAATGAACATGAAATTTGGTGGAAATGCATAGAATGGTAATAGTGTTTGCCACAAAAATTTTTGAAGTTAAGAAAACCAAGTTAACAGGGTGTCCCTGAATAGCTGCGAAAGTATACTTGTTCAAAACTCATAGGAAAGCTTGCGTTGGCTCTTATGACAGGGAACACAATGGAATCATTTTATATAAGGTTGCTTTTCCTTGATTAAAAAACAGTAACAGTAGATTTACAGCTAATAATTCAGTTCATATATAAAGCCAAGCCATCCTTACGTTTGCCTGAGTTTCTTTTTTGGAGTACTTTTATACAAACTGGGTAAATAGTAAATTTATTTTTGGATTGGTCTAATTAAAGGTGGAACAATCCAAAAATAGATTTACAGGAAGCATTTCATTAATGTTGTGCACAATACTTATTTATTGCTTATAAAATATATGTACAAAAAATATTCATTTGCATTAAAATTCTAAAAAACCCTCGTATTGCGGGCGCAGCCCTCTGTACGCCGGTATTTTTATTATTCTACGATAAGAATATTTCTTATCATCTTCTGAATAATAAATTTGCGACAGGCCATGCCGAGTTTGGACACTCGTTTCTCTATGAATCTCTATATCACCGAGTGGCGATCAAACGATCACGGCCACAGAGCACGGCCATACTTACAATCCTTTTTAATAATATTTTTGTTGCCAATCTTTATTATCATCTGCTTCTAGAAATATTGATAGTATTTACAAATTCGCTTACGTAATTTTTTAAACAAATTTTTTTCTTCATTCGACGTTTAATTTCTGTAAGGAATGAACGGTGTAATATCCCTGTGTATCCGGTAACTAATCATACGGTTGGATCACACTCGTCTGTTTCTAAGCAGATACTGTGCATGCATAATGCGATGAAACTCGAGTCCATAGATTATATTGGTTCATGCGGGGAAAAACCCAAGCAAAATTAACAAACATAAATGAAAGAAAAAAACATTCTCATTTATTTAGTTTAATAAAGCTTTAAAGAAAACGATTCAGCTACGTGGTGGAGGTCTTTGGTTTAAAGTTTAAACGATTCAAACGACTACGACGACGGCGAGCCGCCTGTTGTCGCCTCCTTGTACGTCTCGCTTGTTGACGTCTACGTCGGTGAGCAAGAAGACGCCTTCTGCGAGCCTGTTGACGTCTTCAACGTCTTCGTGCTGCTGCGTTACCTCCACCAGCTCCACCTCCACCGACTCCACCGGCTCCACCGCCACCAACTCCGCTTCCAACACCCGAACTAGAACCAGCACCTGACGTTCCACCTCAAGATCCCATTCCGCCGCTAGAACTTCCCCCAGTGCCACTTATAGGAGCTCCAGTATTTCCAGTGCTAACTCCGGTACCGGTGTGGTTTGCAGTACCACCACTTACTCCTGAACCTGTGTCTATTCCGGTACCAGTTTTTCTAACCCATCTACTAAATACATACTGAGGCTAATAGAGATTTAATCCTTTTCATTGATTGATTGACTGACTCCATTAGCGTGAAATTTAGTTTAAGAAAAATATTTTCGTAAAAGTACTTTTGCAAGCGATATGACAGCCTCATGCAAAGTGACTTTTCTATGGGGACATATTAGCGTTTTAGAGTGTTAGATAAAAAAAATAATTTAATATTAGTATCTAGTGCTCACCTCCTCGGGAATAGCTACGAAAGCTGCAAAAATAACCGGCGCAAGTAGCCCCAGTCCAATGATGCCATGTGATATGGCTTTCATTGTAATTTCTTTGAATTTAAACGCTCACTGAATGCATTAAATGAATTTGGTCTCATTTTTATACTCGTTCTAATTAGGATATGACATGAAATAACCATTTGTATTGACAAATATTCATTAGAGCCATAAAAAATGGGAACCATACGAAATCCCCAATCACAAAATCCCCAAACGTAGAAAAATCCCCAAAATCAAAATCCCCATAATCATAATACCCATATACAAAATCCCCAATAATAAAATCCCCAAACACCCGAAATATGATGGTAAATGGTAGATGGATGGTAGATGGTAAATGGTTGATGGATGAAAGACTGTAAATTGTTGATGGTAGATGGAAGGTGTTAAATGGTAGATGGTAAATGGCACTAGGAGGGACGTAAATCGATACTATCTTATTTTTTGATTAGCACAAACAAAATATTCGAGTCCATTGCATATATCGTTCTAAACATAATAGGTTTTCTTTAACATCGTCGAGACAAGTCCTCATCCGAACGAATATTCGCGGAAAACTTGGTTGGCTTATTGTTGGAACCGATTGCATATTTAATCGCCTGCAAATTATATGCTGTTGTTCTGTGTTACTTCAAAGAGTTTGCCGTTGATTAGCATACGTATATATATCAGTCCACGACGGTAATTTTTTTATTGCATAGTAGGACTATTCAATGACAATAGTCTAAAGCTCCTACCATTTATTATCTACCATTTACCATCTACTATTTGCTATTTACTACCCACCATTTGCAATTTACAATCTACCATTTACCATCTGTCATCAACCATTTACAAGCTACCATCCGTCTACCATTAACCACCTACCATTTACCATCTACCATTTATCATCTGCCATTTAACATCTATCATTTACCATCTACAATAGCCTAAAGAAAGTCTCCATTCCCCATTTGAGGTGTGATCTTAGAACGCGCGCGCGTTCTTAGATCACACCTCAAATGGGGAATGGGGAATTTCGTTTGGGGATTTTGGTTTAGGGTATTTTGATTTCGGGGATTTTGATTTCGGGGATTTTGATTATGGGGATTTTGATTTGGGGATTTTGTGACTGGGGATATCGTATCCAACCCATAAAAAATATATAATAAGCTGTATCAATAGGACTTCTTTCAAAACACCCGAAAAAATCTACGTTTTAAATAATTGCTCTTTTTTATTCTTAAGTGCATAGATGCTTGTGGAATTTTGCAATAATTCTTCTTTTTTAATGCAACATCAGTTTGTCGTTGTGGACGATTGCTTTTACTTAAGATTCGCTAGCATTCGCTTGAATTATTTACCCATACACACGCATACACACGCATTTAAAGACGTAAAAAAATACACTAGCAAGAATGCTAAATTAACGAACCGTTTAGCCAACCACACATTTCCATGAGATACAAAATTAACTGCGTTTCCTTTCCACACAGCTTCAAAATCAATATTTGCTTTTCTTAGAATAGGTACTAACATCGTCAGTTCACGTGAAATTCATGCAAATATGTACTGTCAAAATTTTGATGATCGTGAAATCGAATTCGGTTGGTGGTACTCACTTCACACGAAAGTCTTCACTTCGGTTTTTGACATTTCGCCGCGAAAACAATGCAATTCATTTCACATTAAAAATGCGTCATGGTTAATGCACATTTTTTTTTTAAATTTTAGTGAATAAAAGGCAAGTCTCCACGGCACATTTTAAACGGGAGTTTTTCGCACGTTGAACATCGTACTTACTTATTTTCAAGGCATGCACTAGGTTCACCGAGCGAAACACTTGCATTTACGTCTCCCGTCAAAGTTTTGCCATGGAGACTAGCCTTTTATTCACAAAATAATTTAAGATATGCACTCGCGGACTGATAGTTTGCCGATGACACTTTTTTGCTGTGAAAAAAGTGCAACTGCATTGTTTCCGCCGGCGAAATGTCAAAAACCGGTGTGGAGACTTTCGTGTGAAGTGATTACCAGCAAGAGAATTCGAATTCACGATCATCAAAATTTTGACAGTATTTGCATTTCACATGAAATGGCGGTGGTAGTACCTAATTTTACCACAAAACCAAAAACAATTTTCTAAAACTTCTTCTAATAAGGTGGTGTGCTTGTACGATTCTTCAGAAGTGTGAACATACTGTATAGCCAAGTACAGGAACGATTAGACCTAAAGGTTGAGTTTCGATACTAAATTTTCGAAATCACTGCCCAGTATATGCAGTATACAGGGTGTCCGGAAACTGCCGCATAAATGCACCGGATTATGATTCCTCAGTTGATTTCTAGCAAAAAATTTGTACAGAACATATCCCCTATTTTTAACCCTTTAGCTGCCACCGACATTTGAAGATTTTTGAAAAAAACATTTTCTTGCACGACTTGAAGCTCAATATCTCCAAGGCTAGACCAGCTAGAATAGTGAAACATTATTACAGCCAACAAATTTACCTGAAAAATAAAACTAACCGCACTAAAATCGGATAAGAGGTTTGGTTTTTACAGAACTTCAAAGTAAAATTTTTGTGATTTGACCCAAAAACAATTTATTTTTCCATCTCAATTTTCCTTTATAAATTGGTGCATAGTCTTACAATCATATCTTTCTTACATCATTTTATTCTTGTTTCATTATTTCTAACAGTTTTTAAACGTTAAGTGTAGAAAACTAGGGTTAATTTTAGCTCGAATTCGATACAATTCAATTCAGACTGCCCCTAAAGATCTGCAATTGGTAAAATCTATTCAAATTATGTCGAAATCGAGCCGAAGTTAATCCTAGTTTTCTGCACTTAAGGCATTAAAACTGTTAGAAATAATGGAGCTAGAATAAAACGAAGTAAGAAAGATATGATCGTAAAACTATGCGTCAATTTTTAAAAGAATCGTACAAGCACCTCACCTTGGCAAAAGTTGGAGAAAATTGAGATTGAAAAATATATTGTTTTTGGGTCAAATCACACAAATTTGACTTTGAAGCTCTGCAAAAACCAAACCTCTTATCCGATTTTAATGTGGTTAGCTTTATTTTTTAGGTAGATTTGTTGGCTATAAGAATCATCTTGTTTCACTATTCTAGCTGGTCTAGCTTTGGAGATATTAAGCTTTAAGTCGTGTAAAAAAAATGATTTTTTCAAAAATCTTCAAATGCCTGTGGCAGCTAAAGGGTAAAGAATAAGGGGTTCCGTACAACTTTTTTGCTGTAAATCAACTGAGGAATCATAATCCGGTGCGTTTATGCGGCAGTTTCCGGACACCCTGTATAGCCAAGCTGAATTGTGCGATTAAGGGGAGACGGCGGTAAATAGGTGAACATTTAGTTTTTTAGCAAATATCTAGAAAACCATATGAGTTTGACCGCAGAATGTCCTAATGAAGAAGAAGGTTCAATATAATCCTTTTTATTAATCTGGACTTTTCTTAGAAAGTTATACACAAAACCCGAAAATATTAGGTGAAAGTAAAATTGCTTTGTTAAATTTACATTTGGCTCTGTATTTTTTGAGAGAATACACAGGCCTTGTGCCCATGTTGCAAACAAAACTGATTTGATTTGATTTACCGCAAATTGACATACATCGAGCAAGCACGGTGGGTCTTTCCTTTTAAGTTTTTACCAAGGCAGGTAAAATTAAAAACTAACGGTAACTCCCATACAAATTGAAATCGAAATATATCGAAAATTCCATGGTTTTTAATTTCAGAAGATTTAAAGGTTACTAGTATATGTATCAGTTCAATTATTTCTGAACATATGCGCAGTCAATGCAAAACATTATCATAAAAATTTAATGTAAAGTCAACTTTGAATTCATACTTATGTCGTGGAAGTCCCAGCGCTTCGGCTACCGGCTCGAGTAATCGATAGCAACGTATTGAGTATCCTTGTTTTACGTAGTAATCGATCGGCATTCAATTGGGGACGAACGTTCCTTGTAGATGATTGTAAAGTGCTCCCTGGTAGACAACTCTTAATACCAAAGTCATATTTATGATGTTGCCCCATTGGACAAGACTTTACAAGTTTGACTAATATTTATTTATGCCACAGCATAACGTCATTTCAGAAAATCATTAAAAGACCAGACACTCATATGTTCGATTTCATTAAGTTTAATAAAAAATTGAATTTAACCACGTCCAGGTCGTCGGTTCAACCGATTACGACGACGTCGACGCCGGGCCGCCTGTTGTCTCCGTCTTCTACGTCTCGCTTGTTGACGTCTGCGCCGTTGAGCGCGTTGGCGCCTTTTACGAGCTTGTTGTTGACGCCTGCGGCGTTGTTGTTGAAGCCTGCGACGTCTTCGTGCTGCTGCATTACCACCTCCACCCCCACCAGCGCCACCTGAACCTACTCCTCCACCACCACCAGAGTTAGTAACACCTGTTCCACCTCCTGAACCCATTCCGCCAGTACCAGTACCACCTCCGATACCAGTATTTCCAGGAATTCCTCCGGTGCCAGTTACAGTGCCACCTCCCCCAGTTCCACCTGCCCCAGTTCCACCTGCCCCGGTTCCACCTCCAGTGCTACCTCCAGTGCCAACTCCAGTGCCTGTAGCTGCCTGTCTTATCCATCTGTGTAGCTCTAGTGGCTCCTTTAAATCCTGCGAAATTGGTTTAAGAAATTGCAATGAAATGTTTCTGCATGAACAACTAAATAAATAACAGGCGCGACAATCCAACATTGGACTAAGGCCGCAGGATGTGTTAGTGAAATCCTATTTCCAAGATCTTATCTGCTTTTTGTTGAGGTAATGAGATCAGCATCACGCTCAGCAGTGTTATTTATCCCCATAAATGGGTACTCGTTTAACATCTGAGTGAGATCATAGTCCGTCACAAGCTCGTGAGTTCGAAAAACACCATGATCCACGGTGAGATTCGAGCTCATGACCCTGTGCACCGAAGGTGCGCGCACTAACCGCTGGTCTAGCGGAGACTACATGAACAATTGGTAGATATCAAAATATTTATTATAGGGTATTAAGACTATGGACAGGATTAAGTAAATCCTTGATTTGATTAACAATTGGTACATACTGCTCTGCAATTCGAATAATACAAGCATATTATATGATGCATTCAGAACTGTGACATGGGATTCTAATAAATAATAACAACTCCCATACGTTAGGGTTTCTTTATTATAAAGGATCCCTAAAAATCACAAAACGGCTGGGCCAATTAGAAGTTCGTTTTTAAATCATAGGTTAGTTTGACACTGACAGAGTTACTAAAGAGTTAGTGCGCCCTTTCAGTTTCTCCGATATTAAATGTCTGCGCAGGACCGAGCTCAGACTGTTAATAGCGTTTCTTACGGGACACTTTGGGCTCCGCTACCACCTTCATAAAATAGGTTTTTCAAGGGAGACCCAATGTCGCCTTTGCCTGGAGGAGGACGAAACCTCCATTCATTTATTACTGGAATGCCCAGCTATCGCCAGGTCCAGGAGATCACTCCTTGGACATGATTTACTCAGCAGTAGTATGATTAGGTGCTCCTCTCTGAAGGATCTTCTAGCGTTTATCAATCGGGCTGACGACCTTCTAAATTAAAGGACTATGGCACAATATACCTTTTAGGTAGCAGTGCCTACCTCTATGGTTAAGTCCAATTTGCTTATTATTATTATTTGACACTGACAGCTGTTTTCCGCTCGAAATCTGGATAGAAAGTCAGTATCATACCTCCGCGGAACGAAATGAGTTGCGAAATATTGAAAACTTATTTTCAAAGTGAGTGCCGTCCAGCCCAAACAGTGCGTTTATTGAAAAGAAGTTTTGGTCGAAATGAAGCACCCACTGAGCGTCACGTACGCAAGTTTGTACAAAAAGTTCGTGTGCCTGGCATCCTAGTGGACAACACTCACGGTCCCCGTCGTCGTACTGTGCGCACAGATGAAAATGTGGCTGCTGTAGCCCAGAGTGCGAGACTCTATCCACGAACATCAACACGCCATCGATCTCAACAGTTAAACATTTCACGCACTAGCCTGATAGTCTAAGAAAAATGGTATATTTGGTCCGCAAAAATCCGACATCGGAATTTTTTTGGGTTATGGTTGGGGATGGTCCCCAAATTGTGGCATTCAAAGTCCCAACCGATTGGGAGTCCGCAACCGTAAAAAAAAGGATGGATCCTCAGACCATTTTTCTGTATCTCTTGCCGTTATTGAAATAATCGCAAAAAACCAAAAAATACCCCCTTTCCCCCTGTTTTTAAGGTTGCGGACCCCCAATCGGTTGGGACTTTTTATGCCATGATCTGGGGACCATCCCCAAACATAATCAAAAAAAAATTTCCGATGTAGGATTTTTGCCGTTCGATGGCCATATTTTGGCCGAATTTTCTTAGACTATGAGATTATTCCCTTACAAGGTCCAATTGACTCAGCAATTAAAGTCGCACGACCATCCACTTCGTTATCGCTTCGCAGTTTGGGCCTTAGAGCAGCTTGAATTGGACAACGATTCTGGGCGAAAAATTATCTTTTCTGATGAAGCACATTTTCATCTCGGCGGCTACGTTAATAAACAAAATTGCCGCATCTGGCGCTCGGAAAACCCGCACTTTGTTGTCGAGAAGCCAATGCATCCACAGAGAGTGCCAGTTTGGTGCGGATTGTGGAGTGGTGGCATCATTGGACCATTTTTTTTTTCCAAAATGAGGCTGGTAACAACGTTTCGGTCAACGGTGCGCGTTACAGAGCCATGTTATCCGACTTTTTTTTACTGACATTGAAGACATTGATTTGGACGACCTCTGGTTCATGCAGGATGGCGCGCCATGACACACAGCCCATGCCACCTACGCACCTAATTCCCAAATCGTCTTGCGATGTCAATTGGCCGCCTCGGAGCTGCGATTTGACCCCTTTGGACTTTTTTGTGGGGAACCGCGAAAGACCGATGTTATGCCAACAATCCAGAAACGGTTCAATCACTTAAGTCCAATATCATCCAAGCAATCCGCGAGCTACAGACTGAAATCATCAACAGGGTCTTGGAAAATTGACAAAATGGTGTGACAGAATGCGCCACTGCGACGTCAGCCGGGGCAGCCACTGGAATGAAGTTGTGTTCCATCATTAATGGGAGCTTCCTTACTTTCTAATAAAGCCATAAGACATGGAAAAAAATTTATTTTGTTCATTTTATTGCATTTTTAAAAACGAACTTGTAATTGGCCCACCCTATATAAGAACACAAGCTGGCCCGGCGAACTTCGTATCGCCCCACCTTTTGGATTTTATCAATTGGCGTATGTTCAAAAGCATAAGAAAGTGCGCCTTGATGATATTTTCTAGCCCGATATTTTACATGTTTCAATAGCTATATTCTACTATTGAGAATGGATGATGGAGGGGGTTTAAATTTAGTGAAATCAGTGAATCCGTTCAGGAAATATGGCCAAAGCCTGCTTGAGTTTTCGTCAAACCTGTCAAGCAATTCAATAAATTTAGACAAAAACTGGAGAAATGAGCAAACTCTTAGTTTTTTTTTTCTGATTCGGCAATAGAAATTCTGTTATCACGGTCACGGATGTAAGTCATTCAGTGGCAATGGATATGGCAATATCAATTCAGTTATTGCAGGTGGGAGTTTTTCAGTTTCGTGGGGAAGTTTACTGAAATAGGCAATTCTATACGTCAAGAGATGGCTTTAACAGTATCCCCCTGGCCAATTTTTCAAGTTTGTGAAGAGCTGTTCTGCTATTGCGCCCCCGGGAAGAGGAGGCTTGAAATCTGCCGTTCTGTTTAATTCAGCACAGGAGAGGGCGGAGTGAAACGTATGGAAGAAAATCTGTCTGTTCTTTTCGTTAACTTTCGTTCAATACTTATTTTCCCATCAAAGGTCGAAGTTTTTCAGGATGGGGAGGCGGGGGAAGAATTTCCTGAAATATGTTAAGCCGATAAGAAAATAGACGCAAAAGATTGGAAAATTGAACGGCCTTCACATTACATCCGGCCCATTTTTCGAATGTTTCATGAGCTATTCGGACAGTGCTCATGGAAGAGGGTGGGAAGAGGACGGAAGTACGGTAATTCGATCAACAGATATACACAAATAAATGGAGAAAATAAACTGCTTTCACAATTTTTTTCGCGGCCAATGGTGCAGATGTTTCAGTAAGTAAGCTATTGAGGAAGTCATTCAGGTGCTGATGAAAGCGGTAATAAATCAGGCGAGAGATAGAATTCACTAAAATCCGCAAATCTGTTCACTGTCTCCATAAATTAACTCGTTGGAAATTTTCTGCATGTTGCAATAATTGTTTGGCAGTTCGGGGTGGAAACCAATCTGGAGGGTCCAATTCACTAAAATGCGCTAATTCGTTCAATATATGTGGGCTACCTTATGTATGTGCAGAAGACATCTATTCATAATTTTCTGTTGTTCGGAATATAGACCAATCCGGTGGAGCAAATTTACTGAAATCCGCTAATCTGTTTCAATAGTTATGCGATATTCAGAAATACATGCAAAATATTTGTTTTCATAATTTCCCCCATTGCGAATTCCGTTCGTGTTTCAATAGTTATTCTTCTGTTCGTGGTACAGACATATCTTATGGGACTATGCTACTAAAATCCACTTATCTGTTCAGAAGATAAAGACAAAAGTATGTGAGATTGAAGTATTTTTGCAATTTTGGTAATTGTAATTTTTTGTACGTTTCAATGGATAGGTATTACAGTGTAGGTAGCCATCTACCCTCTACTTGGTCGAGATCAATGATTTAGGTTAAGCTTCGGTAAATTGTTTTAGAAATGTTGAGAATAGCTTGTGAAAAACAACTAACATTGTGAAGTTTTCAACACTTATTCTGCCACTATTCGGGGTTGCCACAAACTCGGGAATTCGGACAAAATCTTTGAAAATCAGCTAAAAAGTTCAGAAATGCAAAAAAATAAAAAAATAAATATGTGGAAAAGAACTCATTGTGAATTGTTGCTCATTCTATTTTGAAAGCAGGACAATTCAAACAAAAACAATAAAATTATTAATCCCTTAACGACCATAATTACTACAGTAACATGACTTAATTTTATCAAAGAAAAAATGTGAAATGGGAAAAATCACTTTCATCAAAATTGTCTTTTCGAATTTTTTCGAAGTATCTAAATCTACAAATACGATGAATTAAATTTACTGAGAGGAAAGAAAAAGAGCTGTATTTTGCTCATCCGCTCAAGCGATTCTGCATGTTTCAATAGTTTTTCGGTTTTCGAGGGAAGAAAAAATCCTAGAGGAAAACTTGCAAAAATACGCTAATCCGTTGAAACAACAAAAATGGCCAAATGATCAATGTGAATTTTATCATCTTTCAATAGTTATTCTGGTGTTTTGGAAATCACCTTATTACCTAAAGAGACACATACAGCCAAAGGTAGACATGTGCAAAAAAACTAACTTCAAAATTTGCTCATTTAACATTTTTTTTGCAAATTTACTTAGCTATTTAACTATTCGCTGTAAATACCAATCCAGTAGTGTAAGTTTAACAAAATCTACGAAACCATTCCAAAATGGTCGCCAAAGGAACTGAAGAGCACCTGCCTTGAACATTATTCTCATTATGAATTTTATTATTCTGTTATTTGGAGTAGAGACCGATTCAGCGTGACAAATTTGCCGAAATCTGCTTTTTGATGAGGGAAGAAATGCTAAAGTATGCAAAAACGAACTGTCTTTATAATTTTGTTCATTGTGAATTTTCTGGATGTTTCGATACTTATTCTGCCATTTATGCGATGATGCAAATTTGCTCAAATCTGAGAATTCGTTCAGAAGATATAGCCAAAGTATTTAAAAAATAACTGTTTTTATCATTTTGATCATTGTGAATGTTTCGCATGTTTCAATAGTATTCTGGGTGTAGGCCAATCCGGTGGAATCAATTAAATGAAATTCAGCAATTCGTTTAAAAACTATTCGAAAGGGAACTGTGTTTATAATTTTGCTCATTGTGAATTTTTTGCGTGTTTCTATGGTTACTCTGCTATTCATGGAGGATTTCTTTTCGCTATACGGTCAAAAACTAAAGACAAAATTATGGAAAAGAAGAATCAATGTGAATTTTCTGGATATACATATACTGCTGTTCCGGCTGGAGCCTTGTGTAGTAAACTTAAAAGCGGTAGTTCGCTCAAGAAATACAGAAAGAGGTATGTGAAAAAGAACTGTCTTCATAATTGTGGTCATTGTGAATTTTTCAAATGTCTTAATAGGTGTCATGTTACTTTGGCTACAGAACAGACCAATCCTGCGGAAGAAATTTACTGAAATCCGCTGATATGTTAAAGAAATACACGCAGAAATAGGCGGAAAAGAACTCATTGTGAATTGTTTTCATGTTTCAATACTTATTATGCTATTCTGGCCAGAGCCTAATCCAACAAACCCAAAATCATGAAAATCTGTCCAGCTGTTCTCGAGTTATAAATGGTGTAACTAACACGACTTTCTTTTAATATATAGATTGCATCATTTAATAAAAACAATTTATGTATGGGCTTCATTATAGATATTTATGTAGTTGTTAAGTGACAAATGCAATATTCAAAAAAATATCAAATATTTTTTTTCTTATCGACTTTCTCAAAACCGGATACTCACCTCCTCAGGGGTTGCAATAAAAGCCGATAAAATCACTGGCACCAATAACGCCAGTACGATGATGCCATGTGATATGGCTTTCATCGTAATTTCTTTGGAATTCACCAGCTTACTAATTGTTTTAAATGGATTTCGTCTCATTTTTATACTTGTCCAAATTAGGACATGTGATTGCATAACTAGTTGTGTTGACGAATTCATTGGAAATGATTAACCATAAAAATATATTATTTAGCTGTATCAACATCAATTCTTCAAAAAAAAAAAAAAAAATAGCCTAATTAAGAGCCTAACGAAAGTTAATATTTACCTACTTATTTTTATGGTTATTGCACGTGCATTTGAATTGGTAGCAGTAACGAACGGTAAAGATAAAGTACGGGAGTGGGTTTAACAATTTGCGCTATGCACAGCAAAATGGAACTTTTGGGTTTCTTTTTATACAGGGTGTCTCACGATTCATGGTACAAACAATAGTGGATGATAGAACAGCTCATTTGGGTATAAGAAAAGTTCTACATGACCCTCTATCTTTAACCCTTTCCCGGACAGAACGTCTATAGACGTCCAATTTTGAGCATTTGACATACAAATCGTGTCAAATTTTGGCGTTGTGTCCGGCAATGAGTTAACCGTAAGTCCCAAAAATTTAATCCAAGATTTGACTCCACTTTCTGAAATTGCACAAAATTCTACATAAACTCTTTTCCTAACAAAATAATTTAAAAAGTTTCCCAGATACTACCATTCAAACTTTAAAGAAACTCGAAAATAGATTTTTCATTAAAAATTCAAATAATAAAACCGTAAACCGGTTCTTTGAACTGATAAAAGTACAAAGTTGACAAAAGTTGCCTCTTAATGTTAGGTTTCGAACAACATATAAAAATTAGGGTCGTAGGATTTGGAAAGAAAAATCGTGGTCCAAAGAGAAAACCAAAGTATACGTTTCCACAATTTTCATACGAGTTTTATTTAGTAACCATTTTTTTTAAAGCCGATTGGATTCAATACGACTTCCAAAATGAAGCGAAATTCGGTGGCAATTCCGTTAATAACTTTCCCACCATTGCGGAATCCGTTACGTCATCTCCCGCCAATTTTAAGCGTTGTTTCAAGTCAACCATCTCAGAACAAAATTAGCCCACTGATTGCGACACGGCGAGCTTCTTACCAAGAGCCTCCGTGAAGATATTTTTCCCAACTGTTTGAGCCAGGGACAACGATGTCGATCTGCAAAATGGAAACGAAACAATTAGGATTTCGCAACGACAAAAACACATCACTCACCTTGTCATTCACCGCCCGCTATCAGCATCCTAGCCGGATCCGCTGTCTTCCCGTCCAGGGTGCATCATCCTTCCGCGCGCTATTATCCTGGAGGTCGCCTGAAACAAGAAAGAAATGATGTTACAATTGATGTCAAATTTTTCAACATAAATTGCAAAACTCACCATCACCAAACGTAGACAAACACGGAACAACACAAGATAAGTGACAGCACGATCAGCTGGTGACATCCATGGACATTTATGTACAGTCGAGAACGCATCACTGCAAAACGCTTAAGTGCAAAAAAATCGCATTTCTGAAAGATTTTTTAAAGCCCCGTGATTTTTCACATTGTTTTCAAATTGTCCCGATGAGTGCAAAACGCATAATTGCGAATTTCGCTTAAGTGCAACGAAAATGTATGCAAGGTGAACAATACGCACATGTAAACTGCAACGGATAAGTGCAAGTTACGATTTTGCACTTAAGATTGTGTTTTTTTCTCACGCATATTGATTCGATTTTTTTCTGAAGGTGCTAAGCTGTGCACCTAACGAGTTAAAGAATGCGAACCACTGTAAATTTAACAAGCAAATTAAAATCAAAACGCGCAAATACTAGTGCTTTTTGGCTGGATCTTAGAGAAAGCATACACGGAGAGAAATTTCTGTAGTAAATTTTACTAGAATGAGTAATAAAATTCACTATTAATTAAATAATTAATATTCATTTCATAACTAATATACTTTTATCGGTTTACTACTAAATGTTGTGAACTTGACATATCGGTTGCTAATACAATTTTCATTACATTGTAGTGAACAAATTTATTACATTCTATTTCGGTAAAATTTAATTACAAACGCAGTAGATTTCACTAAATTGTAATTCCTGACAAATTTTATGAAAAATTAAATGTCAAAAATAATATTGTTTTATGGATGAAATCAGTTTGGCGTCGTGCGATTTTTACAGGAAATTCTTTCAATATAGCCGTGTTTTCCGTGGTAAGTAAATATTATATTATTACAGGAAGTACAGAGAATCAACTGATGGAGTCAGAAGTGAAGCATAGCAAGAACTGAAGTGATTATCTTTAAAACAGACTATATACGTACATACATATATTGATGCAGTCTAGGTGTGAAAATTGAGAATGAAGACGGAATTTATTATACTCTTAAATTAGGGAAAAGGTGATTCTTAAATTCATATTAATAATCACAATTTGAAGTACAGTACGTACTTTGTAGTCCACCCTCGAAACATTGAGTTTTCAGGAATTTGTATCTAAAAGTTTGTATTGCAATCGAACGTTATTTATTTTTATACCGAATTCAACTTTGCTCTATTTTTTTCCAATTTAATTAGATGATTTTTTCTATTCCTTGCTTCTAAGAAAGAACACAAATAAAAGGATTTTAATATAACGGAATTCTTCACACACAGAAGAAATAAAAGACGACGAAGATGGTCGATTTCCCCAAATTTTGCACAGTCCGGATCGACCCTACCCTAATTTAGGTCGAATTATCGAGAATGCGATAAATAAAATAACCATTAAGTTCTATAGTTATGTGATTGTAAATTGTTATGTTTGTAAACAAAATGTTTTTAGGAATAAATAATCAAATAAATATCTTACCGTTGTATACAATTTTTATTTTTTCATTTACTGCAGTAAAAATATTAAAATTAAATTTTATTATTTTGGACTGCAATTTTTACTACTTTCGCGAAGAAAATTTACAGTTAAGACAGTTAATTTTATTAATCAGTAATAAAATTCGAAATGTCAAACATCTACCTTTAATTATTTTCCACGATAAATTATTACTACTTTTGTAGTGAATTTTTACAACGAAGGAAAGTTAACTTTATTGCATTGTAGTAAAGTTATTCACAACGCGAGTAGTAAATTTTACTACAAATGCGATGGGGTCAAAATTAATTACATTTTTGTCAAATTTACTACGGATTTGATAAAATTTCACTATTTTTTTCTCTCCGTGTAGCAACCCATGCCATGCGTTAGTCCAGAGTGGCTATGTGATCACACAACCCATATTTGTTTGACTCCAAATTTATTACATTACACTCCACGAAATAATTCAAACGTCAAAATATTGTCGATGCAATTATTAACCCTTCTGTCGCCGCCTACGAGCTATTATGCCTGAGTTTTAGCTGAATCTTCTGTAAAATTAATTTTATGTTTTGAAGAGGTCTAATTTTAGTTCTAGACACAGTTTGCATACTATGTCTTACAATGATACGCCGGTTTTTTTTTTTCGTTTCTTTAGACATAGTTTATATTTCGCCGAAAGTTTGATCGCATTTGTGGCCACCAGTCCCTTTGAAATATATGACAAGGGGTGGAAAATATTGTTGAACGATATTTTTCATCAAGATATAGTACCAATGGTCTGTCTAGGTCTATGTGCCAATCGAAGGGTTAATAACGTTTGGCTTTTTGAGAGAGTAACAAATATTACGCGGATTTTATATTCTCAATTGTAAACAAAAAATTGACATTTGAATAAAATTTTCACACATACTATGAACTGCAATAGTGTGAAAACGGTGCCATTTTTATTTTTTGATGCCCACTCTGGACTAACGCATGCTTTCTCTAAGGGCTGGATAAAATATAGTACATACTATGAGTGACAAATTCATTGACACAAAGATACACCTAATATAAGTAAATTTGAACGAGTAACGAAAAACAAATACAGTGTTGGAAATTGGAATAGGTTCACCCAAAAAAGGTTTATTCTACAGAAATTGAAACCATGAACTAGCGGGGTTCGCCCCCTGCTCGCTTTGCTCGCTAACCCCCGGGGGCCGAGGCTAATTTCGGGCCTGGCCGAAATTTGGATACCCTTCGCTCTCTTCGGAAAATTTTATTGCGGTTGCGGGAGCATGACTCCACAGTACGATTCCATTCGTTTTTAATTTTTTTGTTGCTTTGGTAAAGTCACATTATTTCAAGGTTTTGCGAAATTGGTGCAAAAAATGTTTCTTAGAAAAACCAAAATGGGGGTTTGGTTTGTATGGCCACCCAATGATCCCATGGTCAGATTTGATCAATTCATAGATATGTATTGTGTCATCAAGAGAAACACATTCGTGTGAAATTTGGTTGAAATTGGTGCACAAATAAAAAAGTTTTTCTTAGAAGAACCTAATTTGGGGTGTGAGGTTTGTATGGCAGCCCCATGACCCCATGGTCCGATTTGATCCATTCTTACATATGTTTTGCGTTATCTATAGAAACATATTTGTGTGTAATTTTGTTGAAATTGGTACACAAATAAAAAAGTTTTTCTTAGAAGAACCTAATTTGAATTCGATTAGGCATCGAGTGAACTAGATTTCGCAGGATATCTGGATCAATTTTTAGCCATTCGGATGAGATTACCTTTTGCAGTTCTAAAACATCAGAAAAACTACGCCCATTTGCATAAACCCTTCTGACTATCCTCCATAGATTTTCAATTGGGTTGAGGTCAGGGCTTCTGGCAGGCCAATCCAAAATCGGTACTTCCTTTCCTTGAAACCATTCCTTAACCACCCTGGCAGTGTGAATGGCCGCGTTGTTTTGCTGGAAAATGAAATTTGGTCCAATAATATTTTCTGCGGCATCAACCATAACATTTTCCAGCAGATCGATGTATCGTTTAGAACTTATTCGACCATTTAAAAACGCGATAGGGGTCCTACCAGTCGCGGAGAAGCCAGCCCAAACCATCACACTACCGCCACCGGAATTACAGCCCATTTCAATCTGCTTCTCCTTGCGTAAATCGCGCCAATGATACTGACATCCATCAGGACCATCCAAATTAAACTTTTTTTCATCGATGAACCACATTTTATTCCCCTCTGTTGTCCAATGCATGTGATCTTTGGCAAATTCCATTCGTTTGGCTGTATGATGCGCCATTAGTGGAGGTTTACATATACCTGCCTTTTGTTCAATTGTTTCGCATTATTTCTACCATTAAAAGTGTCCATTTCAAGGACATCCGTGCGAAGAACGTGACTGAAAATTCTTGATAGCTTTTTAGTTAACCGTAATCTAGCTTTTATTTTACATCTTTTCTTCACTTTTCGCATTCCAGTTTTTTCTCAGCACTTTCACACTCCTAAAACAATTGTTAATGTTGCCTCTCCAGGATTTAAGCTATGGAATTAAAAGGCGCCAAAAAGCAAATATTTCATTGTGTCGATAAATTTACCACTCATAGTATGGGAAAACTAAAGTAATTGAGTAAAATTGGGAATTTAGATATTGAAATGTTAAACAGAGAGCAATTTACTAAATTATTAAGAACTAATCAGTGTAACACACACTTTAATGCATTTTTTTCACGGTTAATTCCCCTCAACCTGAAATTATGGTTTTTTTCCAATCTGTTCAAAAACGGATAAGTGAAAGAAACGATTAAGTGCATTTTTTCTTGCTGCCGTTCTCGACATACACTAGTCGGCATATGTATTTTGACATCTCATACCCTCGAGCTTCGACACTAGTTTTGTTTAACTGAAGCGAATAACGGTAGATTTCTTTTATCGAAATTAAAGTACATATCGACAGCAATAAATTTGCTCAATATTTTTCCTGTCTCATGCTATAGAAAAGATGAGATTTAAATTCCCAAAACAGGACAAAGTAGGACAAAAAGCTGGACATTGTGCGTGTTAACAGGACAGCAGGATAAGGTGAAAAAACAGGACTGTCCTGCGAAAAACAGGACGGATACGACCATTACCTATACCCAGAAGATGGTATAAGGTATATTGTTTATGTTACACCCATATTATGTAACACCTCAAAGGAGCCACCGGTGGTATTGCAAAGTATATATATAAATGATCAGGGTCGGTCACTGATTCGAATAAGCCATGTCTGTCTTTTGAGTTGATGGAAAATTGAGTAGGTCTGACTTCCCCTACCCCTACATCCCCTACAAAGTTATATTCAGCTATATCTTTTGATGGAATGTCGCGAAAACCTCTAAATTAGTATCAAATGGTACCTGTTGGATGCCTTGATAAGATATATCAGGCCCGACCCATTTACACCTCCCTCCCGTACAAAAAACATGAAATTGAATATTTTGGATTTTGCTTGTTTTCTAGGTCTGTACATAGTCCAATAATATCGTATTTTCGTCAGGAAAAAAATACAGAAGTTTATTTCTCAATTTTGTTATATGTATTTTGGGGCGCTGATTCCGAATATCAACTTTGCACCCTAAAAAACGTGCCGCAACCTTTAAAAAAGGGGGGAAAGGGGGGCATTTTTTCGGTTTTTTGCGATTATTTCCAAAACGGTAAAAGATACAGAAAAATGGTATGAGAACGAAAAAAACTAGATAAAATTATCTTTGCAATGATATATAACACATTAGAGTTTAATTGGATACTTCGGCGTTAGAATAGCACATAAATTAGAATATTTTCATTTTAGACCTTTTTTAAAAGCTCCATAACTTTTCAAAGAATTTTAGTTCAGCCGTAAAGTTTTGTATAAGTATTCACAACAAGTTTAAAAAAATTTTAACGTAAACATTGAGTCGCTCCGGTCAAGGACCCCCAGTATCCCCCCATTTAAATTTTTCAAAACGGCATATCCATAACTCCCCCCAAAATTGGAGCAGAGTGCTAAATTTTGGTTTGTTGAAATTGGAGCTCATAGTGACCCCACTCACCAAAAATCAGCTCATTCGGATAAAGGGTACCTCCCATACAAAGTGACCCATCAGGAATTTGTTCTACGTACGAGTAGGTACTACTCATTTTATAAACTGTAGAACAAAGTTGTCTTGGGTCACTTTGTATGGGAGGTACCGTTAGTTTTCATCCGAATGAGCTGATTTTTGGTGGGTGGGGTGACTATGACCTCCAATCGCAGCAAACCAAAATGTATCACTCTGCTCCAATTTTGGGGGGAGTTATGGACATGCCGTTTTGTAAAATTTAAATGGGGGGATAATGGGGGTTCTTGACCGGAGCGACTCAATGTTTACTTTAAAATGATCTTGAACTTATTATGAGTACTTATACAAAATTTAACGGCTGAACTAACATTCTTTCAAAAGTTATGGAGCTTTTAAAAAAGGTCTAAAATGAAAATATTCTAATTTATGTTCTATTCTAACGCCGAAATATTCAATTAAACTCTAATGTGTTATATATCATTGCAAAGATAATTTTATGTAGTTTTTTTCGTCCTCAGACCATTTTTCTGTATCTCTTACCGTTTTTGAAATAATCGCAAAACACCGAAAAAATGCCCCCCTTTCCCCCCTTTTTTAAAGGTTGCGGCACTTTTTTTAGGGTGCAAAGTTCATATTCGGAATCAGCGCCCCATAATACATAAAGAAACAGTGAGAAAAAAACTTTTGTATTTTTTTCACGGAATGGTACTAAATCGACACGATATTACTGAACTAATAGGGTAGAACTCGGTCTCGTTTTGCTTACCATTGAGCGAGCTGATTATTCAACCAAATCCAAATCTGACTTTGTTGTAGTGTGAACCAGCTATAAGGATAATTCGTAGTTTAAACGGCAGTTTAACTTTTTATACACATTTTTTAACCGTCAACGGTTTAACTGACAACCATTAGTTAAACCATGATTGTACACGTGGCCCAGAGTGTGGCATGCATTGGCGTATTCAGAAAAAGGCAGAAAATGTCGCTGCGCTCGTTTTTCGTAAAACAAATTAAAACCAATGCACCGTCAAGCTTCTGATATATGTATGTAGTTTTTTCTGCATTTGAGCTACCACTAAAACCCATTTTTTACGTGTCACAGTACGTCTACTTATTCAAATTTCTCATTGTTTCAACAGGTATCCCGCAGGGGATTCTGTGTCCATGTGACACAGATCATTCTGGGTAGTTTGACACAGGTTTTTGGTGAGTTGCGACATCGCGGACCCGAGCGGCACAGGCAGGCCTCTTGTATGGTTGATCCGCCATTGCGTGGAACTGTACAAAGACTATTCGGGCGATGACATTCCCGTGCTCCCGAGTCACTCACGGCATAGCTGAAATTTTCCCTATTCCTTTGGAATAGGCAGTGATATAAGTCGAACACGACGCAGTGTTTCCTCGTAGGAAATGAATCCATCATAAGCGATCGTGTAGTAGTGCCTCGGATCTGGCGGCTTCG
Source organism: Microchrysa polita (assembly GCA_949715475.1). NCBI lineage: Eukaryota > Metazoa > Arthropoda > Insecta > Diptera > Stratiomyidae > Microchrysa > Microchrysa polita. The sequence goes on from OX454416.1 coordinate 28,734,125, forward strand.
CGTAACCCGAGCCACGACGGGGATAATTAGGGAGAATGGCATTGGTGGAAAATGCCTACGCACCTATATCTAACTAGTTTGTGGATTGATGACCACACGGCCTGGGTACGAGTAGACGAGTAGTAAATACCCTCCGGCTGGCGAGCCCAATTCACACCTGGTATTGAGAAATCTTTAGCGAATAGTGTGCCTCGGGGATATGTGTGCCCAAGGGACCATGGTCGCTGCCCATCAAGGTGTTGGCCTCGAGGTGGTGGTCTGTGGTGCTCGACAAGTCGACTAGCTAGAGTCGGACCTCGAGGTGGGGCTCCAAAGGAAGGCCCCAGCGGAGAACACTCTTTCGGTTATTAGCCGGATAAACTGCCATTATCTTTAACCCTCGAATGGTTCAGTGGGGTCTGACAGACCCCAGAGAAATTTAAATCTTAAAATTTTCATAGAAAAACTTATTGAATGGTATTTTGATGGATATGTAATTTAAGTATGTGTCACATACGTTCGCTTAAGAATGAATTTGTTTAAATTTGTGATTTTGTTAATAAGTTTTAGCAGTTTGAAAGTGCTCTGGGGTCTGTCAGACCCCACGAACCATTTACGTATGTCTTTTTTACAAAAATACATTTTTCGTTTTGTGGAAAATTTTCGAAGTATGTTTTTTGGAAAACCATAAAATGTAATAATAATAGTCGAGAAGTGTTGAAACTTTGTAATTAAAGTACATTTGGATTAATTAGATGTGTTAATTTTGAAAGAAATGGAAAATTTAGGTTGTTTTGAATTAGGGGTTTTTGAATTTTTTTACTCAATTAATTCAAAATTATGCTGTTTTTTTACCTGGTTTTCATTTATGAGGATCTCCTTTTATTATTGTGTCATTACCTTATGTTTTTTAAGTCAAGACATAAATTAATGACTTTTATGAGCGTAAGAATTAGGTGGGTATTTTACATAATACATAAAGCTTCCTTAACGATCTTGGCTATACATTTGTCGAACCTCTACTAAGAAGGAGGACATCAACGGGCAATATTCGCCGAAGCACAGTGCACAATATTGAAGACATTTTGGGCATTGTTCAGCTTGCCCCCCCCCTCCCTCTGGGGGCTGATGCCCCAGGTCCCCCAATGGGGTCGGATGGTCCCCCAAAGAGGCAAGAATGTTTTCTATGCCCACGAGCAAAGGATCGGAAGACAAAATACAATTGCAACGAGTGCAAAAAGCCAATCTGCAAAGACCATCGAGGAAAAAGCTATGAATAAGAATGCTCTAAATATTGACTGACTTTGGATCCCGATTTAAGAACAAATATTACCCTTAGCTAAAAAATGTTGATGTACTTATCTTTGTTAATTAGTATTAAATACGTTTTGACTAATAAAGACAAAATTTTGTAAAAATTTTAGTTTTTACATTGATTTATTTGTGATAAGTTCAAATTATCCTCAAATTCGACACCACCTAATTTTTTCCTCCACATACCAAAAGTTACTGTCCGAATTCGACTTTTTTTATATACCACTTAATCAAGAGGCTTCACAGTTACTTCTAGTTCAAACAAATGTACCAAAAAAGCAAAAATTTAAGTTTTAGAGCGATTTTTGCCTTGGGGTCTGTCAGACCCCACTGAACCATTTACGTATGTAAAATTTACCTGAACCATCCGAGGGTTAAGGGAGGGAGGTGATGACCGTTGGCTTAGGTACTCCGCAAGGTAAGCGTGTTAGACGCAGGGACAATGTTACAATAGGAAACTGCTGGAAAAATAATTATTGTTGGGTCACAAAATCAAGAGCCGATTTTTATTTATTAGAGAGTTATAACATGTCGTTTACTACACTAGACGTCTACACTTTACGGAGTGGAATTCATTATATGTAGGTATATAATTTCACGGGCGTACTGTACACAAAAACAAAGGAATCGAAAATTTTCAATTTCAATCGCGACAGGACCCGGCAGTTTTGAGTTTTTTAATTTACGCTAAATATACTGACGCTTGATTAGGACATTCAAAATGTACTCGTAGTATACCTCTTCTGTTTTGTGTAAGAAGCTATACAAGCCTACTTGTTACTTGTACTACATGCGAAAACTTTATACATTTTTTTCCACCTTCTTCAGTCAAATCCTATGACTACTAGGCAGAAGATTGTCCATCTAGAATTTGTTTATCATATCATTTTGTTCTATAAACGATGCACTTCTCAATCAGTATATTGCCACAATGGGGCTGATTCTTATTAAATCTAATACTATTAAAATATAGATATATAATTAAGAATTGGTTTTGCCTACGCAATTCCAATTCGACGCGTGTTATCCACATATGTTTTAACAACGTACGAGTATCTATTCTCAAATATTAATTTATTATTTTCCTAAAATAGAATAAATTCATTGTCGCAATAAGTTTGCACAGTTGTAAAACGAATGAATTTGGCATTAGCATTTCATGGAAATTATAGAAAGTCGCAATTTGAATGTGTTTATATAAACATAAAGAAAGCTTAAACAGATGGTAATGTAGGTAAATATTTTTCTTAAAATTTGTCTAATCGAGACTGTTAGCCAAACATCTTAAACATTACATTTATGATCCTGATCTGATCTTTTACGAAAATCTGATGCTTATTGCTTGATCATGCAAGTCATGTTTAAAATCTGTTTGTCCTGAAAACTCTTTAGATTACTTTTTTCCCCTTTAAATATAAAGATTATGTATTTTCCTATAGAGTATTACCACCGACAAAAAAAAAATCAAAATAGAAGACTAGGCTCTAGCTAGAAGCTCGTAAGTTGTCTTTAAGCTCGGACTGTTCACCGTAACACCGAAGGAGCCCTCGGGACGAAAAAACTTACGGAAAGGCTTGAGTCTAACCAATCCTGACGAATGTGGTGTAGAGGTTCGTTCGGTGAAAGTTCCACATAATGATAGCGGTTTCTTTCTATTACACGCGGCACGCCGTAGAAAATAGTGAGGAAGTAGGAGAATATGATTTCTCCCTTTCGAAAGATAGGTCCAAAATGGACTCTTTTGTAGGTGAAGAAGTCTTGTTATCAGCTCCGATAGTCAGGCTAGTATCATGACATTCAAGTCTGTAGGGATATCCTCCAAACACTGAACCTTAAAAAAACACAAAATCACCCTACTTTGGGTGCCGCGACATGGGCGTAGCTAGGATTTCGGTCAGGGGGAGGGCAAACCCAAATTTTTTTCATTTTCTTAGAAGTTGAAATTGTTGGTCACGAAAATATTGGTGTAGTGGTTAATGCGCGTACCTTCAGTGTACAGAATCATGGGTTCGATACTCACCGTGTTGTCAAGGTGTTTTTCGAACGCACGACCCATGTGACGGACTATGATCTCCATGATAAATAACATTGCTGAGCGTGCTGTTGATCTCAACACCTCAACAAAAAAGCAGCTAAGATCATGGAAATTGGATGTCACTTACACATCTGTGACCTTGGTCCAAAGATGGACTGTCACACCTGTTAGCTTTTTTTTCATTTTAGGGCCAAATTTTAACAAAGGACAGTCGAGATTGATTTTCTACACCATATATCGAAAATTGGGGATTCCTACATAATCCCGAAAAACAAAATTGCGTCCGTTTATAATCCCGCTTTTTGCAAAAAAAAAATCCCGTTACGAAATACCACCAAGGATCCCGCCATTTTTAAATCCCGCCCACTAAAATCCCCACCGTTTTAAAATCCCACTAGTGAATAGTCAAATAATCACGTCAAAAACTATTTTCATTGCTAAAAAAAATCAGTGGTTATGTTATGTGCAGTTAATGCAATACTTTTTTGACATAACTCCGTTGGAATACTTCGATTAAGATGGTAATTGAGCCCGTACAGAACTATAGCCTACCATGCAGGGAGTACTATGGTCTCGATTATTGAAAGACCAGAGCAGCTATTATTCAAATTAAGTCACCTGATCCGTGGATATCCGAGAAATTAGTATCCCCATGCAAGGGGACCCATTATTTTAACGGTTAGTATTTTAGTATACTTTCAAAAATCGCGCCCGTGAAGAGCGCTATTTTAAATTAGCAGGTTATTGAAATGGCGGGATATTGATTAGACGGGATTTCAAGTGAGCGGGATTTCTAACTGGCGATATAATGAATGTCAGTATTTAAAAAAAACGGTAATATGATAGCCGGGATATCGTACCCAAACCCGAAAAATGACCTTACATGTTTAGAAATTTACTGGTGATTCTGATCACATTCAACTGGCCTCCAATTTCTGCGTTTTTTACCGTAGTTCGTCTATGTTCCGTGCTTTTTTTGTCTCTTGGACTGCATATTCCACTTGCTAGACCTTAATTTCATTGCTAGTATGGTTTAGCTACAAAATTAATCTTGATTAAATAACTTGAAAGACACGGAAGTGTGAGATTCGTTCTCAAGGTCCCTAACTGGGCAAAGCTGTATACCATTTCTCACTAAAATCCTTTTCAGATGGGATGTTGATAAATTCCATTACCATCCGATAGCGACTTCATGTGACAGTTAAATTTGTATTCTGCAGCTCAGAAGCCATGCAATGACACGCATGAAAATATGGGGTCATCTAAAAAAAAGAGTCTCCCCAAAGGGAAATATTTCCGATCCACTTATGTTATAGATTCATGATACTCACATATTTCACATAATGATACAAATTACAATCAAATCCAATCGTTATTGAAACTTAATACACTTGAAGTTCGTCGCACGTATTTTGATGGTTTATTTGTTTTTAATTTAGTCAATGGTTTCACAGATTCTCCTGATATCCTTTCTGAATTGACTTTTAAAATCCCCAGTAGAGAAACCAGGCAACATGAGCTTTTCTATCGTCAAACTTGTAGAACTAATTATATTAGTAATTCGCCTCTTTAGAGATTGAAAACTTTTGGAAACCTTATTTCGAATCATGTAGATACAGTAGGCGCCGGTTATTAGAATCACATCGGTTCTTCTTATTTTGATTCCATTAAACGGCGATTCTATTAAACGAACTTCCAGTATAATACCTGTAATCTGCAATTTCCAAGACGAATACATACATATGTATATTGAAAATTAAAAGAGTTTCATGTGATTATTTTATGTGGTTAACATAGTATTTATTTTATACGATAATGATTACAAAAATTAAGTTTCCTTGTTGAAAAAATTCTCAATTGTAGTTTGTTTTAAATTTGAAGTGAAAACTTAAGAGAAATGATTTTGCAGATGATATACGCATTTATATTCACCGTCAGTGCCTCCATATTGCCCTACGGCCCGCTGCAAAATATTCAACGAATCTAAAATTTGCAGCCTGGTTACTGGTTGCGAATCGGGTTCATCGTCCGGCTCCTCTTCTAATTCCTCGGAAGCTTCTTGTCCTTGTTCAGCGGAAACTGTATGGATTATTTCTTCATCAGTGAGTGGGGCTGCAATTTCCACATCGATGTCAATGTTAACCCAATCCAAAAAATCGTGTTCAGTCATGTCGTTGGGTATTTGAATTTCCTCGGTTTCACGTTTCAGGAGTAGCATCTTGAGTCAATTTCGATTTCTTAAAACAATTTTGGATGCAGACTTCAGTCACCTTACTCCACGCGTTTGATGTTATATGCAGTGCATCTAAGAGCGTAAGCTGTTTCGCGATTTCAGAAGTTGTCCCCTTCCAGCGTCAATTGCTTCAATGATCTTAGCTCTCATTTGCGTTCTATAGAACGTTTTGAATGTTTTTATAATTCCCTGGTCCAAGGGTTGTATAATTGACGTTGTGTTAGGTGGGAGGAACACCAACTCAATGTTCTGGAGTTCAATATGCGGGTGTGCTGGACAATTGTCCAAAACCAATGCTATTTTCTTTTTTTTTTATTATTAGCTGACGGTCCCATTTTCGCAAAAACCGTTCAAAAATACTTGATGTCATCCAAGCATTTGTACTGTTGATATAATCCACGGGAAGGTTCGTTACACCTTTGAAACATCTGGGATTTTTAAATTTCCCGATGATCAGTGGTTTCAGTTTAATTGACCCCGTCATGTTACACGTAAGTAAAACAGTAACTCGATCTTTAATTTTCTCACCTCCAGAAGCTTTTGAATTTTTAAACACCATGCAGTGATTAGGTGTTGCTCTAAAGTATAACGCCGACTCGTCTAAATTGAAAATGCTGTCGGGGTTATACCTTTGTAAAATTGATGGCCACTTTTGCTCCAGCCAGATATGTGCGGCTGACACGTCACTCTCTTGATTCTCCCCGTGAAGTTTCTTGTACACTATTCCGTGCCTATTCTTCCATCGCGTCAGCCAACCATCGCTAGCTTTAAAGGTGATGTTGAGGCGGGTTGCAAAGTCTTTTGCCTTTTGTAATAGGATGCCCCTATTTATGGGAGCATTCATTGCACTCGCTTGTTTGAACCACTCTAATAACGCGTTTCATTCACTCCACAGCGTTTCCTTTTTCGTCCTTGACTGGTTTCAGCAGCATACTCGTCCAACCTTCACGATTTTTCAACAGCTTAGATAGCGTCGGTTGTGGAATTTTTAACGTTGCCGCTGCCTCCCTTTGTGTCACTTGACGATTTTTAGTCAAATCATCGTATTGATTTAACATTTTCCTTTTTTCGGTAACCGAGAGCTCTTTCCGTTTGGATGACATTTTTTTGTTCAAATGGAATTTCACACTTATGATAAAACACAGCCCTGCTTGTAAAAATCCCGTATTTTTTAATTCTACACAAACTACACACAGAGCTCCAACTAACTTCGCCTTTGTACTCCTTTCCTCCTTGTATGAACTTTCAACCGCGGCCGTTTAATTTAAATTTACACGGTGGAGCTTGAAAGCTGTTAGTGATAGCCGACCTGTGTGTCTTAAAGAGAAAGTTCGTGTAGATTTTTATCTTTGTACGCCTCAGCTAAGCCCGCCACAAGCCAACGGGTGAATTCACATTGTAAGACGAAACCGGACGGGTAAACTTGCAAGACAAGAACCATCGTATGATCATTTCACACTATCAGATCAAAACACGGACCGGCGAACAATAATCATACAGCAAGTATGTATAAATGTTGCCATGCACGCTCCAAAGTTAGTGTACAATGAAGTGACGAGTCAACAAGATTAAAATGCAAGTAAAACACGCGCTAATTGTCTTTGCAGAACGCCTGAACTATTGGTAGATGCAATCGTCTTATCGATCGTACGATTCCTACGAAAGAAAAACAATCGTGTCACGATTTTTTTCTTTCGTAAGACGCGTTCTTACAATGTGAAATGCACAATGCTTGTCTACTGGCCACTACAAAAGCTCTCTTGTCTTGCAAGTTTACCCGTCCGGTTCCGTCTTACAATCTGAAATCAGCCAGTGACGAGTCGACAAGATTAAAATGCAAGTAAAACACGCACTAATTGTCGTCGCAGAACGCCTGAACTATCGGTAGATGCAATCGTCTTATCGATCGTACGATTCTTACGAAAGAAAAACAATCGTGTCACGATTTTTTTCTTTCGTAAGACGCGTTCTTACAATGTGAAATGGACAATGCTTGTCTGCTGGCCACTACAAAAGCTCTCTTGTCTTGCAAGTTTACCCGTCTGGTTTCGTCTTTCAATCTGAAATCAGCCAACCAGCAAACAATTTACACGGTGGAGCTTGAAAGCTGTTAGTGATAGCCGACCTGTTTGTCTTAAAAAGAAAGTTCGACGATGAAATGAGAGTACAAGACAGGCCATGAGTAAAAATAACGAAACTCTTCTGAGAGCAAGTTGCAGTTGCAGCCATGCAAAATAACGAAAAAATCCTCAAATCAGCCTCTCGCTGATTCTAATAAGCGGAGATCCAATTCCAATAAGCGAAGTTGTTTGCATACATTTCGATCGGGCCTTTACATCTTGATTCTAATAAGCGGCTGATTCTAATAAGCAGTGATTACAATAACCGGCGACCACTGTATATTTAATACATCCAAAAATGAATTGCGTCAAGTTTTATTGGGATTGTGTGAGCAAATTTGTTTTCATTAATTTTCATTAATTTTTATAAATTTTACCGAATTACTTTGGATTATTTTATGAATATTGTTTAAGTTTTATATTAAGTTTATTAGGATTAAGACAGTTATTGTATTTCTATGAATAGTCCAGTACAATAGGTTCAAAATAGCCCCAAACCCAAACATCCAAAAAGAAAAGAAATTTTTGATGCCAAATTGTTGAATACACTGCCCAATATATGCAGAAGAAAGTTACACTAATTTGCGCCATGGGTTAAGGGGGGAGGGGGTGGCAAAGGGGTGAAAATTCAGCTTTTTGCAAATATCTGGAAAACTAGGAATCTGACCTTAAAGTGTCCTGAGAACGAAACAAACAACACAAAATTACCTTTGTAATGATATATAACAGTCTAGACGTTTTCTCGGAAAATTATACCCTAGACCCAAAAGTATATAGAGAATTTCAATTTTTTGAGTTTTACATTTCACACTGTAACTCTTGATAGAATAGACCTAGGGTGACAGGATCTTGTTCATTATATTACCAACAAAATTTACTTGATTTGAACCAAAAATTAAAGTGCTCCGACCATTGACGCCCCTCTCACTCCTCCTAACATTTTTCAAAAAAGCATGCTCGTAGCTTCTTTTCAAATTGAGCCAACCAGATCAAATTTGGTGGGATGCCTATTCTAAGCCCCATTATACTCCTTACCAAAAATTATTACCATCTGATCAAAACTAAGGGTACCCCCCATACAAACTGAACCAAAATTCTAACAAATTTTACATTTTTTCACTTCTAAATTCTATCTAAAATGGAAAAATAAAATTTATCTCTTAGAACGTCATTATAACAGTTAATTGTAGTCTTCTGAATGTATGTTCAAAAGTTTGCATCAAAGCGTACACTACAAGTATCAACAAATTGGGTTTGAAGGTCATTGGTACTAGTTCTAAGGCTATTTCCGAATATATCGAGTAACGTGTACTAGCAACCTTCAAACCCGATTTTTCGTACTTGTAAGGCACGCTCTAGTACAAACTTTTGAATATACATTAGGAAGACTACAATTAACTGTTATAATGACGTTCTAAGAGATAAATGTTATTTTTCCATTTTAGATAGAATTTAGAAGTGAAAAAAATGTGAAATTTGTTAGAATTTTGTTTTACTTTGTATGGGGGGTACCCTTAGTTTTGATCGGATGGTAATAATTTTTGGTAAGGAGCATAATGGGGCTGAGACTAGGCATCCCACCAAATTTGATCTGGTTGGCTCAATTTGAAATGAAGCTACGGGCATGCTTTTTTGAAAAATGTTAGGAGGAGTGAGGGGGGCGTCAATGGTCGGAGCACTTCAATTTTTGGTACAAACCAAATAAATTTTATAAGTAATATAATGAACAAGATCCTGTCACCCTAGATCTATTCTATCAAAAGTTACAGTGCGAAATGTAAAACTCAAAAAATGGAAATTCTCTATATACTTTTGGGTCTAGGGTATAATTTTCCGAGAAAACGTCTAGAGTGCTATATATCATTACAAAGGTAATTTTGTGTAGTTTGTTTCGTTCTCAGGACATTTTAAGGTCAGATTCATAGTTTTCCAGATATTTGCAAAAAACTGGATTTTCTCCCCTTTGCAACCCCCTCCCCCCTTAACCCATGGCGCAAATTAGTGTAACTTTCTTCTGTATATATTGGGCAGTGTATTCAACAATTTGGCATCAAAAATTTGTTTTCTTTTTGGATGTTTGGGTTTTGAGCTATCTGTACTAGACTAGAATTGAATTGAACAAAGGACGCAAGTCCGTTTATTAATAAATAAATAAATACTCACACGTAGGTATCCCTAGTTTTCCACGAGTGAAACCTATGAGACGCAGCCTCCGCACCCCCGTCAGTTATTTGCTGTCCATTTGTCCGTGTAGGAAACTATCACGGTCACGTGGCAGTGTATGGAGTGACAAAGAAGGCATCTGGTTATTTTTCTAGGCTACAGTCTCAGCAGCAGAAATTTTTTACATAGAATCAAACTCGCATGTTTACGCCTTTAAGCATTGTATAGTGCAGTAATTTTTTTACTACATTGGTAAGGATTTTTCTACCATATTCATAGACCAGGGAGGGGGGGCGACCCCCTGGCTACGCCCATGTGCCGCGATATAGGAATATAGGAATTAATGCGTTTGCAAATAATTTAAAATGTAGTAGCTTTCATGCGGAGCTTGTGTGCATTTTGATGGCGGCTTCACATTATCAGGTGAATGCAAATTGTAACATTATAACTTGTACCATATCAAGGAAGCTATGACCATCCTATGAATGGAAAAGAACGTCTGAGATTCTGACCAGACCACGTAAATATTTTGTCAGACAATAGGAGAACATGCAGCCAGGCAGGGGTGTACGCAGAAAAATATTTCGGGAGAGGTTTTAGGAACGAGGTTCGCGTTAGCAGGTAGTCCAGCGTGATAAATTAACTGAGGCTGTTAGTCTTAATCTGAAGTTAGTGGCAAAATTATAAAACTTAAAAACAATAAATAAATATACACGTAATCTTTCTTCGCTAGTCAGAGCTGGGTCATAGTTTTCTACTTTATATTTGTTCGTAGTGCCTTCCTGGCACGAGCTCCTCTTATCCTTCAGAAGAAAAGGAACATATTGCCTGCCACTTACCGAGTACTGAGTCCCTTGCTCATTGTCGATAAAATTTCTTCATAAATAATTACTTGGGTGACGGGTTTGGAATATCTTCACTTTCCGTCTTCATATAAAGACGCACTCATTTAGCACCTCAGTGAAGTCATAGTCCGTCACATGATGAGTTCTAAAACTATCATAAACAGAATCTGTCTACAGTGGGTTTCGAAACCACTGCCCTGTGCTTCGAAAGCGATTACCCTAGCCACTATTTCAATCAAACTACTGTCTAACAAAATAACATTAATACATCTGAAAATTTCGAATGGGGTTTGAACCCCCAAAACCCCTACGTAGGACCGCCACTGCAGCCAGGCTATGAGTATCCGCAAAATTGAGAAACTGCAACTCATGCTCTCTGCAAATCCCCAGCCAGGTCTCGCCAAATCTCGTTATCGCATTTCGACAAGTGCATTTTTTAGAAGTGGAGGCGACAATAAGGGAGCTCTTTCACTTCGTAAATTGTTCCTGGACGCCACTCTACACTCGAAATTGAATTTTCTGTAACCTACATCCAGATAGATTAACATGTAGTTTGCGATCTCAAAACAGGCAATTCTTGCGCTAATTTGACTTCTTACCTAGCTAGCCAACCTAAATTGAAGTTGATAGTGTAGTGGTTAATGCACATACCAGTATCGCCGTTAGAGAATTAAGTTTATAATGGTTTTCAAACTCACAACCATGTAACGCAGTGGCGTAGATAAGGGGGTGTCAAGAGGATTTATCCCTCCAATGATCACACAAATTTTATTTACTAAATAATGTAAATCCGCTCCTGAACCTTCGAATTTAGAATGTCACTACTCTCTGCTCCATGTTTCAGCCTGAAAGCGGCGGCCGCATGAGATCTCCTTTGCAAGGTAGTCGAAGGTCATATTTGCGAGGCATGAGTCGTGCCAGTGCTAGTTTTGCCTCGGTTTCGAGGTGTCTTTCAACTGTAGGTGAAGTAACACCTCTATCTCCAGATCAGAGTGCACCGGTGGTAATGAGACGTGCTAGTCTCTGTACTCTGTCCAACACGGGCTTACCCTCCGTAGTCAGCGCCTTCTTCCACTATCCACAGCACCGTAGTCTGGAGTTGGTGTAACTATTGCCTTGTAAATCCAGAGCATAATAGAGGTTTGCATGCCCCAGGTTTTCCCTACGAATTTTTTGCATATCCAAAGGGCTCTACTGGCTGTTTCAGCCGCCGCTTCGACATGCTTTTGCCAGTAAAGTTTAGTGTCGTGGTTTACCCCGAGGTATTTGACTTGATCCTCTAGGTAGAGGGGTGTTGTACATTATCGGACGTCTGACTTCAGCCCGATTTCTATTCCTAGAGAAGGGTATGATGGTTGCTTTGGATGGGTTGACTCGGAGCCCGTTCCCATCACACCATTCTTGAACTATTTTTAGTGCTGGTTCGAGTAAATCAGGTAGTGTTTCCTCAAACAAACCCTTTATCACTATAACCACATCGTCGGCATATCCCTGTACGCAGAAGCCATTAGATGAGAGCTTCCACAAAAGTTCGTCAGCAACCAGGCACCACAGGAGTAGCGAAAGTACACCTCCTTGTGGACAGCCTCTAGTAACCTCAGCAAGGCTAGTTTGTTCGTTGATTCGGCAGACGACTTTCCTGGAGGAAAGCATGCTGCTAATCCATCCTAGTCATATTTTCTGCCATATTATTTCTACGTGCCCTTTCAATTGCATCGAAAACAGTATTGTCGAATGCCCCTTTAATGCCCAAGAAAACAGCAAGCGCGGTATTTTTGGCCTTAAAGGTCTTTTCGATTTTACCAGCAACGCTGTGCATCGCGGATTCGGTGGATTTACCTGGCAAGCAAACTGCATTTTGTGTAGCGGGTTACTAAGAAGCGTGGGTTTTCTGATGTGCCGATCAATGATTTTTTCCATTGATTTGAGCATAAATGAAGTAAGACTGATTGGTTAAGATTTGGGATCCTCCTCAGGGGGTATGAAGTTCCCGAAGCTCCCGACCCTTTTGAAGGAGGGCTAGAAAAATCCTGTCGGTGCTGGCGGATTTAAATGGCTCAAACGAGCTTTACATTGCTGCTCTCCAGACTAAATAATTAGCTCTGTACAGACTGTCTTCATTTGAGGGCCCCTCATTCCTCAGTATGTGGCATTCTGGAAAGTGGGTGCTAAGTAGTAGCTCGCCCATCGTCAAGACATCAAGTCGTGGCGCCCATCAGGGTGCTTTATGGTGCTTAGGTGCTCAGTGTCCTTTTTAGCCATAAATGGATAGAGTCGGGCAGCTGTGTTAGTGCATTCAACACCTTCACAGAATTTGCCCAACGAGTTCAATTTGGCACACCTGATTTTCTTGTTGTATCCATTAAGTTGGGAGCGATACGTGTCCCACTCGCCTTCCCTTTTATCTCTATTAAAGAGTCGTCTTGTAAGCCTCCTTAATATCGATAGCTCTGGAGTCCACCAGGGTACTACTTGGTTATCCTTCGTTCTTTGTGTTCCTCAAACGAGGTCACTATGGCCCTGGTAATGTTAGAGACCAAGCTGTCCAGGCTTAGCTAGCTGGAGGTAGTCCTGTCGATGACACCTCTTGTGTTAATTTCTGTGCTTACCCAGGCTGTGTGGTGTGCATTAGCATTACATCCGACCAGAAGAAGCGCCTTGTTTTTGCCGAAAAAGTCTGCCAGACTTTTAAACCGTGTTGCTGGTACCCTGTCACCAGGGAAGTAGGCTGACACCAACACGAAGCTCGTTGAGAGTGATGGAGACTGCGGTTAAGTTACTGTTATTGAACTCTGTAAGATATGTAAAGTTTATGCTGTTTCTGTTCGAACTAGATATATAAGACTGTGAACCCGCTTACCTTGAAATTGTTTATTTCTCCGCGACCTTGCGTGGGCTCCTCAATGAGATCTAATCCCAGGATCTCCCTGGCGAACCTGGCCACTATCGTATCCGAGGCTGTAATGGCGTGCTGCAGGTTAGCTTATGCAGCAAGTAAGTTATTGTGTCAACATTTTTCAAAGTAAGAGTGTTGACTGAATAGGAAAAGGATGTTGGGGAGGGCTTCAGTGAGTATACCCTTACAGAACACTTTGGTGCGTTAAGCAATATATCATTAAGGTTACACCAGAATGATAATAAATCCAGACGGCAGACAACTAGGCGGGAAACATCTTGCAGTCATCTGCGTACAAGAGACATTGGTTGCTAAGAACAGCCGCAAGGTCATTTACAAAAAATTAAAAGAGAAGAGGCTCCAAGATAATACCTCCGACGTCGATAAAATTTCAGAAGAAGTAGTGTCATTAAAAATTACTTTAGAAGTCCTGTTAACGAGGTATGATGACATCCAGGAAATAAGCCAAAGAGGAAAGCTAAATCCACGAAGTTTATTGAGTAGCACAACATTGTTTACCGTATCAAAGACCTTGGAAAAAATCAGTATATATTGCGTGAACATCCGCAGCATCAGTTTTGTTTTTCTTGGGTTTAGGCTAATGCCACAGCTTGTGGCCCAGTTGCGGACCAGCCCAAGGGCTTTCCCCATGATCTGACTGATCACGGAGGGACACATTCCTGACACTAATATCTCTACGTCATACGCCACCACCTTTATACCTTCCTCATCAAGTTAAGTTAAGATTTTGTTGATTACTATTAGCCACAGTAAACGGAGAGATGACCCCACCATGAGTTGGACCCTTGCAAACCAATTTAGTCAGATGGCTGTTTCCCAAGATCGCATGGATTACTCTAGTCCTCAGTAGAGTCACTATCCAGTTACCGAGCTCCGTCTCCACTCCTGAGTCCATGAGGGCTTCGTGAATGGATTCTGTACGAACATTGTTGAAAGCTCCCTCTATGCCGGGGAAAGCGGCTAATGTGTATTGTTTATATTGAAGGCTGTACTCGATGTTACGCACCACCTCACGGTGGGCCGTTTCTGTGGATCGACCCCTGACATATGCATGCTACGACCTAGAGAGTACTGAGTTCTCCAGCTTTTGTCGGATATGGAGGTCGACAATACGCTCCAATGCTTTTAATACGAAGGAGGATAAACTAACGTTTACCTGCTTTCGGAATGAAAACGACTCGCCAGTCGCCACTAGTGGGGAACGTAGTTGAGGATCAGTAAACTCCTGAAGAGTGGTAAAAGCATTGGAACTACAAGATCCTGCATCATGATCAGTAGTATGCCGTCTGGACCAGGAGATTTGAATGGGAAAAGGGGACCTTCTCCTACGTAATGACAGAGTCTACGAAGTCACCCAATCTAATGTCAGCATTATGCAGTGTTGGCCTGGGCGTGCAAATGCTTTTGCACCCAGGAAAGTGCGTACTCAAAAGAAATTCGAGAGCCTCATCCGTGGATTCCGTCCAGGTTACATCTTCTCTATATTAATGACGGACATGAATGTGCTTTTGATAGGATTTTACTTATCCTTGCTGAGTCCTTGACTTGACCCAAGGATTGGCAGAACTCGTCCCAGGCTTGCGCTTTTGCAGTCCTGATGGCTTTCGTATAGATTTTCAAACAGTCCTTATATGGTTGCCAGAACTTGTATTTGTTGCAAATATTGAAAATGTCGCAAGTAAGCTTCCTGAGCTTGGATAGGTCCTTATTTCTTACTGTGCTTCACCGGGCATGATCATAAACCTTCGAAGGCCATTTCCATAGCTCCAATTCCCCTGTCCAACTCCTTCACGGAGCCTGTCGAGTGAAGGTCTTGCAAGTTTGTTTGAAAATCTGTCTGAGCTTTGATAGTTGTAAGGTTATGTAAGGCTTGGGAGTCTCCTTGGAGACGTGGATATTGAAAAGTATCCATTCGTGGCCTGAGAAAGATTTAAGATCGGATGACAATGGAGAGTATCCATTGTTCTACCTTCATTTTTTTGTTATCCGACAGGAGTGTAACGTCGTGTACCTCCTCCCAACCCTGCGCTGTTTGCCGACCCCAATGTTGTAAATGCTTTGATTTTTTTTTGGAACGCCAGATCGCTTCGCTGGTTGATCTGCAGTGGTTCGGCTTAAGTTCTTGGATTAAAATAGGTTTTAGTGAAACTCACATTTACAACTGAAGGTGGTAATGCTAGGTTGTGGTAGACCAAGGATTTTTTTTTGACAACTATCCTCAATCCTGACCCAAAATTAATTTCGTCCATTCTGCAGTACATCGAATAAGTTTCAAGGAAGAGTGAAAAACACCAAATCCAAAATGTAGTTGATTTAGGCCTCATACAATTTAATCGTCCCACTAACTTAAAATCCAGTGTAAAATGGGGAGGGTGCGAATCTCGAAAACGGTGCGTTTCGTGTAAATAAATACGGTGAAGAGAGTTCAATTGAATCTTGCGAGAGTTTCTCAACCCTGGACGGGTCGGGATAAAAAGGCTTCGACTTATGCCTTGGTTACACAGTGCGAGCTATCGTGCGAGTTGGCCTAGACAGCTACTGCAGAGTACACAGTGCGAGCTATCGTGCGAGTTGGCCTAGACAGCTACTGCAGAGTAGCTATTTGCACCATGTGACCGCATCACGTATGATGAGGACAATAGGAATTTTTGTATCCATGATATCCTTGAAGACCCCGTGCCGGTTCCTATAAATGTTCATAATTCTGATTAATAAGTTATTTTCCTAAAATAAAATAAATAACAGGCGGGACAGTCCAACATCGGACTAAGGCCGCAGATATGTTAGTGACATCCAATTTCCAAGATCTTAACTGCTTTTTTGTTGAGATGTTGAGATCAACAGCACGCTCAGCAGTGTTATTTATCCCCATAAATGGGTACTCGTTTAACATCGGAGTAAGATCATAGTCCGACACATGGGTCGAGAGTTCGAAAAACACCATCAACTGAATTCGTTGACGGTGAGTCTCGAACCCATAACCCTGTGCATCGAAGGTACGCGCACTAACCACTACACCAGCCATACGAATCTAATCTTAAAATTGCGTAAATTTCCAAGGAAAAACTCGCACGCTTACCGTACGCAGGACATTTACGAAAGTTTTTAACTAATATTTACAACAAATAAAATTCGCGAACACAATTTTGTTTATCGTTGAAAGATGTCAAATATACAGAAATACACCCATGCCTTTTACGCCAGGAAATTTGAACAAAAATTTGGCCAAACTTCGGAAAAATTAGGGGAAAGCTGGATTTTTGCATGAGCCTTCCTTTCGAGGTCCTAAACAAGACCCTAAAAGTCCCCGTCTCTACGAGTGCCGCTAGCGGTGCTACATAGGGTCAAAGACCCTCGAAAACAGGTTTTCTGAATATCTAGATAACGGTAGCATATACAAAAAAGTGGTGTATAGCAGATTTGAAGCTCTTGTGCTTTTTCATTAAACGATGGAAATACCGAATACGTTGGGGCACTCCTAACGGTGCCAGGAGGTCTAACGGTATTTTTAACATATTTCACGAAAATCTCTATAACGGTAACTCGTACTAAAAACTTTTGTATGAAAAATTTGTTTCTTATGGAGGTTTGAAGAAAGCGGCCAAATTTCATATCAATACATGGATCCTTAAGAGCGCTGTGGGGGTTCAAACCTTAAAAAAGGTGTTTTGTGGGGTTTTTCATGAATGGCGCTAAGACGGAAGAGTGTGCTCTATGGTCTTCTAGGAGAAATTTGTAGCTTCTGTGGCTGTCAGTAAGACGCCAAAAGTCCCCAAAGATTGGAGCCCCCTTACGAAGCGGTGAGGGTCCAAACATTCAATTAAGCAGTTTTTGGGGAATATCTCTATAACGGTGACGTGCACTGAAAACGCTTATATAGCGAATTTATAGCTTATACAACGCTTAACTAAATATCCGAATTTCAGATCGATGCGTGCAATGCTAAAGGCGCTATGAGGGTCCGAACCGTACAATATCGGTATTTTTCGGTGTTTCGTGAATTTGTGCACAACGGGAACGTATTCGGGAGGGACGCTTCACCGGACATGAACTTTCGAAGGCCATTTCCATAGCCCCAATTCCTCTGTCCAACTCCTTCACGGAGCCTGTCGAATGAAGGTCTTGCAAGATTGTTCTTGAAAATCTGTCTGATCTTTTTCCATTTGATATTTTTAAGGTTATGTAAGGCTTGGGAGTCTCCTTGGAGACGTTGATATTAAAAAAGTATCCATTTGTGGCCTGAGAAAGATTTCAGATCGGATACTCTCTCATTGTTTTACCTTAATTTTTTCGTTACCCGACAGGAGTGTAACGTCTAGTACCTCCTCTCACCCTGCGCTGTTTGCTGAGCCCAATGTTGTAAATGTTTTAAAATTTTCTGGAACGCCAGGTTCGCTGGTTCATCTACAGTGGTTCAGCTTCAGTTCTTGGATTAAAATAGATTTGAGTAAAACTTACTGAAGGTGAAAATGCTAGGTTTTGGAAGACCAACGTTTTTTTGACAATTATCCTGAATCCTGACCCGAAATTAATTTCGTCCATTCTGCTTTCATCGTTGGGGACTTTTCTCCCTTTACTAAAAGCCACAGGAGCTACAAATTTAACTCAGATGGGTTCTCTCAAAAGGCTACCGTTATTCAAAAATTTCCGAGAAGCGGTTTTTTGTTTAATTTTGACCCCTTATAGCTTCCTTGGGGGTCCCCGTATAGATGAGACGTTTTGGCATTTTAAGTTGACGTTATAGAAGCAATAAATTGTTACAGGCCTCCCTCCCGAATACGTTCCCGTTGTGCAGAAATTCACGAAAAACCGAAAAATACCGTTATTGTACGGTTCGGACCCTCATAGCGCCCTTAGCATTGCACGCATCGATCTGAAATCCGGATATTTAGTTAAGCGTTGTATAAGCTACAAACTCGCTATATAACAGTTTTCATTGTACGTTACCGTTATAGATATATTCCCCAAAAACAGCTTAATTGAATGTTTGGACCCTCATCGCTTCGTAAGGGGGGGGCAACTTTTTTAGGGTTTGAACCCCCATGTATTGATATGAAATTTGGCCGCTTTTTTCAAAACTCCATAGACTACAAATTTTCCCTCCAAACTTTTTAGTACGAGTTACCGTTATAGAGATTTTCGTGAAATATAAAATATGTTAAAAATACCGTTAGACCTCCTGGCACCGTTAGGGGTGCCCGAACGTATTCGTTATTTCCATCATTTATTGAAAAAGCACAAGAGCTTCATATGTGCCATACACCACTTTTTTGTATATGCTACCGTTATCGAGATATTCAGAAAACCCTGTTTTCGAGGGTCTTTGACCCTCTGTAGCACCGCTACCGGCGCTCGAGTGAATTTTTCCTTTAGAATGACTACTATGTTGTACTATTTTCTACGACATGCTAAAACTCTCTATTATTAGCATTATTTTTTACGAAATGAATAGATTAAAAATTCTTCCTTGATATCTTCACACTTTAACTCCATTAGTCGAATTTTTCCTTACTCGGAACATTTTGTCTTGGAAAGTCGTAACTCGAGTTATGAGAGGTTTGACTGTAATACGTTTAATCATATGTTTTATTCAGATCAATTCATTGGTCTAACGCGAAAGACCCTTTTACAGTGTTCCTTAAAGAATCACTAAATTAAACACTTTTATTATTATAAATAAATCTGTGAAATGAATTATTGGACTGACATAATGCTGAGTTTTTTCTTCTCTGGTTCCTTACAACTCCTTAATTTTGATTAATTCAATGAGTATGTAAATACATACATATCTAATTCGAACATCAGTAAATTTTATTATAATTTCTTCTAATTGCTTTTCTTTGACCTTATTTAAAAGTTCTGTTCCTCGTTGTGCAGTTTCGAAGAAATGAAAACAACCAAAACCTTTTTGGCTTTAGACAATTGTGCAAATAACAAACAAACAATTGAATCGTATAAAAGACGCCAAACGCGCATCGAAAGTATGTAGTTTGAATTTGGCTTTTCATCGCACAATGAAAGGCTTTTCGCTTATTGTAGTGGCATTAGCCGTACTTTTGCCCACTCTTTGGGCCGCGTCCATAAGCAGTTTCGAAGTAAGTGAGCCTTTGAAAGGGTTTTGAAAAAATCATGTGCTTCAATATGCTTTTGTTCTTCTGATTTAATTAGGATGAAGCAGCCGAATTAGATTTGGATCGTTATGTTCGTGCTACCGAACCAATTGATACAGAAACAACAACAGCCGCCAGTGGCGTTACAACAGCCGCTCCTGGTGGCTCGACCACAGCCGCAGGCGGAGTCACAAACGTAGGAGGAACAACGTCCTCGTCCAACACTGGCAACTTGGCTCGCTTGCGTCGTTTGCGCAGATTGCGTCGTCTGCGCCGACTACGCCGCTTGCGCAGGTTGCGTAACCGTCGTCTTCAGAATCGTAGACGTCTTCAGAATCGTAGACGTCTTCAGAATCGTCGTAGGCGACTGCGCCAACGACAACTACGCAATCGACGACTTCGCAATCGTCGTCTGCGCAACCGTCGTGGAAATGGCCGTCGTGGAAATGGCCGTCGTGTACGTATCTTCCGCACTCGTGCCGTTCAAGGTTAAACGTATAAGAGTTAAGTCTCTTAATGCATTACATTGCAGTGAATAAAAGAAGCAATTGGTAGTTAAATGAATGTCTTTTATTTTATATGTATGTTATTAACTGTGCGTTTAGGTAATTAGGTTTTGAAATAATGTGAAGTTTGTTTGATGTATTATTATGTGTCATACTTTATTGTATTGCCTTATCACAACCCTGTCTAATCTACAGTCCAGGTTGAAATCATTACGGGAACGCACTCTTAAGCGTTTGGTCCGCTACTTTCTATACAACAAACCAGTTCCCAATATTATAACGTTTCCTCAACTTTCACGACTGCAACAAAACATCAGAAAAAGAAAAAACTTACATTCATTTTAATTTTAGATTATAAATACAACATTTCTTCAAAATTTGTTTCCATACATTTGCTCCGAGTCAAAGGTCTCTTCTCTCAGCAAAACAACATCCTTTCCTATTTCTTGCAAAACTAACATGGACTGTTCAAGCATCATCGAAACGAACGTCTCGCCGCTATTTCAAACAATCCCAAACTTTAATTATTATTATTCACCTCAATTAGGATTTCATCAAAAATTTTAATTAATTTTACAGATTAAATGCGACGAAGACGACGACGATGGCGGAACAACAGCGGCATCTTAAGAATGGTCCTGTCAAATCCTCCCCTCAAGTGCCGCCACCACCAACGAGTACAACAAGTATGGACGAGCGAAATTATTCGAGTCAAATCGAAGTCTATAGTGATGGTACAGATTCGGGTGTAAAAGTAACTGACGGTGCCACATCGGAAGAGGATCAAGGACCGCCATTGCCTCCGAGACCACCGCCTCGTCCGCGTAACGTGCCGACAAGTGAAAATGGTAAGTGGGGTAGTTGGTTATATTTTGTTTGAACTTTTGAAAAGATTATTTATTTTCTGGGGGAACTTAAATGGAAGGAGGTGAAATTGGGAATTGGGAATTGTTCCGGGCGGCATTGATGTTTGTTCAATTTTTAGGGTTTTTTAGATTTTTTTTTTTTCAAAAAACCCTCATGAAATCGATTTTGTCCGTCGTCCGTCTGCCGGTCTGTCCGTCTGTTCACTAAATAACTCGCGAACGGCTCAACCGATTGTCATGAAATTTGGTAGGAATGTGTAGAATGGTAGTAAGAAGATAATAGGGTGTCCCGACTTTTTTAGTTTGTATCGGAGATTAACGTATGGGTATTTAAATCAAAGATCTAAACGAGTACATCTCATTTCAGTTGAAATTTTCCAGTTTCGAGTAACGGTAAAAAAGCTATTGGCGTTTAATGTTAAACTTCCTTTTCGACCTCCGTTTTTCTAAACCGTTGTAGGGATCGATATGAAACATGTCACACACATTGGTCAATATGGCCTTATATACGTTAAATATTAAGACTGTTGACTGTTGCTAAGGAAAAGTAAATAACAGTAAATTTGTAAAATTTCAATTTGTTCGTGTGTAGCCCCACTTAGGTTTAGAAAATATGAAAATTCTGCTAAGGGTTTTTAGAAAATTACATATATTCCTACGAATTTTCATTGGAATAACTGTATCCAAACCGGAAATATAGCCAAGCAACTCTTTAGTAAATTGCAGCGACTGCAATGGGCGGGACATGTACAAAGGATGAACGACGATCGCATGCCCAAAAAGGTGATGAACGCGCAACGAGTGGACGGAGCCAGATTGCGTGGACGACCGAGAGCCCGATGGGAGCATTCTGTATGTGAGGACGCCCACCAGATGCTAGGCTTTCGGAACTGGAGGACAAGGTCGCGTGACCGCGACAATTGGAGGTCTTCAATCCAGGCGGCCAAGGCCCGACGTCGGGCTATCGTGCCATAAAGAAGAAGAACTCTTTAGTAAGGACCTTTCACAATGCAAGGGAAGCCTCTTAAGCATTTCTTCAATGCATATCTTTTAACATGATGAAACAATGAACATGAAATCTGGTGGAAATGCATAGAATGGTAATAGGGTTTGCCACAAACATTTTTGAAGTTTGTAGGACCAAGTTAAAAGGGTGTCCCTGAATAGCTGCGAAAGTATACTTGTTCAATACTCATAGAAAAGCATGCATGGGCTCTTATGTCAGGGGACACAATGGAATCATTTCATATATGTAAGTTGCTTTTCCTCGATTAAAAAAAAACATTAACAGTAGATTTGCAGCTAATAATTCAGTTCGTATATAAAGCCAAGCCATCCTTACGTTTGCCTGAGTTTCTTTTTGCTCAAACGCCATCAGAAATCTTAAATCGAAAAATGCCTAAAATATAATAGTAGTAAATAGTAAATAGTAAATCTATTTTTTAATTGGATATTTTAGATTTGTCACGGTTGTATTACAGGGTGTCCCGCAACTGGTTAGCCATAGACCAATGGTCGACTCTACAGGATGTTTTAGGAAAAATGTCGCCAAAATTATTTCTTTTACTTTTTAACTTTTACCGTTAAGGAATAATTGCCTTTTTTGTGATTCTTGTAAAAAAACACGACTTTTTTCGAAAAACTCCCTATTTTCTAGCTTCCACTTTAGCCAAATCAATGTTTTTCATATTCTTCTGAAAGTACTCAAAATTTCCAATAAAAGGACATATCGAACGTTTCGAACGTTCGAATTTTGCAGAAATGTCAATTTCAACTTTTAATGTCAAAATTAAACCCGAATTTCGTAACGGTACATTGTAGTGGCAAATCTGCAAATCTGGCGTAGTATCTTAGTTTTCGAACGGCATATAAGAATAAAGCACAGAGACATCCAGTTTCTGAATAATGCGAATAAATGAAAAAAACATAGTCTGCAAATGTACCAAACCGACTTCAATCTTGAAAAGGAAGTAAAATTTCTACATTAAGCATAGACTTGGTTATTATGCATTATGGAAAAATACTTGTCGTTACTGTTGAAGATGCTACTTTACTAATTATAACGGTAAGTACAAACAAATTTGTTAAACTGCACCCATATCATCTAATGGAAGTGCAAGATTTACTTCCTGCAGATTATCAGAGAAGAACGAGTTCTAATCGTGCGAATAGCACGATGAGTGTATACCCTATACCCATGTACAGACCTAGAAGGCACGCAAAATCCAAAATATTCAATTTCATATTTTTTGTGGGGGGAGGGAGGGGTAGATAGGTCGGACCTGACACATCTTTATTACCTTGTCAAGGCATCCAACGGCTACCATTTGATACTAATTTGAAGTTTCTCGTCAGTGGCGGATTTACCAGTAGGCTGAGTAGGCTGGAGCCTAGGGCGGCAGATTTTACAGGGGCGGCAAATAACAAATTTCAACGCCATGCCATATAGCACTTAATCTTCTCGTGAAGTGTGTTTGTACCTCAGTGAGACACATAAGTGAGGATGAGGACTATTTGTCACAGTTATCTCAGAGCTTCAAACAACGAAACGATTTATTATTTATTATTGACGAAAAGCGAAAAAGCCTCTTATAATTTGCTTGCAGTCTAAAAGTCGCAACAAAGCTCTTTTGTAGGGTTTTTTAGATTTTTTTTTCGAAAAACCCTTATGAAATCGATTTGGTCCGTCCGTCTGTCCGTCCGCCAATTCACTTTAAATTTGGTAGGAATGTGTAGAATGGTAATAGTCTTCGGCACGAATACCTTAGAAGTTGGTAGGGCAAAGATAACAGGGTGTTCCGAAGAGGTGACTTTTTATTTCTTATCGGAGATGGACGTATGGATAGTATTCAAATCAAAGGACTCAACGAGTACATTTTATATCAGTTACCCTTTTGCAGTTTGAAGTTAAGCATACGATATCACCTCGGTTTTTCTAAATAGTTATGGTATGCGTACCGATATGCACAAAGTTAGTATGAGCTGATATACGTTAAATACTAAGTTTGTTTACATTTGCTAAGAAAAAGTAAATAACAGTAAATTTGAGAAATTTCAACAAAACCACCGTAACTTAGAGGCCGGAGCTAGAATTTGTTTATGCGCTATTTGGACTCTCGTGACATACAATTTTGCATGAGTGCGAAGAGTGCAGTTGCAGTTGTGTAGAATATAGCGGCAATTGTTTGTTATGGCTATTATTTTGCACTAGTTAGAATGAGAGGCAATGTGCCGAGAGTCCAACTAACATAAATAAATTCTAGTTCCGGGCTGTCAGTAACGATGGTTTTGAATTTCAATTTGTACGTGTGTAGCCCCTCTTAGGTCTGCAAATATGACAATTTTGATGAGGGTTTTTAGGAAATGACATAAGGAATATGTCTGCAAATTTTCATTCGAATAACTTTATCCAAACGGAAATATAGCGAATCTAATATTTGGTAAGGGAGTTTCACAATAGCGTCTTAAGCATTTGTACCCTGCATTATCTTGTGAATGTATCAAACAATTAACATTAAATATAAAACTGTATTTTAGAAGTGTCGTTCATACAAAAGTAATTGAAATTGAAATTAAAAATTATCAGCAAAAATGCGTCAAAATGAAAGAGATGGAATGTTGAACTCACGTCTAAAAATTCACAAAAACTTCTAAAATAGGTGGCTAATAATATGTTCAGAGTGCACGAAAACATGTGATTTGGGCCAACATTCAAAAATTGATTTTTTTTCCGATGAAAATGTGTAAAAACCCAGGTCCCGAACTTGATTCCCCTATTCAGCACATTTCGGCTCACTCCGATATTTTAACTGACACCCGAAAAAAATTGTTCAGTTTGGTGTGTTGCCACTTTTCTTAATTTTCACAAAATTTTATTTGAACGGTGAAGTTACCAAATGAGTTGCAAATGACTATCGGGGGCTGCAATAGGTCATTTTTTTAAAACTTAGAACGATTTATAGGCGAAATAATAATGTTGGTTGTCATATGAAATCACGAATAGTGCACTGTGAACAATTTTCGGTGATTTCTGAAAACGAACGGAGAAATCAATGGGTTTTCAACTACTGTGAACATATTATTATGCAAGATTAAAATATATGTTTTACAAATATATAATTTATATATTTGTTTAGGGCAGCCATTTTGCCAAGTTTTACTGGTACATGCGTTTTTACACCAAATCACAAACTAATTTTTGCTTTAAATAGATTACGCGCATCAGCAGCAGCATCGGTATCGCGAAACGTCAAGCGCAATGTATTTTACATTGCTGACAAAAATGTTGAGCAGAAGACTTGGCATTCAGCATATTTTTCAGCTATGAAATTCTGCCGATGCTGCTGCTGATGCGCGTAATCTATTTTAAGCTTAAAGTTTTCTTATGTTTTGTGCCTAACAATTTTCACTGCCAAGGTTGTTAGAGGCGACCCGGATAACCAGATGAATATTTTTATCAGCTGTTTAAAATTTGACGGAAATTAATTCGAAAAAAAAGTTGTTACTAAGGGATAAAACAAATGTTGGCCTTTTAATTTGTTGTTTAAGTTTTTTTAATTCGATCAAAGTACTTTGTGCACAAAATTTCATTTTTCAAGGATCCCGAGGTCGTTAGTGACTCCGATTTATAGCCATATTTTAAAGGAAATATTTGTGTAATCAAATTTGTAAAATACTCGTAAATTTTTGTAGACGTTTCCGTATTTTTCATCCTGCGGGCGCTCAAACTGAAAGACAGTGATATTTTTTGGCCCAGACCAGGTTTTGAGCTTGACACATCTCTCGTAGAGCTTGGTAGGGGCGGCAAAATGTCAACAGCCTACTAGCGGCAAATGTGTAAATCCGCCACTGTTTCTCGTGACATTCTATCAGAAGATGTGGCTGAATATAACTTTGTAGGGGAAGTAGGGGTAGGGGTAGTCGGACCTACTCCACTTTCCATCAACTCAAAGTATATGTCAGAATGAGACATTGATCAAAATTTCAAGTCGATAGCGATATTCTACCGAAAGTTATGGCCGAATTAAAATATCAAGGAGGGGTAGTTTGTATGGGAGGTAGGGGAACCCGTGGTCCGATTTGGCCCATTGTCAATACCGTCCAAGATTTTAACAAATCAAACATTTGACCAAAATTTCAAACCGCTAGCTTCATTATTTCGGGAGTTATCGTGCTAACAGACAGACACACGGACAGACAGACAGACAGACAGACAGACATGGCTTATTCGATTCAGGGACCGACCCTGATCATTTATATATATACTTTGCCATACCTCCGGTGGCTCCTTTGAGGTGTTACATAATATCGGCGTAACAAAAACAATATACCCTATACCATCTGATGGGTATAGAGTATAATTAACTTTTCTAGGTGGTTTTTACAGCAAAAAGCAGCCGACCGCTATTTCCCGAATAAAATTCTTTGGACGGACGAGGCCACTTTTACTCGAAGTGGTGTTTTCAACAGGCGAAATAATCACATTTGGAGTTCTGACAACCCCCATGCTATACGGACATCTCGCTACCAGCATGAGTTAAGCGTAAATGTATGGTTGGGGGTTCTTGGGGATAAGTCGATTGGTCCGATTTTTCTCCCGCATCGGTTGAATTCTGCTGCAGTTCTCCATATTTAGAGGACCGATTTTGGACAATTTACCTATTGCCCAACAGATCAATATTTGGTGGCAGATGGATGGATGCCCAGCCCACAATGGAAGGGTAATTACGGACTTTTTAAATACAGAATATGGAGAAAAATAGATAGGAAGATTCGGACCAGTCGCATGGCCACCAAGGAGTCCAGACTTAACACCTCTAGATTTTTATGTATGGGAAAAAAATCAACAGCGAAGTTTACACCCAACCGATTTTGTCTCGAGAGCAACTAATGGAAAAAATTCAAACGGCGTGTAATAATTTGAAAATGAACCACCAACGAATCCTTGCAGCAGTTACATCAACGTCTAAAAGATGCCAATTATGCGTCCGGCACGATGGAACTCATTTTGAACAATATCTGTAGGGTAAATTTGATGAATAACCACACCATCCTAATATTTTCAGCCCGAATTGATTAGTTTAAAATTACTCGTAATATTGTATGGAATTGATTTATTGAATTTAATTTTTTTTTATTTATAAAAGGATAATTTTGTTAACTTTTGCTTACTATAATAATAAAACGTAATAACTATTAAAACCACTTCGTTCATGTGTGAGAGTGTGAATTTCATTCCCACGTGTAAGCAAGATTTTTTCCACTTACGGACTATGATTTTTTTTTTTACTTTTTACACATATTATTCAGAAACCGGATGACTCTGTGCTTTATTCTTATACGCCGTTCGAAAGCTAAGATATTAGGCCATCTTTTGTCAACTTTGCAAATTTGCCACTACAATGTACCGTTACGAAATTCGGGTTTAATTTTGTTTGACATTAAAAGTTGAAATTGACATTTCTGCAAAGTTCAAAATGTCGTATCTCGGAAGATACGAAACCGTTCGAAACGTTCGATATGTCCTTTTGCTGGAAATTTTGTGTACTTTCAGAAGAATATGAAAAACATTGATTTGGCTATAAAGTGGAAGCTAGAAAATAGGAGTTTTTCGAAAAAAGTCGTGTTTTTTTACAAGAATCACAAAAAAAGGCAATTATTCCTTAACGGTAAAAGCTAAATGATTTTTCCTAAAACATCCTGTAGAGTCTTTTATTGGTCTATGCCTAACCAGTTGCGGGACACCCTGTATAAAACTGTTGTGCACTTACAAATATATCATGACCATCTGGTTTATCTGCAGATATCTCTTCCGAAATATTTATCAAACTATTTTGATTCGACTATGATTGCCCCGGCAACTACAAAAACGACTTAGTCTATTTTTTAAACTGAGTTACATAAACATAACTATTTTGATGTTCTCTGTCAAAAAAGGTCTACGCATTCGTTACCTGTTTCAACTAACCGTGCATCATCACCCTGTTTTCCCCATTAAAAACTATTGAAAAGATGGGAGTCCGCAATGTTACCAGCAGTCTGCTGATCTGATATCGTTTGAGAATTCCTTTATTTGCCCCTTCCTCCTTGATATCCGGTTTATCTCCTGAAACATGTGGACATTTGGATTAATTGCTGTAAATCTATCGGCAAATGCCTATATTTTTATATACCTTCTTGTTTTAAAAATAATGAGTATCTTAGGCGTAGCTAAAGGGTGGCAGGAAGGGACACTTTTGTTTAAAAAGTTGTCGGCTTGGAACCACGTATGTAGAGTATTGCCGTAACTATTATTGCTGATGTTTCCCCAGTGTTGATGACGGTTATACCCTAATTTAATAATTCTTCTCTATACGCTGTGCCGGAAAAATACTATCCTGTCAATAGATCCCGTCCCCCCACCGAAAAGCTATTTATAAGACTTCACTAAACGTTAAATTCGAAAATTCAAAAAACAATAATTTCATTACACATTCTCAACAGCAATAACGATAAATCATTTCAAAAACAGTATAGATTTATGTATGTATATTTTATCGTCCTCGCAGAAATCGTATCCATATTCCGAATGCTAGGTCCACCGTTTGCTTTTGCACTCTTGTATTATTCAATTATGACGACTGCTGCAATAGGCTTCCGATTCCGACTTGAGCTGAATCTATAGGCTAGGCTCTACCGCGTTCACCACGCAACGTGTATGGGATGAAATATTTCAATTTAGGCTTTTATGACCAATTCATTTTTCTGTCAATTGGTTTGCCACAATATAACTCTTCACCACCAGTATGGTGTGTGTGTGTGTGCATTTATACTCCTAGTCCGCGCCCAGCAAAAAATCTGATCAGGTTTGTCAGGTTTAAGGAATAGGTAAGGGAAACGATTTCAGCTTTGGCCTTATAATAATTCTTACGAAAGCTTTATTGCTTCTTTCTGTCATGGATAATTCGCGTTCGCTTTGTTTAATATTAAACTAAGGCACAATTCAGACTTACTTTAGTTTATTGCCAGCTTTACTTCCAGACAGTATAAATAGTAATTATAATAATGGTTACGTAAGGCTCTTTATAATTTAGTTCAAACTTTAATTCATACCAGAAATAAGACAAAATTACATTTCAGTAATTTAAAGTTTTTGTAAGCCTTTGTATAAGGTATCTAAAATGTTTTTTTTTTGAAAACCTTTCCATTCCCTTATTAAAAATATATTTAGTTCTTAAGTAAGTCTTATTTTAAGTTTCTTTCCAAATTGAAATTAAGTATCATTTTGCGAGGAGATTGCTATGACAGGCTCTGTGGCTCAGTTGGTTGAGTCACGATGTTAGTAATCTAGAGGTGCGGAGATCGAATCTCGGCGTGGTCAAACATTTCCGGCCATGTGCGGATATGCACTATGTCCCACAAGGGGGGGGGGGGTACAAAGAAGAAGAATAATGCCATAATAGTTCAGAAAAATCACAATTTTTTATAATTCTCTAAACATTATCAAACCATTTACATAAGGATATGAAAAGGTATTATAATCTTTTTTTTCAGGCATCCGTATAACTTATTTAAAGCTACTGCTAAATCTTTTTTAAAGGCTTAAATAGTTTTATTATAAGGGAAAAGTTACGTATCTGAGCTTAAACCTTATCGCCAATGACATGGCCTGTGCTTCGGTAAGGTATCTGACAGGTTAATGCCTTTGCAACGCGTAATTCCTTACCGAAGGTTTCCCTTACTTCAAAGGTATACAGCGTATGGATGCAAGCCTTAAATAAGCCTTCAATTTTTTGCTGGGCGATAATTGTTTCGTTTTCTATGGCTGCAAATCGGAGATACAGACACAGAAGAGCCCAACAGATTGTAGCAAAAACTACACTGCCGCTATTGGGTTCCATCCGTTCACTACTTGACCATTTGAATTGTGACCGTCGGTTTTTCCTACGTGCCTACCTCTGATTCTTTTCCATTTACGCCTATTGCCCAATGACAATTTAAATTTTTTTTTTGCCCTCGAGTATCTTTCGGTTGCAGTCCAGGAGCAAAACGCATTTTGCCACCATAAACGAAATTGTTTTATCAATTATTTTTACTGACCAACCACGTGTTAGCGAAATGAAAATGGAATTGGATATGAGCCTTCAACTCCGTGAACTATCGCTATATGATTTAATGATTTGAATTGCACCTGAGGGCGAATGGAGTCCAGGAATCGATCGATTTATGTGTATCACTTTTATGGAAAGTGGGAAATTATTTTTAATGGGATTTTCTGAAGTAAGGGCAGCCATCGGCTTGAGTAAACAAAAGAAATGCATATATGTATAGTTCACACCTTATTGTAGATTTACTGGAGATAAATGAGTTGCCTAAAATAAGCCCTGGAAGTGGAAGCTTGACGCTAGGTATTATAACTCCAAGAAGCCCGAAGGGATCGATCCTTCAAGCCTATTCTATAGAATCACTTACTGCAAAAAAAAAATGTATTTTCCTATGCATCCCTTTGAAAACATTCATAAATAACAAATACTTCGGAAAATTTAGGGGAAAGCTGGATTTTTGCATGAGCTTTCCTTTTGACGTCCTAAACAAGACCCCAAAAGTCCCCGTCTGTACGACTGCCGCCAGAGGTGCTACAGAGGAGCAAAGACCCTCAAAAACATTTTTTTTTTTAGAATATCTCGATAACGGTAATATGTGCTGAAAAGTGGTGTATGCCGAATTTGTATAGCTCTTGTGGTTTCAGAATAACATGTCAAAAGTCAATATAGGGGTTCAAAGCTTAGTAAAACGAGAATTTAGTAACGGTAACTTAGGCGGGAAAGTGGTCTATAATGTTTCTTCAATATATCTAAATACCATGCCAAAACACCCGATCTGTACCTCTGTTTTAAAAAACAACGTTTTCCCGGGAATAGTTCTATCTAGAAAGGTCCTTCGGCGAATTTTCGTGGCCGTTCGCGAGCGAGACCAATGGCGTATCGGATACAACCATGAGTTGTATCAATTGTACGATGAGCTGGAAGTATCGAAAATCGTGAAGCTTCAACGTCTGCAATGGGCGGGGCATGTACAACGGAACGGATGGACGACAATCGCATGCCAAAGAAAGTGATGAACGCACAACGAATTGACGGAGCGAGGTTGCGTGGACGACCGAGAGCTCGCTGGGAGAACTCCGTAGGTGAAGACGCCCACCAGCTGCTGGGCTTCCGAAACTGGAGGACAAGGTCACGTAACCGCGACAATTGGAGGTCAACGATTCAGGCGGCCAAGGCCCGACGTCGGGCTATCGTGCCACATTGATGATGATGAGTTCTATCTAGAAGGGCAGCATGTACTCGTAGCGTCCAGAAACTACCGCATTTATGTAATTTCAAGGAAAAAAAGTGTATCGGAAACACCCCGATTCTTAACCCTTTAGCTACGAATGGCATTTGAAGATTTTTGAAAAATTCATTTTTTTACACGACTTAAACCTTAATATTTTCAAAACTAGACTAGCGAGAATAGCGAAATAAGCTTATTATCACAGCCAACTATGTAATTCACCTAAACAACAAAACTAACCGCATTAAAATCGGATGAGTGGTTTGAATTTTACTGATCTGTAAAATGAAATTTTTTTCATTTCACCCAAAAACAAATGATTTTTTCACCTTAATTTTCTGCAACTTCTACCAAGGTTAGGTGCATGTACAATTCTTTTAAAAATTGGCCCATAGTCCTACAATTATATCTTTCATATAGCGTTTTATTTATTTAGAACAATCGTACGAGCAACTCACCTTGGCATAGAAGTTGCAGAAAATTGAAGTGACAAAATAATTTGATTTTGTGTTAAAGGTATGTACTGAGTTCACCGAGCGAAAAACTTGCATATATGTCTCCCGTGAAAACGGTGCCGTGGAGACTTGGTTTTTATTCACTCAATTTAAGATAAATGTTCACTCGCGTTCTGGTTGATTGTCGATGACATCTTTTCACTGTGAAATAAAGTACAACTGCATTATTTTCGCTGGCGAAATGTCAAAAACCGGTGTGGAGACTTTCATGTGAAGTGAGTACCACCAAGCGAATTCGATTTCACGATCATTAAAATTTTGACAGTATTTGGATGGATTTCACGTGAACTGACGATGTTAGTACCTACTTTAAATCACAAAAATTTGACTTTAAAGCTGAGTAAAAGTCAAACCACTTACCTGATGTTAGTGAGGTTAGTTTCTTTGTTTAGATGTTTGCAGGGAGAATGATCTTATTTCGTTACTCTTGCTAGTCTTGTTTAGGAGATATTAAGACTTCAGTCATGTAAGAAAATTAATTTTCCAAAAATATTTAGGTGATCTTCAGATGTTTCGCCCCCATAACTTCCTTAGGTGCCTACCGGTCGATGGGAACTTTTGGCTATTTGTTTACAGCTCTAGTAGCTTTAAACTCGTCATAGTCGACCTTATAGCATACTTCCCCGTTACAGAGACATTCACGAAAAACCCAAAAAATCCGGTTTTTCGTTTCGTTTTGAGCCCCCGTAGCACCCTTGATGATAAGAAATTTGGCGTTTTTCTTCGAAACCGCATGGGCTACAAATTCGCCATACAAAATTGTTTAGCCGGAGTTACCGTAAAAATACCGTTATACTCCCTGGCACCGTTAGGAGTAGTCAAAATCCACATTTGACATTTTATTCACAAGCCACAACAGCTATAAATTTTCCTACCTTACATCACTTTTTAGTATACATATTACCGTTATCAAGATATTCAGCAAAACCTGTTTTTGAGGGTATTCGACCCTCGGTACAACCGCTAGAGGCACTCGTACAGACGGGTACTTTTGGGGTCTTATGAAGGACCTCGAAAGGAACGCTTATGCAAAAATTCAGCTTTCCCCAAATTTTTCCGTAGTTTGCCCAAATTTTTGTTCAAATTTCCTGGGGTAAAACTCACGCTTTAGTTATTTCCAAGGTTAGTGGTCAACGGAGATTTTGCAGAGGATAATTATCCCCAGTTTTTAGATATGAAACACAAAGAAATAATTAACGCAAACAATGCTACATTTCCTTTTGAAATCCTTTTTTCGTTCTGAATATATTATGTATTTTTCTTCCTAAAGAATAGAATAAATGGAGGAATAACGAGGATGAAAAATCACACAATGCCGGTATGAAGATCTATACAGGGTATCCCGCCGCTGGTTAGCGATAGACCTATGGTAGACTCTACAGGATGTTATAGGAAAAATGCCACCAAAATTATTTCTCTAGCTTTTACCGTTATGGAGTAATCTAATTTTTTGTGATTCTTGTCAAAAACCACGCCTTTTTTCAAAAAAACTCCTATTTTCCAGCTTCCAGTTTACCCAAATGAATTTTTTTTATATTCTTCTGAAAGTACAAATTTCCAATGAAAGGACATATCGAACGATGCGAAGAGTTTCCTATCTTCCGAGATACTATGTTTTGAATTTTGCAGAAATTTAAATTTCAACTTTTAATGTCAAAATTAAACCCAAATTTCCTAACGGTACATTGGAGTGGCAAATCTGCAAAGTTCACAGAAGTTGGCCCATTTCCTAAGCTTTCGAACGGCATATAAGAATAAAGCACAGAGTCATCCAGTTTGTGAATGTCTGTGATGCTGACAAAGAGGGAAAATTTACTCAGTTATGTGCTAATTAAGTGCTTCTTTAAAAAGAAAATTATTGGAGAATGATGTGCTAGTTTCGTCCTCCAATTGAATATTTAGTTCCTCTTCTTTTCATTAGAATTAAGGATACTCTTGTATGGTCCCTAATTCCTGCTAAAGGAAGGAAACACCCATTTTTTCCATATAAGAATGGATAATAGAACAAGATTATCCCGGAGATTTAAAAATTTGTTCACTAAATAACTCGCGAACGGCTTAACCGATCGTAATTAAATTTGGTAGGAATGTGTAGAATAATAACACTCTTTGGCACGAAATACTTAGAAGTTGGTAGGGCAAAGATAACAGGGTGTCCCGGAGATTTAAAAATTTGTTCACTAAATAACTCGCGAACGGCTTACCCCGATTGTAATGCAATTTGGTAGGAATGTGTAGAATCGTAACACTCTTTAGCACGAAATACTTAGACGTTGGTAGAACAAAGCTAACAGAGTGTCCCGGATATTTTAAAAAGTCGACTATTTAATCTTTTATCGGACATGGACGTATGGGCACTCAAATCAAAGAACTCGATGGGTACATTTCATATCAGTTGCCTTTTTCCGTTTGGAGTAATGATAACGGAGTTACCGCTAATAAATTCAGTTAATATGTGTAGCCATGATACATAGTAAATCTATTTTTGGATTGGTCTAATTAAAAGTGTTACAGAATGAAAGGCGTTAGACAAATCCAAAAATAAATTTACAAGAAGCATTTCATTAATATTGTGCATAATTCTTATTTATTACCTATAAAATATACGTGCAAAATTATTCCCTATGTATGTATCCAAAATCTAAAAAAAAACCCTCGTATTGCGGGCACAGCCCTCTGCACGCCGGTATTTTTTAAGCTCCTATTGCATTCACACTTATTTTAGATGGATTTCTTTTCTTAGCTTAGCGTCGTGGAAAAGCGAGTGTATTGTCGTCTCGTTATCATCTCGTTCTTTCTCTTGTTTTCATTTATAAGACAGAATGATGGTGAATCGTGGAAGTCAAAAGGGACTTTCCTGATTTTTTACAGGTCTCTGCTCGATATGTTACGAAATATGCGTTCATTTTATTTCCAGAAAATTTTTGTACCGCAATCAGGCTTAAAATAATCTTAAATCTGTAGAAAAATAAGTTTTATGGGTGCCTCCGTGTACCAAGCCACCCAATTACCTACATTTTCAAGGCACAAAATCTTCCACAACTTCAATTGCAACTGACATACAATGTTTTAGCTTTAAAATACTCCATAAAAACCATTAACGAAGAAGATAGATGTTTTTCCGAAGCATTTATTATAACTTTTTTGTTTCAAAAATCACCTTAAACTTGCCACGTATTTTCCTCTTTTTTTCCACAGATGGTTCTGAAACTCCGGTAACAATAATAAAATTTTCGCAGACCATCGATGCTGCATATTTCATTTTACAATTTTTCTTTTTCCAATTTTTGAGTCTGGCTTTAGTCTCCATAGCCCCTTCGGAACTGCGCCACTGCCGATCAGTGTGGCTGTGGCCTAATATTTTTGTGTAGTCTGTTAAATCATAGCAGATCACGTTCACTAAATAAATATTGAACCTCCGGAGAAATCAGTAGTCGTATAAACACTCAGCACAAAAAAGCGTTAAAAAAAAATCTCCTGTGAGAAGTTACTTGCCCACCATTTTCAACACAATTTCCTTCCACTCATTTTAGAAAACAGATTGGCATTGGCAGCAATTCCATTTCAATTCGCCCGATCTTTTCGTGAATGAATTCATTGATTCATCTAGCATTAAGTGGGTCAATTTCGGACAATTGTGGTCATTCTACATATTCCTACCAAAATTGTGAAGATCGGTTAAGCCGTTCGCGAGTTATTTAGTGAACAAATTTTCAAATGTCCGGGACACCCTGTTATCTTTTCCCTACCAACTATTAAGTATTTCGTGCCAAAGACTGTTACCATTCTACACATTCTTACCAAATTTCATGACGATCGGTTAAGCCGTTCGCGAGTTATTTAGTTAAAAGACGGACGGACAAAATCGATTTCATAAGGGTTTTTTGAAAAATCTAAAAACCCCTAAAAACCGCCAGGTTTCCATGTACTATCTGTATATTTTACTGCTGGTTGTGAATAATCTGTGGCTCGGGATATTTAGCTTTAATGGAATTTCAAACAAACACTTTCTAGAATGCCTTTCTGAACTGAGGTGAGTTGTGCTTAAGAGTATGGATGATGGAACAGCTTTCTACTATGTACATATAGGTACTATCAAATCAACGACGACATAACTCATGTACTATCTACTATTAATCCGCCTGCTACAGTACCTAAGGGGCGGCAATTTGTCCTCCTGTCCGGGCGGCGTAAGTGCTAGAGCGGGCGCTGCATTTCGCACTGTAACTTTCAATAGAGTAAAGGTAATTCGTGCTGAAGCTGCCAAGAATACCTCCCACGCTCCTGTTTCTCAAAATGGCATGCCTGTAAATCGGCCAAATTGCATAAATTAATTGTTATAGTCTATTTGAGACAGCTTCTGAAGACTAGAAAGTGTGCAATTTGGTAGATTTCTGGTTCACTTTATTTTCCAGATATTTTCGACAAACAAAAATGTCCCCTCTTCGTCACACATCCCTTCTTAATGTGACGGTCAAATTAGTGTAACTTTTTAGAACGTACAGAAGGGAGGGTGTGCAGCAATTTGGCATCGAAGCTTCTATTTTTGTTTGGATGTTTGGGTTTGGCCCTTTTTCGGTTTAATTTCTCTATGCTATGTTTGATGAAAAAGTAGAAGACGCTGGAATAGCAACTAAAACTAACGGTAATGGCACAGGCAAGGTTTATGTGTGCCGTGAGGTGAAAAGACGATAAGATGCATTTGCTAATACAGGCATACCTCGACTTAGGACGCTAATTGGTTCCAGGAAAATGCGTCCTAAGTCGAAAACGTTGTAAGTCGAATAACCATTTTGCACGTAGGTAAGAAGACGGTCACAACTCAAAACTCGACATTTCTTAGTTATACAGTTTTATAAGAAAAAGGAGCATTCAAAATAAATATGCATGTAACATCAACATTAACTAAAAAAATAAAATAAATAACAGGCGCGACAATCCAACATTGGACTAAGGCCGCAGCATTACGCTCAGCAGTGTTATTTATCCCCATAAATGGGTACTCGTTTAACATCTGAGTGAGATCATAGTCCGTCACAAGCTCGTGAGTTCGAAAAACACCATGGCTCACGGTGAGATTTGAACTCATGACCCTGTGCACCGAAGGTGCGCGCACTAACCGCTATAGACCAGCCAGACTACAACTACAACATTAACTGATTTGCGTAATATTTTTCATGTCTTCTTGGGCTCCCTCCCTTATTGTGAACTGGCGGGCCAATTTTGTTGTGACATAAGTATTTAGGCGGAATTCTCTTTTCCTATCTAACAATAACAATTTAATTTAGAAAACAGTGGTATAGAAAACTTTTTATTATTTATTAAGGTGATCGTTCTATATCTAAAGAAAAAATTATCATTCTCACATAAAATAAAGTGCGTTTTTTTGGCTATCCCGTGTAGGTTTGGGTAACGAAACTTCAAAAAAAATTACAGGTGGGTCAGCTGGCAATTTTTTTTATATGGAGTTCGTTACCCAAAACTACACGGGATGACTAAAAAAAACGTAATTATGGACGCAAAATTGTGCTATTAGCCGTATAGTTCGAGCTCAAGGTAAAAGTCAACACCATTGTAAAAGATGAAGCCCCAGCTAGTGAAAAGAAATTCAGGCAGCATAAAGTCACTTATCAACATCGAAAATATAAGAGTTCCAAATAAAAATGCTGTAGAGCAAATGGAGGTCGATTTCAAACACGACTCTATTGCAGAAGGTCAGTACAAACGTTCAGTTAAATCTAAAGGTGATACGGATGAGCAAAATACAACCTCGTTACTACAATTCGACAGATACTTAATTTTTGAAGAAATGATTCAAATTTCTATAGACATTGTAGACAATTTTCAGAGGGTATTAGATTTCTAGATTTCTTACATTTGAAAAAAAAAACTGTTCCTCATTCTTTCCATAAGTTGGGAAATTCTGTGTACAAATTATATTTTTTATAAATATAATTCAAGGGAGTCTAATGAGTAAAAAAGGTTATTTCAGAGTTACTACAAATCAGCTAGACTTTAAACAAGTAGTGCAAACGCTAAAAAGGTTGAAATATTTCTATTTCGTATCCTAGGATAGCGTGAATGATGTGTTCGGCTTAATTTCAGGCAGAGAAATTAAATTCAATGACACTTCATAATTTTATCGCTACCAATTTAAAGCCGTACACTGCCAAGTCGTACCACCACGGTTTTTACGAATTGCTAAAACTCTTTATTGTGTGCGTGTTCCTTGGTACAAATAAAAGATTTTGCTGAATTCTTCTATTTTCAGTATCAATTAAGTTTTAGGTCACATCCGAAAGGCTCAAGCACCTTATACACCTTACGAGGTCCTGCTTTGCCTAATTAATATTTTTTTGGTTGGTATATGGGATATTGTTTACTTTAGACTGTAATCACACTGTCCGGGGCTTAGCAAACCCGCGCGGTACAAAAGATCAAAGTTGTGGACAACACACTCTTGGAAGAGACAGAGACGATGGGATAATTCAACAAGCAAATAACGTCTGTTGAATTCCCCCATCGCCTCTGTCTCTGTCAGGCGTATGTTGTTTACAACGTTAATCTTTTGGACAGTGTGGGGCCGGCATTAGATATATGCTCCATTTTCAAAAGTGTTTAATGATTGATCAGGAACTGTTTGCTGCCGTCGCAGAATTTTTTGATACTTATGCTGGTCTAATCCTTTACTAGCGTTGAAACTTACTTCTTTAAGAGGTCCTTATCGAAACAGCTATTACCTTTACCAAAACAAAATTCCATCTTCAAATATCAGATCAACAAATAAATTAGCTTTATGCACCTTTTTTTTAAAAGGCGTTGTAAGTCGAAACAAAAACTGTTGTAAATTGAGTCGTGGTGTAAATTTTTCACGCGTTGTAAGTCGAAATGTCCTAAGTCGAAGCGTCCTAAGTCGAGGGATACCTGTATAGCTAACCAATGGCGCCGGAACAGGGCGGGGGGGGGGGGGGCAGCGGGGGGCAATTAGTACTACATATTTTGCATTATATTAAAAATGAAGAATCATTTATTTTATATCTTTATACATATACAATGTACATATTCAATTTATTATTCTAGTAGTGGATATTTTTTTTCCATGATGGAATATCTGGTTAGCAGAAAGTTGCATACGTGCATCTATAGTGCATGTATACTACGAGTATGATCATTCCATTGTCATTTCTTCTTCGAATTAACGAAAAGGCCAACGATAGCGAAACTATTAACCGTTGATCAACGAAAACGAGGAAGGTTTTCATTCTGCTTGTCAGAAAACCGTGCGATGGTAGAGAATCTCACAGTAAGATTGGGCTGCTATGCTCGATTTCGATATTGTTGATCTTAGCTCACAGTTAACTCTTTTGAAGAGTATGCCGGGAGCTTCACCTACAAGTGGCGCCGAAATTGCTGAGCACTTTCGAAGCATATCGAGCACAGCAAGTTATTACGGCTAGTAACATTACTTCTGACGGTTTCAGCATCATCAGTGCTACATTCAACAATGACACAAAAACGTCTGACACATCTAATCCTTCTCCATGTTCACTGGGATAGAACAGGGAATTTAGATTCCTGAAAAATTCTTAAAAGAAAGATTTCGTTTCCCGAGGAAACCGCTGCTAGAGGCAGCGACGTATTATGGTGCGCTGTGCCCTGTTTGTTGAAAGCCGTTTCTTCAATTTTAAATATATCCGTAGTTACAGTCAAAGTGAGCTATTCTTTTAGCATACACTAAAAAAATCATTTGCTAAAAACAAAAAAAAAAATACAAAAGTCAAGAAAATTTAAGATGTATTTTCTTGTTCCAAGAAAAGTTTTTCTGATTTAAGATGTTTTTTCTTGTTCCAAGAAAAGACTTTGCTTAAAATAAATAAACAAGCATTATTTTAAGCAAAAACTTTTCTTGGAACAAGAAAATACATTATAAATCAGAAAAACTTTTCTTGGAACAAAAAAATACATCTTAAATCAAGAAAAATTATTTCTTGGCTGTTTTTTATTGTATTTTTTTCTTGTCTTAAGCAAATGAATTTTTTCAGTGTATTATGTACACTCTCCCTCTAATGAATTCGAGAGATATTCATTTTTAGATTGTCGTCGTTTAAGAAAAAGGTGACTTTTCACTTTCCTGAGCGGTTCTAGTCTAGAAATTAGTATTTCCCAAAATGATTAATAGTCTAGCCATTTCGTGATTTCAGATTGCAAAGTGGGGTGGAGAATCTTTTTGTTGTTTCTTATGTTTCAGTGGAGTGCTGAGCTTGAATACGGAGCTTGCCACCAAAATTTCGTTGGAAACAAAAAACAGTTTTTCCCAACATTATGCAATCTACTAGGTTTTATCATGTGCTAACTACACTATCAGCGCAATATATCGAATGAAGAGCTTATACTGAGGTGAGGAGGGGGGGGGGGGCTCATTTTCACTGTGGGTGTGCTTGTGGCAAGTACTAGGACCCTCAACTTTGTAAAGAAATTTCCGATTGAATATTCTCTATTCAAAACCCAAACTTTCCATTTGAAAACATACGAACCAAAATTTGCACATTTTGTAGTTTCGCATTTTTAAACTTTCAAATCCGATTTTTCAATAATTTAGAATTTTTATGTTTTTAAACCGAACCTTTCGAAAATTTGGGTTTGCGACCTAATGTATTTATAGCGGAAGTCCTAACTATCACAATTTAAAAATTAAAATCGCCCAAAAATTCCACAAAAAGTGAAAATTTTTACCTAATTTTTTTTTCAAATCGAGATTTTCGAAATTTTTGAAAATGGTAATTTAAAATATAAAAGCGCAAAGTTTTCAAAACTTCCGATTAAAGAACATTAAAAATGACAAAATTTTGATTTAAAAAATGAGATAATTAAGATTAATCCAAAATTGAAATTGTTTGTTTGCCTCACTTAATAAGGCGCCAGTAGAGCCGGTCCTGGCTAGAGGTATACGGTAACCGCTTAATTTAATATGAATTTGAGAAAAAACAATCTTGCCCCCCAATAAAAAAATCGTTCCGGCGCCACTGTAGCTGACAGATTCCCAGTATCTTTCCTAATTTTTTATGTAATTATAGGGTATCGAACAAAGGTACCATTATTTTATGTTAGCCCGTTCAATTTCATATTGTTTTTTGTCATAATATGACGAAAGAGAAACTTTAAGATAGCTTCAAGTATTTTTATTTTTGTTTATTTTATTGTACGAGTATATACACATATGGCCAAAAAAATAAGTACACCCGTACGATTTTTTCTTATCACCCTGTAGCCAAGTAGTTATTTCAGTAAATATAATCATATGTCAATATTTAAATACTTAATTGGTGTGGAATTAAATAATATGTAAATATGCCAATTAAAATAAATAACAGCTTTCATTTACGTTAAAAAGATACGAATCGTCTAAAAGAAGCTGGACAAAATAATAAGTACATTTTAGTTAATTTGATTAAAACTGGATTTAATTAAAATATTATGTTCCGATTCGACAAGAATTTAATTTCTTTTATTATTTAAAGCTAAACTCTCCATTATTTTGAAAAAAAGCCTTTTTGTTGGACCTCTGGAGATAATTCTTATACGACATATTCAACACATTCCATATATCCAGTTATTTCCAGGGAACTCCCTAATTGGTCCTTTTTGTTACAAGCTTCTTTTTTAATTCGTTTATTCAAATCTCACCAAACATTCCCGATTGAATTTAACTCTAGTAATAACGTGAAAAGCCACTTGATTTGGTTGAAGCGGATC
The DNA here is from genome assembly GCA_949715475.1 of Microchrysa polita. Taxonomy (NCBI): domain Eukaryota; kingdom Metazoa; phylum Arthropoda; class Insecta; order Diptera; family Stratiomyidae; genus Microchrysa; species Microchrysa polita. The sequence goes on from OX454416.1 coordinate 28,775,792, forward strand.
CTTGACCAGTTTGTGAGGTATGGTTATGGTTAATATCCTGCTGAAATCCCTACTTAATTGGTATGGGTTCATCAGCCTAATATTCTAGGACTCTTAACAAACATTTCTTATACGGGAATTGTCTAATAGGTGTCTATTAAGTGTATTTGAACGAAACCAAACTATGAAAAAAATACCATTGTCCAGGTTTTTTCGCCTCCATTGGAAAAAGCCAATTGATGTAGCGTATATCATATTATTATTTTCTTAGATGAAGAATATTACGATAAGAGTCGTTTTCAATCCAATTTATTACGATCTAATAAATAAAACAGAATATTCTGTGAGTTTTCATTGTTCGGTCTGGATCAAGAAAAACTATCGCTCCAAAATTTTGTTGTACCGTCAATAGTTTTTGACGTCGCAATGGAAAGTTCTACACTTTTCACAAAAACTGCTTGACTTCTTGTATGCTTCGATTGACTTTTCAAAAAAATACCAAATTTTGAATAATCGCCGCGGAAATAAACAATTATGCCAAGGGAACTTTTTGCAGCCATAGTGATAATTAGATCGACAGTTATCCTTTAGGTCCTTATATGGACTTAAACCCATTTGAAACTGATTTTAATCAGTTTTTAATGAATTACACAGTGAATGCAATGTTTAGCTGAAATATACCGTTATTGAGCGAATACTTTTTCCGCCATATCAAAGTTTGGAACTTAAACGTCTTTCTTCGTACCTTTCATGAGTTTTTCGCGCCTAAAGTATTTTGTTTGTTTTTAATTTAACGCTGGTTGCATATGCAAATGAATAAGAAAGCAAATCCTCACGGAAAATACCCAAAAATTGTCAAAAAATTAAAAAAACCCGATGTTGTACTTATTATTTTGACCAAGCTAAATACCCACTTCAAAGTTGATTTCGGGAGGGACTAAGATAATAGGGGGATGCCATTTTGTTTTTCGGTTCCGTTGGCATTGTTGCATCCTAATTGTCATAATGACTATCTATTTGGAGTATTACAATTTTAGTAAGGCTATGAAAATTTGGCTTAAAAAGGTACATGAGGAACGTACTTATTTTTTTGTCCATATGTGTATATGTATCTTTACATATATCTATTTGTGTTCATAAACGAAAATGCCAAGAAAATACTTTCAAGTTCCTACATAAATTTGATTTGTATCCATCACCCGAATCTAAAACATATGCTACCCGTTGCCGTTACTCCTTATTCCGATAGTTCCGCATATAAATGATGCCGGTTGGTACACAAATTTAATATGTTCACATATCATCCGCATCCCTTTAAGAAGGGTATACTTGCGTTGCTTTCTACTGTTAGACCATTCGGTTTTATGATTTTTCATGCAGACCTTTCAAAACTTGGCCGACCATTTCGATGCTCACTTGGCTCCCATATTCGTAATTCAAATTCTAGACGAAATCAACATAAGGACATTGCGTACGCACTATGTACAAATATTTTTTGAAAGGAAGCAGCTCTTTGCTTCCTGTTCCTGCATATTTCCATTTTTGTCGATAACTGGGCGTTGTATTTCTGTGACTCTGCTCAGATATTGATTCTACGAGTATAAATATGTATGCCGACCATGAAAAGTACGATGTCGCTTGCTTGACTCTTATCAAAAGCATATTTGACGAACTCATAACACAATATACGAATGCGTATACGTACGGGCAGGAATTCCTTCAACCATCGAAAATGTGTTGGATGTCAATCTACGAAATGGATAATGTGGAGAATATGTTGGATGGATCGAATGCAAATTTGGTTAGTATCATAGAAAATGGGGTGGAATCGAAATGTATGCCTAAAATATTTATTCAATTCTGTGTTACACTTAATGCGGTGATACGACATTTGAAAAGGATGACAGTTTTGAAATATTTGTTTATTTTTAGAAATTTAAGAAACCTTCTCGTTCTGAGCTAGACAAAATCCTCCACTAATTTATTGTGAATTGAATTTCTTCATTACGCCCGCCAGTTTTACTACCATCAGGATCTATGCACATCATCGACAGAAAGCTGTGACGTAAATGTGATGACTCTCATGAGTCGTTGCGTACGTCCATCTTCCGATGATGTTCCATATTACCCCAGGAAATTTGAACAAACATTTGGGAATACTTCGGAAAAATTAGGGGAAAGCTGAATCTTTGTATGAGCCTTCCTTTCGAGGTCCTAAACAAGACCCCAAAAGTCCCCGTCGCTCGAGTATCGCTAGCCCTAGCTGTGCTACAGAGGATCAAGGACTCTCAAAAACCGGTTTTTTTTTCTGAATATCTCGATAATAGTAATACATATGTACTAAGAACTGGTCTATGGCAAACTTAAAGCTTTTATGGTTTTTTTTAATAAACTGTCAAAATTCCATTTTGAATCTTGCACTCCTAACGGTGCCAGAAGGTCAAACAGTATTTTTTTCAAGGTTTCACGAATAACTTTATAACGGTAACTCTGGCTAAAAATTGTTTATTGCAAATTCGGAGCCTATACGGTTTTGAAGAAAGTCGCCAAATTTCTCATAAATACGTAGATCCTAAAGTGTGCTACGGAGGCTACGGGCATTTTTGGGTTTTTCGTGCATATCTCTGTAAGGGGGGAGTATGCTGTAAAGTCGTCTATGATAAATTTGTAGATTCTGTGGCTGCAAACAAAAATCCAAAAGTCCCCAACGATGTGTGGACACCTAAGGAAGTTACGAGTATTTGGAGCTATAAAAGAAACACATTTATTGCAGACCTCTTCCCCACCTACGTTACCGTTATAAACATATTCACGAAGTTAATAACAAATGCCTTTATTATATGTTTTCAACCCTCATAGCGCCCTCAGGACTATACATATCGATCTGATATTTTTGATAATAATTTAGGCGTTGTACCAGCTATGATTTCGTAATATAAAACTTTTTTTAACATTACCGTTATACATAATATATTCTCCAATTCGGCAAATTTAGATGTTTGCAAACCACCCCCCCCCCCCCCCCCCCCCCCGTAACTTCCTTAGCTGTCCACCCATCGATGGGGACTTTTGGAATTTTGTTTGCAGCCACAGGAGCCCCAAATTTGTCACAGAACTTTACGACATACTCCCCCGTTACAAACATGATACTCATGAAAAAAAAAGTTTGAACCCTTATGGGTCCACGTATCGATAAGAAAATTCGCCACTTTCTTCAGAACCGTATGGGCTACGAATTAGCCATACAACATTTTTAAGACAGAGTTACCGTTATAAAGATTTTCCTGAAACTAACTAAACTAACTAACTAAAAATACCGTTTTACCTTCTGGCACCCTTAGGAGTGTACGAATCAAAATCGACTTTTGCATGTTCGTTCAGAAACCTCAGGAGCTACAAATTTGCCGTACACCACTTTTCATATTACTGTTGCCGAGATATTCAGAAAAACAGTTTTTGAACGGCTTGCGTCAGTCGTACAGGCCGCGACTGTGTATTTAAGATATCAAAAGAAGGCTGATGCTAAAATCCAGCTTTTCCCTAATTTTTCCGAAGTGAAATGCTAAATTTCCTGGGGCCTGGGGTATATTTCATTTACCGTATGCTTCAAGTTTCCGAAGGGATGTCAGCCAGTTTAAAATGTTTCCTTTTGATCCACAACCGGTAAAAGCGATAACAACAATCATATGACTCCTGGCAGGATATTAGATTGTGTCATCGCGCAGCTATAGTGGCCAGCCAGGTGCATTTAAGGATTGCAAGGGAACTGGGTGGTGAGTGTCCAGTGCATTTGTGCATTGTCTGTAACGAGAAATTGAATTGTCGTCCAGGTGACAATGCACTCCATTAATGTCAGCACAAATCGGACATGCAGACAGCTAGATACGTGCAATCATACGAACAATTCAATTGTCCTGAATTGGATAGGTAATGTGTACAGAACTCAATGTACAAAAAGATTGTTAGAATTATGTCAATTTTGTCTTTTCTTCTACCTTGATAAAGCACTCCTAATGAAGATAGAACAAATTTGCATTCCAAATTCAAATATTCTCGCTCAGCTGTCACATCTAATGATCAATCTTAATTGTACATTCTCCTCAAATTCTCGAAATTTCAAACGCTCATCAGAGCAAGGATATGTCCTTGAGTATGTCGGCTCTATAAGTTAGCCCCCATTAAATTTTCTCCGTAGGCTTTAACAATTATGTATGTCTATAGAAGAAGCCCACAATATTTGCAGGAACCAAACCTTTTCCGGCCACCTAATAGCATTGTCTGGCAATTTCAATAAAAAAAATTACGCTGATTCGTTGGGGGTGTAACGAATTTTATACCTACATATGTATATGTTATTGACTCGCGACTTGACACGAAGCGATGCGGTGTCGTACAATCAACGTGTTGTCCTTTTTTGCAGACAATTCCATGGGCTTGGCGTCAAATTGCCTTTGGCAAGGAAACAGGAAAACTTAATTTTCATTGAATGAACAGAATCATGCCGCATAGTCGCCATACCATTACCATCCCGACCCACAGTGCGTCGTTCCATAGGCAAAAATAAAAAAATTGACTATTTTTCCCTGGAATCAAAGTTAGCCAATATCAAAGAGAACATGTTGGAGTATCCGAATATGTAAAAAAAAATATTTTATTGTTTCGTTTTTTTAGTAATTTTATGAACTAAAGTTGAAAAATATAAAAAATTCAAAAAAATAGGTTGCACTTTAACTTCGATTTCCGATCTTTTCGCAAGTTTTTGGCAACCATAATGATATTTTTTAGAATAAGTATGTTCCACTAAAACCCTTCAGAAAATTTTTTTTTCTAAAAAACTTTTAATTGAATAAAAAATGTGAAAAAATCATTAAAATATGAAAAACAAACTTTAAATTGAGATTTAAAAAAAACGTCACAAAACGTTTTGGGTGGTTGATATTTTCCGAAAGATACAAGTATCTACTTTAAATTAAACTAGTATTGGTTTGCCTTTTTTTGCCTTTTTTTGCGCAATTGGCATTTTTACTGAACTAGTTCCTTGGAAAATGGCAACTGGGCTATTTCTAAAGTCACTAAAAGTAATAATTTTAGCATAATATTAAACTTTTACACACTTTTGCGATAGAGGAGATAATAAATTTCAAGCACGAACAAAAAAAATATTATAAATAATTTTAATTAATTAATTAAATTAAAAAATCGATTAATTCAAAAATACCTAAAAAATATAAATATAAATACATAATGCATATGGTTTTCTAAGGAATTTGATTTCTGAAGTCCAGTGTTACCCATATTATGTAAAAAATATTTATAAATATAATAATAAATTGTTATTAATTGAAAAAATCGTTAAAAATGTATAAAATATGAAAAAATTTTCAAAGTGAGATTTAAAAAATACGCATCGAAAGATTTAGAGTAGCTACAATTATTTTCGCTTTTTTAATGTAATTTGTATTTTTATTCAGCCAAATTTATTAAAATATTTCGATAATTTTAAGGGTACTGGCGAGTGGTCAAAGCATCAATAAAGAAAAAATTGGGGACCTTCTAGATCACACCAAAGGGTTATATTTAGAATTATACCCGTGGTACTACATGCTCAATAGTTTGCACAAGGTTCTAGTGCACGGAGTTGAGGTAATTGATTCCTTCCATTTGCCAATTGGAAATTTATCTGAGGATGCCTAGGAGGCACTGCATAAGGAAGTTAGGAGGAATCGATTGTCTCACACTTGTAAGTTTTCCAGAACCAGTTCCAATACGAATTTAATGCGAATGATCCTCTTAAACTTGGACCCTTTCCTAGCGTCCCTGCGGGCTCCAAAAATTAAGAAACAACATCATATAGACGCAGAAGTCAATTCATATATAAACCAATTAGATTATACTTCCCATTGCCAATTTTGATGTAAGTTTGCTGGATTTGAAAAGCGACGATGAGTCAGAATAAATTATAAGTATGTCTTTTGTTAATATTATTGTTATTCTATAAAATAAAAATAAAAAAAAACGAAAAAAAAAAAAATGTTTTATCGAAACACGACTTCGGAGGATGCATATCAATGAATTATTTATTTTTTTGAACCACTATATCTCCAAATCGCAAAACTCCGTTTCTTTGAAATTTATATATTTTAAATAGTGACACTTAAGCAATGTCAGAGTGAAAAAATATTAAGTTTAAATTTGGGTTCTTGAAAGATATTAGGCATTTTATAAAGCCCCCAAAAATGGGTAAAATTCATAGATTTCTCTCTTAAATATCTCAGAGCTCAGTTGTTCCCGGATAATAATTTTTTCACCAACTAATGTTTACTCTTTGCTTTAAATAATAGCCAAGTTCCAAGAAAATTCGTTATCCGGTTACCAAGTTACGATTTTTTATACTATAGCCTATCTTTATACCATTTATCTGCCTCACATTTTTATCAATATCTCGAAAATCCATCATTTATTCATCTTGAATTTTATACAAAATTGAGAACCTAACTAGCTAAACACATCCACCAAATTTCATCAAAATCGGAAAACGCGTTCTTAAGATATTGATTTTTGACCACCCTCTCCATACATTCGACGCACTGTGCGACCGATCGATTTCGACTGTCATCACTCACTTGTACGGATACGGAGAATTTTCAAGGAAATTTGAGACTGTAGGCAGAACATGGGAAAACTGGAGAGCCAAGAAATAGAGGTGTACGTTAAAAATTGTGTTATTGAATTAAAGTGATATTGATCGTAATTAGATTAGAGGATTTTTCTTTCTGCGAGCATTAAAGTTGCACTGTCGTTGAAGATGTGGTCTATAGTGAGGAAGAAAGCCTCTTAGAATCCACAGATGCTTACGTAATTTATCAGTGAGTAACCTGCCACATTCAATACATTTGCGATTGTTCCAGATATTGAAACTATTCTTAAATTCATAAACGCCCCACCAGTAGACCCATTACACAAGGCGCGGTGGAAAGTGGACGCCTGGAGCAAAGAAAATCAAACGAAAAGTCCTCATTTCCTGCATTTGCATGACGCGAGACGTTTTCAACAGAGTACGCGGATAACATGGTAAAGGTCTACACTGAAAAAAAAGGTGCCCTGAAACAATGAAATTGTTCATTAAAGTAATGAATATTTACACCGATATCCCACCGAAGACGGATTTCATCAGTCCAGTGAATCTGATTTTATCAAAACAACGAACAAAAATTTCATTAAAATCATGAAGAAATTCATAAAATTAATAACTTGTTCATTGATATAATTACTAAGTTCATCAATAAAAAAAAAAAAAAACTGGCGCAGGCCGACATCCAGCTTCATAAGTGTTGACGACATTTATTTTACCTCTGCTCTGAATAGTCATCAAAAATTACCAACCTACCTACAGTGGGAATCGATCCCGGGACCCTATGATTTGAAGACATGCGCCCTTCTTCTTCTTTTAGCGGTACAGAAAGGTGTCAACCGCTGTGTATCTATATGGATTCGATTTATAGTTCATCGTCGTTTTCGTCCGTTATCTCCGGGGACAAAAACGTGGCAGATTTGCCCATAGTGAGCGAGGGGTGAGATGAGTGGGTGCAGCTGGGCATTGAAACAAATGGGCATATGTTTTGTATATTTGGGTCTATGCGAGATAGATACGAATTGAGGCGTGAGCAGAAGCCTGACCGAAGTTGGGCTAAAGTCACTCTGGTGGCTCTCGGGAGCCTAATCTCCTCAGGCGAAATAGGTGGTGGGAGCGCTGAGATGACTCTGTTCGTACCTAAACTCGCAATAGACTGACTCACTTCCTCAGTGTGAATCATAGCAATGGCAGCCCGGTATGAATCTTCATCGAAAGGATCCCTTTTGTAACCCTGGACCTCTCTCTCAAGGTCACGAAGGCCATGTTTGATGTTGCGTGGAGGGGGAATTTTGTCCATAAGGTCACGGTTAGGATGATCCTCTCGATAACAACCTACTAAATATTGTTTTGTGCGTAGTCGATTGTGGTCACGTTATGAGCTGAAGTCATCATTTTCTCAAAGTGAAGCCCGAGAATTTTTGGATTTGCAACAGTAGGAACTGGTTTGTTGCCAATACGTACCCCAACCGGCCACCGACAATCACCTGAGGTCAAAGACGATTTGGACGCTGAGATGTTTAAATTTCTGCTAAGAAAAAAAGCTTCTAGTCGCGCTAAACATCTATTAATATCTACGCGCATGACTTCCCTATCCGCTCCCATGGCAAGCACAGTGCAGTCATCGGCATATGAGATAACTTCAATGCCTTCCGGAGGTGTTGGGAGGCTTGCTATGTAGATGTTAAACAAAGTGGGAGAGAGAACCCCACCCTGAGGAACACCTAATTAGATCTTTCTGAGTTTGAAACGACTGCCTCGACTTCCAGCTAGATAGTTGGCAATCCATCTTATCTCTTGTGTCGGAACATGCATGTTGAGGAGGTTTGCCAGAAGCATGGAGTGATTGACCATATCAAACGCATTGGATAGGTCAATCACCACCATGATGGTTCTATGGCATGGTGTATGCTGGTTTAGTCCGTCTCTTACACGTGTAGTGATCGCGTCCAGAGCGGTGGTCGTACTGTGCATTCTAGCTTCGCATGTGAAACGAGAGTGGGGTGGATGAGGGCTTCCAGCGCCTTTGCTACAGGTGACAGAATCGTAATCGGTCTGTAGGAAGTTCCTAGTTTGGCACTTTTCCCTGGTTTAAGGCATGGGACTATGCGACCTTGTTTCCAGATGTCGGGAATGGCAAGCGTAGACATTGACAAGTTAAAGACTGCGGTGAGATACTCAATGGCAGGAAGGTCGAGATGTTTGAGCATGGCCATTGAAATACCATCGGGTCCAAGGGCATTAGAGTTTTTTGCATTCTCAATGACTGTTTTAACCTGGTCCAGGTTGTAAATTGGTACGGAGTCAACATTTCGGTTGCGAATCCGTCTTCTAATTTTGCGCTTGAGGCCATCGGACTTGGGATGTTCAATAAATTGCTTATTGAACTGGCTCGCATACTGAAGAGGATTGCTTGTTTCTTTCTTGTCGCTGTATTTGGAAATTGAGCTCACAAATTCTGGGGTCACCAGGGTTAGCGCGCCTAATGTTGTCACGTTCATCGGCTAACCTTGCGGCACTTGTTGGAAAATTTGGACGAACCTTTGGAATGCGCCCTGCAGGAATGAACCGTGCCGCAGCTTTGGTAATGACACTCCTAATGTTCCGTTCGGCCTTATGTTTATTGGTGGGAGGGGGAATAGCGAAGAACTTTGATGGCGTGAATGTTTTGAAACCTTTCCAATCTGCTTTTTTGTGATTGACAAACGTTCGCTTTTCTGACTTGGTCAGGTCAGCTGGTTTGTCAATTCTGACTATGATTGGGAGGTGATCAGAGGGAAGACCAGTACGTGTTTCCCAGGAGGTCCCACTAATTAGGCTGGCACTGACAATTGTAATGTCTGAGGAGCTAATACAATTGTTTACATCACGGGTTGGCGAGTCTTCATTGAGGGTACAGTAATCTGATGCGTCTAGAGATTCGACGATAGCTTGACCCCTTGTATCGTTGTGAAGCGCGGAATGGCAGAGTTCATGATGGGCATTGAAGTCGCCAAGAATGATCCTGTGCTCTCTATTAAGAAGAGGACCAATGTTAAAATGGTAGTCTGTACAGCTAGAATGTGGTGAAACTGAGATGGCTTGCAACTCCGCCATACCGTCTGAATTCTGTCTCCACATGCAGGAATTTTTCGTCCATGGTGTCTCGATCCTTCTGCAAGAATTTGAGGGTGGCGTCAAGTAAAGAGGTTTGTCTGTCGAGTAAACGGGATAGCTGGTCTTTCGTCAATTGTTTCCGCAAGTTTGTCGGCGTATTTTTCATCCAAAATTCCAAAGCGTGCGTTGGCGATGTTTCTAACAAAGTTCATGGCACCTCGCGTTCGTCTATTCCTTCTGGGTTGGATTAGCTGATTGTCGTTTACAATTTCTGTCCATACCTTTTCGTATTGTTTAGTGAAGCCTTGGCATAGCTTAGCGTCAGTCGCATTGACCGTGGAGCAGAGATTACGAATTCGATTCGTGCCAATAGCGCCTTAACCCATTAGTGCCCATCTTTTGAAATATCATACGTAAACAAAGATTAGCTTTAAGTTTACATTTTGCCCTGCCACTTAAATTATTGTAAAATAATTCAAATTGGATCCATAGTTTGGAGTGTTTAGCATCAGAGAAAATTATCCTTTAGTCCTGTTTTTTTTTGTGGCAAAATGCTAGTTTGAGAGAGTGGCGCAAATAAAAAACGGTTTGAATTTTTCTCAAAATTAGCAACCTACAAGTTTCCGCCCTGATATCCACGCTTGTGTAAATATTATTTTTGATATTGATCGTTGAAATAAGTCTAAGGTTCCTGTAAAATATATGGAAAGTCCTTTAAAAGTTTTCTTGCGCATTACAGCTTCTATACTATCCTTCACATTTCGTGTATGAAATATCATTGTGACCGCGAAAGTTAAAATGGGGCTATCTGGTTAAAACAAACAAGCGAGTAAACGACCGATAAAGAAATCAAGTCGGTGCATTGTCTTTAATTGATTTGTCGTGATCTGATTTCTATGAAACTTGGTATCTATATACAGGGTGTCCCGCATTGGGTGGTCAATACTGTAAGGGTTGATAGCGCAATTTGTTTCAGGAAGAAAATTAGCAATATAATCGGAAATTTTTTTACCGTTAACTTGTTATCGCTCTTTTTGTGAAAGTCATCGAAAATCATGACTTGTCATGCAAAATCATAATTTGCAGCCCTCCTGATGACTTAATCCAAGATTTGATTTCAGTTTCAGAAACTACATAAAATTTCACAAAAACTGAAGTTTTTCCTGTTGCCAACATTATCGCGACTTCCAAGATACAGTTACTTAAACTTAATAGAAATTTTAAAATAGATTTTTCATCAAAAACTCAAGCAGTAATTTCATAACGGTGCTTTATACGTACAACTCTGCAAAGTTGATAAAAGTTGCTTCAACATGTTAACTTTCCAACGGTATATCACGTTTCATATTTACATTGCGGCATTTTGGAATTACACATATTGGGTGTAAAAAAACAAGCTAATTATTTTCTTGTCGGATTATTCAGACTGAAATTTTATTAATTTATTTTTTATATTTTACTATTGCAATTTGGAAAATTTGTTAAATAAAAATGAAAATAAAGTTTTAAATATGAGAAAGAACCAATAAACTAAAAATATTAACTAACGATTAAATGGGTCTGTGTGATGAATTTGAATAATGCTGCTGGAATCGGCCTCCTCCATTTTGTATGCAGACTCGACACCTTCGGCGCATGGATGAAACGTTCCGAAGGATTTCAGGAGGGGTTTCCTTTATGTTGTCACAAGCGTCATTAATTCGCTGCAGCAGCTGTTCCCGGGAGGTAATCGGCTCGGAATAGATATTGTTTTTCTTAAGTTACCCCATAAATAAAAATATAGGCGAATAAAGTCGGGACTTCTCGCAGGCCACGCAACTGTCCCAAATCTGCCAATCCACTTTCCGGGAAATTCGTATTCCAAATATTCTTTTATAGATCTCGTATTATGAGCGAGGCACCCGTCTATCTGCCATAAATAGCAAAGATTAAAATTTAACTGTTATAAGTACCGTTGCATTTGCCAAAACATGTAAGAAATTTCAAATATGTTGCAGTTCTGGTAAAAATAATGTAGCGAGATTCTATCCCGAATTATGATAGCCTTTGTTTGTCTTTTTTCGAGTAAAGGGAAAATTGTTAGCGATTTCACCGAAGCCTTGTTTTTTACCATTCAATGAGTGTTTCCCTAAAATTCTGCAATGTAAATATAAAAAGTGATATACCGTTGGAAAGCCAACATATTGAAGCAACTTTTATCAACCTTGCAGAGTTGTACGTATAAAGCACCGTTATGAAATTACTGTTTAAATTTTCGATGAAAAATCTATTTTGAAATTTCTATTAAGTTTGAGTAACTGTATCTTGGAAGTCGCGATAATGTTGGCAAAAGGAAAAACTTCAGTTTTTGTGAAATTTTATGTAGTTTCTGAAACTGAAATCAAATCTTGGATTAAGTCATCAGGAGGGCTGCAAATTATGATTTTGCATGACAAGTCACGATTTTCGATGACTTTCACAAAAAGAGTGATAACAAGGTAACGGTAAAAAAAATTCCGATTGTATTGCTAATTTTCTTCCTGAAACAAATTGCGCTATCAACCCTTACAGTATTGACCACCCAATGCGGGACACCCTGTATACTTTCGATGATCCTGACTTGGATACTGTTACCGGAAATGTGATTACCGGGTAAAATAACAGTAAATCCAAATGTAAATCAATTTAAATTAATTGTTCGACAAACATATCTTCAGCACTTTCTTGGCTATATTTTTTGATTGTTGATATGCAGGAAACATTGTTGACCACAAAAATGTTTTAGAGATTGCAATGTTGACCAGTGACTGGAATAACAGTAAATCATCCTGTAAAGATAATTGCTTGCCTTGATTCTCTTCGTGTGCTAATTTTATTAAAAGTTGTTATTTATCAGCAGGACACTTTATATCTAATAGTGCATACTAATCCCAGGGAATACCCGTAAGGACAAAAGGTCCTTTTTTGCTAAAGAAGTCCAATATGAGCAATATGGATAATAAAATACAAGACTTGGTGAGGCAAATGCCCCGAAATACTAATTGTACATTTTTGAAATCTTCGGAAAGGATCTTCTCTTCTGAAAAGGACATTTTTGGAAAATTGGTTGTGGATAGGCAAACGATAGGGACGGATTAGAAGAAGTCATTGAAATGGTTTTGAATATTTTTTGGCATTTGGGGACACCAGAATATCACTATATTCTAGTTCGAATCAAGAATATTTTTTTCGCATTATGTTTCCTTTGTTTTGGATTGCGATTTCTATGATATTTACGTCAATAGTCTACTACCGGTACATCAAATATTGCCGTCTATATCTGATTTTACAGCTGACTGACATAAGTCAGGATCTTCCTTTTCCCCTCTGTGAAAAGAACTCTATCACTTTATCATTATAGTCAGGCATATCAAAAATTTCAGCAGCGATAGTGCTGGTTCCTTGGTTAAGGTCACGGGCATGAGTCCCTGCTGACTCCTTGTCCTTGGGTCGGTGGGCTCTTTTTCAATAGCTAACCACTTCTGCACCTGGTGGTATGTCCTGGACGAATGTTGGGCAGTATTTTCTGCGCAATGCCTCTGAAACACAACCTACCGTAGCAAACCAGATTTTTCCCCATATCGGTTTTTCAGATAAGTTTCAACAGCTCTCACTAATAGAAAATTTGCATTCCTCTCTATTTTCATCTAGGTATGCATAGATATGCAGCATACTAGGAGCTGGCATTGGAGCTAGACGCCCTTTTTTACCTCCACTCGCTGTGGGGAATAATTTACGTTGGTAGTGAATGAGGTACCTGCACTTCGCGTCAACGAGATCATTTATACATGAAAGACGTTTGATTTATCTGCTGTCCCCATTCACCAGCAATCTTTTGTTTCTACTGTAGGACAACATTCCGTCGAGAAAGCCTGTAGAAATTCTTCATTGATCTCTTCTCCGCATATAAAACAAATATCTCCCTGAGTGAATCACAAGCCACATCTGCACGACGGGCTGAGGCTTTAACATTATTTTCCGCAGTATACCTTTTCCCTCAATGTGTTATGTACCGTTACCTCATTCAATCTACGCAAAACTTGTTTGTTGTTGTGAAGCCCACGTTTCTCGATCACTTCGATTAGCATTTTTTTCACTTCCACTATCCTCAAGTGCACCGCGACACATGAAACAAACGCCTGGCGGGCAAATCTCCGACATTTCGCAAGGAACACTGCAATAATTTCGAAAAAAAAAAACAAATTTAAGTTTCAACAGCTTTTTCCGAACACGTTCGTTTCAACAACCGCACAGACTCAGATCAGACTGCATAGGATTACGTTATTTAACAACTGCCACTCGTATTAATATAAGAAGACAAAACAAATAATTATAATTTTAATAATTGATTGTCGTTATACCGTCTTGACACTTCTTATTTATTCTCTAGACTATTTATTGGCCACATGGATTACTTCATCAATGACTACTTCGATTTATTCTAATCTCGACACTCGACCATCTTGATAGTCATAGTTCCCTGATGACTCTACTGAGCTCCAACGGTTATTCCATGCATACATTCACGATTTTTGTTTTTTGCTTGATAGCTAGGGAAATACTGGTCCGACAGGCTTTCGCATTCGCTTAAATTAAAGCTAAGTGGCTGCTCTATCTCTTCGTACTTCGTGTCACTGACTTTCTCCGTATAACTCGCATTTAAGCCGATATTTAGCTCAAAAGATGACTAAAATTACAATTTACAAAAAAAAAACAATATTTAAAGTGCAGTATCATGGGGTCCTTTACATCTACAAAGCTGGGGTTACACTCGATTAAAAAAAGACTTTGTTAGCTTTAAAAATGCAGTGGACGACTTTCTTGTAGGAAGCATCTTTTAGAAATTACAAATCAAAATATGAAAAAAGTCCGAAAATTTTGAGGTTTATTTTAGGGTTAGCACAGGTTTTGCGAGTAGCAAACTTTTGTGTGAAGACTCAATACTTTTTGTTTTAATTAACGGAAATTTGAATAGACTATTAAAGTGAAAATTTTGAAATTTTAACTCTTTTAGTTTGGTTGGAAATCAGCCGAAACTGTGACGAGCAGTGTATATTACATGCATATTTGTTATTTATTTAAGTGTAATGATCTAGTGCCTTTTCTAAAAACAAATTAAAAAAGGAAAAAAAAATAATCTCTAGGCAACAATCAACTTTGTATCCAGGATAACTTATACTAGTGCGTTACATTGTATGTTATCCTCTAGTTATGCGTCCTCTCAACAGGACAAGAAAGTATTTATTGTATCGTATTTGGCTTGTTTACATATACATATTCTGTCCTCTTTGTCTAGGCTTGATATTATGCATACTCGTAGTATGTCATGCGAAGCAGAGCTAGTGTGTAAAACTACATGATCCTATCTCAAACCTACAGTATATCTGTCAAGAAGTTTTCTACTTTGTTCGCGACCACCGAACAGCATGTACATATTTGTCCACGGCCCGACAAATACACACAATCGACGAAGGACTTTATATTGTTCCACTGTGCCCAAGACTTTGCAGTAAATAAGAATCTTATCACAAATTCAATCCCAGCTATACATGCTTATATGTTTCGTACATAACGGTCGATGGATCATGCTTTGGTCATGCTTTTTGGTGACCCGCTGTAGGATAATCGCCATCGGTTCAATTCAATCGGAATAATGGTTCTAGAAGAGTAGTACTCTGGTCACACAAATATTAAGCTGAACCAAATACACCATAAATATAGGTATATAGCACCCCTAGATGCCATGTATAGTATGGATAGCAAAGGACCTTATTGAACGACTCTCTGAACAAGCAGAATTCTAGGATATTCCTTAGGCCAAACGTAAATTGCCAATGGGCTGAGTTATTTATGAGATCTGTTCTAAGCTCGTTGAGCATCCTACTTTCAAACCATAAATGTTTTGGCATTGTTCGTGTGCCTTTATACAAGAGAAGGCAGTCGTCGATATCCTGTATAGGGATTGTAATCTGGAACGAATATATAGAATGTGCTGGTGCATAATGTAGATGTTTGGCAAACTTATGGAATTGCGGTTCTTGGCTTACGAGTACCGAGTGGCATATTAGTACATACGTTAAACGATTTTTTTCGGGGGTTTCTTAAATCTTTCTCTTACAGTAATGGCTGCACGCATATGGTGTTTTTTTTCTTTCCATACAATATGGAATGTGTGAAAATGGTTAAAATAAAAATTGCAAATCATTTTTACCATTATGCATGTATATTGGTGTCCTGTCCTTTTATTTTATAGGAGTAAATCATTACGTTCACTGTTATTCCGGCTGTATATTTAATTTATCCTCTGTTTTATTTAAATTTGAAACACTGTGCTCTTTCGAAATGAAATTACATTCAAACCAAATTGGTACAGGCCCCAATCGTCAGTAAGAGGATTACAGGATTATCAAAATTCCATTAACCACCACCATAATTTGAACTGATTAAGGTCAAAATGATTGCTGAAATAAAATAAATTTCGTATTTATTTAGGATCGTTTTGTTTTGGGAGCTAAGTTGTAATGATTGAGTTTTTCCTTCTCAGAAAAAGAAAGCATTAAGCCATGGCCTTGTACCGAATAATTGTTTCAACTTATGTCAAAGCAGAAAATTCATTCAGGATTTGCGACGTGTTGAAATATGTATTGAAGCTACTACAAAAACGGAGTTTTCATTCATTTTTCGGTATTACCAGCGCCAAAGAGAATTTAATGCATAGAGCGCTAACTCCATACAAGCAATTTTTCTTAACAAAAGAATTGCAAGAGCGTGACGACAATACTACAAGTAGGCAATCGCGTAATTAAAAGTGCGAAAGAAAATCTCTGATTTCCAAAGAATATGTTTGTACTTGTACCTCTTTCCGAAAAAATGTTTGTATGAGTATAGATATTATCTCTCCGTTGAATATGTGTGCGAGAATTTTATTCTATTGTTGCAGGTTGAGAGCATTGCAAAATAATGGGCCTGTCTACACGCGAACAAGAAGAAGAGATTCGCGAGGAGCAAGCTATAAAAACCTGTTTTTTGTTTTTATTCCACGTTTAGACAAACCCAATGTGTTTTGAATGACAGCCGAGTGGTCACGAAGTGGACACTGGATTTCACATACTAATTTATAACATAAGATGTAAATACATATACACTTGCCGGATCTTACAAATACACTGCGTGACACCCGCAAATAAACAACTGTGAAAAAACTGCGCGTTCCACTAAATTTTGTTCAATTCACATTCGCGAAATTTGTAAACAATTTGTAAACAATTTGTCGGCTCCGCTCATGTCAGTTGAATGAAAATTGAGCAAAAATTACAGCCGACCGTTCATGAAGTGTACTCTAAACTACAACTTGCACTTTATGATATAAAATGTCAAAAAACCCACTTGCACACCATTTCAAATGCATTTGCGTACATCTAGGAAAAAATAGAATAGAAGTAAATAGTATTTACCACTTTACATCCTGTAGGTTTTACTTGAAAAATTTGACAGGAAATGATTCGGCAATCATCGTGTAATCAACACGGTAGTTCTCAGATTTCATTCATCTTAGTCCAGTCAAAATATGTATCCCAATTCAGGCATCCAAATAGAAAAAAATAGAATAAGGCTAATTTTTGTTATTTTTGAATTAGCGGGCTCTCAGGAAGCTAGAACGGATCTGGCTAAAAAAAAATTGATCGGAAAGGTCCAAAAAAGCACAAAAAAGGATACTCCTTAATCCTTGACCGGAGGTCAGCATGCAGGGTATCAAACCAAAGGGAACGTCGAGTACATATCCGGTTTTTGTTTTCAGTTTCAAGGACCTTTAACGAAATTAGTCGAACTCAAATGGAAAATTAGCGAATTATGGTGTTTCCCGTGGATCTTCCAAAGCCATAACTACGAGAATAATTCACTACATTTCTCACTTTTCAAAATCGATAATACCTTATGATTCTACCATTCAATTCTAAGATAAAATTAATCGCAAAGCTTTGAAAAAGGACATAAAAGGACACTTATTAAATACCTTGACCAACGTGGGCATGTGGGGTGTCATATCAAAGAAGACGTCGAGTACATTCCATATCCGGTGTTTGTTGCCTGTTTCAAGGACACTAAATGGAATAATTCAGGCTTACATGGAAAATTACGGCTTTGGAAAGATACAGATACGGGAAACACGAAAATTTTTCAGTTGAGCCCAATTTTCTCCTTTAGGAGTCCCTAAAATAAGTAACAAACGCCGGATATGGAATCTACTCGACGTCCTCTTTGATATGGCACCCCGCATTCCCAAGTTCGATCGAGGTGTGTAATTAGTGTCCTTTTGTGTCCTTTTTTAGAACTTTCCGATCAATTTTTTTCTTAGCAAATTTAATGGTAGAACCTTCAGATTCTGAAAAGTCAGAAAAGTACTGAGAACTTGAACTATTCTCGTGGTTGTGGCTTTGGAAAGATACACAGGAAACACGATAATTTTCTATTTAAAAGGAAACAGGAAACGGACACAGGATATGTAATGTACTCGAAGTCCCCTTTGATATGATACCCCGCATGCTGACCTCCGTTCAAGGGTTAAGGAGTATCCTTTTTTGCCTTTTTGGGACCTTTCCGACCAATTTTTTTTTAGCAAAATGTGTTTTAGACTCCTGGAAACCCACTGAATCAAAAACAACAAAAATTAGCCTTATCTATTTTTTATACCCTTCGCCCGTAGAGACAACGAAGGGTATATTAACTTTGTCATGAAGTTTGTAACGCATTGAAGGAAGCATCTAAGACCATATAATAAGTCTACATATATGATCAGCATAACATGGGGAGTCGATTGGGCGATGTCCGTCTGTCTGTCTGTCTGTTGCTACGCGTTTTACTCGGCCAATTCAAAAGCTATGAAGCTGAAATTTTGCACAAATGCTTCTTTTTGCTGCAGGCAGTTTTTATGTTTGAATCGGTAAAATCGGACCATGGGGTCATGGGGCTGCCATACAAACCTAACCCCCGCAATTTAGATTCTTCTGAGAAAAACTTTTTTATTTGTGCACCGATTTCAACCAAATTTCACACAAATATGTTTCTATTGATAACACAAAAATTATGTAAGAATATATCAAATCGGACCGTGCGGTCATGGGGCTGCCATACAAACCTAACCCCCCAAATTAGGTTCAACCAAATTCCACACAAATGTATTTCTATTGATGACAATCAGCATATGTGAGAATGGATCAAATCGTACCATGGGGTCATGGGGCAGCCATACAAACCTAACCCCCCAATTAAGGTTCTTCTAAGAAAAACTTTTTTATTTGTGCACCGATTTCAACCAAATTTCACACAAATGTGATTATATTGATAACACAAAACCTATGTAAGAATAGATCAAATCGGACCGTGGGGTCATGGGGCTGCCATACAAACCTAACCCCCTAAATTAGGTTCTTCTAACAAAAACTGTTTTATTTGTGCACCGAGTTCTACCAAATTCCACAAAAATGTATTTCTATTGATGACAATCAGCATATGTGAGAATGGATCAAATCGTACCATGGGGTCATGGGGCAGCCATACAAACCTAACCCCCCAATTAAGGTTCTTCTAAGAAAAACTTTTTTATTTGTGCACCGATTTCAACCAAATTTCACACAAATGTGATTATATTGATAACACAAAACCTATGTAAGAATGGATCAAATCGGACAATGGGGTCATGGGGCTGCCCCTGCCATACAAACCTAACCCCCTAAATTAGGTTCTTCTAACAAAAACTGTTTTATTTGTGCACCGATTTCTACCAAATTCCACAAAAATGTATTTCTTTTGATGACACAAAACCAGGGACGTAGCTAAGGGGGGGTATGGGGGGGTGTCTCACCCCCCTAACTTTTTCAATTTTCATCTGCAGTCGGCAAATTCGACCTCAGTAGGAATAAGTAGGATTGCGATTTTCGGCATTCATAAATTTACAAAAGAATACCTGTCGATGTTTAAGGAAAGTATGTAATTGAATGTACATACTTATTAACAGAGGTATTCGGCATAAAAACATAAATCTAATGTTTAAATTGAAAAATATAACTGATAATCTGCAAGCTCAGGACCTTAACATTATTGACGCCATGAAACTCATTCGTAATATATATATACAATAAAGTCTTTTAAAGATATTAACTAGGACAGCGAAATCAATGCGTTAATGCAAGCTCCATGATTTTCGCAAGAAAATTAGATTTTGAGCCTGAATCCGACTTCAGAAACAACACCGAACTAGTCGCGCTTCGAAAAAATTGGATGAATCATCTCAAACTACAGCCCAAATAGACAACATTTTACCGAAAAGAGTTCAAAATCTTTCTTGACGTTTTTATCTGAAAGTCCACAGAAGAATTGGAAAAAATAGCCAAACTGCTCCAACCATTTCAAGACATATTTCTTATTTTTATATTTCAAAGGAGATCCCTGAATGCCTTCTTGCTGAAATTCAGATTCTTCTTGATAACTGCTCCGAGTGTCAACATTTTGGGGAGATAGCGAGATAGGCTTTCAAACTAAGGATCGAAAGCTTGCAAGATTTTTTCAGCTTATTTTTACATGTCCAGTGACATCAGCATCTAGCGAACGATCAATTGATTATAATCAATAATTTAAGAACGTTAATGGGGGATGGACGTTCAAACAATTTGATGCTAATGTTGTCTGCGAAAGGATATTGTCGATAAGATGGATTTACATCGAATTTTGTAGCGATGGTACAAAGTTAAGTTACAACGGGTCACAACTTAACTGGTTGAATCACATATCTATATATTCATACAATCCTTCGTGTTTCTGTCTTTGTATTTTTCGATTTTCACATGAACACTCAAAAAATATATTATAATTAGAGGTACGGAAATTTCGGAAATAAAAACAGGAATTCCACATAAACTAATATTGGATATTAGAAACTTCGCTGAAATTTGCTTAAAAACCTAGTTTTGTAAATTTTCTTGTCGTTATTTTAATTTTCTATAACTCTAGAAATTCTGTAGATTCACAGTTAAACTTTTCAAAACTCACTCGCGTTGCAAAAAAACGTCGCGAATTAATTATTCAGTTTGAAGTGTGTCTGCGAACTGCATCATACTCCGAATTTAGACATCACACATATACTAGTCGTGGTCTTGTCGACTCAAGGAGTTACGATAACAGTAAAACGAGAAACTGCTAAGGCATTTGCCGCTAATATCGTTACGTTTTTATCTTTGCAAAGTTCATTTCAATTTTAGGGCCCGCCGAACCACGAAAAAAACTCTCCCGAAAAAATCGCATTGCAGAAAATAAGTTCATTCATCAAACCTCCAACTAAAGTGCTTCCTCGGTGTTCGGCAAGCCATCGTGCTCGTGATTCAGCGAACTCTCTGGTTTTAACAATTTTTCTATAGTTATTAACGGAAAACCTCTGAAAAAAACCTGTGATGAGAAATTATCTTCAATAATTGACATTGACCAAAAAACCTTTTTTGTAGAAAAAGTCCAAATTAGAACATTTCGCATAAATTAGAATTTTTGGCCGAAATTCGCATCTATTTCGTTAAAATGAAATTTTCGTACCTCTATACATATAATTGGTGAATTTTCAAATGTAGTCGGCAAAATTTACTATTCACCCCCCCAACAAATGTTTGCTCGGTACGTCCCTGCACAAAACATATGTTAGAATGGATCAAATCGGAGCATAGGGTCATGGGGCTGCCATACAAACCCAACTTCCCATTTTGTTTCTTCTAAGAAACATTTTTTACACCAATTTCAAAAAACCTTGAATTAATGTGTCTTAATCAAAGCAACAAAAAAGGTCAAAAGAAATGGGATCGAACTATGGGGCCATGCTCCCGCATACCGCAATATTTATTTATTTGGATAGGAGGGGGGTAGGTACGCCCGAACAAACTTTTAGCCCGGAGGAGAGCGAAGGGTATCCAAATTTCGGCCGCGCCCGAAATTAGCCTCGGTCTCGTTTCTATTTGGATGCCTGAATTGGGATACATATTTTGACTGGACTAAGATGAATGAAATTTGAGAACAAATCTGACAATTTCGTGTACCCTGTAGTATGCCTATAGTATACCTACGTGTGAACAAATTTCACACATAGGTACTCTCTGGATGCGACCTTTTTTATATGGAGTGACAGTTCTATTAGTTATTGTTTAATGGTATTACTATTTCAAGAAGCATTATTTATAAATATATATACAGTGGAACCTCCCTAAATTGACCATTCTGTAAAATTACCACCTCTTTAAATTGACCATCTCTTTTCCGCCCTTGTACATTCAACGTTACGTTAAACAAGTATCTGTGTGTTGACCACTCTTTCTATATTGACCGAAAATTGTCCGCTCTTGTTTGGTCAACTTATCGAGGTCTTACTGTATATATATATACATACCAACGTTAAAAAATTTCGAAGATTGCCATAGAGTTTATTTTAAGAAATTGCATATTCACGACCATGCACAGAATTTGGCTAAAAGGTATCTCTATCCTGTGTGGTAATGCATCATAGCTTTCATCTTATTAAACTGACAAATCATCGTGTCATAAATTGGCCGCCCAATGTCGGGACGGCGACAGCCCATAAACGCCTCTGTAGCCGATCCGACCGTCCATTCTCTTTCGTTTTCTTGGAAACCGTAGGAGCCGGATCAAATAGCAAACAGTTTTTTTTTTTCAAAACAATAATCGTAGGAAAGGTTAATCTCTGGAGCGTAGGACCAGACCAAATAAATTGCCTTTTGATTAAGACGCCCGAATGGAAGCTATCCCAGCATCATAACTTTCATCAGGAGCCCACGCCAAAGAAGAGTTTGCTATCGTCCTATCGTCATACTTTCCGTTATCATCATCATCATCGAGCCATCATCGTTGAATAGCTCGCGAATTCACCCTAAAACCTAACCTATCCTTAGGTATTATGTCCGCGTTACCGTTTCAATCCTCCCGTAAATGAAAAAAAGGAGAGGGAAAACTTTTGAAAACCTCTCGATTATTCCACGTGCTTCTCTGCCTCGATTCATCCCTCAAGTTTTCTTTCAACGATATATTCTTTCGCTGGAAGTGAAATTATCGCAGGTATGGTGGTATGCGGATGCTTATCGGATTTATGTGCGAGTTTTTCTTTCTTTCCAATTTTTGAGCTTCACTGCCCGACTCTATTTTTAACTTGCACGAAAATGAAAGCGAGAAGGGTAGGTCGGTTTGGGTTTTAAGGGTCGCTGGAATGATGGCTTTGGCTATATGGCTACAGCAGCTTGAAGTGCTTAGAAAAGCAACAACATTTGGAATTCTTGGGAAAGTATAATAAGATACTTTCCCAATTTTTTTTCTACTTCATCTAATATATTGTGTACTGACGAAAACTTTTATCATAATTGAGAGTTCCCTGTCTCTCGGTTCGTTTGCTTCGATATGTTTTGTTGCGAGAGGGTATTTCCTGCGAGTTTAGAACGAAAAAGGTATTATGGGGCAGGCTTAGTGGCGGCGCGGATGTATCGGATGTTACAAGTTTGGGTAATTGTTGATATTCGGCAGAGGACAACTTGTTTAATAAAATTTTAATGAGGATCGTTAAAGGTTACGCGTAAAGTTGCATTTCGAGTTTAAATTAAATAAGAAACAAGTTTGTTTTAGCTTCAGAGATTGAGCACTGTAAATATTCTTTACCAGATGTGAATGTTATCCTTATGGAAAACGCTAACGACGCTGAGGCCATGCGGTATTTAACGGTAGACATCGAATCGAGATAATGACTGACGGATGGCATACCTTTAATCTTCAGGCTTCAGCAGTGCACACTGTAGGAGGGGTAAGCCGGGGCAGCAATTCGACTAGCTCATGGAAAGAAAACTACAAGAAAGCTGAAACGTGAAACTCATGTTCGGTGTAAAAATTAAGACACTTGTAAATTAGTGATACATAGTTTGATGGCAAACCAGTATTTGTTTTTTTTTTTTAATTTCTACTGAAGAAAGACAAGCTGAATGCAACGAAGAAAACTGACATCAACGTGTCAGACGCAGTGTTGTAGCCAAGAATATTATTATTCGTAGCCAACAATTAAAAATGTTACATCGAAATTTAAGAAAGGATAACCCAGGATAATTCCGATGATCACCGTTTACTGTTCCAGAGTTCCAGTGATTTGGAATCCAGACAAAATGTATCCTGTCTTTCACTATTTTTTTTCTCAAGTTGCCTTGCAACCTACAACGGTACCCCAAAAAAACGGACACTTTTTCCGACCTAATACTCATATATCCCCCCAATGAAAGGATTCGTGGTCTTTTTCCTAGTTTTATCCCCTTTCTTCTGGTACTACATACCCAACACTTTCCCCCGGAAAATGTAATATTTCGCTGGTTTCATCCAGTTCTGAAAACGGAGCTGGAGAATGGAGGTAACTATGGCGAAAAGGACTTCATATCCTCTCATTGGGAGTTGAGACCTTTCGATTGACATTAATTTCAGTAGGCGTTAGGAAACTGTAATTTCGGTATGGTTCCATATCAATGAAGTACTGAAAACTGTCAATTTGGGGAAGTGTAGTGGGAAAACGGAAAAAGCAAGGACAAGGAGTTCAGCTTTTTCCTAAGGGTCAAAACTTTTCGTTAGAATAGGATATTATAAACGAGACCGAGGCTAATTTCGGGCGCGTCCGAAATTTGAATACCCGTCCCACATGAATGAAACTGAAGGTTTATTTGTGTTAATAATTTCTACCACAACCTTACTACGTGTTCCGATTCCGTCTGTTCCTGGATATATTTTGAGACTTTACAAGCAACACACTATGCGCGAAGTGTAATTAAGTTTGTTTAAAAGAAAAACGTTTTTCTTAGAAGAATTTATTTTTCGGGGGGTTTGTTTGTATGACAGTCCTATGACGTAGTATTTCGTTTTCATTCGTTCCTAGATATGTTTTGAGGCTTTATTAAGGACACACTTGAGTGAAGTTTGGTTAAAAGAATATTTTTTTAGAAGGACCCAATTTGCCGGTCTTGGTTTGTAAGACGTAGTGTTTTGATTCCATCTGTTCCTGGATATGTTTTGAGGATTTACTAGGAACACATTTGGGTGAAGTTTGGTTAAGATTGGTTTAAAAAGAAAAAAGTTTTTCTTAGAAGAACCTAATTTTTGGTGGTTGGTTTGTATGACAGCCCTATGACATACACTGTAAAAAAAATTTACTCCAATAATAGGAGGAAACTTTTTTTCCTTCTATTATAGTAGTAAATTTACACCATGATATGAGCGAGAGTAATTTTACACTTTACGGTGTAAATATTTACTACAAAATTACTCACATAAATAAGTAAACTTACTCTTAGAATTATGTAAATTTAAATCAGAAATAAGCAAATTTGCACTGGAACAACTGTAAATTTACACCGGCGAAAATGTAAATTTACATCTGGGTTTATGTAATTAATTAATAATATTTACGGCAGCCGGTTCTTCGATTTTAATCGTCTTGGAGCTAGTCGTTATTCCAACGGCCAAGAGCTGGCACACCCCCTTCGGTTCAACATCAAAAAACGCTATAACAATAACAATAATATGATGCTCACACGAAAGCACTTCGGACGGAACAGACTATGTGCACACAGAACAAGCCACTTGACAGATACAGCAAAATGCAATAATTCACAAAAGTATTGTAGCACACTCAGTTTTACCCAAATGTAGGTGTAATTTTCACACCAAAATCGCAATATTACATGAAAATTACACAAAAATAAAGTAATGGCACATCTTCACACCAAATGTGGTGTAAAATTACACCAAAATAGAGAAATATTAAAAAATCTGTGTAATATTACACTATTTTGTGGGTTTACTAGAAATTTGGTTGAAAAATAAACGTTTACTGTAATTTTGCTAGAAAAAAGGTGTAAAATTCAACGAATTTTCGATGTAAAATTCAACCTTGTTTTTACAGTGTAGTTTTCCGATTCTATCCGTTCCTGGATATGTTTTTGGGCTTTACTAGGAACAGACTTGGATGAAGTTTGGTTAAGATTAGTCCATAAAGAAAAAAGTTTTTCTCAGAAGAACCTAATTTTGGATATTGGATTTCTATGGCAGCCCCATTACCCCATCGTCCGATTCCATTCGTTCCGACATATATGCAGCGTACACTAAGAAGAAACTTGTGTACACAATTTCAGCCCGATAGCCTTACAACTGAGGGACTAGTTTGTATTGAAACAGACTGACAGACAGACAGACGGACATCGCTCAATCGATTTCTCTGGTCACACTGATCAATAATATATATACTTTTCATAGTCGGAGGTGCTTCCTTCTGTGCGTTGCAAACTTCATGACAAAGTTTATATAACCTTTCACATAGTGACGGGTATAAAAATTATGGCAGGAAAAGTGTCCGTAACCGACACCCATTGTATGTACTCATCAATACTAATTATATCGAAGGTACAGGCAGCACCTTAGTATGTGTATTTAGTAGTATATTTATTAGTATTTAGAGTATAGAGTATTTCGGTTCGTATTGGCAATGTATACTCAGCCAAACCAGATACGCACCAAATACCTAATTTTGAGCTTTTTTTCGGATTGCGCGTGTTTAAAACATTTTTTATAGGAACTCGATATTTAGAGCGAGCAAAGTAACCGAAGAAATGCATTGTGTCATAGCCTTAGCTAATTCTAAAACCTTCAGCAAACTAATGAATTTTTAAGGAACCGGAGCGTGAGCTGAAGCATATGTTTGGTTTATGCAGAGTCAGGGTTGGCATAGCCTGGTTCTATCTCAGTAGAGGCACATTTCCAGATAATGAATTTCTGTTATCTCAGTAGCATTTCACACTATGAGATGTGTCCTGCTCAAACTGACAACTCTTTTACTTTTAAGGGCGAAAGCGGTCCTTATCTTAGATTACCTTGGATATTATTCCAGTAATGCAATACATATTTCGTCGGTTGAATATTTAGTTCTAGCACAACATAGACCGGATTAGGAACAAATAGCAAATATATGTATTTCTGGGTCAGATTCAAATTTAAATTCTAGCAAATAACATCCTGCCTGATGCAATTAAATCTACTGATACTATATGAACCCTTTCAAATAGAAAAAAAAATCATAGGGGCGGGAATTTGTCGTCTTAGCCGGGCGGCATAAGGGCTAGAGGGGGCGCTGGGTTCCAGGATGTTTTAAATGCCCCTCCAGTTTCGCCTCCCGGGTCCCTAGGTCGCATCAAATTGGTTTAGTATCCCCTACTGTTACACTACAAATTAGGTTCTTCTAAAAAAAATTGTTTTTATTTGGGCACCAATTTCAACCAAAAGTCATACAAATGTGTTTCTATTGATACCACAAAACATATGTAAAAATGGATTGAATGGGGCCTTGGGGTCATTGGCTGCCCCAGTTTTGGTTCTTCTAAGAAACATTTTTTACACCAATTTCAAAAAACCTTGAATTAATGTGTCTTAATCAAAGCAACAAAAAAGGTCAAAAGAAATGGGATCGAACTATGGGGCCATGCTCCCGCATACCGCAATATTTATTTATTTGGATAGGAGGGGGGTAGGTACGCCCGAACAAACTTTTAGCCCGGAGGAGAGCGAAGGGTATCCAAATTTCGGCCGCGCCCGAAATTAGCCTCGGTCTCGTTTCTATTTGGATGCCTGAATTGGGATACATATTTTGACTGGACTAAGATGAATGAAATTTGAGAACAAATCTGACAATTTCGTGTACCCTGTAGTATGCCTATAGTATACCTACGTGTGAACAAATTTCACACATAGGTACTCTCTGGATGCGACCTTTTTTATATGGAGTGACAGTTCTATTAGTTATTGTTTAATGGTATTACTATTTCAAGAAGCATTATTTATAAATATATATACAGTGGAACCTCCCTAAATTGACCATTCTGTAAAATTACCACCTCTTTAAATTGACCATCTCTTTTCCGCCCTTGTACATTCAACGTTACGTTAAACAAGTATCTGTGTGTTGACCACTCTTTCTATATTGACCGAAAATTGTCCGCTCTTGTTTGGTCAACTTATCGAGGTCTTACTGTATATATATATACATACCAACGTTAAAAAATTTCGAAGATTGCCATAGAGTTTATTTTAAGAAATTGCATATTCACGACCATGCACAGAATTTGGCTAAAAGGTATCTCTATCCTGTGTGGTAATGCATCATAGCTTTCATCTTATTAAACTGACAAATCATCGTGTCATAAATTGGCCGCCCAATGTCGGGACGGCGACAGCCCATAAACGCCTCTGTAGCCGATCCGACCGTCCATTCTCTTTCGTTTTCTTGGAAACCGTAGGAGCCGGATCAAATAGCAAACAGTTTTTTTTTTTCAAAACAATAATCGTAGGAAAGGTTAATCTCTGGAGCGTAGGACCAGACCAAATAAATTGCCTTTTGATTAAGACGCCCGAATGGAAGCTATCCCAGCATCATAACTTTCATCAGGAGCCCACGCCAAAGAAGAGTTTGCTATCGTCCTATCGTCATACTTTCCGTTATCATCATCATCATCGAGCCATCATCGTTGAATAGCTCGCGAATTCACCCTAAAACCTAACCTATCCTTAGGTATTATGTCCGCGTTACCGTTTCAATCCTCCCGTAAATGAAAAAAAGGAGAGGGAAAACTTTTGAAAACCTCTCGATTATTCCACGTGCTTCTCTGCCTCGATTCATCCCTCAAGTTTTCTTTCAACGATATATTCTTTCGCTGGAAGTGAAATTATCGCAGGTATGGTGGTATGCGGATGCTTATCGGATTTATGTGCGAGTTTTTCTTTCTTTCCAATTTTTGAGCTTCACTGCCCGACTCTATTTTTAACTTGCACGAAAATGAAAGCGAGAAGGGTAGGTCGGTTTGGGTTTTAAGGGTCGCTGGAATGATGGCTTTGGCTATATGGCTACAGCAGCTTGAAGTGCTTAGAAAAGCAACAACATTTGGAATTCTTGGGAAAGTATAATAAGATACTTTCCCAATTTTTTTTCTACTTCATCTAATATATTGTGTACTGACGAAAACTTTTATCATAATTGAGAGTTCCCTGTCTCTCGGTTCGTTTGCTTCGATATGTTTTGTTGCGAGAGGGTATTTCCTGCGAGTTTAGAACGAAAAAGGTATTATGGGGCAGGCTTAGTGGCGGCGCGGATGTATCGGATGTTACAAGTTTGGGTAATTGTTGATATTCGGCAGAGGACAACTTGTTTAATAAAATTTTAATGAGGATCGTTAAAGGTTACGCGTAAAGTTGCATTTCGAGTTTAAATTAAATAAGAAACAAGTTTGTTTTAGCTTCAGAGATTGAGCACTGTAAATATTCTTTACCAGATGTGAATGTTATCCTTATGGAAAACGCTAACGACGCTGAGGCCATGCGGTATTTAACGGTAGACATCGAATCGAGATAATGACTGACGGATGGCATACCTTTAATCTTCAGGCTTCAGCAGTGCACACTGTAGGAGGGGTAAGCCGGGGCAGCAATTCGACTAGCTCATGGAAAGAAAACTACAAGAAAGCTGAAACGTGAAACTCATGTTCGGTGTAAAAATTAAGACACTTGTAAATTAGTGATACATAGTTTGATGGCAAACCAGTATTTGTTTTTTTTTTTTAATTTCTACTGAAGAAAGACAAGCTGAATGCAACGAAGAAAACTGACATCAACGTGTCAGACGCAGTGTTGTAGCCAAGAATATTATTATTCGTAGCCAACAATTAAAAATGTTACATCGAAATTTAAGAAAGGATAACCCAGGATAATTCCGATGATCACCGTTTACTGTTCCAGAGTTCCAGTGATTTGGAATCCAGACAAAATGTATCCTGTCTTTCACTATTTTTTTTCTCAAGTTGCCTTGCAACCTACAACGGTACCCCAAAAAAACGGACACTTTTTCCGACCTAATACTCATATATCCCCCCAATGAAAGGATTCGTGGTCTTTTTCCTAGTTTTATCCCCTTTCTTCTGGTACTACATACCCAACACTTTCCCCCGGAAAATGTAATATTTCGCTGGTTTCATCCAGTTCTGAAAACGGAGCTGGAGAATGGAGGTAACTATGGCGAAAAGGACTTCATATCCTCTCATTGGGAGTTGAGACCTTTCGATTGACATTAATTTCAGTAGGCGTTAGGAAACTGTAATTTCGGTATGGTTCCATATCAATGAAGTACTGAAAACTGTCAATTTGGGGAAGTGTAGTGGGAAAACGGAAAAAGCAAGGACAAGGAGTTCAGCTTTTTCCTAAGGGTCAAAACTTTTCGTTAGAATAGGATATTATAAACGAGACCGAGGCTAATTTCGGGCGCGTCCGAAATTTGAATACCCGTCCCACATGAATGAAACTGAAGGTTTATTTGTGTTAATAATTTCTACCACAACCTTACTACGTGTTCCGATTCCGTCTGTTCCTGGATATATTTTGAGACTTTACAAGCAACACACTATGCGCGAAGTGTAATTAAGTTTGTTTAAAAGAAAAACGTTTTTCTTAGAAGAATTTATTTTTCGGGGGGTTTGTTTGTATGACAGTCCTATGACGTAGTATTTCGTTTTCATTCGTTCCTAGATATGTTTTGAGGCTTTATTAAGGACACACTTGAGTGAAGTTTGGTTAAAAGAATATTTTTTTAGAAGGACCCAATTTGCCGGTCTTGGTTTGTAAGACGTAGTGTTTTGATTCCATCTGTTCCTGGATATGTTTTGAGGATTTACTAGGAACACATTTGGGTGAAGTTTGGTTAAGATTGGTTTAAAAAGAAAAAAGTTTTTCTTAGAAGAACCTAATTTTTGGTGGTTGGTTTGTATGACAGCCCTATGACATACACTGTAAAAAAAATTTACTCCAATAATAGGAGGAAACTTTTTTTCCTTCTATTATAGTAGTAAATTTACACCATGATATGAGCGAGAGTAATTTTACACTTTACGGTGTAAATATTTACTACAAAATTACTCACATAAATAAGTAAACTTACTCTTAGAATTATGTAAATTTAAATCAGAAATAAGCAAATTTGCACTGGAACAACTGTAAATTTACACCGGCGAAAATGTAAATTTACATCTGGGTTTATGTAATTAATTAATAATATTTACGGCAGCCGGTTCTTCGATTTTAATCGTCTTGGAGCTAGTCGTTATTCCAACGGCCAAGAGCTGGCACACCCCCTTCGGTTCAACATCAAAAAACGCTATAACAATAACAATAATATGATGCTCACACGAAAGCACTTCGGACGGAACAGACTATGTGCACACAGAACAAGCCACTTGACAGATACAGCAAAATGCAATAATTCACAAAAGTATTGTAGCACACTCAGTTTTACCCAAATGTAGGTGTAATTTTCACACCAAAATCGCAATATTACATGAAAATTACACAAAAATAAAGTAATGGCACATCTTCACACCAAATGTGGTGTAAAATTACACCAAAATAGAGAAATATTAAAAAATCTGTGTAATATTACACTATTTTGTGGGTTTACTAGAAATTTGGTTGAAAAATAAACGTTTACTGTAATTTTGCTAGAAAAAAGGTGTAAAATTCAACGAATTTTCGATGTAAAATTCAACCTTGTTTTTACAGTGTAGTTTTCCGATTCTATCCGTTCCTGGATATGTTTTTGGGCTTTACTAGGAACAGACTTGGATGAAGTTTGGTTAAGATTAGTCCATAAAGAAAAAAGTTTTTCTCAGAAGAACCTAATTTTGGATATTGGATTTCTATGGCAGCCCCATTACCCCATCGTCCGATTCCATTCGTTCCGACATATATGCAGCGTACACTAAGAAGAAACTTGTGTACACAATTTCAGCCCGATAGCCTTACAACTGAGGGACTAGTTTGTATTGAAACAGACTGACAGACAGACAGACGGACATCGCTCAATCGATTTCTCTGGTCACACTGATCAATAATATATATACTTTTCATAGTCGGAGGTGCTTCCTTCTGTGCGTTGCAAACTTCATGACAAAGTTTATATAACCTTTCACATAGTGACGGGTATAAAAATTATGGCAGGAAAAGTGTCCGTAACCGACACCCATTGTATGTACTCATCAATACTAATTATATCGAAGGTACAGGCAGCACCTTAGTATGTGTATTTAGTAGTATATTTATTAGTATTTAGAGTATAGAGTATTTCGGTTCGTATTGGCAATGTATACTCAGCCAAACCAGATACGCACCAAATACCTAATTTTGAGCTTTTTTTCGGATTGCGCGTGTTTAAAACATTTTTTATAGGAACTCGATATTTAGAGCGAGCAAAGTAACCGAAGAAATGCATTGTGTCATAGCCTTAGCTAATTCTAAAACCTTCAGCAAACTAATGAATTTTTAAGGAACCGGAGCGTGAGCTGAAGCATATGTTTGGTTTATGCAGAGTCAGGGTTGGCATAGCCTGGTTCTATCTCAGTAGAGGCACATTTCCAGATAATGAATTTCTGTTATCTCAGTAGCATTTCACACTATGAGATGTGTCCTGCTCAAACTGACAACTCTTTTACTTTTAAGGGCGAAAGCGGTCCTTATCTTAGATTACCTTGGATATTATTCCAGTAATGCAATACATATTTCGTCGGTTGAATATTTAGTTCTAGCACAACATAGACCGGATTAGGAACAAATAGCAAATATATGTATTTCTGGGTCAGATTCAAATTTAAATTCTAGCAAATAACATCCTGCCTGATGCAATTAAATCTACTGATACTATATGAACCCTTTCAAATAGAAAAAAAAATCATAGGGGCGGGAATTTGTCGTCTTAGCCGGGCGGCATAAGGGCTAGAGGGGGCGCTGGGTTCCAGGATGTTTTAAATGCCCCTCCAGTTTCGCCTCCCGGGTCCCTAGGTCGCATCAAATTGGTTTAGTATCCCCTACTGTTACACTACAAATTAGGTTCTTCTAAAAAAAATTGTTTTTATTTGGGCACCAATTTCAACCAAAAGTCATACAAATGTGTTTCTATTGATACCACAAAACATATGTAAAAATGGATTGAATGGGGCCTTGGGGTCATTGGCTGCCCCAGTTTTGGTTCTTCTAAGAAACATTTTTCGCTACACCAATTTCACCAAACCTTTTATTAATGTGTCTTTATCGAAACAAAAAATGTTAAAACAAATGGAATAGTACTATGGGACCATATTCCCCTCGCTTCCCGCCAATAAAATTTTCTAAGAGATTTTTTTTATTTGCCCAATTATTCGAAGCAAACCTCACTCAAATATTGTTTTATCGATGCCATGGAACTTATGTGAAAACGGAAGGAAAAGAATGGAAGGATCCCGTCAGAAAGTTTAGCCTCCCCTAATAAAGTTTATCCTTTATAGGAAGCCTCTAAGCTCAAGCCTTACCATTCAATTGCGGCTCAGACGATCAGCTCTATACCTTATAGGTTTTGTTGTAGGTACACGTTAAGTTTTTGTTTGGAGCAATTTGGTTGGATATTATCCATCGCAATTTTTCTTGCTATTTTTTTTTTGGCTCACGTTCCTGTTCAGCAATTTTATATAGCGCTAGAATCTGGACCAACTGATCAGAATTCCGTGACAGCCAATATGTCGAAAGGGGACGAAGCTAGGGTAAATCAAAATGGCTTCTCTACAGGCTAAGCGTCGGCATGTGCTCGCTGTAGCTCTGAGTGTCCACAACTTCCATACAAATTTGCAGTTGCTGTTCTGTATAGAACAACTCCTGCCAATTGTGTATGGAAGTTGTGCTGTCTTGTTCTGCACTCAATCCATTACAACGAGCTATTAATTCTTATCCCCACGAAATACATTGATGACAAGCCCGGTGCGCGCGGTCTCAGCGGCTGCCTACGTCATCTCCCAGGTTTTTTTCAACACAGAAAAAAATCCGGTGTGAATTTTACTCCGAATTGGGTTGAATAAGGTCCTCCATTTGGATAAAATATTTTTTTATCCAAATGGATGAACACAAAAGAGTACTTCCAATTACACCAAAAGGAGTAATTCTATATATTTTTGGGATAAAAAAACACAATTTTCACATAAATGAGTTTTGTATAACTCTATAGGTTTTGGCGACATTTCAATAACCTCTTTACGCTCTAAAAGGCATAATAAATTACCTTCCTATAGTGGGATTCAATCCAGCAACTCCATGATTTGAAGACTAACCTAACCTAACTACTACACCACAAAGACTATATATGGGACGACGTTTGTAATTTACACCATATTTTACCTGGCACATTGTGCGGAATTAACACCATTTTATGTAAATATTAACACCATATAAACAAAAACTGATATAATTTCGGATAAAATTTATTATTTATCCAAACGAATTTTATTTTGAGTGTTTTATCTTAATGGATAAAATAAAAATTGTGTACTTGTGGACAGAGTTAAATAATTGTAGTTATGTATAAAAAATAACCCCATTTGGATAAATTTTGATTCGCACTGCCTGATTTTTTAGTGTGTATATGCAGCTTTCGGAGGCGCATATACCACGTGGTACATTTGGTTTAACCACGTGGTATCGCATGACATGGGTCAGCGGAGAAAGATACACTCATGTCAATACACTGACACAACACATGCTCGAAAACCTGCTCTGGCAGAGAATTCTCTCTTCAACAGTGTAATAAAAGAGAAATCGCATATATACGTGTGTCTGTCCGGTTGTATCTGTGAGATCAGGCGCGGATCAGACAACTGGGCCAAAAAAAGTGGAACCGATTTTGAGTATGCTAGACTGATCCTCAGACCCCACCTTATCTAGGCCACTGCGTGCATAGTCCTAATCAATGACAGCTTTTTTAATCTTGCATCTAAAACAGGACCAGTAGCAGTATAGGTCTTGTCCAAAAACTGATGCTACGCTACCGCAAACGGCCCCCTACAGTTAAACCACTACACTCCACTTCAGTACCCACGGCCACTTCGTAGAGGTTCTTCCTACACTTACCTTAATGAGGGTATGTAATTGAATTTTACCATCTTAACCCTCCGATGAATGACAGTTCCGATACCCATTGATGAACGACAAGGTCCCTGGGGACCTGTAACAAATTGTGTTCTTTTCGGCTCGTCATTTCGTTTTTTTAGTTAAATAAAGCCCACAGATGGTTCAAGTGTTAATGTTTATGGAAAAATAATACTTTTCGTTTTAAATTTTGTATTTTAGTTGAAATAAAAATAAAAATAAAAACGTATAAAAATCATATTATTTCGCTTCATTACGTTCAATATTTGGGGTTGATAACTGCTTAATTAGAAACTGCAAATGAGTTTTCTGGCCAATTACAATTAAAAAAATAAATAAATAACAGGCGCGTCAATCCAACATTGGACTAAGGCCGCAGGATGTGTTAGTGACATTCTATTTCCAAGATCTTATCTGCTTTTTTTTGAGGTCCGTCACGAGCTCGTGAGCTCGAAAAACACCATGGTTCAAGATGAGATTCGAACTCATGACCCTGTGCACCGAAGGTGTGCGCTCTAACCGCTAGACCAGCCAGACTTCAATTCATCGTGTGTAATGAAAGCGGCCAATGCTGCAATATCTAGCATGTTGAAGAACATTGGAAGTTGCCAACGATTTGTTGGCCGTTTACATGAATATGTTGATAGCATTTAGTCCATGGTATCCACTCCAGATTTGTTAGCATTGTAGTCCAGGATGACCATTGGCTTTCGCTTTGTTCCAGTATGTACTTCAGTAGTGTAGTGCATCCTTGACAAGAGAAATACTGATGCAGTTTTCTTTCTCATCAATGTTACCGCCACAACGATGAGAAGAAATTTTCGGCATAAATTGTGCGACCGGAGCTTATTTTTCAGTAAATTATAGGCAAAATTCTGGCCCTTATTAGTCTCTCGCTCTTGACATCGCACCTTCCCAGCTTAAATCATCTTTTCAAGGGGTAGAAAGGTTTCGAGTCACCAAACCACCATACCTTTAACCCATATTTATGTGGTTTTGACGGAATGTATTGAGTGAAGCGTGGGCGAGCCCTGCAGACTGCTAGGTGTACGCTAGGCATTTCACTGACTTGTGAAATTGGACAGTGACGAAGTCTGATCTATGTAGAAGGCACTAAACATACCGCGCCAATTTAACCTCCCCTGGAGATTGGTTTTTGGTGGAAATTACTTTGGTTCCACCGAGAGTCATTTTAGGTCAGACATAGATTAGTTGGTCATAGGTACTAGATTAATTTGTTGTTTCGTCTTATTAATTTTAAATACTCAGATAAAATATTGGACAAATTAGGAACAAATATTATAACAAAATAATTATATGTAAATATGACCTTTAAATCCATCAAACTAAGAACGAGGATGAGGGAACTTAAATAGGCGCTGTGTTGTCACTATCTGATATGTCTAATTCTCCGTAGTCAATACATATCCACCAGGCTACAAACTCACAATTTTCTAATTGATCCGCGAAATAACAGTGAATAGCTATAAACCACACCAAAGCCATTTGCCTAACGCACCATTTAATGGCTTGTCGTTTCTAAGCGCAAAATAAAGTTCATCCGTATGCATCATATGATGTCTCGCCCGATCCGACATAAAACGGACTGTGGAGGATTAAAATCGATAGTCTATATCTGTGTATGTACGAGTATGTCTCTCTGAATCATTTGGCCGATATGGAGCACTGAAGAGACACATATCCTTTTTTCAGCGAAATCAGTTCATAGAGCGCGCTATTCACATCATAGGGTTTAATGCTATAGCGCGACCTCAAACGCATATATTCTCGTATAGCTTGCGTCCAAAGTGACTGAATGGTATCCTTATTTTCCCCGGAGACGATATTGCTGCGCTCGGAGGAATCTCACTGAAGATTGCCAAGCGTAAAGAAAAAGGGGGCGTCGTATTGGAACGACCATTAAATCGAGAATAATGGCTTCATAAAACTCACATTTTATCGTTTCAATGTAAGAACATTTCAAGCGCTATATGTATATATTGTGACAGTATGCGGAACACTAATGAAGTTAACACACTAAAGGACGAGGAGATAACCGACGCCCGACACGTCACGTTCGGATTCTAAAGCATCGCTTAATATGTATGGGTTTAGCGAAACGTGTGATACAAATTGCAATTATGTCGCCAAGGTTCGAAAGTGTAATGGTATGTAGAAAGGGTGAGAGAAACTAAAGTTTGCTTTTATTAGTTAATTACATTTGGGTTGACTACAATACGTTGAGTGCTAAGTAGTTTGTGGCCCTTTCACAGAGCATAATTTAATTGTTGAGTTTTACAATATATTGCCGTAGAAATAGACATTAATAGGTCACGCATTCCTTCTTATTTATAGGGGATCCGCATTTGTTTTGTTTTTGGAAATAAACTCATAGAAATCTCCAAAGGAGCAACGGAACTCTAACCTGAAAATCAATTCGCGTGTTTTGTCTCTTAATAAAAAGGTAGGAACCCTATCCCTTTAAAGTTCAATCACATTTGTTTCGGCTGTGGAAAAATGGCGGTGTAACGCACTTACTTGGCAATACGATTTTTGAGTTCTATATATGTATCTAATTAAAAATTAATCCCCAAAATTCCCTATAAAACGATGCACGCTTTTCTTCGGATTGACAACTTCATACCAAAAGTGGGGATTATCTGCAGTGTAACCGATATCTCACGAAAACAACTGTGTTGTAAAAGGTTTCCGCCAAAGAAAAAGTCGTCAGCCGGAAAAAGGATTGATATAAATACAATCCCGCCAGAATACTCGCGTCTTGCCTCAATGATACGCATAATCAAAAGTGATTGAATTACTTAATAGCTTCCATCAAACCAGCGTGGTGCGGTAGCGGCACGCGTCAGAAATAATTTTTGAGCGGTAGACAACGCCGAATTCGTGTTATGGGTGAACCACGTACCGCTCCTGCGCTGGTTTGGTGGAGCAGCTTTTTTTCAACGCTTATTGCCAGAGTTACTGTAACATGAGCCTATCATAGTCTAATAGAGGGTAACCATTCTCAAACTACTTAAGGGCTATTTTTTGCTATCCTTCTAGGGGTATACTTTACCACTCTTCAAGCTTACGAGTAATTAAAATAAATTAATATTAAAGCGCCATTCACTATTGCAGACGCCGTTTATGGCTCAATATATGAAAATTATATTTACAGAAAGTGCTGCATTTCACGACAATTGCAATGAATGGAAACACATTGGGATTTCTCAATTTATTAAGCGTTTACTAAAGATTTAACACAAAAGAGTATCGTACGAATGCCGACGTCCTGTAAATACTGGGTCACCACATGAGCAACATGAGGCCGTGCATTATCCTGAATCAACTGGATATTATGCCCGATATCATCCGCGTAAAGTACCACTTTGACTGCAAGGATTTCATTGATGTAGCGATGTGAAGTCAATCCACGTGTACGGCTCGTTCGGTTCAATGAAAACTAATGCTGTATGTCTGGTTAGCTAGATGACGCCCCAGACCATTACAAATCCTCCTCCATAAGCAACAGATTCCGCGATGCAACAGTGAGAATAACGTTCTCCAGGGCGGCGATATACTCGCTGACGTCGATCACTGTGATATGGACTCACCCTGGTATCATCAGTGAAGAGTGCATAGCCCCACTCTTCTAACGTCCAATCCCTATGAATCTCGAGCGAATTCAAGTCGTTCTCGACGGTGAGCTGCCGTTAATTTTGGACCAAGTCTCCTTCTAACGGCATCTGCTGCTGATGTAGCCCTAGGTCTGCCCGTACCTAAACGGCGATTGACTGCTCCAGTCTCTAAGCATCGTCTGTAAACTTTTTGCACCGATAATAATCTGCCGATTATTCGAAGTCTTCGAGCGGCCTCACGTTACCCAAAGCCTGCTTGAAGTAGTGCTACAGCTTGAGTTGCTTTCTCAGGTGTCGTATTCATTATAGACTGACAAAAGTACAGTAAAATACACGCGTCAAAGCAAGCAATGAACAACAACTAAAGAAATGATAAGTAATATCCTATACCCTTATCGTAGAAGAAAATAGCGGTATGCGCGAACTCTAGTCAAAACAGAGGAAATTGTTAGCATTATGAAATTGTTAGCATTGGTGTATTGGCAATTCGAGTCTTGTTCCTGAGTTTCAGTTGTGGATGCTTTGATGCCAAGACTTGAATGCTGAATGATTAATGATACTGGTTGTTTGGCTTGCCTTTAACACTGTACAAGCCTGTTGAGTGGGGATACCGCATGCTGTTGATCGTTGTGCTGGTGGTGTACACTGTGTGCCAGCGGGACGTTTCTTAAGTGTAGGCTACATGCGGTGCTGTTGTGCTAGGCCTGTTATCAGCTGATTTGGTAAAAATGTATGGTGTGCGTTGTTTTTTATGGGGAAGCATTGGTTTTTTGCAAGGAAATTTTGCAACGGGTAAGTGCAACTTACGAATTACGTTGTCTTGCATTCGTTTTGCACTTAAGAATACGATTGTGTTTTTTTTCTCACGAATATTGATCCGATTTTTTCCTGTGCTCTGTACTTATGAGTTAAAAAATGCGGACCACTGTTAATTTAACAAACAAATAAAAATTGAAACGCACAAATACTAGTGCCTATCGACTGGATAAAACATGATACATACTATGAGTGGCAAATTTACTGACACACAAACAAAAAAATACACGCTCTGTGGCTCACTTGGTTGAGTCGCACTCTACGATACTAGTAATCTAAAAATACAAGAAAGAGTGGTAAATTATTACTAGAGCCCGGATTTTCGTGCAGTAAAAAATTGAAAAACGTACAGTAAAAATCCCGAAACGTGCAAAATCGTGCATTATAAATGAGTACGAAACCATAAAACTTTGGGAAAAGATACCAAAAATTCAGGAAATTGAGGGAAAAAAGTTTCGTCCCAATCGGGATGCGAACCTCCGACCTCCAGTCACAAGGTCAGCAGCTTAACATACTGAGCTATAGGCGTTTAGAGGTCTCAATGCAAACATTCCAATGTGACATTTCCGAAATTGAAAAACTCGATATTTCGCGCGCAGGGGGCTGTTCTCCTCCCATAGACAAAGTTCCGCGTAGTTCCCATAGAGCTGGTAAATTGCCATGCCAAAAATACTACAGACATGCACCGCAGTTAGTGTATAGAATGAAACGATAAGTCAAGACTCCCACAATTAGTTAATACTCGCACCCACGAAATTTAGGAACCACAATTAATACAATAATTTGATAATTTCTGGGAAAAAATTTTATGAAACACGGTTAAAAATGCAAATGTTCTTTTCATGCAAAAACCTTAATACATGCTATTTCGTGAAATGTATCCTAAAAAGTGCAATTTCGTGCATTGACGTGCAATTGCACGAGAAAAGTTTGGTATGCCAGTAAAAGTCTTCAGATTGATGTCAAATAACCAAAACCCGATGAGTTAGCTTAGTCCTTATAAATCGATATCTCCAAGGACCTTGATCATTACAAATAAAATTCGTAAATCAAATACTTCTGCACATCACTCGATTCTTAATTTATTGATGCTATAATAAGTCACTCTAAGCATGACCATTCACAAAAAATATTTTATTTTCCTATTTTGTAAATTTTCTTTCATACAAAATATATGAAGGTACAAATGTACCTTTGCCGCCGTTAAAGGGTGTAAGATTAATTTTGCTCCCTAACTTGGGGATGGGTAGTCACACATTTCTGAAATTTGGAATACATATTTTAAACTAAAATCTTAGAGATGTCAGAAAATTTCACACAGATCGAACCCATAGCAAAAAAGTTACGGTATTTTAAAAACGAAAAAGGTACACCTGTACCTATCCCGCTGGATGAGGGTTGGAAATTTCAACATCGATTTTGACATTGAATCATTTGCATTCTAATGAAAATTAAGTTCTGTTTTATTCAGCTTTGTTTGGCTATTAAACTTAATTATTTTTCCCCGTTGATACATTTTGGTATTTCACATACAAACAGCTTGCACAGTAAAATTTACTATTCTCGTGGAGCTAATAAAATTAAAACGGAATTTTATTACATTAAACTTTTTTTACTTAATTCATCATCAATGTGGCACGATAGCCCGACGTCGGGCCTTGGCCGCCTGAATCGTTGACCTCCAATTGTCGCGGTTACGTGACCTCGTCCTCCAGTTTCGGAAGCCCAGCAGCTGGTGGGCGTCTTCACCTACGGAGTTCTCCCAGCGAGCTCTCGGTCGTCCACGCAACCTCGCTCCGTCAATTCGTTGTGCGTTCATCACTTTCTTTGGCATGCGATTATCGTCCATCCGTTGTACATGCCCCGCCCATTGCAAACGTTGAAGCTTCACGATTTTCGATACTTCCAGCTCATCGTACAATTGATACAACTCATGGTTGTACCGGATACGCCATTGGTCTCGCTCGCGAACGGCCCCGAAAATTCGCCGAAGGACCTTTCGTTCGAATCGGTCTAGCAAAATTTCGGAGGCTTGGGTGAGGGTCCATGTTTCGCAGCCATAACATAGCACGGGTCGGATGATCGTTTTGTACACGCGGAGCTTCGTGTTCCTGTGCGCAAGTTTCGAATTAATTATAGGGAGGACCGAGAAATATGTCTTATTGGCTAGTTGTATCCGTCGCTTAATTTTGTCGGTTTCGTTGGCGTCCTTTGATAAGTTACAACCCAGATAGTTGAAGTTGTCTACATACTCGATATTAAGGTCCCCCACTGTGATGCTTGAATTTGCTGGCGTCCTTGTTTTCGATTGCATCATGGCCTTTGTTTTGCTTTCGTTGATATGTAGTCCAACTTCCTTTGCGGCGTTATTGAGGTTATGCAGAAGGCTTTCTGCATCACCCAACCTTCGAGACATGATGTTGATATCGTCGGCATACGCTACTAATTGAGTCGACTAGATGAGTAGCGTTCCGCTGCTGTCCATATTCATGGCTCGGATTACATACTCCAAAGCAAGGTTGAAGAGCGTCGGCGCCAGCCCGTCGCCCTGCTTGAGTCCAGTACGAGTTTCAAATAGGTCAGTGAGTCGATTCTGCACTCTGACCTGCGAGACGGTATTAGTCATCGTCATCCTTGTGAGTCGCACTAACTTTGCCGGTATACCAAAATTCAGCATAATGTTGTACAGTACACTTCGATCGATACTGTCGTA
Organism: Microchrysa polita; assembly: GCA_949715475.1. NCBI lineage: Eukaryota > Metazoa > Arthropoda > Insecta > Diptera > Stratiomyidae > Microchrysa > Microchrysa polita. Next base: position 28,817,718 of record OX454416.1, read on the forward strand.
TGCCTGCTTGAAGTCGACAAAGATTTGGTATACGTCGATGTTATATTCCCAGCACTTTTGGAGTAGTAGCTTCACTGTGAAAAGCTGATCGGTCGTTGATCGACCAGGTCTGAAGCCGCCTTGATACTCGCCAATGATTCGTTCTGCGTACGGATTAATTCTCTTTTCAAGAATTTTAGATAATATCTTATAGGCCGTACAAACTAATGATATGCCCCTGTAATTCTCACACTTCAGCTTGGCACCCTTTTTGTGGATTGGGCAGATTATGCTTTTGCGCCAATCTTCGGGGATTTCCTCGTCGTTCCATATTTTCAGCAGTAGCACATGTATAGTATTGGTCAGGCACGTTCCACCATGCTTCAGCAGTTCTGCTGGGATCTCGTCAGCGTCGGGCGCTTTATTATTTTGAAGCGACTGTATGGCAAGACTCACCTCCTCTACTGTTGGGGGTAGAACGGGAGGGCCTGGTTCGGCTAACTGCTCAAGAGCTGGCTCCGCGGGGGATGTTGATGGTACATTGAGGAGCTCTTCAAAATGCGAGGCCCATCGTTTGTTGACGCTTTCGATGTCGCTGATGATGTTACCATCCTTGTCCTTACTTGTCTTGGGTTGATATCCGTTCTTAACATTATTTATAAGTTTGTACGCCTGTCTAATGTTCTTACTGGCTAATCTTTGGTTTATTTGCTGTAACTGCTCGTCAAAATGTTTGCGTTTCTTACGTCTAATTAACTTATTAGATACTCGCCGAAGCTCGTTATATCTTTCTTTCTTGGCTCGGGATGCGCGTTGTGTGTATTGGCGATAGGCTTCATTTTTCGCCTCAATCGAGGCCCTGCATTCGTCGTCGAACCAGTCTGCTCGTCTGCGCCGGCCTTTATAGCCCACGACCTCTTCTGCGATCCCCTTGATGCTGTCTTTGAGCTCCTCCCAGAACTCATGGATGCCTAAATTGTTGATGTCATCAAGCATGGGCGACAGTTTTTCCTCTAGTGCTGTTGTATACGCAGCCGCCGTGGCATCATCAATCAAATTGTCAACCTCGAAGATCTTGGCAGGGTTGATTCTCGTTAGGTGCACCGAAGAGATTCTGCACCTGTAGGTTGTCTTCACCAAATAGTGATCGGTGTCGCAGTTGGCTCCTCGATAGGATCGAACATCTAGGACATTAGAGGCCCATCTGTTGCTGATCAGTACGTGGTCGATCTGGTTCACGGTGTATTCATCTGGAGACTTCCAGGTCTGCTTGTGGATTCGTCGATGAGGGAAGCATGTAGAGCTTATTACCAGGTTTCTGCCGCTCGCGAAGTCGATAAGTCGCTGACCGTTGTTGTTGTTTTCGTCGTGGAGGCTATGACCTCCAGTAGTTCCCCTATGCCAGCTTTCATTTCCGACTTTGGCGTTAAAGTCTCCTAGCAGCAGCTTGACGTCGTTTGATGGAAGTGAGTCGAAGAGTGTTTCTAGGTTGTTGTAGAACTCGTCCTTAATCGCGTCTTCTTTTACTTCTGTAGGGGCATGCGCATTAATGAGCCAGAGATTAGCGAAACGGGTCTTAATGCGGATCGCACATAGCCGCTCGTTGATGGGTTTGAAGCCGATAACGTGGTCCTTGAGCTGCTTATTCACGATGAAAGCTACTCCAAACTCCTTGTTGCCCTCCTCTTTACCACTCGTAAAAATAGTGTGCGAATTGAGGTCGTTAATCTCGCTTTTGAGCCATTTAGTTTCCTGGATTGCAACTATGCTCAGCTTGTATTGTTCTACCTGATCCAGGAGGGCCCTTAAGGCCCCCGGTCTATTCAGGGAGCGTACATTCCAGGATCCGAAAGAGTAATCAGTTGTTCGTTTGCGGGGTCGTCGTTGTTTTGTATCCGTCCAATCCGAGGCTTTTGTTTCAGGTTTCTTGACTTGAAGTTTTTCTTAGGATGAGTTGTCGGCACATCGCTAAACCATGATAGGGTTTAATCGTTGAGTAAAGGCCATCATGGGCATGCCTCGAAGATGCTGCTTTAGTGGTTGACTTAAATGTTTTCTGTCACCTATCACGTTAAGTAACCTGAGACGCTGCAGATGTTAATGCAGCACTCAGGCGCAGCGGTTACTCGGATAATGCGGGAAAGTAACGCCCCGTAGAGAGACATAGGAATTGGCCGAAGTCCTTTTCCTATGAAACTCCTCCTGCATAGCTAAGGGTCCGCAGTTATGCCACAACTGAAGAAGATATAGGAATTAGCCGAAGCCTTTCAACCTTTATCTTCCCCCTTACTTAATTACCAAAACTGAAATATATTCCTTTTCCATTCAAATTACTGAACCATCCTCATGGAAAAGTCAAAAACTGACCCTGAACATCTGGATAACTACTATGATCTAAAAGGGATTGCAGATGCGATTGTTTCAGGCTAACATTATCAAAATGCCATGATCAATGGTATATTTCAAGGCTTTCTGATTTATTTCTATCCAAAGGTTTTACTTTGCAAGGGTGAATTTATTGGCGCTTTATCCTGTTTTCTAAGCAAAATTAGTTCCGATAACTTATGATTCGGTGCGGCGATCAGTGCAACATCATTTGTATTATAGGAGAATCTTACATTTGGATCTGTATGATATGCAAAAACATACTGTATCCTTACTATGCTTGCCTTTGGATACGCAGTCAAATAATTCGTATTTTTCCTAACATTAAAAAATTGAGTTTGCAGAATGCTTTTCTTTCCAAGGACAAGCAGTTACATCATAGCGAAGAACGTGACTGAAAATCATTGATGGCTTTGGAATGCTCTTTCCAGTTAACCGTAATCAAGCTTAGTTGTTGTTGTCTGTCTGTGTTGTTTTTGTTTAACCTTCTTTGTAAGAATCTTTTAATAATCCTGTTGTGTAACTCTACGAGTATATACGTATATGATGCGTAATTTTAACATTGTTCTTCGTGCAATTTTTATTTATCTTTTCTTCCTTCATACTCCTAAAACACTGAGAATTAGGTCCAATAGGTATGTGTTCTCCCTATTATAGTTGTGTCGATTAATTTTCCACTCATAGTATGGGGGAACTAATTTAATTATGTAAAACTAAGACTAACTATTCAGCCTAACATACACTTTTTGGACGCTTAATATTCTTCAATCTGAAATTATGTTTTTGTTTCTCTGAATCTGTCCGAAAACGGATAAGTGAAAAAAACGGATTAGTGCAATTTTTCTTGCTGCCGGAGACGATTGCACTTATCCGTTCTCGACTGTATTTAGCTTTCCCACATAACCCCACAAATGTGACACAATATAGGTATCAAAGCAAATTTCTTGCGCTGAACAATTTAACCTATATCCATCAGAATATGTAGAAAATGTAAGTCATATGCAATGAACCCATGAGACTTACTTCAAGTCGAAGCCTTTTTGATCTTGCATACCTTTATCCTTTCGGCCGGTCACGAACATAATAATACCAGTAAGAGTAACGCGAAATGGAACTTGTTTCGACTTAGGGAAAGTAAAGTTATATGAGAAATGGCTTTCTACAATAATTGTAAAATATTTTTTGAGTTAAAGAGGTATTCGACTGAGGGAAATTCGACCTAGAGGTTGCGTTTTATATCCAAAACTGACTGGAATGCCAAAGAAACCCTAAATTTGTTCAAGATAAAGATAAATTCTATTTAAGAAGGTTTCGACTTAGACTGTAAATACAATTTGTTCCTAATTATTTATACAATCGTCGATATCGTACCTGCCACAAGCAATTTAACTAACAACAACCCAACAGCATCAAATTAGATCCACCCAACCAAAAAGCAAATTTTCACATATTTCGTTCGTTCTACCGTGTCGCCTCATCCTCGTCGTCGTAGTCGTAATCCTGGCAAACTACAAAACACTTTTAAATAAATTTTCGCACCACCAAAAATCGGATTTGTGGTGAATTACCTCGGAAAATTGTGTATATTCGTACGTACGGTAAAACACATTCACTCTTCTGCACGGCGCGGCGCTCAATTCTTAATCGGAGGCACTTCACATTGCCAAGCGAGAACGCAAATAGCCTCAAACGATATAGCAAGTGTTAGAATTTAATGCTTCAGCTGCCACTTTTTCTCTTCTCGGGTGAAAGAAGAATGTTCCTTGCCGGTATATAGTATAGTCCTGCGATGTCGTCGGGATATAAGAAGAAGCTGAAGAAGCGACCAAAAGACACGGAAGCATGTTGAAGGAGGAATTTCGTAAACTTAAAATAGAACAAACTCATTTTATTTTTTTTTATTTTTTGGTACTCTGCTCGCTGGAATCGGAGGTAGCAACGTCTCTAGGCACGGCCAAAAGTGCAGCATGGTTTTTGGCAAATGGCCAAGGAACATTTAACTTGATACATAGTCCTAGTCTAGTAGTATACTGGAACGGGAAATTGAACAATGAAAACTTTAAGAATTTCAAGTCATACAGTTTTTTTTTTCGTTTTTGTTATTTTTTTGGAAGACTCAAGGTACTAGCACAAGTACGAATACGTTTCGAGTCAGCTTTCCTTGTAGAGGGAAGTGCAAACTTCGAATCGGAACACCTGATCCGAACTATATGTTTCAAGGAAAAGAACACACTAGAGATATGTTTTTATTCCAGTTTTCTTACAACCGTGGCTCTGGTTACTTTGCAAAGATAAAGAAGACTTCGTGTAGTGGTGGAGTTTGATGAAAGCTATTTTATGGTTTTGAGCTATTAAAATTTAAGTGTTGTCGAATTTTCATTTATTTGAGTCATTTATATAATTTCCTAACACATTTAGGTGTGCACTCACATTTTTTCGTAGGAATCATACATTTACTTTTTTATTTTATTAAAATGGAAAGATTCTTCTTTCCGATTGGTTAATTTTTTCCTTGAGAGGATTAAAAGAGAATTTCGTATACTAAATTTTTGAAACATTACCGATTAGTTAGAGCATAGATTTTGATCCGTAAATACAAGGATTATGCGAAAAAAATCTAGATTGGCCCAATCTACCGCGTCTTCTTAAAAACTTCTCAAAATTATGGAAAAATTCTGTTTATGAATTGTTTGTTCCTGAGTCACATTTTGAAACGGCTGTAACATCTGAAATTTTCGGGAAGTACAAGAAAAATTTGGAAAATTAAAAAAAATTACCCCGTTTTGTATGAAATTACATACACTCCCAATCAATAGGATAGTTCCACTTGAAAAATGGCTGTATCTCGGTAAGTGATAACGCTATTTTCTTCAAACTTGGTGACAATATTTACAGTAGCCTGCCTGTTCTTTGAATAACAAGATGTCTCAAATCCGGATTCCCGTTAGGATTTTCTTACGAGAATTCTTAAAAACAGTACAAATGGTGAAGTCAATAGGATAGTTCCAGTGGAAATAAAACATCAAATAACAGTAAGAAAGGATAATTTTACTTTGGAAAATGAAGCTGATAAGAAGAACTTTATTTTAATAATTTGAGCTCAAAAACTTAATCTGGGATAGAATTGTATAGGTTTTAACGGTAAATTAAGTTGATTTCGTCCCGAGCTCCTCTAAACGTACGCCAAAGAGCTTCAGTGTTCTTAAACTATCGTCTAACGGTATAGATCTTCCTCGTCATTCATTTCCACACTTTTATTGATGATATTTAGATCTAGGAAGTATGAAGGTCTTTCCATAACCTTGGCTAGTTGGTCTTCAAATCAATTTTCATCAGCCTTGCTTCATAATTGGAATCATTATCTTGCTAAAATCTTATAGGAATGGCATGGAAAATGTCGGAAGTCTAAGGCAATACATTAGGAAGAATATTTTTAAAAGCCTGGGTACTCTGAGTACCCCTAATTTAAGAAAGCTCAGTAGTTCCATACCAAGATATTCAACCCCAATGGAGAAACTGTATGGATTGGACAAACCCCTTATTTTTACTGATGGAAAAGATTAAATCTCGTCGTAAGATGGATTTAGGTATTATTTCCACGATTTGAGCAAGAAGGAATTAATTTTGTAGACGCATTACTCAGAGTAAGAAATGTCCAAGTATGGGGTAGAATGTCTAGAATGTGGAATTATTGAGATTGTGGAAATTAGCGGTATTCACAACGTCCAGGCTTACAAAAAAATTCTGGGCAATTTAAAATTACCGACATTTTCCATTCAACTTCTTTGAGATTTTAACAAGATAATGGCGTTAGTCAAGGTGCAAGACTGATAAAAGATTTGTTTCAAGACCAACTAATCAAGGTTTGGGAAAGATCTCCATACTTCCTAGATCTAAATATCATCAAAAATGTGTGGGGATGAATGACAACGAAGATCTATACCGTTAGACTATAGTTTAAGAACACTGAAGCTCTTCTGCGAACGTTTAGAAGCGTTTTGGGCGAAATTAATTTAATTTACCGTTAAAACATATACAACTCTATCCCAGATTAATTTTTTGAGCTCTAATTACTTAAATAAAGTTCTTCTTATTACCAGCTTCATTTTCCAAAGTAAAATTATCCTTTCTTACCGTTATTTGATGTTTATTTCAACTGGAACTATCCTATTGACTTCACCATTTGTACTGTTTTTAAGAATTGTCGTAAGAAAATCCTAACGGGACTCCGGATTTGAGACATCCTGTTATTCAAAGAACAGGCAGGCTACTGTAAATATTGTCACCAAGTTTGAAGAAAATACCGTTATCACTTACCGAAATACAGCCATTTTACAAGTGGAACTATCCTATTGATTGGGAGTGTACTTGCCGTAATGCCCTGGTGCTTTTTTTTCAGTGCAGCTATTTGAACTTAGACGAAACAATCAGTTTGTTATCTCGATTCCAAAAACACTTTCTTTTCGAGTTGGGCTGCAATTGATAGAGCAATTGCATTTAATTTTTTTAAGATTCTTATCGTATCACGCATCGGGAAAAGTCAGCGCTTAACTTACTAAACTTGGCATTTATGTTGTACATATCTCTATAACGCTTTATAAAGTTAGTCGGTAGTCACATGAACTACCTTCGGCATCGACAGGTTGGCGGTGTTAGGATCTGCCATCTACCATTTATTTCAAAAAAAATTACTGCGCAATTGGAAGTAAAGTATACGCCATTAATTAGTCTCATCGAAATTGCTGTCATCGAAACCGAATCGTTGTCAAAACGTGATTTCCGTTCAATAAAAAAAAAAACCCAAAACTTACACAACTTCCTCCTTACAGTCTACGCTTCGCAAATCATATTCCCCTATAAACCCCACTGATTACATAGATAGAAAATGTTATTTTCTATTTTCGTCGAGAATGTAAATTTTCCGGTCATAAAACACCATTACAAGCATTTATTACACACCTTGCGCAACGTGACGATGTTGGTAATTCCGGTTTACGGTTTTCCTGTTTTTTCTTCATTCCCCAAATACGAAAATAACTGACAACATTGTAACGAGCGTAACGTATCCTGCACGTAACGTGTGCCATGAATGTCAATAAGAGGGTGGTGGTCAGTTGTGTGATTAATCGACCGGTGAATTTAAAATTTCCACCAGGTGATTGGAGAGCATCGCCAACCACTCGAGTAGAAATACGTGATTCATGTGCTGTTAAGGTTACTACAGCGCTCTTGATCGTTAAGATAGACATTTTATAGTACACACGAGGAGCAGAGCAAGAGAATCCTTTCACCAGGATAGCAAATAATCAGAGTTCGATGTGGTTAAATTAAGATTCTGGTATGGGCGTTTGTTAATCGATGAAAGTGTGCAATAAATTTGAAGAGTATTTTTATAGATATTATTAATTTTTGTTTTATATTTCGTGGAACGATATGATTTTTGGGTGAAGAAGAATTCAATCACGAACTTCTAAGTAATTTCTTTTTAAATGAGGATCTGTTACAAACCTTGCAAAATTTCTGTTCAATAGCCTTAAAACTGGCCGCGTCAATGGTTAAAGGGTACAAAAAATACAAAATCTACCTAATTAGTGGTCACTTTTAAAACAAATTGGTGAAAATCGTGTTTTTTATAAACTCTTTAATGACCAATATATTTGACGAATGGATTTGATTGTTGCCCGCAACTATTCGATTTCAAACTAAGGTGCAAATTCGAGAGTTTTTTTTTCTTCTTTAAATGTGATAATGTCATTTTTGAACCAATGTTTGTTTATACAATGAAGTACCTACCTATGTCACGGAGAGAAAAAAATTGTGAAATTTTATTAAATTTGTAATAAATTTTACAGAAATGCAATGAATGTTGACCCCATAGCATTTGTAGTAAAATTAACTACTCGTGTTGTGGAAACATTTATTACAATAATTGTAATAAAGTTAACTATGGAGGTTTTCACACTTGTACACTCAGAAAAATGGGCCCCGTAAATTTAAAAGTTTTTGTACCATTATTTTAATTGGACGACAATTTACCAGATTTCTTCACAAAAGTAAACAGATGCAATCATTAATATAACTGGATGAATCCTATTGACATATTTTGTATGGCATGAAATGTGTCCCGTAAATATAATGGGACGTCAGATTATATTTCAATCAGTTTGTCTCATTAAATGTACAAGATCTGATATGATTAACTAATAATAGGATGGATCCCATTTGTTTTATATGACGTCCTATTGCATTAATGGGATAGGCCTTTTAGTTGAATTGCAGGCATATGTATTTTGTTGATAACGAACATCATGCTCCGTAGCCGAGATCGTTCGGTTGCCTACCCGTGACTTGGTAAGTTTTAAAGAGTACTAGCAAATCGGATGTTCAATACTCGGCCTGCCCAAATATCGTTATTCTTAAAAAAATCCACAATGACGTAGCGTGGAAGGTATAATAATATGGGATTTACAAAAAATATAGTTCGATAAGACTACGAGTGGTAGTCTGGCTGGTCGTGCGGTTAGTGCGCGCATCTTTGGTGCACAGGGTCATGAGTTCAAATCTCACCGTGTTCCATGGTGTTTTTCGAACTCACGAGCTTGTGACGGACTATGATCTCACTCAGATTTAAACGAGTACCCATTTATGGGGATAAATAACACTGCTGAGCTTGATGCTGATCTCATTACCTCAACAAAAAGCAGATAAGATCTTGGAAATAGGATGTCACTAACACATCCTGCGGCCTTAGTCCAATGTTGGATTGTCGCGCCTGTTATTTTTAAGATTACAAGTGAAACGATTTTTTTTATTACATAGGAATAGGATCAATCCTGGCGTAAGTGTGAAAACCTGCTAATCCCTTAACCCTTAAATTCATGGGGTCTGAACCCATTATCGTAACTGTCCTCTTCTTATGTAAAATCAGTCACTGAACACGGAATGAGTCTTTATTTTCCCAGAAAATAGCCCGTTTTTCCAGAAAAGCGAAAATTGTAGAATTTGTATTGTGTACCAAATATGGTACGCTATGCATTCAGGCCATATGTTGTAAATGAAAGACATTTTTCAAATGTTATTTAATCTCCCTCTTACGTTGATAAGAACAGTGCAAAAAAGAAAGGATAATGATTATGGAGAGTTTCGATCGAAATTACAGTGGAAACTCGATATAATGAACTCCTCTTCATTAAAGGAAAGGTGGTCATTTCTATAGAAAATCGCGAATATTCAGTTTTTTTTAAAGGGAGCTTGGGTAGATGAGTGATTAGTTTCCTATTCCTTATTGAAATTTGTATGGATGCCTATTTGTGACATATCCAGGAAGTTGATGGAAAGTGGAGTAGGTCTTACTACACCTACATCCCCTATACAAACCTAAATTTAGCCATATCTTTCGTTAGAATGTCACGAAACACTTCAAATATGTGTCAAGTGGTAGCTTTTGGGATGTCCTTATAAAATAAAAGTGCGCCAGATCCGAGTTGTATATCCCTTCCTCCCCTACAAAAAACATGCAATTGATTATTTTGGGCGTTGCGTGCCGTCTAGCTCTGTACATGGGCTTAGGGTATGCACTCATCATGCTATTAACGCGATTAGAATTCGGTCTCGTTATAAAATAAATATTTTATATAATAGTTCGTTATAAACATGTTCCACTGTTAAACGTATATCTTGAGACTTCTTTTGATTCACCATATCTCATGGGATTCCTTGCTTGAAAAGTATATGGATTGGATTGACTTTGCTAGGATATGAACATGGAAATGAACTGCTGCTTGCTTTATAACCCAAATTTGTGCAGGTCACAGGACATGTCCACAAGAAGTACATCCATGCAATTTGTTTATCGAATGTGGTACTCCACATATTCTTCCATATGAAATGGTTGACCCCAGAAGCACATTTACTGAGGATCCTGACCGTAGATTTCGAAGACAATACCTGTCATAATGAAATGGTTTAAGAAATGTGATATCAAGGCGCAGCTGCTTGAGTCCTCGTGAAACTCCAAGTATCTTACTAAGATGTTAAGTACGAAAGCTCGGTTTTTTAGTTGCGTGTCCTAAGGAGAAAACAAAAGATGTGAACAATTTTTTCAGTATATACTTGCCAGCTAAAAAGACTGGGATTATAACAAGCAGCTACAGAAACACTAAGCACTGACCGGTGTGCTATAGAAAACAAAATGACAAAAACTATCCTTCTAAATCAACTATGACAGCTCCGTTTTCTTGGATCCTAAACAGGACTGATTAACCTAGCTTTTATAAAAAAAGGCAGTAAATGTCCTGGAAAATGGATCGGTGGCATAATTTGTATGATAATTTACGAGTAGGTTATTTGGAGCAGTTCTGAGTTCAATAAAACGCACCATCATGTTAAAAGAGCTGATAATTAAAATTTTATGAACATATCCTACTCTACCCAAGCCTAAAGGAGAATAATTTCATCAACTAACAACGATCGGAATGAATGTATAGATATTTCTGAATATGCCCCACTGCATGGTGTACCATATATGTGCATAAATGCATAAATTAGTGCAAACAATACCTTTGGTGACTTTTTTGGTCAAAATCTCAAAAGAATCTCAAGAACACATTCCAATTTACTCACCAGTATTTTTCCTTTTCCAAATAACGGTAAATTTCGCCGATTTTTTTAGCTCAAAAGAATAGCTTTTAAAATTTCACAAAAAATATCGTTCGTCCACTTTGACGACGCACAGACAATTCAAGGAAAGCTTCGGGAAGCCAAAATTTAATTTATGTGAAAGCCTGTTTTGTCTACTTTGGGAAAAAGTAAAAAAAAATCAAAAATTTAATAATCGTTAGACTTTTACAGGAATCTAGCCATGTACCATATATGGTACGCTATGCATTTAAGGGTTAATATTAAAACCCCACATCACACATCTACAAAAATTGTCAAATTATAGGTTTCAGCAAGTATATTTCTATGCGGAGGGCAGGTGCGTACGCAGAAAAATATTTCGGGAGGGGTTTTCGAGATAAACCTGTTTAACGTTGCCCTGAGAAGTTAAGGAACACGTTTGAAAGGCATCAATACCTTATAGCAGTGGAATCACCTACACTCATTTCAATGGGAAATCCCATTAAACCAATCATTTTGTCGCATTATTTTTAGTCAATAGGAAAAATCTGATTACTTCAAAAATATAGGAACCATTACTTTCACTCGATAAATATCCGTTTGTTTTAATAGTTGACTCTTTTAAAAACAAACACATGGTCTAGTTATTTTCTAATAGGATATATCTTATTGAATTAATAGGATCAATCCTATGTAATAAAAAAATCCTTTCACTCGTAATCTGATCGAAGTATATTTTTTTCTAAGTCCGATATTATTATACCATCCACGCTACGTTATTGTGGATTTTTTTTTAAGAACCGTCAGACCGAATATTGAACATCCGATCTGCTACTCTTTAAAACTTACCAAGTCACGGGGATGCAACCGAAAGATCTCGGCCAGGGAGCACGATGTTGGTTCTCTTGGAAAATACGTCTATATGCTTGAAATTCAATTAAAAGGCATATCCCCTCAATGAAATAGGAGGTTATATAAAACAAATGGGATCCATCCTATTATATTAGTTAATCAAATCAGATCTTGTTAATTTAATGGGACAAACTGATTAGAATGTAATCTGATGTCCCATTGGATTTACGGGACACATTTCATTCCATACAATATATGTACATATCTCAATATGATTCTTCCAGTTATATTATATTGCATCTGTTTACTTTTGTGAAGAAATCTGGTGAATTGCTGTCTAATTAAAATAATGGCACAACAACTTTTAAGTCTACGGGGTCCATTTTTCTGAGTGTAGTTTCGAAATCTCCTTAAAAGGAACGAAATGACTACCCCAGAGCTGCTCTTTTCCAATTTAAAAATCGTGTCCGTGCTAAACAAAAAACGAGACCGAGGCTAATTTCGGGCGCGGTCGAAATTTGGATACCCTCTTCCCCTCGGGCTAAACGTTTTTTTCGGGTGTACCTACGACTTGTATTTAATCCCCCCCCCCCCCCCATTCTTTTCCTTCTGTCTTCACAAAAGTTTCGTTGCGTCGACAAAACAATATTTGTGTGGGGTTTGGTTGGAATAAGTGGGCAAATAAAAATATTTACAAAAAAATTTTATTGGGGGATGCGGAAGCATGGTCCCATAGTACGATTCCATTTGTTTTAACCTTTTTAGTTGCTTTGATAGACACATTATTTCAAGGTTTTGTGAAATTTGTGTAAAAAAAATGTTTCTTAGAAGAACCAAAATGGGAAGTTGGGTTTGTATGGCAGCGCCATGACCCCATGGTACGATTTGATCCATTCTTACATATGTTTTGTGTTATCAATAGGAACACATTTGTGTGAAATTTGGTTGACATTGGTACACAAATAAACAAGTTTTTCTTAGATGAACCTAATTTGGTGAGTTGGGTTTGTATGGCAGCTCCATGACCGCATTGTCCGATTTTACCGATTCAAACATACAGCAGCAAAAAGAAGCATTTCTGCAAAATGTCAGCTTCATAGCTTTTAAATTGGCCGAGTAAAATGCGTCGCAACAGACGGACAGACTGACATCGCCCAATCGATTCCCCAAGTCATGCTGACCATATAAGTATACTTTTTATATGGTCGGAGAGGCTTCCTTCAATGCGTTACAAACTTCATGACAAAGTTAATATACCCTTTCACTCAATGAGCGAAGGGTATAATGCGCCACACCACCTGTGGGTAACAAATTCAAAAATTTTATTCGAATTTCATATCGGGAACAACTCGTAATACGGGGCGCATTTTATTTTTCGTTAGAATTTCCGTAAAAATTAGATGTGATATCCCAATGGAAAGCGTGTCCATGTATAGTGACCTAATCTGATACAACTTTTGGTCAGTTTGGTATAGGTTTGAATCAAGTTTTGTGGTATAAATGCATAAAGTTTTATCAAGAACTCTGCATTTTCGGATATATTGGAGCATACTGGTTTACTTTTCTCGCAATCCCAAGTAAATTTAATTCAGTATATGTAAACTGTCAATGATTGTTTGGCATGAATTTCATACCAAAAATCATTTCACATTTGGAGCAATTTTAGTGTCGACGACAAAACGCCAGTGCATTGGTATGCAAAAAAACAGGCAGATTGGGAGCATTTTTTGCATAAATAAAAATTACTGTATTGGCAAATTTTAATTTAGTGCGGAATTCATAGTCCCCACTTAAAAAATAAGGATTCCCTTAAGGAATAGGGGGTTTTTCTATATAAGTGAGCCCTTAAGGGAGCTTCGTATTCATAGACATCATTTATTAGGGCGTTGCCTCATTAAATAAACGATTCACTTATTTGCCATATCTATTGAAAGTGACAAATAAAATATAAAAAAATATCAAGTAGTTAAAAATTCAAAAAAGTGTCTGAATAAAGATATTTCAACAAATATTTGAGTTCATATAAGGTTACTAGATATGAACTTTAACGAATAAGGGAACCGTTAAGAAAACCCTTAAGTGTTTGGTTGTTGAGTGACTATGAATAGCGTCAGTCCCTTAAGGGTTCCCTTAAGTGTAAGTGAGGACGCCCTTAATTTTACAAAATTTACAAAAATTCTAATTCAAAAAGATGTCAAAATTTTTGATATATTAAAAGAGTGAATCTGAATACTGGATTCAACTTGCATTGATGTATCTATTTGCGCTTTCAATACCTATGTATGTATTCCACCTTTTTAGACAAAATATTGGGAAATTTTATATCATTGGAGTTGATTAGATAGTCACAACCACGTTCTTCGTAAAAAAAGGTACCGATAATCTAAATTGTTTATCATGCGTTCCTGGTAAATTTAAATATACAGTCGGAAAATACTCACCACTTGATCACCGTTTCACTTAACGCTTTATGCAATTATGGAGTCGTTCGCCGTTTATAAATTTACTGGAGCTTCCTTAATACCTAAGCTATTAAAATTATTCTTGTTAATATCTAATGTGAAAGGTATAGAAAACAACTCTTTCATACTGAGAATTTACGAAACGTTTTATTGTTTTTTGAATACGCACCCATTTATTCAATTTCACGAGCAAGGTTAAGTCCTTTGGAAAAAAAAATGTTCTACGCATTTGTGTTTTTCTAAAATGTGTTTGACACCAGATTGCTGTTCGGCTGCAATCTGGTGTCAAACTCAAAAACCTGACCGAGGTTAAACAGCCCTTCACAAATTAATATATATTAAGTTTGAGCGACCGCAGTATAAAAAGTTCGAAAACCTCATACCCTTGACTAATGCCATATCTTTTGAAAATGTTCCTCAGCAAAATTTAGAAACCAGACAAGAAGTAACAATTTGAGTAACATCTACATGTTTTTGTGAATTATTTTTCGCCGAATTTTGGACAGCTGCTGAGAACATTGTATCCAGAATCATTCAAGTAACCCAAAACAATTTCGGAAGCCAACATTTTTAGCCCAAAAGCTTGGCCTTCTTTTCAAATAAGGTTCAATCCAAGATGTTCTTGTCCCATACCCTAAAAGATGCCAACGTGAATTATAATGCAACCGTGACAAAAAACAGATCAGATCAGGCAAAGTAAAAAAATTTGTTGTTGAATCGAATTTTTTTGGTTGAAATTGCCTTTTTGACATGCTTTATGGCATCGAAAACAAGTGAATGGACAATGAAGCGTAACATCTGGAAAAAAAACTAATTGTACAAAACCAGTATCAGCGACCAGTGTCGCTGCTTGTAATATGGATACAAGGCATAATCCCTTCACTTTACACTTGTCTAATCTTAATCGACATCTTTTTTTTATTACATAATCTAGTAAAGCTAACCCTGCACCTGGATAACAGATCACCATAACGATTTAACAAAAAAATCCCACTAGCCGCAAACTGGAACTTTTTTTTTCTACCAGGACCCTATTTCTTTGAAGCAAGTTACATAATGTTGCTTGTATTTGATCAAAAGGTCAAAATTACATCCTAGACTAAATTCTTCAGCATTGTATCACTAATTAATTTCGGAGGGGGTTTGAAACCCCGAAACCCCTACGTAGGATCGCCACTGGCGGATGGTATCTGAAATACTGGGGGTAATTCTGTGAAATCGAAGTGGAGCATTGTAACGTAATGAAACTTTAAATGAATAAAATAACATAAGTATAACATTATTTGAGTAACACAATATTAACATACCATCAACGTACCAAGAGCTACATAGCATTGGCTGGTGTAACATAATATTAGCGTAATATTAACATAATGGTCATAGCATAACGTTAGCCAGCATAACATTAACATGACGCTTATATTGCGTTAGTATTGAGAAAAGTAGCATTAATCTTTAACAAAGTGTTAACAAAACAGGCCATTAAAAAAACGTTAACAGATAATTGACAGACCGTTAAAAGAACATTAAGACCATTAAGAGGGCTTTAACAGAAGAGTAAAAGTCCTTTAACAGAAAGATACCAGAGCATTAACAGCATGTTAACAAACCACCAACAGAATGTTAACAGATCATTAATATAACTTTAACAGACCAATACGTAATAATAAAACAGAACGTTAACATAGTGTTAACATAACATTAACAGATCCCTAACAGAGTAATACAAACCACTAACAGAACGATAGGCGAACGTTAACAGCCCTGTCTGTTAGCCAGGATTTTGTGATCAAATCAATTCCGATGGAATTTGTAAACATTTCGGGAGGGGTCTGAACCCCATTTTGAACACCACCGTGCGCTGAACACCGTGAAAACTCCCATATCAAATATACCGAATGAAAAACTAAATATTTATCATCCATCCTCTTTAAAATTTAACCCTCAATCCATATTCAACGACGATTCTTCCCAAATTCAAATTGTGTACTACTTCCCTTATAATAAAACTGCGTCCGTATTCCTTAACCGCTACTTTATACAAATAAATTCCGTTTTACACAACTTTGAGCCACCGCTCGGCTAGTCCGTTACGCTTCTTTTTGCTTCGGGGCTCACAAGAAAAATTAGCATGCGAAATAGATGCAAACGCTGTGAATTCGTATGTCTGTATGTATACAACTATTATGTTGTACTCGCGATGTATTCTGCGAGAGACCGCGTCTTCTATTTACGATAATCTACAACTTTTGGCAAGGGACTTATCCGCATGTTCTTACGCTTTGTATAGTATACGAGTCCATTCTCGGTGAAATCCTTACTTAATCCTTAAGCCATTTACATTAAAAATCACGCCCGTGAGTAAACGAAAGAGTGAAGTTAGATCCTATACAACAGAGCCGTTTTCTCGCACTGTGACTCTTCTATGGCTCGTTTCGTCGTTGTGTGCTGCGTTTTGCATGTAATTCAATTGCTTATAATTAACTTATCTCTTTGCCCGAAATCCACATTCAGACGGCATAACAATTCAACTTAATTACATCGTCAAAATACGAACAGCGGCTGTAGGACTAAAATTTGCAAATTTCCCATGCTACGAATCCACCCCCCAGGATGAAGAGATGGAGCGAATTTGGTCGTCCGTTCACCTATAGCCGCACATTGGCTCGTATCGTTCATTCACTCGGCAAAATGGCTAGCCGGGACTCTTTGTATGGGACGATATATTGTACGTGGTTGTGTCGACAATTGCGGGAGTCCTGAACATATTAAAGTACGTGAAAAGCACGCAGACCTCAGGGAGCTTCAGTGAATCGTTGAATCGTTTTCTGCACTATATGCATAGTAAAATTCCTTCAATGTCGGACAAACGATGAACCACCCTACGTCTATCCTGCCCTACCCTGTCTATACGATGATGGGATGATTTCGGCAGTTAAACAGTTTTAATGCTTTGGTAAATCGACTCGTGCGTGCTTAGAATACACGTGCCACATCGTTTCAAATCATCCCAACCCAACTATAGAGATGCGAGTATTTGAATTGTCCTGATTGCGTGCGTGCAAATCAAAACCGACCGCCTAGGTCAATTCCATTTTGTGATGCATTTGTATATTTCGTTTGACGCCAACCGGCGTTCGACTACAGGCAATTTGCAAAGTGCATCCTTATGATGACGAAAATCCTGGCAAGTGAACTAATATAATTTCAACAAATTCTGGTAACTAGGGATTTCATCGCTTCTCTGTGCGTCACTTGTGGCATTTTAGTGTATCCTTTGATTACAAGGCACAGAAGTCTAATTGAATGTACGAAATGAATAAAGGCAACATTCGAGGCAAATAAGCAATATGGGTGGTGGATATAGAGGAAGCAGGATTGTTTCGTTAGAAGTCTCAAGTGACTATTATTGTACATATGTATAAATTGGGTACAAACATACATATTCGATAGTCCTACTCCCTATATTTTTGTGTACATAAACATTCCCATGTCTCGTGCAACGATTTATTGATTGTTGTATGTTTAGATATTTGGAGCGCTTGCGCTTTTTTGGAGAGAGCTTTCAAAGAGAGCAACAATTTTGTCGATGGAGAGTGCAAACTCCTTTTCGAGATGAGACTTGCACGCAAAATGTACTAGATGGATTTCGTCGAATTGCCATTTGGATAGGCGGGTAAGATACTGCCCACTTTAGGGTTTAGTGATATCTCTCTTGTGTATTTTATACTAATTTACAGATTAAAGGGCTGAATTAAGATCGAGAGCGAAATTTTTCCCGCAGCGATTTTATCAATAAAAATGCATACTTACTGTCGTCGAATATGTCACAAACGGTGGGGAATTCCATAAGCTACAATCCGAGACCGGTTCCATGATTCTCCTTGGCCATTTTATGTATTATTTTTCGATTCCCCGGTCATTTGACATTTCACGATGAAATAACCGTGGAATCGAAAAAAAAATACATAAAATGGCCGAGAAAAATTATGGAACTGTTTTCGGATTGTAGCTTATGGAATTCCCCAGCATTCCCCACATATTCCACGACAGTAAGAATACATTTTCATTGAAAAAGTCGCAGCGGACAAAAATTTCACTCTCGATGTCAGTACTAGGCTTAAGGAAGAAACCAATTGTAAACCGATTAAATAGGTTTTGAATAACAAGCATAATGTTTGCTCAAACCAGCGAAGCATATAATAATATGGATTTTAGAATTCTGGATAGTGAAAGGGTTCTACTATCTTGGAACCCGCTATAAATAACTAGCGCGACAGTCCAACATTGGACTAAGGCCGCAAATGTTTTAGTGAAATCCGATTTCCAACATCTAAACTACTTTTTTGTTGAGGTGTTGAGATCATCAGCACGCTCAGCAGTGTTATTTATCCCCATAAATGGGTACTCATTTAACATCTGAGTAAGATCATCGTCCGTCACATGGGTCGTGAGTTCGAAAAACCATAAACTGAATTCGTTCGAAACCAGGACCCTCTGCAACCAGACTATAGGAACCCCCTATATTGGCATAATAGCTGACATAGCCACTGTTGTGGACGCTGAACGTCCCAAGTACCTAACGGCAGACTTAAATATTATGACCTTGAAATCTTTCAACTATGATTTACTGACTCTACGGTACTTGCGTTTATTGCTACGCGAGTTCCTATTTCAGTCACACTTTAATGATTGCTTTCGCCTCACTGCGCTGGTCCATAGTTCGACGAGGCATCGCAAGCAACTTCCAATTATTGTTCTGTGACTTGCGCTATTCTTTGTTAGAATGACTCCTCGGTGGACTGCCCTAAATGCCTCCTCATTCAAACGCCTAGCGGACCATCCAACAGGCGAACATCTTGCCATGGCTCTACATATTCTGTCGCCGACCGAAAAAGGAATCGCCTGATGATGTATGTACTAAGAATCATATCAAGACGCGAAAATGCGTCTAGAAGCGTCCGCCCAAGTTAGTTCATTTCCGGACTACCACATTCCTTAGCGCAGGCATTAAAGTCCCCAGCAATTTCCACGGGACTGAGTAAACTCGCTGCATGCTAATTTTTGCCTAATTTGAATCGGTAAAAATTGGTCAAAGAATCGGTTGGGCTACGCTGACTCGCACTCCCGACACGGGCGGTTTAGAGTGGTCAGTTTACTCTGTATCCATACGTTTAAGCGAGATCAATCATGTGTACATAAATTCAGCCGGTTACCTTATGACGAAGATTGAATCACAAAATTAGCACAAACATTGCGTAATTTCCCTAACAAGTAACCGCTAAATTTTGAGCTGACCAGCAGCTCTGAACAGAAGCAGTGATGAACTACCACCTAAACTCATTTTCAGTCGGTTACCTTATTACGAAGGTATTTCGGCAGCGGGTTCCCGTACTATATGTAATAGAATAAAGAATTAAGCTCCACTAGAAAGCAAAATCGATGAAGAACAGGCTGCATGTCGGTCTGGTTTACGTATTGTAATCGAGCAATGCGTCGAATCCCAGAACTTCTTTGCACCTACCCTTCGCGGATTTTGGGAAGGCTTTCGAGATTGTATCTGCGCAGTGGCGTGCATCAAGACACCGCATACCCTATAGTACAGTGGTCGGCAAACAACTAAACTAGTCCGATTAAAAGTAATAGAGCCCAAGGTTCACTAGTTGTTCTGTTTAATGTGCAAAATAGCCGTATTTAAGAGCTAATTGGATAAATAGAATATACCTAAAGTTCCGCATCGCATTTTGAAAGCACACTTGTAAAACAGTAGTTTTTCGTTTTATTCGAAAAAAACCGTCTCGTTCTCCTAAGCCTTATCTCACGGATCGGAGTGTTAAAAATAAAAATCCCTAAACTGAGTTTTAAGTGCAGATAAAGGTAGCTAGAAACAGTACGCGATGGCGAGTAGGTGTATTCAACGCGCTATGCCCCACAAGGGATTAAGGCAACTTAGTAAGGCGGTTATTTGGTAAAAGTGGTGGCTAAAGGGGAGACAGACCAAGAGCCCAATTGGCACGAAAAGCGCTGTTTTGAGACCACAAAACTTCGTTATGCTACTTAAAGGATGGAGATTGCAGGAAATATAATTTCAAGTGTGGAGACGCACCTAGAGTCATTTGGAGAGTTTTAGGACGTGAAGCAGCTCCTCTTTTTTGGACTCCGACGCGGCAAAAAAACGCACATCCCAACGTTTGGTAGCGGGATCTGGCTAGACCTGGCCACTCGCATAGAAAGTGAAATAGAGTTTCTCTTTCATTTGCTTTATCGCAACTGCTACAGTGCGAGTTGTGTGGAATACACAGCCTGGCTGCATGGTCCCCATTGGCCAATGTCCAGTAATGACCACTGTAAATCTGGCAAAAATTTTACGCGGTCTGGTCAGAATCTCAGACGTTCTTTTCCGATCATAGGGTGGCCATAGCTTCCTTGATATTACACAAGTTCTAATGTTTTGCCAATTACGATTAGCATACGCGAGATAATGAGAGCTGTCCAGAGTTGCCCTCAGTTTGGCCTACTCATCTGTTACCTGTATGTTCCTGTGTCCCGGCACCCAAAGTAGGGTCACCTCAAAGGTTGTTCAGTGTTCAGTCCAGCTTTTCACAAGGTTGGATGATATGCCTACGGATTTCAGTGCCATGATAGCAGCCTGACTATCTGAACAGCCATCTGTTCAGATATTTTTGTTGTCTTGTATATGCTCCCGAGTGCGTTACATGCTTTCATGATTGAAAATAATTCAGCCTGGAAAATGCTGGCATGACCAGGGAGACGGTAAGATTCAGATATATTGAGTGTGCCATAGAAGACTCCGAACAGTCCATTTTGGACCCAACTGTGAAAAGGAAGATATGGTATTCACCTGGTAACTCACTCCGCTTCCATTCGCACCTGGTCGGAAATCTGACATCGAAGTTATTCCCGAAACTTAGTATAGTCACGGCATAGTCCGTTGTAGCTTTGCTCGTATCTTGTGCCAGTTGGTTGATAATATCAGAGTGGTCATATGGCTTGGCAGTCAAGCGACCCGACTCTTTGAGCCTGACCGCCATACATGCCGCTAGTTCTTTGATAAAAACGTTGATAGGCAGAAGGTGTAGGATTACATTCAACGCATCCATCGGGCATGTTTGCATATACCCTGTGATCCAGGACATGCCGATCTGTGCACCCTATGCCGTCTGGCCCGGGAGATTTAAATGGGGAGAAGCTTTTATTAGCCCAGGAGATCTTTACTTCCGTAATGAGAGAGTCTACAAAGTTATCGAGTCTAATGTCAGCATTATGCAGTGTTGGTTTGGGCGTGCAACCGCTTTAGCACCCACGAAAGAGGGCATACGCAAAAGAAGTTCCAGGAACTCATGCGTGGATATTGTCCAGGATACATCTTCTATCTTTATTAATGACGGACATAAATGTGCTTTTGACAGGCTTTCACTTATCCTTGCAGAGTCCTTGAAGTGATCTAAGGATTAGCAAAACTCGTCTCAGGCTTGGGCCCTTGCAGTCCTGGTGGCTTTTCAAACTGTCTTTATATGAAAATGTCGCTAGTGATTTTCCTGAGCTTGGATAGTTCCTCACTCCACCATACAGGAAGGGTTTTATTACTACGCTTTACCGGGCATGAACCTTTGAAGGCCATTTCCATGGTCTTCCCTAATGTCCCAATTTCCTTGTCCAACTCCTTCACGGAGGCTGTCGAGTTATATGAATGAATTGGTAGTTTGTTCTTAAAAAATCTTTGTAAACCATTTCCAGTTGATTGTTTCAGGGTTACTGTAAGGTTTGGGAGTCACCCTGGAGACGTTGATATTAAAATGTATCCATTTATGGTCTGAGAAGGATTTCAGATATAATCTCCACTGTTCCACCTTCAATTTTTCGATATCGGACAGGAATGTAATGTCTTGTACCTCCTCCCACCCTGTGCTGTTTGTCTAGCTTGGAAAGCGAAGGTTGAACAGAAAACTTCTCGGTATTTCTGGCACTAAAAATAAATTGTTTGCTTTTATCAAGAAAATGTTCCGACTAAAAACCCGTTCACTAAAATTTGAGCCCCAACTAGTCAAGCGGTCACCAAAATGAATTTCATATCAAATGCGTGCATTTTAACGTTATTCGAAGTATCCCCTTTTGTTCTGCATGATTTAAGTTTTCTCTGGAAAAATATCCTTTTTGCATGCAAACATGCCTCGCAAAGGACATCAAAATTCTTCCATGGACATTCTGAAGCCTTCCTTTCGTAAAATCCTATATTTTGATACACATATTTCAAGATAAAAATGGTAATTTTGTCCTGATTGACGTAAACGATAGTTTCCGAGTGTACCCTACTTTATTTGTTACACCAAAGTAAAATACTATACTGATGTGATGTCGTCTACAATTATTCTTTGTCAGGGCCATTAAGGGATCATACATACAAACTGTGGCGACGATCGTGTACGCAGGAGACGACTCGCACGACTAAAAATGTTAGTCGGTTCAATATTACACAGGGTGTCCGGTTTTCAATATTACACAAGGTTAAGAATAGGGGGTATGTTCCGTATAACTTCTTTGCTGGAAATCAATTGAGGAATCATAATCCGGTGCGTTTATGCGGCAGTTTCCGGACACCCTGTATTGTTTTATATGGAACGGGTAAAAAACATAAGATAGGACTGACACGTAAGTTCTTGCCATTAAACATACTTATAATCAAAGGGCCTATCAAAATCCCTAGGCGAACCTTATTTCTCCTCCACCAAATCCCGAATCTAATTTCTAAGGCCGCAACCATACACTGATCGGGGTTCACCGAATCGCTCTGTACAAACGATCAAAGTTGTGGACAACACACGCCTGAGAGGGACAGAGTCGATTAGGGCATTTAACGAACGTTATTTCTTACAGCCCCTTATATCAGTGTGGTTGCAAGTATAATATTCAGCAGACTTGGAAGCATTTTTTTGAGACTTTTTCGAGAATTTCGTCGTATTCGAGCTGTTTTTGCCTTATGCATACTATTTTATGTGTTCGACATGTTTTTTTTTTTGTTCAATTAAACTAAAGATATCCTTAAAAGTTCTATACCCGTTATTATTGTCTGGACTTCGGTTTCGTCCTAGATCTATTCTACTCCAAAATAACTGCTTCGCCAACAAACTGTCATTTCAACGGGACAGTTATTACACAGGCGCACATGGTCTTTCTATCAACCATGCTCTTGCGGGAGCACGAAAGCTTTCACGAAACAGGACAACGCCAGACAACTGGCAAATAGCGTCACACTCTTCGTGTTCAGTTGGACGTGTGATCTTTCGTAAGTCTGCTCATCGCAACAGCCAGGATTCGTGTCATATTAAATCGCAGCGCGAGTTTAAGTGATTGACAAACATAGTGGGAGAGGTTATCTCTGAGTGACTTTTGCCAATTAATTCTTTGGTAGAATTATGCTTGGCATTTGCGTTCTTCAGTATGGAGCTCGGTCTCCAGTTTCTACCCACGAATAATAGTTGAATCCCATTAGTGAAATTAAAAAAGTGCAACACTTACGAAAGGAATCAAATTCGAGAGTGGGCGATAAATAAAAAAAAAACAAGGATTGCTTATTCCCAAGAAAAGCGGTCAATTTCTCAATATTAATCATTGATAGCGTCTTCGTAAAATATTAGCGTTGTGAATAAAAGGACATCCGAACGGTGTCGTCTTCGTGCCGACTTATTTGAAATTCAATCGTGCACTGAAGTACACTTGTGGATAATCGCGACAGAAGGAAAGCAAAAAAAAAGCGCCGTCATACTATCAAACATGTAGACGTGGGTGGAATTTCATTACCGGATATCCTTTAGTGTCGCGCATCATGAAATTGCTGTGAGACTTTCGCGTATTTTTCTCAAGTATAAAGTATAGTAGAACGTATAGTATGATCAGCGCTGTGAAATCGGTTTTCGCAACTTTATCAAACCTAGTGAACGCATATATGTATATCGTTATCCTTGACGTTTGCCTCTTATCATCCCGGCGGCGTGTCGCGACAACTCGCACTTAGGCAAATGATGTACAAACAAAACCTCAAGCCATTCGCATAAGGCTCGGCGTCATCGGCATATACTGTTGTCGACTTGGCGGCACTACTCTTGAAACTTTGAAATCTTTTTTTTTTTCTATCTCACACTCTAGACGAGGGAGGACAAGCTCAAGAGATATAAAAAGGATGAATTTCTCGCGTTTTTATTATGCCATGAGACGAAGGCGATACATGCGGCGGGTCCTTGTTGAATCATCGTCGTTAGTGCCGTCGTTTTCTCGGAAATGAAAATAATAAACATGTCTTAGATTTTTCGACTCTTGGACTCTTGGCGAAAGATTCATATACACAAAAAAAGGGGGAGACATTTTGTGCACAACACAACACATCAGCTAGCAATCGTTTGAGGCAAAAGGCAGCCGGAACATGTTGTCGCAAAAGAAGATCCTGTAGAGCACAGAAAAGGAACGAGTGGGTGTGTGGGTGGAAACGACCTTGCTTTTCGCATGATGCACGACACTTTGTTTTCGCCTTTGTACTGTTCCTCGCTGCTGTATCGACTTTGGTATTTTCCACTTTTTGACTAAGCTCGGGTGTTCTGCCTTTAACACCTTTATGTCATACGAAACGGACAAAACATGGGAGATGTGATATCCTGACTTAGCGGTCGTATATGTGGAGCAATGAAAATAGTTGGAGCATACACAAAACAACGGACAAAGCATTAGGTTAAGATAAGACGACATCCGATGAGGATTTGCCTGGCTGTTGTTTCGACTGTGCCGCATAAAGATATGCAGGACGAGACTTGGTGTGCGGCAAGTGTGTCAGTTATATCATGTATGACAAAAAGTCAAAAGAGTGATTCAATCTAGAAAATGTATACTTGCGTCAGAATTTCGCGCAAGCATCTCAGTTTTGGATGTTTATGGTGATAGTGTAATTTATTCGAAATTTAGGTAATGGTGATTGGTGTTGTGGTTGTTTCCTGTGTATAGTCAAAAAATGCATGGATATCCTGTAATGCAGTTTGTGCAGTATAGCGTCCCGCCATATTCATGGGGACCTCCGCCCGAGCCGCATCGTTCACCATCTGCGGGTATGTGAAGTATTACATTCTACTGTTATGAGGCTTTAAATCATAATTTAATTCTATACATAATAAGTATTTATACATATGTATTTAGTTCGCGACTCCATAATAACTCTCAATTAAAAATAAGAAAACCAAACACATTTGATTTGAACTAGATTCATACCTTGCAGTACTAGGTATCAATGGTCTTGTTAAAAAAAAGGCTAATTTCAGGCGCGGCCGAAATTTGGATACCCTTCGCTCTCCTCGGCTTAAAAGTTTTTTTTTGGCGTACGACTTTTTTTTTTTTTTATTTCTTCAATTAAACGGACTAATAGTCCTTAGTACAATAATATACATAATGGTAGACGATTCACGTATGTAATGCAAATAAAAAAATATATATATATAACATTGACAAAAATAAAATAGTTAAAAAAATATTAAAATATAAAATTATAAAATGATGTAATTCTAGACAAATTCTGAATAAATAAACACAGCTGAAAATGAATCCTTACAAATAATTAGTAGCAACGTTCTTCAATTGGAAAAGGCTTGTATTAAACAAATCGACATGCAAAGAAATTCTGTTTCCAATCATTTTAAGTCTTTCGAGTGGTGAAAACTGCAAATAATTTGTTCTGTATGTTGGTAGATGAAAAATATCAGTATTTCTCGTTATTCTAGAGGGTATTCTAAAAGTAATTTCGCTTAAGAGATCTGGTGCGTCAAGATAACTGTGTAACAGATTAAACAAAAAAAATTGCATCATTTACTGATCTTCGTTCAACGAGAGTATTTGAGTTAATAATGCGTAATAAATCGGAATAACAAATATTCTCACGACTAATGTAGAGTTTATATGCAACGTACCTTAAAAACTTTTGCTGTACCTTTTCAACCATAACAGAATGTGAGTTGTAATATGGACTCCATAGTACAGAAGCATACTCGAGCTTGCTTCTTATTAAAGAGAAATATAATATTTTGATAGCATGAATGTTGTTAAAGTGACTTGTAATCCTCATTGTAAAACCAAGAGATCGACGCGCTTTATCACTAATATCACAGATATGGGTTAAGAAATTAAGGCTTGTGTCAAAAGTAATACCTAGATCAACAATATAATCGACCTGCTTAAGCTGACAGTTATTTATGTTATACGTATGTTGGTATCACAAATTTGTTCTATTGAAAATAATGTATTGACATTTATCAACATTCAATACTAAGCTATTATTAACACAATATAAGTGTAAGCTGTTTAAATTAGATTGCATAATTTTTAAGTCCGACGGGGTGGAAATTGCTTTGAATATTTTGCAATCATCAGCAAAGAGAAGGAACTCAACATCTTTGAAAACTAGATTAATGTCATTAATAAATATTAAAAGCAATAACGGTCCTAAGTGAGAGCCTTGTGGAACTCCTGAAGTAGAACTAAAAGGTTGAGAATGCACACCGTTAATATTCACAACTAAATTCCTACCTCTAATATAATTATTTAACCATTTCAGCAGCATACCATGGAAGCCAATATTGGCTAGTTTTTTCATTAACAGATCAAAGTTAACCACATCAAATGCTTTCGAAAAATCAGTATATATTGAATGTACTTGTAAGAATTTCTCAAAAGAGTTGTTTATATAATTATGATAAGATAGTAAATTAGATACTGTTGATTTACCACTACAAAATCCATGTTGATTGCTGATTATAATTGGTCGAATTTGAGGAGTGAGAAAATCTGTTACTAAACTTTCAAAGACTTTAGGAATACTGGAAAGAATACAAATAGGACGGTAGTTCCTTATATCACTTTTGTCACCTTTTTTAAAAATTGGGATGACAAAGCTCAATTTCCATTTATCCGGAAAATCTCCTTGCGATAATGATTTATTGAAAATAATTAACAACGGGTTTATTAAATAATGCGCACATTTTTTCAAAAATAATGTGGGAATTCCATCCGGCCCAGGACTTTTCGACTCATCTAAGTGCAATAGCTTTTTTAATAAAGATTCAGCATCAATAGAAAAATTTGAAAGATTTAAAGCAAAATCAGACGAAGGAGGATCATAAATATTAACGTCACAACTGTAAACGGATGAGAAGTGTTCAGCAAACATATTCGAAATATCAACGACATTAGAACTCACATTATTATCACAATACATTGAATTTGGCAAACCGGGCTCATTTCGAAATGAATTCACATATCTCCAAAAATATTTAAGGTTATAAGGTATTTGAGATTCAATTTTACTTACGTGAATTTTGAAATCAATTCGCGACTTATTTTTGCATTCCGCTCTATAATTCGAAAAAACTTTATAATCATCAATTTTCCCAGATTCTTTGAACATTGCATGTGCAGTTTTCTTAGAACGAATTAAACATTTCAGTTCAGCCGAGAACCAGGTAGGAAACTCATCACTACGTAAAGTTACATTGGGAACATAATTACTTATTAAGTTATTTAGGAAGTCATAGAAGTAATCAGCAGCTTCATTTAACGATAGATGTGACAAAATGGACCAGTCCGTAGATATCAAATTCGAGCTAATACTTTCATAATCAGCTTGTTTAAAATCCAAAAATGGTATTGATTTATTATCGAAATGATTTGTTTGCTTGTTAATAGACTCTAAAGTGAATTTTATATTTAATGCTGGATGAAACTTGTCGATTGGCAAAAAAGGAAAATCATTACAATTAATAACAATGTTATCGCTATTTGAAAAAACTAGGTCCAGCACATTATTGCATACATTCCGAATACTGTTTAGCTGCTTGAAATTTAAATACGAAAATGATTCGATTATAATTGAACTCTTAACATTAGTACAATTAGATACCATCGACTCAAGGCTCCAGTCAATCCCCGGTAAGTTATAGTCGCCGGTTACAATAAAGTTCGCTGAGGGGAATTTTCTAACACAGCTTGTGATGTCGACAGCATGTTTGTTGTAGAGTTCAGGAACAGCATCAGGCGGTAGATAAACAGTTGAGACAATCGTTTTTTGGGGTTTAGTATCAATACGGACAATCAGCTGCTCGATGTTCTTATGTAGACATTTGAATTCAGTAGCTCGGAGACAGTTTTTGACAGCGATTAAAACGCCGCCACCTTTTGGTTTACAAGATGTTTGTTCGTCGCGATCACGTCTGAAGATTTTATAATTGTGCAAACCAAGCTCAGAAGATTGTATGTCGGGCTTTAACCAGGTTTCAGTTAAGACAATAATATCGTGAGATGACAGTGTTGTGGCTAGATAAAAGTCGTTTAGTTTAGAGCAAATCCCACGAGTGTTTTGATAATAGATGGACAAATTCAGTTTTTTGAAGCACGAGAGCGCACAATTTGGGGTACGTTGTTTATGTACTTGATGGTCGCATTGAAGTCGGTTTTCTTGATTTCAGTTAGTTGTAGTCGAAGTGATTTTATGTGCTGTCGTTGACATGGTGTTAGATCGCAAGTGATGTTAATGTTGTCGTGCTTCAGATAATTTCGTATATCTGGTACTTTCTTTGATTTGACAATTTCAATTGGCAATGAGGAATCCTTCATAAGAACTTTGATCGGTCGGGATTTGGTGTTGGTGTTTCCCATGTTCGGACGTCCGATTCGATTGACTTTGAGGTCAGCTGACACTATATTCCTGGGGTGAACAACTCTGTTTACGATGTCAAGAACTTTCGTTAAATCTGTTTCGGAATTACTTTCAGGAATACCGTGAACAATTATGTTGTTTGCTCGCTTTCTACGGTCTTCCAGTTCGAAAGCCATCTCCTCCATTGCCGAGATAGATGGTTTCTCGGATTTGAGCTGCTTTAATTCATGTTTCAATTCGTTTACTTCAGCCAAAAGGGAAGAGACTTGAGTTGACAGCGATTCACAGCGAGAATTTTTATTAGCGCACAAAGTACAGATGAAAAGATTCGTTTTGTCCGGAGACTTTAGATCTTGCACTTGGGTTCTAGTAAGACCCGCGCATGATTTATGTTGAGGAACTTTGCATAAATCACAAAAGAAAAATTCATCGTTAGAGCGACTTTGTTTACAACAAGAGGAGCACTCTTTCAAGCTAATCACCGGCATTGTCACTTGGTGTTGAGGAAAGTGTCTATTTATATGTATGGTGGATATTTGTTACGAAATTTACTTCTACACCGATTTAAAGAAGAAAAAAATCACTTTTTTACAGAAAATTTCTACAAATATCCCGTAGTTATCAAAGAATTACAATATTTTTAAAAGCGAAACAAAGGAACGCTACCACTTGTTCGAATGACAGGTGTCAAGGTGTATATACGTATTTAGTCCCCCCCCCCTATTCTTTTCCTTCCGTCTTCACAAAAGTTCCATTGCGTCGACAAAACAATATTTGTCTATGGGGTTTGGTTGGAATAAGTGGGCAAATAAAATATTTACTCCGAAAATTTCATTTGTTTTGACCTTTTTTGTTGGTTTGATGAAGACACATTAATTCAAGGCTGTGTGAAATTGGCATAAAAAATGTTTCTTAAAAGAACCTAAATGGCGAGTTGGGTTTGTATGACAGTCCCATGTCCCATGACCCCATGGTCCGATTTGATCTATTCTTACTCATGTTTTGTGTCATGAATAGAAACACAGTTGCGTCAAATTTGGTTGAAATGGGTGCACAAGTCAAAAAGTTTTTCTTATAGAAGAACCGAATTTGGGGGGATAGGTTTGTATGGCAGCCACATGACCTCTTGTCCGATTTGACTGATACAAACCTACAAACTGCCTGCAGCAAAAAAAAGCATTTGTGCAACAATTAAGGCTGCATAGCTTTTCAATTGGCCGAGTAAAAGGCGTCGCAACAGACAGACAGACGGATATCGGCCATGACTTACATATAATGGTTTGATTCCATCAATTTTCACATGTTTTGTGACATCAACAGCAAATATATTTGAGTTAAATTTGGCTTGAATATACACAATTAGAAACTTTCTTTCAGAAGAGCCAAATTTGAGGGGATGGATTTGTATGGCAGCCCCATGACCCCACGGTCCGATTCCATCCATTTCGACACATGTTTTGCGAGATCTTCCCTTTATATAGCTACCTACCTTATATACCTACACTCTAAAAAGTGAATTTAAATTTCCGCTGAAAATGCGGTAATTTTACACTTTTTCCCGCTTATAATCACATACAGAGTGTATTTTTCAACAATTTCTGTGTAAAATAAAAAAATTACACCAAAATCGGTGTGAAATGTATTTTCTGGTGCATTTTTACAACGTTTATGTGTTTAATTCGGATTTGTGGTGTATTTTTACAACGTGCAGTTGAAGTTTTACTCAATTTTTGTAGCGTGCTCTCCAGTTGTCATACTTCAATCGGCTGTACTTAGCACAGTGTAACACATTTTTCCAAAAATTATCTGCATTTAGAACTCATGTGTACACGCTCTGTGGTTCAAGCGCTTAGGGGATCTGTTTGTAGGGAGAAGTTTCTGATCCGTAACGGCCGGTTGATTTGAAATTAAAGGTAACGTTGCGCGAACGTTGTGTTTTATAACCTCACCCATTGAGACCTATGTTTACAGCATCTATCTCCAGTGCGGGAACGATTCTTAACATTTGCGCTCGATATTGCTGACGAACCTCCAATTTTAAGTTCACCCCAGACTCCACAACAATATTTGCTTCGCTGCGCTGTGTCAAACATACTCCTCCGGAATCTCAGCTAAACATGCAACATTTAAAAAATTCAAAACTATTCCATTTTTTTTTTATTTTTCCTTATTTAGAACCCCTGAGTTTAATGCATTTCTCCTATGCTGAACAAAATAATCCTAACCACTGATCTTCTTCCCCTTCGAAAAGCTATCTACTCCACTTTCTCCTTGATAAAAATCATCAGCATGTGAAGGACAAACGTTTGTTTTAACACAAAAACGTATAACAGAGAACAGTACCAGAAAAAGATTATACACGTAAAACTCAAAAAGGGTTCACACATTTCAGATTTCTGTAAGGGCAGTCGTATGATCTGGAATCTGGCTTTTCATGGTGCCCGCAAAGTACCTATACATATTTAAAAGCTTCGTTTCGTCTATTGAAATAGATGAACTGATACCTCGGACCGATAATTATTTAGCTATGGTGATGGCTTTCAAGTCACAGTTTCAATGTAGTTATGGAGAGAAGTCTGAGGAGCACCCCAGAGCGGTGGAAGGGTGCCTTATCCTGTTTGTGATATTTTTAGAGGAGAATATGCATTCCCCCATGGTTTCATTAGTGATGCTATGTTCCCTAGGGTCTTAACGCAATTTCAACGGATTTAAATGTGGACAAAAATCTTCATCTGAAAACCTTTGCAGAGTCCTTTCTTAATTATTTATGCTTTTTCCTATAGAGGTTGATAGAGGAATCCGATGGAGTACATTTTTGCAATAAATTAAAATCGAATCTTTTGACAGCTGTAATTTCTGAACCTTGGAAACTAGAGAAATGTTCACCAAATATGGACGCGGTGCTCTACAATTCTGCTCAAGAATTTTCAAGTTATAGCTAATTTTCGATTAGAAAACCCAAAAGTGCACCGAGAGAAAAATCGTTGTAAAATCAATAAAACCATTAATTAATCAAATATTTTCATTATGATTTAGCGCCATTGACGTTTTTCATTGATTCATATACGTTTCACTTTATTTCATTTCCATGAAAAATAAATGGAACAATAAATAAATTCAAAAACGTTTATAATACTTTCAATAATTAAAAGCATTTGTTTCAAAATTGTTTCGTTTTTTTTAAACACTAGCAGTGAGATTCGATCCCGAGACCCTAAGATTTGCAGACGAACG
The DNA here is from genome assembly GCA_949715475.1 of Microchrysa polita. Taxonomy (NCBI): domain Eukaryota; kingdom Metazoa; phylum Arthropoda; class Insecta; order Diptera; family Stratiomyidae; genus Microchrysa; species Microchrysa polita. Next base: position 28,849,953 of record OX454416.1, read on the forward strand.
CCCTACCTACTAGACTAACCAGACATAGTATTGAAGCGAATTCTACTCAAGTGATATCATAACTTTTATTTTCATTGCGAAACAATTTAACTTCTTTTATTTCTACTTTGAAATTAAAATGGGTTCCTTTGTAATATTCATTGCAAAGTAGGGATGTCAAAAACCGGCCCATAACCCGGTTTACGTTTTTTTTGGTTTCTTGCAAAGCCGCTTAGACCGGCCGGTTTTATCCGGGCTTAAAGTACCGGTTTTCCGATTAACCGAGTCTTTTCATTGATTTGCTTAGAATTTAAAATTAAAAAAATTCATACACACTCGTATTGCCGGTGTTCTTGTTGTATGAAACATCAAATCAAAGATACAAGGAGAGGTACTTTGACGAAGCAATGGTTCTACGATTATAATAGCAAAAAGAAGAGTGTTCGAAAGTATGTTTAAGGGTTGAAATTTGGAAACGAAATTTTTCATAGGGGACAAATAATAGAATTGAAGACTGGAAAATCAAGAAAATGCATTATAAAAATTTGTATTAATTTCCAAATAATTTTTTTTCGGTTTTAATCCGATGGACAATCAACCGTCCGGGTTAAAACTGGGAGGAGGAAAAACCGAAAATAACCCGGTTAACCGATGTGAAAGTACCGGACTAAACTTCCGGTTTTCACATCCCTATTGCAAAGTCATTATAAAATCAAAAATGAAACATTTTGAAACAAGAATATTTGGTTACATTTTGTTCTTGGTTCTTGTCAACGATCGAATGGTTCTTGTCAAAAGTAAAATCAATGTGAAAATATAATGATTCAAATTGAAACAACTTGAATCAAAGCTATTTTGTATTTATTTTGTAAAAAACTCTTTTTTCGTAGTATTTTTAATTCATGTCAAAATTTACCCTAATCCTTGCGACCGAGTCATGAGGGCTAGATGTTTCTCTCAAAATTACTCTCGCAGGGCGCTATTACACAGTGATATATTGGTAATATATATTATAATAGATATTATCATATCCTGAAGCCTACTCGATTTCGTTTAGTGCACGTCTACAAATTTATACTAAATGAATCGAGTAGGCTTAGGCATATGACATACATATTATAATAGAAATATGACTGTGTAATGGAGGCCTCATAGGGATTGACATGTACTCAATTCTTATCGACTCTATTATTTTTACCTTAACACTACTTATAACACACGAATTCGGATTCAACTTATCAACTTTTATTAATTTTTTCTCGAAATTTAACTTTTTGACCGCCTTGACTCCTTGTAAGCCTTGAATTTTGGTCCCTCTTACGCAGATAATGATATTCCCTTATTAATATTAAAGTTAATATCTTACTCAAACAACCACAAAAAATTGGGGGTCCTACGTCTTTAATTGTGGATGATAGACAAAAAGAAATTGCATGTGCTATCCTGATGACAAATTTTAAATGGCAATTTTGTGTGTTCTTTTTCGAAAAACAATTATAAAACAATACTAAAAAATGTAAACACAATACTTTTTGTGTTAATTAACTCAGAATTGAATAGACTATTAACAGTTATAATTTTGAAATTTTAGCTCTTTTAGTTCAGCCGAAACTAGTCATGCGAAGGGGTGTGCTAATCTGATGACAAGCACTGTATATTGTTAGACTTAAATATTCAAAAAATGAGTGAAGTTGCCCTCTATATCAAGAAAAAGTTACGCTAATTTGCACGTCGTGTTAAAGGCAAAGGTTCAGTTAAAAAAAAACTACCCATAAACGTCGAACAAGAAGAAGAAGAATGATAGCGACATGTGACAGTCACTTTCCTTGTTTTCGTAATGCCTAATGCTATGTCTGCCATCCTATGCCCCATGTGTTTAATTTCTTGCCAGAATTTCCCTTACACCATTCCAAAAAATGTAAGTGTGTAATGCATGCCAATCGCCTTACAGAATGAGACTCAAGAAGCACAGAAGAGTGGTGCCTTTACACTAAATGGTTTCGGTGAAAAAAACTCGCTCAATGAACAGTGATACCAACGGAGCGAGGAGTGTCATAGTAGGGTTTGAGCAAGGAGCTAACAACAATAGTTTTTACAAGATTGCCAAAGAAGTGACGGTAAAAAATAAAAAATAAATTATCTCTCTCTCAAAAATCATTTTATGTTACAGAGATGTGCAAATATTGCAGAGTCCAATCTCGGAGTTTTTGTCTTTGTGGTTGCCTTTTTTTCAATCCTGCTGTTTCAGTAGCCTTGTTCTGCCAAACACCGATTTTTGCAACATTTGTCCTGATATTTCGAAAATTAAATATACGAGCATACAGTAATATACATACATAGTGAGCGTTTTTTCAGCAGTATAGTTATTTTCGCTTTATCTCTTAGTTCACACGCTTGATTGAATCCAATCAGCACCGCAATGAAATGAATACGTAACTTGTTTAACACAATTCTCTCAAATTGTGCTAATTATACGATTCATAATTAACAGCTTAATTTGCACACTAGTTGTCCGTAATCATCATCCTGCTCTGGACAGCTCAGCGAATATATAACCGCAACCACATTAATTAGTCAGCTGGAATCATCAATCATACAATTAAACATACGACGTGCAACGCAAGTATTAACATACATATAGAGTTTCAATCAATTGCAAGGCACATAATTTCAATATTGGCCGAATTATGACACGTACACATTTTTACATCAACGACCTTGTGCCGGACACACTGAAATTTGCTGAAGGACTCCTGTAGCAGATGGTGCAGATGATACGGTTGACACATATAGGACTAAAAGAGTGGACATGAATTACATTTCAATTGCAGTTGTCCGAAAAGTATATTTAATCCAATTGATTGAAACGTAATGGGCCGCGTCTTTTGAGTAGTATTTATAGTGTTTCGGCAGCAGTGATGCTGATTCGATATCGATATTATTCATGTCATATATTATTTTGGATGGGGACAGCACAAAAAAAAATGCATTTCGCTATAACCTGTAACTGGCATATGGAGATAAATTCACTTAAATGTAATTAAATTTTTTATCGGGTTTTATCGCGCATAAAATATGCCAATAATGAATAAATTGCCAGGAGCGCCATGGTTACTGTAGTTGGAAGGGATAATGTAATAATATACGAAGAAGACATAAAAGGATTAGGATCTCCGCATACGTCTCGTACACGGTACACAGTTCATTTGATAGGACAAATTAATGTTTCGATAATTGCAACAATACCGAAATACACGTAGTATCACTTTAATTTTTCTCTAATATTAAAGAAATCCAAACACCTGATGTATATGTATGCGATGATTTATTGATGAACCGGAATTCGTCCTCAATTTATGGAGTGTACGTGAATTGTAAATTAATTGTCATAATGGACTATTTGCCTCCATATTTTATAAATAAATGATGACGATGGTGGAAGACTATAAGAAAGTAGGCATCAAAAAAATATCCTGTCAAAACGGTTAGCACCATCATTGCGGAAAAAGGGACAGGCCTGTTTCATAAAATTGGTACGGAAGCATACAGTAAATGAACCGAATTTAATTGGGTAATTTACGTGAAATATTAGCTTCTTGGTGTCTTGTGATGTAATTTGAAAGATAGTCATTTAAGAAAGGCTTTACTTATATGAAATTAAAAGTAGTAGTCTTGTAATTCCAACAATAATAATAATTTGTCATGCTTAGTTGCCTTTCCAAACGATCCGTGTTATAACCGCAATGTATGTATGTATGTACTTACTTTCATGCTGGGATTAATAAATGCGAAAAAAATCTTTGTTAAGAATTTGTGACGGCCCATTTGTGCAGTTTGAATGGCAGTTGGCACAAACTGTTGTACACCGTCATCGGTTTTACGGCAACCACACCTTCCACCACATCCGGTCGTTGACAAAATATTGTCAATTTGTATGGGAGCTACCCTTAGTTTTGGGGGAATTGATCTTATTTTTTATAAGAGGTATATAATGAAGTTGTCATTTGGCGACCTACCAAAATTTAGCCATCTATGGGTCATTTTAGGGAAAGGGGGCTCAAACATTTGCTCTTTTTCGAAATTTGAACGGGGGATAATGGGGGTCTTTGATTGGAGCAATTCAATTTTCACACAGAGGCATCTACAACGTGTTAAGAATATTGACACCTAATTTCAAGATATAATTTGCATTTTGTTAGGAATTGTGGTGCAAATTGTAAGTGCCAAAAATGAACTTATCCAATTTTATTTTTTTTTTTTGTCTAACGTCTAATTTTTCAAAATAAGGCAAACACTATGCCTTATATCATTGTAAAGTTAATTTTATGTGCATATTATTTCGTTTTTAGAACATTTTGCTGTAACTTTATCCGTTCTTGTCAGTTTCGAGTAACAGTAACGGAGTTATGGGCGTTTGAAGTTAAGCTTATGTTATCCCCTCTAATATCTCGTGACTGAATCTAACAATTAACAAGAAATTTGAACTGCGTTTTTCTTATCAAAATGTTACTCCAAATTTCTTTTTAAGTCAGAACAAAGCTTTTGAGCTGCAGTTCCGGCTGGAAACCAATGCCACGTCGGTCTTACTGAACAGTTTCTGTGTTATTAAAAAACCTTAGCTTTTCCTATAGAAACCCCCTTTTGGTTTTCTTGAAAATCTTTTTGTTGCGTCATTTTCTTGAATATTTAGAATCTGTCAAAAATGAAGAGTTGAAAATCATGTTCGTTTACGTTTCAATAGCAAGGAGTCCACAGGTTTTATTGCCCTGCCTAGACATTCAAAAGGCTTTTGTTCCGGTGTGGCATAAGGGCCTTATGTACAAACTAATCAAATATTCTTTTCCGATATACCAGGTTAAAATGATCTACTCTATCTTAAGTTCCAGAACCTTTACCGTTAAAGTCAAGGGCCTATCCTCCAAGCACGTCATTCCGGCTGGTGTCCCAAAAGGGTCCGTTTTAAGCCCAACTTTGTATTACACACAATTTACACATTCGACTTGGTTATACTTCCCAACTGTGAAATAGCCATATATGCGGATGACACAGCAATTTAATGCACGTCAGACTCGCCAATAGAGTTTGTGGATACCTTGCAGGAACTAAATCAATTCTACGGATATCCAGAGTGTCCGGAAACTGCTGCATAAACGCACCGGATTGTTATTCCTCATATAATTTCCAGCAAAAAAGTTGTACCGAACATACCCCCTTCGCTTAACCCTTTAGCTGCCACAGACATTTGAAAAAATCATTTTCTTGTACGACTAAAACTTCAATATCTAAAAAGCTAGAAAAACAAAATAAGATGATTATCACAGCCAACAAATTTACCTAAAAAATACAACTATCGGCACTAAAATCTCATAAGCGGTTTGGTTTTTACAGAACTTCAAACTCAAATTTTTGTCATTTGACTCAAAAACAATATGTTTTTCCATCTCAATTTTCTCATCATCATTTTATTCTATTTTCGTTATTTCTAACAGTTTTAATGTCGTAAGTGCAAAAAACTAGGGTTAATTTTGGCTCGATTTCGATATACTTTGAACAGATTTTACCAATTCCAGACCTTTAGCAGCAGTGTTAATTGAATTATTGTATTAAATTTGGGCTGAAATTAACCCTTGTTTTCTACACTTAACGTATAAAAACTGTTAGAAGTAATGGAGCTAGAATAAAATGATGTAAGAAAGATATGATCGCAAGACTATGCGCCAATTTTTAATCGTACAAGCACATCTCCTTGGTAGAAGTTGGAGAAAATTGAGATGAAAAAATAGATTGTTTTTGGGTCAAATCACACAAATTTGACTTTGAAGCTCTGTAAAAACCAAACCTCTTACCTATCGGATTTTATTGTGGTTAGTTTTATTTTAAAGGGAAAATTTTTGGCTGTAATAATCATTTTGTTTCACTATTCTAGCTGATCCAGCTTTGGAGACATTGAGCTTTAAATCGTGCAAGAAAATGATTTTTCAAAAATCTTTAAATGCCTGTGGCAGCTAAAGGGTTAAGCTGAGGGGGTATGTTCGATACAACTTTTTTGCAAATGTGACTTGGGGAAAAAGTATCCTTTACTTAGGTTTACACCTAGATCAAAAACTTACTTTTAAAACCCACGTCAAAAAAACCGTGTCCAAGTTAAATAAGTGCTTCTTCTCAGTATATCCCTTCATAAACCGTTAACTTAGAACTTTCGCCTGCAAACAAAATAATGATGTATGTATAGAACTGTTTTGCAACCTGTTTGCTCCCTAGTATGGCATAATTGCGTTAAGACCCATCAAGACAACCTAAAAAAGGCTCAAAATAATTGTCTCAAGATCGCGATGAACAACTCGTTTTATTTCTCAACCAGAAGACTCCACACTTTAACCAAAGTTGACATTCTAACCACCACGACCGATAGAATTTACGATAAATTTATATTTAGAATTCCTTTTCTAAACAACCCCATAATTTCCTAAATTGGATTCTTCTACTTTAGAACTTTCTTTCTATGCTAGATAGGTTTAGTTTAGATTTTAATTAGGTTAAGATAGTCATTAAGTTCCAGTAGTTTTTCCTCTATCATTATCTGCAAATTGCAGAACATATTCTTCATTTCGTAACTAAAATTCAATCAGCAGTAGGGTATCGTTTCACAAATTTTTTGCGTTCGAAATGGAATAAGAGGCCACCAAGAATTTGAATTTTTAACTAGGAAATATCAATATAACTCACATTTGCCGCTTGTAATTAAAATTGTTCGCTAATACGTAAGAGCGTGAGACCTATCTTTTTTATACAACACGTTCCAATATTTATACCCTATACCCATAAGATGGTATAGGGTATATTGTTTTTGTTACGACGATTTATGTAACACCTCAAAGGAGCCACCGGAGGTATGGCAAAGTATATATATAAATGATCAGGGTCGGTCCCTGATTCGAATAAGCCATGTCCGTCTGTCTGTCTGTCTGTCTGTCTGTCCGTCCGTGTGTCTGTCAGTTCGCACGATAACTCCCGAAATAATGAAGCTAGCGTTTTGAAATTTCGGTCAGATGATTGTTTTGATAAAAGCTTGGATGGTATTGAAAATGGGCCAAATCGGACCAAGGGTTCCCCTACCTCCCATACAAATGACCCCTCCATGATAGTGTAATTCGGCCATATTATTCGGGAGGATATCTCTAGGGAACTGAAATTTTCATCGTTGCCTAATTGTTACATATGCTTGAAGTTGGTGGAAAGTGGAGAAGGTCTGATTACCCCTACCCCTACATCCCCTACAAAGCAATATTCCGCCATATCTTTCGATAGAATGTCGCGAAAAACTTCAAATTTATCGCAAATGATAGCTGCTGAATGCCGTTATAAGATATTAAACATGTGCGAGATTCGACCCATCAACCCCTTCCCCCTTAAAAAAAATTAAATGGATTATTTTCGGTCTTACGCGCATTCTAGGTCTGTACATGGGTATAGGGTATACACTCATCGTGCTATTCGCACGATTAGAACTCGGTCTCGTTTTTTTTAGTTTGAGTAATTTATTTTACTGCAGTAGAAATTGTTGATTGCATAAAATATTCCAACGTGCATGACCCTTCTTATTATTTTTCTCTCTTTAGAATCAACTACTATACAGGGTGTCGGGAAACTGCCGCATTAACGCACGGGATTGTTATTCCCCAAGTGTTTTCCAGGAAAAAAGTTGTACGGAACATACCCCCAGGGGTTAACCTTTTAGCTGCCACAGAAATTTGAAGATTTTTGAAAAAAATAATTTTCTTGTACGACTTAAACCTCAATATCTGCAAAGATAGACTAGCTAAAATAGCAAAATAATGATTATTCTCTCTCGATTACCGTAACTCCTAGTGGAGCATGGTGCGTTGATGACACCCGTGTGTAGTCTGTGTCTGTCCGTCCGTGTGTCTGTCAGTTCGCACGATAACTCCCTAAATAATGAAGCTAGCGTTTTGAAATTTAGGTGAGATGATTGTTTTGATAAAAGCTTGGATGGTATTGAAAATGGGCCAAATCGGACCAAGGGTTCCCCTACCTCCCGTACAAATGACCCCTCCGTGATAGTTTAATTCGCCCATATTTTTCAACAGAATATCGCTAGCAACCTGAAATTTTTTATCAATACCTAATTGTGACATATTCTTGAAGTTGGTGCAAAGTAGAGAACGTCCGACTACCCCTACCCCCCCTACAAAGTTATATTCAGCCATATCTTTTGTTAGAATGTCGCGAAAAACTTTTAATTAGCATCAAAATGTAGCCTTGATATAATATTAAATATGTGCCAGGTCCCAACCATCTACCCCTCCCTCCCCTACAAAAAAGCTAAAATAGATTTTTTGGGTTTTGCGTGCCTTCTAGGTTTGTACATGGGTATAGGGTATACACTCATCGTGCTATTCGCACGATTAGAACTCGGTCTCGTTTATTATTCTACAATAAGAATATTTCTTATCATCTTCTTCTGAATAATAAACTTGCGACGAGTCGTGCCGAGTTTGGAAACTCGTTTCTCTATGAGTGTCTATTTCACAGAGTGGCGGCCGAACGATCACGGCCACAGAGCACGACTAATGCTTACTACAGCCAATGAATTATTATCCTATAAAACAAAACTAACCGCACTAAAATCGAATAAGAAGTTTGGTTTTTACAGAGTTTCAAAGTAAAATTTTTGTAATTGGACCCAAAAACAATTCATTTTTCCTTCTCAATTTTCTCCAACTTCTGCCAAGGTGAAGTGCTTGTACGATTCTTTTAAAAATTGGCGCATATTCTTACGATCATATCTTTCTTACATCATTTTATTCTAGCTCCATTATCTATAACAGTATATCCTAGAATTAAGCTTAATTTAGAAAACACACTTAGTTTTGATTGCCTTTCGTCCTTTAGGTAACTCAACTAAGTTCCAAGGGTTGTTTTCATTATGGGAGACTTCAACGAGGAGTTGCATCCCAATGTTGTTTGTCGCCCGCCTCAACCAGCTAGCGATACGTACATGGTTGGTCCGACTGCGTGAGCATTGCTGCTGACTGGAACACTTCTCTTGGCTTCGGGATGCGATTTGACCTGCGCACCTCCCCAACTGGAAGTGATAATCATTCTACGGGCTCGTCATCGCAGTTTTTCTTGATATCGCCGCCCCGGGACGGGTTATGATGGGTGTATCATTAATTTCCTCTGTGACCTCTGTGACCGGTTCTGATACATTCGACAAGATTCCTCCGTGTCACGAATCTTCTAAAAAGAAATCAGACGAATCGATTAGTATTGAATCATTTGCCTGTTTAGGGCCTGTATCCAGGAAGGTGACGTCACGGCTAATCGTTACGAATCGATTTTGAGGATCGAAGCAACGGAATCCATTGGGATGCTCGGAAAATCCCAGGAAGAACATTTGTTTCGACTTCGGATCCAGTTTTTGTCTCCGCTCCTTAGGCGTATGAACCATCACAGGCGTGCCAAATATTCGCAATTTAGACAAGTTTATTTAAGCGTCCGTCCAATATTGCTCTGGAACCTTGTCTTGCAGCGATCGATTCGGTGACCGGTGCGTTACGTAAGCCGTCCTGCAGACTGCTTCAGCCTAAAACTCCTTGCCTAGCCCAGCGTCAAAGAGCGTGCACTTCGCACGTTCCACTAATGTGCGATGCATTCGCTCTGCCACTCCATTTTGCTGAGGAGTGTATGCGCAGCTCAACTGTTGGATAATGCCGTTACGTCTGCATCCTTTTGAGAGCTCACCGGAGTATTCGCCACCGTTGTCCAAGCGTAATGCCTTCACTTTCATCTCCGTTTGCGTCTCGACCATAGATTTGAAGTCCGTGAAAACCCTTGGTGCATTGCTTTTCAATTTGATAAAGTAGACGAAAACTTTCCGCGAATAATTGTCTATAAAACTACCGAAATATCTACCTCTCCCACTAAATTAACATCCATTGGTCCGCAAACGTCGGTATGAATCAAGTCAAGAATCTTAGTTGATTTGATCTCCACTTCGCTTTTTTGAAATGGTTGCCTGCTTTGCTTACCGAGAAGACACGGTATACAATTCGCCAGCACATCGGAATTGCCGCTGACTTGGATGCCATTGACCATTCCGTTTAACTTATTCAGAGCACCATGACTCAGGTCATCCATTCGGCGGTGCCACATCATCAAATCGCTGTCTTGATTACTGCTTACAACCATGCTGCCTGCGGATGCGTTCGTCTCCTTGTACGTTGCGTTTTGTGCTTCAGTGCTGATTATGGTCTCTCCGTTAGCGGCTTTTATGACGCAGCCAGTTTTGGAAAAATAGATATTGCTGCCAGAATTGACCATATTTGAGAAGGATAGCAAATTTGTTGTGATTTCCAATCGAACATTTGGCCCATAAATATTCAGCTTAACTGTGTCGCAGCCAACAGGTCTAAGTCTCGATCCATTGGCGGTTACAATGTCGGGGTATACAGATTCCTTCCTTTGCTTGTAAGGTGAAACGATGCACCAGAATCAATAAACCGAGGACACTTGGTTTATTGCTTTTGCTGCCATGGCATGTTGTGCAAATGCTTCCGATTGTCTCCTGCGACTTTTCTCTCGTTTAGCTTTTTCTTTTATTGTGGGGCGCTGAAAGCCTTTGTTCCCTTGTTCTATGTCCGGACTTTTCTTATTTTTGATGTTTCTTCTTGGATTCATGGACTGTGACGCCTTGAATGCAGCCCCGCGTTGCTTTTACCATTTAGGAATTTAGACCTGAGGCTCGTATTACTAGCTGCATCGCTGCCATAGAGACCGCCGACAAACGATTCGTAATCGGGAGTTAATTCGTAAATGATTGATCCGCATACGACCTAATCGCTGATGGTCCCTGTTCCACCAAACATATTGAACACCATGCGTGTTTGTCTGCAGGGGCTTGGGATCTGGAATCCGGAATTTTGTATTAGACAAAATTACACCGGAGTGTAGTCTCAAAAATACAAAGCAATGCAGGAGGGACATTCCAAACGGCTTGGCATTTATTAAGAATGAAAATCAGGGCGTAACATTATGGTCTATGGATGACCCGATACAATGAGAGTTTTTGTCAGTCAACAGTTTTCGTTCCGTCAACTTGAGTATCATTTGCTCAACGGGTTTCTCCCTCGTTGTTCGTTTCAAAATACAGATAATAAAATTAGTAAATTCACTCAATAAAATAATAAACAAAATAAATTATAATTTGTGTACAACATTTTTTTTCAGTTCCTAATCCGACTGGTGTTCGTAAATATGTTGTGTGGTGTTTAATAGCGGGCGTTACATCATGTTTGCTAGGAACAATGTTCCTAGCCGTCTACTTTTTGCTGCGATCATACACGAGCACATTAGGCTATTTCGAGACTGTACCAACATTTGTACCTGCAACACTGGTAAGTGATTTGTAATTTATTGAAAAATAGTTAATATAATAAAATTAAGGATTGGTTCGGTTAAAAAAACATTGAATTCACAGACGTGAACAGACGTATTTAATTTACTCTTTTCGTATTTCTCTTTTTTTCTATTATTAATAATTGAGTCTTCCACCATGATATAGTCGTCCCATTGTATCATTTCCCTTTAACCTTCATCCAATACAGTTCACTAAAGTTAATATCGTTTCAGAGCAACGCGGTCCATACAAAAACCATTTTCCCCGATCATAGCTAAATGCTAAGTCCAAAAATACATTCGCATGAATAAAAGAACACATTTGAATCGACTTTTTATTATTGAAAGTTCGTCCATGATAGTTGTTGTCCTTCAGTCGAAAGAAAAGAGCTAGCCCAGCGGCTGTCAACTGAATTTGATGAAAACGCCTGAAAGCACGCTTTCTGTCTCCATACTGGCCTTTGACATTATGTATTCATGAATTCCAGATGCCGACGAATTGATATGCCACCAATCGAACAATTTTCGTCACGAACTCGGCGACGTCAAGACGATGTCAGCCCATTCCAATCAAGCAGCTTTTCACGATATACACGATTCTAGCAATATATTTCTTACTATGCCTAACCTATAGAGTCCTTGTTGGCCATTAATTCGGTCCAAGCCAATGACGAGGATACATCGTCATGTCGGAAAGATGTAGGTTGGCCGTTGATGTATTTCAAAGTTTATCTAACACATTTTAGGATGCGAATTCTAACGCTATTCGATGCTGTGTAGACGTTGAATTCATCAGGGATGAATTTTTCATCGTCATACCATGTTGAAGTCCATCAACGAAATTCACCAGCGAAAGAAGTGTGTATGTATGTATAGGTATAGAAAGTTCCGAAGAGTGTTTTTAATATATCAAGGCATCAGGATACCCCAGGCTAATTAAATGTCAACTTGGCTAACGTATGGTAGTGACGCTCGATGATTTGGTGTTGGCATTCTATCAAAACGTGAATGCCTACATATCTTTTCACGTTTGCCAAAAGGATAGCAATTAAAATTTACACGGTATGATAGTTTCCGCAAGCAAAGTAAACAACTTCCAAAAGGCTTAACTGGCAAAGCTCGGGAATATACATACCAGGAAATTTCAACTATGGAAGTGAAATGTAATTTCCGCATGGTATATACTCCACTTGTACACTATTATTATCATTGCGCCATACTAGTAATGAATCCACTATCTACTGAGCCGATCATCATATCCCCGGTGATCGCTGTTTCAGATTATATCCTGAGGGATTTATCTGTATCACTGTATCCAACGTTGATTAATAGGGAAAGCAGTTACGGATATCGTACAGCCCCGGCTGGCGTTCCCATGAGCATTTCCGTGATTTTCAAACAGAAAACTATCTAAGCTACACAGGATACATTGATGTCATTTTGTATATAAGTAGTTTCGCGAATGCTTTCAGAAATTCGAACAAGCGAACGCATTTCGAAAATATAGGGTAGGGTAAATGAAATCACGACAAGGTGAAATACACTTAGCTTAAGACAAACCATTTCGATACGGTTTAAAATTATGAAGTCTTTTGAGTAGGTGATTTCTAGTCAATCCGTGCTCCGTCACCTTCCATTATGCTTCTAACTTTGATGCCATTTAAGTACAGCTCGTTTGGCGTATACGTACAGAAAGCAGCAGGAAATTGTTATTTCACGTATATACGCCCGAGATACAAGAAGGATAAAAGATAAAAGTTTCGTTCGGTTCGAACTGAACAAAATAACGAACATTCGAGGAAATGAGATGGCCACGTCTAGATGACTGATTAACTCTTTGCCAGCAAATGATAGGACTGCGTGACATTAGCAAGGATCAAGGATCCGGTAACTATACGTATGTGAACGAGTATAAGTGTGAAATATTTCACGTGCTTCCGGGTAGAAAGTCCTTTTCATTATAGGTTCAGTTTCAAGTTGATCTACTTGGGATTTTTTTTTCCTATCCGTGGTGCGTGCCAATGTACCTTTGCTATGCACGAGAGATAAAAGTAATGGCGAAAGTTGGTAATGGAGTGTTGATTGTATTACAGGAATTTTAACAAGTTCCGTATTCGCAGCTTGGAATATATAGCGACATTGATATATGTATGCTCGGTAAGTTAGGGACTAAGGACGATAAGTCGTCTATAAGATTCCCGTCAAATATTCTGAGATAATTGTATTCCCTTTTGTGTGAGTAATAACAGGCTTCATAGGAAGTTTGTAAGATGAAAGCTATTAAACATCAATTACTAGAAACTTTTACGTGAAATACACAGGCGGAAGGAAAATGAGAAAGAGTGAGAATTTGATTGTTGATACAAAGTTTAATTAACTGCAAAAGTTTAACCATGTTTTACCTTTGTAGCTTTTAAACTCTTCGCTCATAGAGTGAAAGGGTATATTCATTTTGTCATGAAGTTTGTAACGCATTGAAGGAAGCATCTCCGATCATATAAAAAGTATACATATGTGACCGGGAAAGTGTAAAAATTTCGATTTTCACTTTTTTAGTGATTTCCACAGAAAACAATGTGCTCTTTCCGATGGGGAAAACCGCAGTTGCCAAAACTTCAAAAATGAGTCAAAAAATCGATCTTGAAGTTCGCCATCAAATCATCAAAATCCAATGGGAAATTGAAATTTTGTGTATTTATGAATATCTTTTCAACCGCTAAAGCAAACTTACCCAAATTTTGAACACGTCTCACTCACTAAGTTAGAAGTAAAAATCAATACCGTAAATCATATAAATCTGCATGAGTTGAGGTAGGAACCGGTATGAAAACAAGAAATGTAGTATCGAATACAAAGTTTTTAGTAAATTTAAGATTTATAAGCTTCGAAATTTTATGAGATTAGGTGCAATTTCCTCCAGTGCGATGGAGGAAATACAAAAAATTGCACCTAATTCAATGCACGATTCCGGCAACACAAAAAAACAAAACTGAATTTTATGAGAGGTAGGCATTATTGTATATAATGTAAGTAATTATATAACCTCAATATTTTACCGTTATCACTTATTATCAAATTATAGAAAGTAGACTTTTATACAGAATTTTCAAATAGTGGAATTCATTTAGAATTTTCAATACAAAAATCATCAAAGGCAATTTTTTTGTTTTATAATCTCTTGGGTGCTAGATATCAAGCTAGTTAAACAATTCATTTTGATTTGAAAAAGGACCAAAAAGAACACAAAAATATCGTTAACGCGGAACGGGCATGTGCGATATCATATCAAAGAAAACGTCGAGAACATTCGAATCCGTTAATACATCTCATTTTTACGCGTATAAAAGATTAATTTAAGAGTCTCTCATAAAAACCATGTATTTGCAAAGCCATAATTTTACAAAAATACTAATCTGAAACGCATTTCTTAACTTTTTAGAATGTTAATTAACTAAGACTTCCATTTTGCGTTTTCAAAAATATTGAGTGAAAATGTCATAAAAAGTAAAAGCACGATGTCTTATTTACCTTAATTTTTTCCACGAGATAAAAATGAATATCAAAGATGACGTCTAATTTATATCATCCTCGATATCTGCTTCTATCTCAGTGATCGAGATAATGGCATTTGAAGTATACTACAATACAGTAATTTCATTATACAAGATCTACACCATCCCGGGTTCCTCAACGTGCCTCTCGTTCACTGTCTATGAGTCACATGTGCCCACAGCGTTCCCCACCGTTTACGTCTCTAATGCCAGTCATGGTGGCAGTGTCGGGAAAAACCGGTCACATAGTGTTAATGCCGCCACATGTGGCTTGTATAATTGGACAGGGAAAAAATGCCCATTGGACAAAATTTTTTGATTTAAATAGAAATATTCGGGCAATTCTAAAAATGCCTTTTTTGTGATACAATGCAGATGGCTCATTTTTATACAAATTTATCTGTCTCCAGCGATAGTTATTTCGTTCAGTAGAATTTGAAAAAAAAATAGTTTAAGTTGTTAATTTAATCAACATTTTTATTATTTTTCCTCGGATTTTTTCTTATTAGTAAAAGAATAGTTTGGGCACTCAACGATTCTTTGCAACTTCAACCTGCTCCCAGCAACTGACTACACTGTTCGCAAATACCTATTTGGAAGAAACCATTGTAACCTGATCCCGTCAAGGGAAGCGTGGGATAGATTAGATTAGATTAGATTACATGAGGGCATCGGCATATTTGCCATAAGCACTGCGACCGGTGGTCTATTGTGCCATTGCCCACTCTACAGGTTAGATAAATTTATCTTACCGACATCTGTCGATAAATCGATTAATTTGTCCCATGCTAAGGGAGGCGATGTCCTCTGTGAGAGGGAAAGTTATGCCGAAGCATTCCTCCCGTCGCATCGCTAGTCTTTCACACTCGCAAAGTATGTGAGTGGATGTTTCGTCATCCGCCTCGCAGAAGCG
The DNA here is from genome assembly GCA_949715475.1 of Microchrysa polita. Classification (NCBI taxonomy): domain Eukaryota; kingdom Metazoa; phylum Arthropoda; class Insecta; order Diptera; family Stratiomyidae; genus Microchrysa; species Microchrysa polita. Next base: position 28,865,814 of record OX454416.1, read on the forward strand.
GCAGGTCGCGTCTGCGACTAAGCGCATGGTTCTTAAATGCCCGTTCAGACGGGAGTGGCCTGTAAGGAGGCCAGTTATGATTCTGACCCTGTTCCTGCTGAGCTTAACTAACTCCAGAGTGCGTTTCTTAGAGTAGGTTGCTACAAAAAGCTTCGACTGCCTTAGTCCTGGAAGGGCTTCCCAGCATACGGTGGCTGTCGTCTTTTCCCACTCAGTGATTTCGTTTCTGCATAGACACAGTGGAATGCCGCAGAAGGGTTCCGGACCGCAGAAGGGGCTAGCAGAGGCTACCCTAGCGAGTTCGTCCGCGAGCTCATTCCTTTCTATTCCAGAGTGTCCGGGAACCCATAGGAGTGTAAGATCATTGCGAGATCCTACCGATTGAAGTATTTCCTGACATAGCCCCACTAGTTTTGAAGTAAAGGTATGTTTGGTAAGAGCTTTGATTGCCGCCTGACTGTCAGTGAAGATCGCTATCTTCCTGTTGACATATCCTTTGTTCTGACATTCTCTGGCACAAATTTATATTGCATGTACTTCCGCCTGGAACACAGACGCTAATTTCCCCATAGGTACTGAGTAGCTTACACCTGGACCACTGATGCCCGCTCCAGAACCTGTCTCAGTTTTAGATCCATCTGTGTAAAAGCTGATGGTGTTGGGGTGGAGGGACCTGAACATATCCGTCCAACTTTCCCTCGCCCAAATTGCTGATTTAAAGGACGCGTTGAAGCGTAATGTCTTGACTAGGTAGTCCGAGGGTAGGCAGAGGGTATTGCTACCTTGTAACCATCCCATTTGATCATGGCTAAAAGTGACTGTCGTGCTGGATGCCCTGAGCCTACCAACAGCCAGCCTCGCCGAAGCCTCAATATGAATGTGTAGCGGCATTAGGTCTAGAAGAACCTCCAGGGCAGCGGTGGGGCATGAAACAATAGCTCCAGTGATAATTAGACAGGCAAGCCTCTGGACCTTACCTAGATCCGACTTACCAGTGCTAGTTGAAGCCCTTTTCCACCACACCACCGCCCCATACTCCAATATAGGTCTAACAACTGTCTTGTAAATCCACAGAATTAAATGTGGTTTAATTCCCCAGGTCTTACCTACATAACCTCTGCAGGTCCATAGTGCCTTGATCGCCTTTTCCGTGACCGATTTCAGGTGGTCATCCCACAGTAATTTGCTATCAAGGGTGACTCCCAGATATTTGACTTGGTTTGCCATTTTAATTTGGGAGTTGTACATAGTAGGACAACTCAAGGTTCTTGTTGTCCTGCTCCTACTGAAAGGAACCACCGTGGTCTTGGACTGGTTGACCCGTAGACCACTCTCCGTGCACCAATCTTGAACTATTCGCAGGGCGGTGTGGAGCACATGGGGCAGGACTTCCTCAAATTTGCCCTTAACCATGATGACCAGATCGTCTGCGTATCCTTGGGTGGAGAACCTCTCTAAGGTTAGTTTCCACAACAGTCCATCAACGACTAAACACCAAAGAAGGGGGGACAGTACCCCTCCTTGTGGGCAGCCACGAGTCGCTAAGGCGGAGAGGGTGCACCCTCCGATGCTGGTATAAATGTTCCTCGATGAAAACATGCGTTGCACCCAGTTAATCATTGTCACATCTGTCCCTTTTAGACTTAGCGCCGTACCAATGGACTCAAAGGACGTATTGTCAAAGGCCCCTTCTATGTCCAGGAATGCACAAAGTGCCATCTCCTTCTTTGATATGGCCACTTCGATTTCGTCCACTAAGGTGTGAAGTGCAGATTCCGTCGATCTGCCTGGTTGGTAGGCGAATTGTCTAGGGTGCAGCGGACTTGTCTCAAGAAGCGTGCTCCTTATGCGTGCGTCCAATATCTTCTCCATTGCTTTCATGAGGAACGAGGTTAGACTGATTGGTCGATACGATTTCGGATCGTCTGTCGACCTTTTTCCCACTTTGGGAATGAAGACCACCCTCACTGATCTCCAAGCTGTTGGGATATAGCCCAACGCGTAACTATTTCTATATATGTTGACTAGGAATGGGATCAACTCTTCTTGCGCTTTCTGCAATAGCGCTGGAAAGATGCCATCCATGCTAGGCGATTTGAAGGGATCAAAGGTCCCAATCGCTCATCTAACTTTGTCATAGGTAAATATAGCCCGTGCTGCCCTCCAATCGGACTGGTTGGACCTATTGGTGGTACGACAGTATGGGAAAGCGGTTTGGTTTAATTTGCATCCTGGGAAATGAGTTTCCAGGAGCAGTGTACCTGTGTCACTCGAGTTTACAGTGATTGTGCCATTCGGCCTCTTGAGTGTGCTGATTGCATTAGCCCCATTTTTCGCCAGCACCTTGTGCAGCCTAGCCGCTTTTGTGGTGCTGTTTACATTGTCGCAGAAGGTCATCCAGCTGCGCCGTTTCGCTTCTCTAATCGTCTTATTATATTCTGTCAGGGTGGAACGATACACGTCCCAGTCTCCGTTGCGCTTGGCCCGATTAAATAATTTCCTCACGTTTTTCCGGAGGCGAGCAAGATCATTGTTCCACCACGATACACACTTCTTGTCTTTAATTATCCTTATAGGGCAATTTTCCTCATAGGAAGATACAATTGCCTTGGTAGTATCATCGACTAGCCTTTCTAAGCTCAGCCACCCAGGGGCCTTCCTGTCTATGTGCTGCAGATGCTCCCTGAGTGTCTCAGAATATCCAGGCCAATCAGTGAGCTGAGGGACCCTCCGCTCGATGGGCACAGGGTCCGAGGAGGCTATATTAAAACGAATGTGCATGTGGTCGGACAAAGACGGTTCGTCCGACACATGCCAGTTGCGGATGCTGTCCGTAATCGAATCGCTACACAGAGTTATGTCAAGGACTTCCTTCCTTGCTCTGGTGACAAAAGTGGGCTGACATCCCCTATTTAGGATGTCAAGTTCTAGTGAGGTAATAATGTCAAGTAAGTACTCACCCCTTCGGTTGGTGTCTGAGCTGCCCCAGAGCGTGTGATGGGCATTCGCATCACATCCTATCAATAAATCCTTACTGTACGCTTGACAGTGAAACGCAAGCCGCTGGAATTCTATCGCCGGCACTTCCTTGTCCCCCGCTAGGTATGCTGAAACAACCACTAGTTTGTGGCCGCTCTCTCTAGCGGGGTTGATTTCGATGGCCACCATGTCACTGTTGGTAAATTCTGAAAGGCAAATGTAATCAATGCGCTTGGTAATCATAATACAAGCTCTAGGTCGGCTAGAGCATCTGTCGTAAACCACCTCCGCATTACTTACTTGTAGTCCTTTGACGATTCCTTCGTGTTGCCACGGTTCTTGAATAAGGGCAAGGCCTAGCCCCTCGCTAGAGAACCGCGCAGATATTGTATCCGAGGCTCGAATGGCATGGTGCAGGTTGCATTGCACCACGCCAATTCCATCGTTACGAGCTGAGCTCATCATCGGATACACCGTCTCCTGCTGTGAGGGTGTCCTCAGCTTCCATCGACTCTGGAGGCTATGGATCGTCGTCTTCGGGCATCTCCACGTCTGCTTGATCTGGAACCTCGGCCATGGCGGCACTGGGCTCCTCATCGTCAGACTTATCCACAGTCGGTGGAGTCTCCACTTCGCCCGTGTCTGCTGCTTTCGTGGCTGGAGCGCCCTTCCAGTTCTTGGGGTAAACACGCACCTTACCGAAACGGTAAGACACCTGGAAGCGGCGCCTGGAGATGGTCTCCATTGACTGCGGGTCAATAGAAACAATCAATGTCAAGTTGCCACCTTCCACAGTGGCCTTGATCACTCTCCACTCGGTGGTGTGCAGCCCTTCGTTTTGTCTGCGGAGGAGGGTGATGGCGTTGGCCGCGTCCGTGCTTCTCGGTAGGTGAAGCGTAGCTATGGTAGAGCGCGGTATGTCGTCACCGGTTGCGGTGCGCAATGAGGCGCCTTCCCAAGGGGAAAGGGTAGGGGTGACGCCGATCAGCCAATCGGCCGTGGCCTGATTGTCGCAGTCGACTAGAAGGGTAGGTACGTCGTCGCAGGAAGGAACGTTATACTCTTCACCGATAGTCAGAGAGAGATGGGTCGTTTCTTCGATATTACGCTATGCTGGATACCGGGTCATAGTGGCTTCGAAGGGAATCGACGCGCAGACGACTTGCGTCAGCTAGTGCCGCTGAAGGCGATCGTTACAACATAAAAATGCCATCTGCTGCTTGTGCAATGGTAATAAAAACCGCTGTTGAACGCAGGGCCAATGCAAGATGGACCTATGGTTGTACTTGCAATACGACAAGGTTGATATGGCCAAAGCTAGATTTTGTTCGATCAACCATATTACTGTCTTTGGACAGAAAGCATATTCGGAATGTAGTGGGGGTTATAACGGGGCATTGTCAAATTGGAAATCTTGCTAGAAGGCTCCGAATTCCCCACAATGACTTCTGTAGAAGCTGTGATGACGAGGAGGAGGAAGAGAGCGTACATCACTTGCTCTGTCAATGTCTTGCTTTGGCCGAGAAACGAAACCGTTATCTTGGTTCCAGGTATTTGTATGATACGGACGATCTTCGTGATGTGAGCCCAATACTGCTCAACAAATTCATTGTTAGCACGGCGTGGTTCTCAGCTTAATAGGTTATTAGATTCGAATTCTACAGAGGTATCACAACGGACCAAGTCTGGTCTAAGTGCGCTGGGGATAAACTCAGCAGCCCCTTTACCTAACCTAACCTAAAAGAAATGCTAAAAGGCATCCTTATAGAAAAATCCCAGTTTAGGACTGGAGGTTATTTTTTCGAGTTCTGTGCCGCCAGAATTTTGCTTACTGTATGTTTTAAGGGCAACCGTTAGTTTGAAAGCCTCGACACATATCGTGGAAGTATAAGTTTACATCGAATGTTTCTTATTGAGGTATTTAGATTTTTCAGATATATCATTGTCTTCTGTGACGACATCCACCAAATCTAAAAAATAAGCCGACGAGAGTGAAAAAAAATGTAGAACAGTTGTGGGTTGTTTGTGCAAAGTTACCCGCGATATTTTTTTTTCTTTTGAGTCTCGCATTAGCCGTGATTGCAAAAAACGCGCTTATTGCCATAAGTGCTTTTCGACTTCGTGGATCATTTCCATATTTACTGGAAATCCCATAGAAAACGACATTCTGAAAAATTGATCATCTGCCAATGCCATCCCCCAGATGGCTCCGCAAACAAGTTCCCAAAAATTTCCTGTATGTCATTTTGTTTTTCAGATTATTTGGTTTATAATCTATTAGGCCAGTCAAAATCGACATTAACCTCGGAATAAATGGAACACTACCGTTCTTTCGCTTATCTGTTTTAGAGTATTACTGGCTATATAAATCCAGATTTGCAACCCTGGGGACCCTGTGCTAATTTTTTGGCGAGCGAAAAAGAGCCATTTTTTGCTCTTTTTTTACATTTCCAACAATAGTTTAAAAAAAAATTATAACAGCAACAACAACAACCATATAAACCAACCCATCATAAATCGTATCATGAGAACCAAATTTCGGGGAGCATCATCAACATCCTAAAATTTTCGAAGCCATTTAATTCGGCAATAAGTTGTTAAGCTTTATTTAATTTCAGTCAGGATTATCTGTGTAATTTTCCTCCCCTCCTTGGCCGGCCGAATGTGCGCCCCTGAGCCTTGTACCCTATTGACGCACCGGCTGGCCCTGGGTGTAAGCAAAGCAAAAAAGTTTTTTTTAATCAATTTGTAAATAATCCAATGGTCCAAATAAACGGAAGGTAATTTCAAAACTGAATTTATTTACAATGAACATTGCGCACTTGAATGAAGTAATCGCACAAACAAGGATTAACCCCTTTCATTTCACTTTATACCATATTCACACAATAGAAAGGAGCATTCAGAACAGCGAGTATAACCTGCAACTTGTGCTATGGCCGAAACTCAAAAGCAATTTATAATTGTCCATAGGATTATGGAATGAACGGATCTTTAGATATGTATTTCACTTGAACACTGTCGGTAGAACATTCGTATATAAATTCCATAATCCTTGAGTTCTTGTAATGTTTCACTTAAATCCATTCGTTGGGCTACCGTATAAGGATTCGTTGGACATTGATCGATTTCTGAGATGGTTGGTTATGGCGTATTATCCTGCTCTATACAGATGGTATGGGGGAACAGTAGTGGAGGTCACTGGAGCTTTTCGCACGAAAATAAACAAGGGGCTAAAATTTTCCTATATGGGGAGAAGGTACGAGTATATGTATGAAGAGCCCCAGTTGGACGATAAATCGTCTAACCCTGTCAACCATGTCATCAATACGTTATGTCTTAATGGATATACGGGCCAGCCCATCGTTCTTTGTTTCTAGTGCGAAATGCATTAACCGACGTTTGGAATGGGCTAGACAGACATACATAGCTAGTACATACTTTTAAGTATCCTGGAGTTGAAGAATTTTCCGAATATGGCCGATTAGAGGTCACTGGCATAAGTCCTTTTCAACATTGAAATAAATGGGTATTGGTATTGGGTTATTTTCGTTAGATTTCTATACTTGAATTTTAATTTTGGACGAAAATTGTCCTGCAATTAGCATTATTACAGCAATAAGACCGCTTTTTGTATATTATTACTTCCAAATATAATTTCTTGACGAAATAAATTTAGTTCTCATCCAGTAGACTTTGTCACCTTCACTTGAAATCCTTCAATTATTGCATTCATCTAAAAATGATTATCATTATTGAGAACACGAATGTTACGACAGTCTCTAATAAAACAAAAATGTTCCACCTAGGAAACATGTAATAATCCGCGTGCGGTTTTATTCCATTTTGACCGTCATTTCCGCATACCTTTCTGTCTTCAATTCTATTTACATTCACCCAATTTCTTACCTCCTTGAGGCGATTTTCATCTCAATTTCATGCCGAGTTCAGTTGAAAACTTTTCATGCTAATTACAGAAAAATGAAAAGGACATTCAAGCAATTTTACATAAAAATCATAATATCCACGTCGCTAGATGCTCTAAACGAGGAAAGAACACAAAACTGGCACTAAGTAGGGCAACAGCAACTCCCCATCTCCCCTTTCCACCACCTGTCGTTTGAATGCTAGCAAACGAATAAAAACTAAAGAACTGTATCTTATTCATTCTATGGATGAAAAACAACACCGAGACCGAGAATTGCAACGAACTCCTTCACCTCAACTCGCGTAGCACTTGTGAAATAGAGCCATGGGAATAAAAAAGATGAACGGGGCGAACTATACAGGGTGTCACGCATTGGCTATGGTCAATTCTGAAAGAGTTGATAGCGCAATTTGGTCAAAAACGTCATCAATGAAATTTGTAAGATTCTCCTAAGCAATAAATTAAAAATTGGACTTCATTTTATATATAAAACTCTTATACGTAAAACTGACTTTTACGCGGTTTCAAATGTTAACGTTGTTGACATGATATCCGAACTTTGGGGAAATCTCAAAACTGATTTTTCATTTAAATTTCAAAAAATAATTATAATATAATTCCTTATAATTGTGTCTATCAAATATGCAAAGTTGACAGTTGGAATTTATCAAAATGTTAATATTTGAACACATTGATAGTGTTTTTGCTCAAACAAATTCTCATATCAACCATTACAGTACATATTGACGATCCAATGCGGGACATCCTGTATAGTTGAAACCTTACAACAGGAACTATCCATTTAAAAATTGCTTTTGCGGAGGATTAAGCATGTCGGGTTCAACGACTACTCTCTGCTAGGATGAGATTTTTACGTTTCCTATCTTTGTGAAGTTTAAGTGCAATATACAGCTGAATGCTACCACAGCATCTTTTACTGGGATTTCATTTTATTTTTATTTTTTCTCTCTTTTTACTTCGTCTTTTGATACCTTCATCTAGTCACGTGATTTACTACGACATTAAAGTAAAATGGTGGAAAATCTTTCGTCGGAAAAGAATGTTATTTTCGACACGACGACAAGACGACGAATAAAATAAATTGACGTCCGCGGCGATGAGAATAAACACAGGTTCCTTCGTCCTGAAGATGCAAACGAAGCAAAAAAAAATTTGAAAGAAGTGTGATAAGACGATTATAAATTTTAAATGAATGTTTCGCAAAACTACTCGACAAGGGATTTTTTTTAAATTACATACCGGGAAATTGAGTTTCCGCGAATTTCTTTTTCATTGAGAGTGTGGCAGGTATTATTATTAGTATTGTAGGATGTCCGGGAAATTATCAGTGGTTTTTAACCTTTTGTACATAGAGGACATTTCTCAATACTTCAAAAATGAGAAAAATTTGAAAATCTCATTTCGCGTTCGGAAGTTACGGCTGCCCAAATCACACTTTTGCGTTTTCTATTCGAAAATTGTCCATAACTTGGAAATTCTTGAGCGGAGTTGCAAAATTTAGCAGACTTGTAGAACAGTGAACTGTCCGTATTTGGTGAATATTGCAACGCTCCATCATCATCAGCCACCGTACTCCATCCGAGTCCCCTATCAACCTCTATAGGAAAATGCATACTAAAGAAAGGACTCTGCATGGGTTTATAGATTTAGTTTTTTTTCTCCTTCGAATCTGTTAAAATGCCGTTAAAAGCACAGGGGACCGGCATAGCATCACTAATGTAACCGGAGGGATGCATACTCTCCTACAGAAATATCTTAACCATCCACCCTACCACCACTCTGGAGGTTCTCCTCAAACTCAACTCCATAGCTTCATTGAATTTGTGCCTGGAGAGCCACCACAAGCTTAACAATTTTCGACCCAATGAGGTTCCAGTTTATCTATTGAAATGCAGCTTTTAAATAATTAGTTACGTTGCGGGCATCATGAAAAGGCAGATACCAGATTATACGACTGTCCTTACAGAAATCTGAAATTTCTGAAATCTATCTTCTATTTGATGTGCATGATCTTATTTCCAGTACTCTTCCTTGCTATAGCTTTTGTGTTAAAACACACGTTTGTGCTTCACACGCTTGTTAAGGAGACCCAGTGGCGTAGATAGCTTTTCGGAAGGGGGAAGGGATCAGGATTATTTTTTTTTCAGCACAGTGGTAGTACATTAAATTAAGGAGCTCTAAATAAGGAATTTAAGGACTAGTAACGACCATCCTGTTGCCAATTTTGTATGCTTTTCTACTGATCAAAAGGCACAGGGAAGCAAATATTGTACGAACAATATGGCACTATAGATGAGATGTAGATTTTTCATAATTCCCATATCTCCTTAATCGAAGTTGGACTCGAGACTCCTGAATAATACGCATCTTAGGAAGAACTCTTCTTCTCTCCGTTTCATACAATTTCACAGACTCAATTTCAGAGTATCATTATTATCATTTCCATCTCGTTACTGTGCATAAATCACGGCAAAACTTTTACTCAAAGTAATACATACTTGTTTATATACATTTCTCAAGTGCCCGCATAAATCAAAACTACTCAACTATTCGTATCCCAGAATTTAATCTAACCTCGCGTTGAAACTTGATGCAAACTGTAGCAATTAAGATTATGCAACGGCATGAATTGGACGATGAAGATTTTATACACAAACTTTCAATTCGCTACAATTTATATTTAGTCAATGCCATGGAGCCACTTTTCGGAAGCGACAAAGTTTTAAGCTGACTTATTAGAAGCATCGCCACGAATCAGCTCGGGGAATCATCAAAATCCTCAAAGTAAAGGAACCAATTTATATCCAAGTTGTGATGCTTGCGTGCATGAATTGCATGCACCAAAAGTGCAAGCAATCTTTCTCTACAGCGGTCTTCTTGTAAATTTCGCCCATATACACTTGCAGGAGGTTAATTCTGTCACTCTGTTGCGAATTTTCATAGTCCATTTTCCGTATCGAAGCAAAGAGCTAAAATTTAGTTTTACAATTTGATATTGGCGGTGGAATGTGCAAATGGCAAACTTAACACTTTGAATCATTTTCCTAGACAATTTTATCGGGTCAGTAAACTTTGAGGTTAACATCCAGATTAATATATTTTGAATGCAAACGACTTGAAATCTTAAGAACATGATGCAAAGAGGACTAGAAGTAGACAAATTTTCCCTTTCTGAAATAAACTTCTCTTATTGCCGAAGAGAAATACATTATCTCTGAATTTGTGCAGGGTTGGTGGGGACGGCCCTCTGATTATAGGAAAAAAAGGCCTGACCGATAGGGAGTCCGCAACATGGAGAAAGGGAGGGGGTATTTTTTAGTTGTTAGCGATTATTTCAAAACGACAAAATATTCAGGAAAATACCGGCGTAAAGGTACGTTGTGCTAGACGCGGCCGCACGACTGCGACTCGCTCATTCCATATAAAAACTCGTTTCTCTCTCATTTTAAAAACGAGTTTTTATATGGAATGAGCGAGTCGCAGTCGTGCGGCCGCGTCTAGCACAACGTACCTTAAAGAAGGCTGCGCCCGCAATACGAGGGTTTTTTTAGGATTTTAATGCGTAGTGAATATTTTTTGTCAGGGCCTCCCCGCGGACCACCTACGGGGCTCTCACGGACCACCTGTTGGGAAACAGTGGTTTATAGGCTACTTCGAGTTAACTTTACATTGCATATAGAGTTTCGGAGTGTATATAATGTTGCAAGCACTATATATTTCCTGGACCACGCCGAGATTCGATCTCCGGACCTCTAGATTACTAGCATCGTAGAGTGCGACTCAGCCAAGTGAACCACATAGCGTGATACAGCGTGGTGGAGATGTTTGGTAACCGAATAAAACAGAATATTAATTATATTAAAACATAGTTAGTGACCACTGTGCTTTGATTTCGAAGAAATCGGAACGTGGATGTCGTTTTCAGAGAAAACCAAGGCAAGTCGGTTTTTTTATTAACGAGGACAGACTTTTCTATCTACTAACAACTGAATTGGATTTGATTATCCTTAAGGTTCTTAAAAAAGTTTCTTATCGTGCATTGGTAACTCATTTGCCCGCGCTTAGCAATTGCTTGGACCATATGGTCAATTTTTTTCCTAAAACCCCTCCCGAAATATTTTCCTCGTACGCCCCTGTGCCAGGCATAAAGAAATTGACGGACAGCCTCCGGAGAGGTTAATCGCTAACGTTTACATGATATCTATCTAAAGGGTGGTCCAACGTGAATGCACGAAGTTAATTGTTAATAAAACAAAAAGTTTTTAGAGAATTATTTAAAAAATTTTTATTATGATAGAAGGATCTATGGCAATTATGTGTGAAACGAAATATCGGCCAAATGCTCGCCATGGCTACCGTGGCATACTTCTTTCCGATGGTCTATATTTTCAATGACTGAGGTTGAATATCGTTAATGTGCCGAATTATCTCATCCTTTAGCTCTTGAATCGCTTTTGGCTTATTGACGTACACTTTTTGTTTTAAATATCCCCAGAGATAGAAGTCCAACGGTGTCAAATCACATGATCGTGGCGGCCAATTAACATCGCCAAGACGAGAGATAACACGGCTATTGAGTTTCTCGTGCAAAAGACCCATTGATTCGTTGGCTGTGTGGCAAGTGGCCCCATCCTGTTGGAACCACATATCGTCCAGGTCCATATCCTCGATTTCTGGCCACAAGAAGTCCGTTATGTGGACGCATTTGGTCGATTATGTTGACCAAAATATCACGAAGTGCACGGAAAGCATTTTGATTTAAACGTCCATTTTAGTTTAAGGCTTCAACGAACTTAACGCGCTGCTCAATTGTATACTTTTTCATGATTGAATTTCCGAAACACTGAAGCAAAAAAAATGTATAATAAAGTTGGGCGAGAACCTTACCGTTAAGGCGTGACACTCAATTAACATCGTGCATTCTAGTTGGACCACCCGTTATATACATATATCTTCTATATGTATAAAAGAAAGTCGTGTTACATTTATAACTCAAGAACGGCTGGACCGATTTTCAACTTTTGAGTTTGTTAGATCAGGCTGTGGCCGGAATAGCAGAATAACTTTTGAAATACGCAAAAAATTCACAATGAGAAAGAATTCACAATGGGTTCTTTTTCGCCTATTTCTGCGTGTATGTCTGTAAGATATGATTTCAGTAAATTTGATCCACAGGATTGGTCTCTACCCAAAGTAACGGGACAACTATTGAGACATATGAAAAATTCACAATGGACACAATTATGAACACAATTGTTTTTCACATACTTCTTAACGTATTTCTTGAACGAATTACAGGATTTGAGCCCACGAGATATGTCTACACAAGGCTCCGGCCATAATAGCAGTATAACCATTGACATAAGCAGAAATGGAGCCACAATTCACAATGAGTTTATTTTCGCATATTTTTGTTTCTATTTCTTGAACGTCTTTGCGAATTTTTGGAAGATTTTCCTGTCGAATTAGTCCTCTCCCTGAATATCAGAACAACATTGAAACACGCGAAAAAAATTACAATAAGCAAAATTATAAATTGTTTTTCGTATATTTCTTTCTGTATTCCTTGAACGAATTGCCAAATTTCATAGTCAACCTATTCCAGCGGATTAGTCTACACCCGGAGAAACATGGGGAAAATTTACAATAGGTAAAATTATCTTCATAATTTGTTTCAAATTCTTTTGCTTATATCTCCTGAACACAGTCGCGGATTTGAGTAAATATGCCAAACCGGATTGGACTGCTCTTCGGATACCGGAATAAGTATTAAGACATGCACAAAATTCACAATGTACAAAATAATGAAGACCGTTCTTTTTCACATTATTTGTTTTTATCTCCTGAACGGATAAGCAGATGCCGGTAAATTTGCTACGCCGCCGAAAAATAACTGAATTTTAAAATTCACAATGGGAAATAGTGCAGTCATATTAGCATTTCAAATAGAAAAAAATAGAGGAAGGCTAATTCTTGTCGTTTTTGAATCAGTGGGCTCCCAGGAATCTAAAACTCATTTTGCTAAAAAAAATTTTGATCGGAAAGGTCCCAAAAAGGACAAAAAAGGATACTCTTTAATGCTTGACCGGAGGTCAGCATGTGGGGTATCAGATCAAAGGGGACGTCGAGTACATTACATATCCGGTGTTTGTTTCCTGTTTCAAGGACCCTCAACGGAATAAATCCAGATTAAATGTAAAATTATTGTGTTTTCCGTGTATCTTTCCAAAGCCATAACTACGAAAATAATTCAAGTTGTCACTACGTTTCTCACTTTTCCGAATTTATAATAGCTAAAGATTCTACCATTAAATTTGCTAAGAAAAAAAATTATCGGAAAGCTCTCATAATAACATATAAAAGGACACTAATTACAAACCTTGATCGAACGTGGGCATGCGGGATGTCATATCAAAGAAGACGTCGAGTACATTCCATATTACTTGTTTCAAGGACCCTCACAGGAGAAAATTGGGACACAATGGAAAATTTTCGTGTTTCTGGCATATGTATCTTTCCAAAGACGTAATTTTTCGTTTTAGCTCGAATTTTTCCATTTAGTGTCCTTGAAACAGGAAACAAACACCGGATATGCAATGCACTCGATGTCTTCTTTGACTTGACACCCCGCATGCTCACTTTCAATCAAGGTTTTTAATTAGTGTCCTTAAATGTCCTTTTTCAGAGCTTTCCGATAATTTTTTTATTAGCAAATTTAATGGTAGAATCTTAACCTATCATAGATTCGGAAAAGTGAGAAATGTAGTGACACCTTGGATTATTCTCGTAGTTATGGCTTTGGAAAGATACACGGAAAACACAATAATTTTCGATTTAATCTCGATTTATTCCGTTGAGGGTCCTTGAAACAGAAAACAAACACCGGATATGTAATGTACTCGACGTCCCCTTTGATCTGATACCCCACATGCTGACCTCCAATCAAGGATTAAAGAGTATCCTTTTTTGTCCTTTTTGGGACCTTTCCGATCAAAATTTTTTTTAGCAAAATGAGTTTTAGATTCCTGGGAGCCCGTTGATATAAAAACCACAAAAAACTCAAACAAAAAAACACAAACTCTATTTTTTCTATTTGGAGGCCTGAAATGGGATATTTTGACTGCACTAAAAAATGTTCAACGCAGCTGTTAAATTTACACCGCCGGATAAGTCTTTACCTTATATAAGTAACTATATAACTTGCAACAAATTGAAAATGAGCAAATTTGAGCTCATGAGCTCATGACCTTTGCATATATCTCCTTAGCGAATAAGTTTATTTCAATAAATTTGCCCGACCATATTGTTCTCTACTCGAAAACACCAGAAAAACTAGTAAAATATGCATAAAATTAAAAATGATCCTTTGGTCACTTTTCGTAAGGCTCTTTTCCTGCACCGTATTTGTCTCTGTGCCGGATACGATTACAATTATAGAAACTTCGGAAAAAATTTGAAGAGCATTTGGATCAAAGTGATTATTCCCATTTCTTAAAAAAAAAAGACTAAGTCATACTGTAGGTCGATCCGCATCTACAAAATTTGCTATTGGCATCTCTGGAAAATTGGCCAAAAGAAAAATTTTAAAGGCAGCTCATGTTCTCATACTTTTGTCTATACGTCCTGAACGAATTGGAATTTACCCCACCCGGGGCGATACGAAGTTCGCCGGACCGGCTTAAAGTATATTTTATACCGTTAGGTGCCCTCCTTCCTTTTTTAATATCGAATTTAGTATCTTTCAAATTTGTAATTCGCTTTGTAAATTTGCGAGCGGAGCGAGATCAAGATGGGTTAGCGAGCGAAGCAAGCTCTCACAGCTTATTTAAAATAAATAAAAATTGTAATCTTAATTTTAAAATTTTGGTCCGTTGCGGTTAATTTTCATGCTAAGTGGTCCGCCGACATTTGCGATTTGGGAACCACTGCACTCGACTTTTCCTGATAGATTATACCCTAGACCAAAAATTATTTCAATTTTTTATGTTTACATTTTTCACCATAAAGGGCTGAATTAAGATCGAGAGTGAAATTCTTCCCGCTGCGATTTTTTTATCAATAAAAATGCATACTTACTGTCATGGAATATGTCACAAACGGTGGGGTATTCCATAAGCTACAATCCGAGACCGGTTCCATAATTCTCCTCGGCCATTTTATGTATTATTTTTCGATTCCCCGGTCATTTGACATTTCACGATGAAATAACCGGGGAATCGGAAAAAAATACATAGAATGACCGAGCAAAATTATGGAAATGTTTTCGGATTGTAGCTTGTGGAATTCCCCAGTATTCCCCAATTGTTCCACGACAGTAAGAATACATTTTCATTGAAAAAATCGCAGCGGAAAAAAATTTCACTCTCGATATCAGTACTAGGCTTAACTGCGGAAGAAGAGGAATGATATATGTAGTTCAGCCAAGATTTCGGAAAATATTCTTAACTAAAAAAAGTTGAATAGTCTAATTTTCCTGCACACCAATAATTTGCTGTAACTTGCAAGATTTTTATAATAATCCAGAAAAACTAGAAAATTACCTTTTAACCTAGAAATATATGTAGTATTATGATAAGCAAGTGTTCCGTGTCAAATAGAAAAAGTTTTCGCGACAGGATATATTCAAGTTCTCTGGTCGTAAAAGAGAAGTGGAAGGATGATGATGTTATCATTTTATGGACTCGAAAAGGAAGATATACATATGTATATTGCTACTTTGTCCTGTTTGATAGACTATAAAATATATTAATTAATGCTGATGTCGGAAAATCATCAGAGGGGTGATTTAGTCGTCAATCATCAGTTCTGCTCTGTAAAGACAGTATAATTTAATATTGAGGCGTATATGACGAGTACATAATACATAATATACATATATTCTTGGTATAGCTGGGGCAGAAGCAAAATAGAAAAATACATAGCTTAGGTCGCTGGAACGGAAATTTATGGAATGTGGAAAATATTAATAAAATAAAAAATAAGTTTGGGAAGAAATTCTAGCTGTTAACTGAATGCGAACGGGGATACCCACATAATCCCGAAAAACAAAATCCCGCCTGTTCATAATCCCGCTTTTTACAAAAAATCCCGTTTTACCAAAACCCGCCACTTAAAAATCCCGCCATAACAAAATCCCGTTTTAC
This sequence comes from Microchrysa polita, assembly GCA_949715475.1. Classification (NCBI taxonomy): domain Eukaryota; kingdom Metazoa; phylum Arthropoda; class Insecta; order Diptera; family Stratiomyidae; genus Microchrysa; species Microchrysa polita. Next base: position 28,881,885 of record OX454416.1, read on the forward strand.
CAAAACCCGCCACTTAAAAATCCCGCCATTACAAAATCCCGCTACTTCAATATCCCGCCCACTAAAAACCCCGCCGTTTTAAATTCCCGCTAGTGGATAGTGAAATAGTCCCGTGTCCCGTCAAAATACCGCCAAAAATTATTTTCATTGTTTATAAAAATCAATAGTTATGTTATGTGTACAGTTAATGCGATACTATCTCCTAGCATAAATCCATTGGAATATTTGCTCATTTCTTCGATCAAGATGATAATTTAGCCCCTACAGATCAAGACTCTCATACAGGTGATACTTAAGTCGTGACTACCGAAAGAACAGACCACCTATTTTTCAAATTAATTCATCTGGTCCGTGGGTCTCCGAGAATTAAGTATTCCCATGCGAGGAGACCCATTATTTTAAGGGTAAATATAGTGGTTCTTTTTAATATCCCGTCATAGAAGGTACGTATTCTTTCAAAAGCGGGATATTGAAAAGCGGTATTTTGAATTAGCGGGTTATTGAAATGGCGGGATATTAAGATGGCGGGATTTTAGATAGGATTTCAATTAAGCGGGCTTTTAAACGGCGGGATAATGAATGTCGGGATTTTGAAAAATGGGAATATGATGGGCGGGATATCGTATGCAACCCAAGCGAACAACTCGAAATTCAATTTTTGCTTTGACATAAGAGATATTTGTTTCAGTTTAGAGTTAAATTAATGTCTCCTTATGCAACCATACACTGAGAAAAAAAATCCCATTAGACCAATAGGAATTGGCCATTTTATCCCATTAGATTTAGTCAATGGGAAAATCCCATTATTGGGTTAATATAGGATACCATTAATTCAATGGGATGGAACATCATTAAAATAATTAGATCGAACTATTAAATCAATGTGATATTATACTATTAATGTTATACGATATCCTATTAATGCAATCATGTTATCCTATTGCCTCAATAAAAGGACATCCCATTAAATTAATATGATTTTCCCATTGAAATTATAGTTTATCCTATATTATGGATAATGGGGCATCCTATTAAAACAATATTGTTTTGTTATTGGGACAATAGATCTTTCCTATAAATTTTATAGGATGTCCCTTTAAAAATACCGTTACCTCAATAACAGGACATCCTATTAAATTAATACGCGGTCTTTTGAAATAAAATTTAGGTGACCAATATTTTTTCCATCACTTTATATATAAAATTGTATATAAATACACGGGAGTATGAATATGAAAATCATAATCAAGTCCCGAATTCGCATCTATTTCAAATTTACGAAATAGATGCGAATTTCAGCGAAAATTGCTGTTTTAAAAAATAAATGCAAAATCCACCCATTTGTACTTTTTCCACGAAAAAGTTAATTTTCTTTCAAAAAATCAGTTAAGACTGATAAGAGAAAATATTTTTCCATCTCAGATTGATTTTTGCATTTGAATTAAATTTTTGCAAAATTTCCAATATTCAGAATTTAGTTTTTATGCAAAATTTCATTTTTTTGCGAAATATCCGTACCTCTAATCATAATGCATAAGCATACGTTTTAAAATATTGGCAACTAACAATGTAAATCTGAATCAATCTTATTAGATAATCCCATTAGTCTAAAATGTACGTCCTATTATAAATTTAATGGTTTATAATCTCATTAAACTAATAGGATAAAACAATTAACTTGTTTAAAATAGCCGAGACGAAAAGTTAATAGGAGTCCCATTAACAGGTTATGGGACGTTTTTCTCTGGGTGTAGCCTCTGCAAATCATAAAAGATGTATAATGCGATAGGATTGTGCTGCTAAACTTAACTAAATCACAGCAAAGCAACGGAAATAACATCTCTGAAATTTCCGTGCAAAGGGTTCTAAATCATTGTTATGGTTATACGGTACTTGCACGGAAAAGAGTGAATTTTTTTCGAAAACTTGGACTTATCTTTCCACGGAGAACACGCAACGTAATTTGTTTTTATTTCTATGGAAAATGTAATTTTGTCTAATGTCCTTGTAGAAGTTTCTTGACAAAATAAAATTTCCTGAACGTACAGGCTTTTGTGGGGTGCTGATCAAAACAGATCCAATAAATAAATCATTTGTTTTGACTACGGCATTTAGTTTCGGTTTGTCTTAAAAAAACTACGCTGGAAATTTGTTTTTCCTATTCGTAATTTTTTTATGGTTCTTCGAGAAATGTTTATTGTGGCTTTTGGGACCCTAAATTTCTTGGTACTGGATATTGCTGAGAAGCACTCCAATTTTGAATTCACCCGTTATAAATGATGGAACTGTCTTTGTCGTAGGTCCTGGTAAACATCAATCCCAAATAGGAGCTTTCACATTTAGTATAGTACAATTAGTCAAAAAAAGGTTAAACCGAAACATCTAAAAATTAGTAAAGTTTTGATGCCAAGTTGTTGAGTACACTGCCTATTAGTGACAAAGACAAACTGAAACGAAATGCCGTAGTCAAAACAAATGATTTATTTATTGGATCACACAGGAAAAAGTTACACGAATTTGCGCGGCGATTTAAGGGAGGAGGGAGTAGCAAAGTGGTGGGAATTATTTTTTTTTGTGGGTCTGATCGCAAAATATTCTTAGCACGAAACAAACCATATAACATTTCCTTTGTAATGATATATGACACCCTAGACATTTTCTTGGAAAATTATACCCTAGACCCAAAAATGTTGTAAGGGATTTTTGTTTTTTAGATTTACATTTCGTTCTGGAGCACTTGATAAAATACAATGAATGAATTAGCTTTTCGCAATTTGGCCTAAATGTGTGCAATCATAATCTTTTACGCATTTTTCCAATGATTAGCTAAAATAAAATTACCGTGTACACATTAGTTTCTTTATATTCTGCAATACATAAGGTACAATCACAGAACAACTAACAGCTCATTATTATAAATATATAATGAGAAAACTTTCAAATAAGGTCATCCGTCTTTCGATGCCAATGGCACTTTAAAAATATCATGGAAAAATAACCCCATAGTGACTGCATATCCATCTCATTAATTCATGCTCTAATTAAAAGTTATATGGAAAGGAAATGCGCCCTCTGTCAACTGCACTCTTACAACTCGAACATCCTTTCGGCCAAGTATAATATAGTTGAATGTTAATGAAGCCTTGAAAAGAATCCACTTAGATTAAATAATATCACGTCGTTATCATGCAAATATCCATGGCAAGGACGAATAATGAAAAAATGACAGCGCCGTTCATTCTGCAACAACCTAACTGTGGAAAAGTCATTTATGAAATATGTATGATCCTTTACGCAAGCACTAGATTGTAAATTGTATACATGTACATATTTTGCCTTCCACACGATGTCTTCCTGAATCCCATTACTTTTATTTATAGGTATCTTTCAGCAATGATCTTTCACATTCTCTGTTAGTTTTTTTTTTTCAGCCCATATCCTTTTTCTTCCATATCGCGTAGCACACATACTTGCGAATATTTTTTATCATGTTAGTGTGCTTGAAAAGCGCGGGCTCGGTTGTATTTTGCCAACAATGTGTATTTCCAGGCTTGTTATCTTTTCCTTGTTGCTTTAACATATTCGCTCAACCCTTACCATAGGAGCCTGCATATTTCATTGAACCCATTTTTTCGCAAAGTGCTTATCTGTTGTAAGCAACCTTAAAACAATATCGTCAAGTACACTCTCGGCGTTTCGTATACATAGTACATACATTATATTACACTGACTAAACATGCGAATTTTCTCCTTTTTTTCCGTTTGCCTCGCCTTTGATGCATTTTTATTCTCCGTGTTCGGTTTGGATATTTTTCAGTCTCTGTTGCTCGCCTGCTTGATTTCAGACTTTTTCAAGAGGAAGGACAAGAGGACGAAGAATAGGTACATGGTTTCGTTTGGTTGGGTTGAGTCTCGGTTCTCGTGTTTAACCTGCTGCTTCGTCGTACAGGTGAAGTGAATTCACAAAACAACAAAAAGTGAACGTTTCAAAGGAAGAACTGGCTGGAGCTCAAACCAAACACGAAAAAAAACAGAAAGAAATCATGTTGTGGCACAGGAAAAGGGTCACTTGACATCCCTCCGGCGAAGCTTCTGTTAATAATCACGTAAACTCATAAATCATTAATCTCCATGAAAATTTCATATATACATATATGTAGTAGCTATATAGAAGAGTAATATACATACATATAATACGTATATGATATCGTTTTAACCCAAGTCGGTGTTCCAACGTTCCCGGAAGCGAGGAACGCGCAGAAGGACGTTTAACTCTTGTCAGGGCTTTCCACTCTCGACGTTATCTAATAAACGAGCCGAAAGCATACAAGGAAATAAAAGGATTGTTCGGTACATGTAGTGTAAGATGGGGTTGAAGGATGAAGGATATCATTTTACGAGTATGTGCTATAAAAAGTAGCTTGACTTTTGATTAATAATAAAATAACGGTATGTCCCACTAGAACCAATTTCTATTATATATTTTAAAAAAATGATAAGCTCAATGAAAGGTTTTGGTTAATTGAGAGTTGAAAAAAGTCGATAAAAGAATGAAATGAAAAATATTTGTTTTGTCATCTGTGTCTGTAATGCATTACACAAATTGATCTAAAGGCGCGATCGGACGGCATCCAACTTGTTTGATCCAACTTTTCACAAATTGGAAGGCTGTTCACACGTACGATATTCAACTTCAACAAATCCTATCAAACTTGTTGGCCGTGTGGACAGAAGTTGGAAGTTGAAGCTTTTGGAATACGCATTAGCACAGGTAAAATATATTTGTTTTATCGTTCATTTCTCTTGATTTGTAAAGCATTGAAGGTAACATTTCCGACTAAATATATGAGAAATACATATTTTATGATGAGATTATCAGGGCCATGCAATCCTTGCAATATACAAAACAAATGAAAAAACCCGTTCAGTTAATTAACTCTTCATATTAAAAATTTTATGTTGATATTTCGATCGGACTATATCGTTAATGTAGTCTGGCTGGTCTAGCGGTTAGTGCGCGCACCTTCGGTGCACAGGGCTATGAGTTCGAATCTCACCGTGGTTCATGGTGTTTTTCGAACTCACGAGCTTGTGACGGACTATGATCTCACCCAGATGTTAAACGAGTACCCATTTGTGAGGATAAATAACACTGCTAAGCATGATGCTGATCTCATTACCTCAACAAAAAGCAGATACGATCTTGGAAATAGGATGTCACTAACACATCCTGCGGCCTTAGTCCAATGTTGGATTGTCGCGCCTGTTATTTATTTTTATATCGTCAGTGTAAGAAGAGTGAAGTTTTTTTGAACTCACACAAGTTGTCCAACTTGTTCGCACGGTGAACTTGTTTGAATGCTCGTTTAACTTCACACTTGTTGTCCAACTTCTGTTCGCACGGTGGATTTGTTGTCCAACTTGTTTGAATGATCAAAAGTTAGACAACAAATCCATCGTGGGAACGGCGCTTAAGGATGTACAGAAGTAGACCCAAAGACGTGTTCGAAAACGTTCGTAAGCCCAAGTTTATTAATATGTGAATATATGTCAACATTATCGCTCACAAGAAAGTTAACATTGCATCAAAATGTTAACATCATAAATAGTATAAATCGAAAATAAATTTCCTTAAAATAAAACAACACGCGTTTTACAGTACAGAATGTACAGTATAATGGCCACAAAAATCAAACAAAATGTATGGGAAATTTAGTAAATAAAAGAAAAAGAATCGGAATTTTTATGGACTCGAAACCTTGTCCAATCCACTAAACCCAACCTGTCACTCAATCGACTCAGCTATTTTGGCTCTTATCGAGTAAGTAACTTTAGCAATATCATCACCCGGTCTTTTGTTCGTACATTTCCATTTTGTGCACTCAAAATCATTTGTCCCTTGCCCTTCTGCTCCTATCCATACTATTCTGTGCCTCAGCTGTTATGTGCTGCAATTACCAGAATCGAACGATAGACCGGGTGATGATATAATGATATTAATAAAGAAAATTACTTACTTTGACAAGAGCCTGCATAGCCGAGCCGATTAAGTGGCAGGTAATTGATTGAATTGGACAAGGTTTCGACTCCCTAAAAATTTCAGATTTTTTTTTTTTTGCTTAATTTCCCATACATTTTGTTTTACTTTGGTGGTCATTGGTGGTACAAAATAAAACGCGTGCTGTTATTTTAAGGAAAACTTTATTTTCTACCTTTCTTAAAGTTACTCGACAAATTGTTTACATTTCCTTGGACGCATGAGGCTCATTTTTAATTTAACGCCTTTTTTACATTGAAATTCATTAATGGTTCACAAGTACATACATAATATGTTTATGTAAACAAATTTAAGTTGAACGGATGTAATCGGATATTAAATTTAAACTTTCCTCGCCATCTCCAATATGTATTCAACCAGTCAATTGCATCCAATTCCATTCAACCAGTCACAGCATTTTTTTCGATAGTAGGACTGAGCGAAACAAGATGGACCGGATCGGGAACGACCTTATCACCTAGTTCCCAAACTGTGCTGCTGTACTCTGGTAGTGAACTTGATGCCTCACCCAGAATGGCTGGAGTCGGCATCCTTTTGAACAAGGAAGCTCGCCAATTTCTTATAGATTGGAGGCCTATTTCCGACCAAATATGGTGAAATGGTGAGTTGTTCGTAGAGTTCTGTAACTCTCGTCAACTTGTCATTGGAGGCACCCTGTTCAAACACAAAACTTGGCATTTAGCAACCTGGATATCTCCAGATGGCCGAACAGAGAACCAGATTGACCATATAGCCATCTCCAAAACATGGAGAAATTGTCTCATGGACGTCAGGGCTAAGCGTGGTGCTGATGTAGGCAGCGATCACCAACTTGTCATCGCAAAAACTCGGTTGTGTGCCGCTGCCATTCGTCGCAGACAAATCGAGCGTGTATCGCCACGATTCAATGTGCAAAAACTTAAAGATCCATCAACAATACGTGCAGTTTCTAGCGCATTGCACGAGATAGCTAATGCACAAACGCCAGATACTCCTTCATCAATTGATGATAGATGGAACATTGTGAAAGACGCATTTATATCGTGTGGCGAAACATTTGTGGGCAGACTTCAGCGAGGTAGGAGACCATATATCAGTGACGATACATGGTCTCTGATAACTGCACGGAAGAGAATTAAAGAGCAATTGAACTTGGCTACTGACACTCAACCTATGATGTTTAATTCTCTTCAAAAAAGAGTGCAGAGAAGCGTAAGATGTGATAAACGCAACAACATCAACGCGTTAGCGGTGGAGGCAGAAGATGCGGCTTACCGTGGTGACAGTGGAACCCTTTACAAGCTCATTAAGCCATTGACTGGCACATCTTTTACCCATCAGCATCCTGTAAAAGATAAAGACGGGTCTCTGCTAGTCACAGACGAACAACAACTGCGCCGTTGGAGAGAGCATTTCATGGAGGTACTTAACAACAACTTCAACCTTTCAAGCCCACCTCCACCGGAAGCAGCAAGTCTTCCGCAAATGGCCCGAATTATTACCGGTTTACCATCCAAGCTGAAAATAATTAAGGCCCTTAAATCATTGGAAGCTGGTAAAGCCCCGGGGGCAGACGGTATCCCCATGGAACTTTTGAAAGCGGATATCAACGCTACAGCGGATATTCTTCTAACCCTGATCCAAGAGTGTTGGACAACCGAGACTCTCCCTCAAGAATGGAAGAAGGGCGTCATTGTTAAAATCCCTAATAAAGGAAATCTCAAGGATTGCGATAAATGGCGTGGAATCTGTCTCCTCCCTGCAGTCTCTGAACTGATGGCCAAAATAATCTTGGACCGGATCAAGACAACGATCGACCGCACTCTAAACAATGAACAAGCTGGTTTTCGTGAGGGTTTTTCATGTAGCGATCATATCAACACCCTCTGAATTATAATTGAACAATCCGCTGAATGGAGATCCCGTTACATCTTATGTTCATTGACTTGGAGAAGGCGTTTGACAGCGTTGACCGGGCTTAAATCTGGACAGCCTTACGTAGGAGAGGCATACCAGAGAAACTTATTTCCATCATAAAGGAGTCCTATAATGGAGCCCAATGTCATGTCTTGCACAAGGGTGAATTGTCCAGTCCTTTTGAGGTGAATAATGGAGTCAGACAAGGCTGTATTTTATCACCAATGCTGTTCCTTATTACCATCAACGACGTAATCTGCGATTCTCTACGCGACCTTAAAAGTAAGGGTATCAGGTGGAAGTTATTCGATGACCTTCAGCACCTGGACTACGCCGACGACATGTTCCTTCTCTCAAACACACCAGATCATCTGGCTCAAATGACGCATGCTTTGCATTATGAAAGTCTAAGTGCTGTCGTCGCGTATAAATAAAGCCCGAGCAGTATTTTTTAGTTTGACTCCTCTCTGGCAAAACCACAACATCTCCAGAAATACCAAACTCCGGATCTTCGAAAGCAATGTAAAATCTGTGCTTTTATATGGGTGTTCCACATGGAAGGTGACCAGTAACATTACCACCAAACTGCAAACTTTCGTGAATCAGTGCCTACGACGCATCCTACGAATACGCTGGCCTGAGGTAATAGCGAACGACGACCTCCTCAAAATTACTCGCCAAAATAGGATAGGCATCGACATCAAACGGCGAAAGTGGCAGTGGATAGGTCACGCACTTCGAAAAGAGCCAAAAAACATTGCAAAACAGGCTCTAGATTGGAATCCTCAGGGAACCAATGCTAGCCGTCGTGTGGGACGACCCAAAAATACACGGAGAAGATCTGTTGAGGCAGAGGCTAAAGGCGATGGCTGCTAATAGGCAGAGGTGAAAAAGAGGCGTAGTCAATGCCCTATCCCCCACTAGGGGTTAAAAAGGAACCAGAGAGAGTCACAGCACAATAAAACGCGTGTTGTTATTTTAAGGAAAACTTTATTTTCTACTCTTCCTGAATTTACTCGACAAATTGTTTGCATTTCCTTGGACGCATAAGTCTCTTTTTTCATTTAACGCCTTTTTACATTGAAATTCATTAATGGTTCACAAGTACATAATATGTATATGTAAAAAAAATTGAAGGTGAACGGATGTAGTCGGATATTAAATTTAAACTTTCCAATATGTATTCTCCACCTAACCATACTGTTCTGTGCCTCGGCTGTTATGTGCTGCAATTACCCGAACCGAAATGTACGAACAAAAGATTGGGTGATGATATTTATTTATTTATTTATTTATTTATTTATTTTATTCAAACGGGAAAACCCAATATACAAAAATTAAATAAAAGTAAGGTAGAATATTAAGTACAAAATAGGAAAATAAAAACTTCAGATACTAATTCAATATGTATGTCTTAACTAGAATTTCAAGGTCTTATATACTATTAAATGAGGAAAAATTAATTTAGTACTAAATGCTTAAGCCAATTAATTGAATGGAAAAATGGATCATAGAAATCTGCATATGTGTTTATTAAACGCGTACAACGTGTAATCGGTGAGTTAAAAAGATAAACTGTTCGTTGAAACGGTATAGAAAAGATATTATTAGATCGCGTAAGCCTACTTGGAACATTAAAATCAATTTCTGACAGGAGTTCGGGGACATTTATCATATTATTGAGTAGTTTGTGTAAAAAGCATGCATCATACCAATTCATTCTAACTTCAAGTTTACTGATTTTAAATTGAATATAGAGCAAATCGTAAGGGACTTCATTAAAACTGTACCCCAAGCGTACTGCGATCGTTCTTAAAAATCTTTTCTGCACGCGTTCCAGCATTAAAGAATAACAATTATAATATGGTCTCCAAAGTACACAACAATATTCTAATAAAGGCCTCACAATTGTTATATACAGATGTCGTAACACATTCAAATCCGTAAAATCTTTAGTAGATCTAATTATAAAACCTAATAATTGATTAGCTTTTTTTACAATATTTTGAACATGCTCATTAAAAGTAAGCGATCGATCAAGCCATACACCAAGATCTTTAACCAAAAGCTCATTATTTAAGATAACACCATCAATGTGATATGGGTATTCTATAATATTAGTACACTTAGAAAAATTTACAACACTGCACTTTTTGACATTAATAATCATTCCATTAATTTTACACCATTCCAATAATCGATCCAAATAAAATTGTAAAAGTGAACAGTCAGTACTATTATTGATTTCATGATAAATTTTAAGATCATCAGCAAATAATAAATAGTTCTGAGTACCAATGAATTCGCCTATATCATTTATAAACAAGATAAATAAAAATGGACCAAGATGAGACCCTTGAGGGACCCCAGATAGTGTATCATAATTTTCAGATAATTCATTTTTAATTTTCACACAAAATCTTCTATTTTTAAGATAAGACTTGAACCAATTAAGCATATTACCGTGAATACCTAGTGCATTAAGTTTGGCGCAAAGATGAGGGTGGCTGACCAAATCAAAAGCTTTGCTGAAGTCGGTGTAAATTGTATCTACTTGCTTGTATGATTTAAATGAATCAAGAATAAATTGTTGTAATACAAGCAGATTTGTTTGCGTATTTCTTCCTTTCATAAATCCATGCTGGTTAGTGACAATGTGATTATAATACAAGGGATATAATTTATCTAAAATTAAAGATTCGAATAGCTTTGCAATGGATGATTGTATAGTTATCGGTCTGTAATTTGTAACATCACATTTATCACCGGATTTGTGTATAGGCACCACATGACTGACTTTAAGTATATCCGGAAACTCGCCATTGCTCAATGATAGATTAAATAGTTTAACAAGCGGGTCGGTTACTGCACTAGTACATAATTTTAGGATATAAGGGGAAATACCATCAGGTCCGGGTCCAAGTTTTGGTTTAAGCGACATAAGTTTGTGTAATAATTCGTCACGTGTAATGCTTAGAGATCCCAAATCGATACATGTCCTGTAACAACCATATTCAGGCTCACTGATGGATGAGGTTTTGTATACAGATGCAAAATACGTCCCAAAAAGTTCGGCAATCCCTTTTGAGTCAGAGGCATTTACATTATCGAGATGAAGTGTAGACGGCAACGAATTGTCAGATTTGTTCAAGTTGACAAAGTTCCAGAAACGTTTAGGATCATTATATATGGAACTTTGAACCTTGTTAATGTAGTTCCGATAGTCGACAATAGAGCGGTCTTTACAAAACCTTCTGGCATTGGAAAATCGAACGTAATCATCACGACTGCCAGATTGCTTATAACGTAAGTGGAGATCTTTTTTCATAAAAATGGCATCTTTAAGTTCAGCACTGAACCATACAGGAAAAGTTCCACCATAGTATCGCACAGGGGTCCATTCACGAATGCTACGATTAACAGTATTAATAAATGCCACAAAACAGTCATTAACATTTAATCCATCAAAAAAACGATTCCAGTCTAACGAACTTAATGATTCAATTACCGAAGAAATATCACAGTTTTTATAATCATACGAGCAATCGATTGAGTTCTGATTTAAAACACATTCCACGCAAGACACAGAAAACTCTAAGGCCGGATGGTATGGATCTAGTGGCAATAATGGATCATCAACTTTATTAACTATCACTTCCGCAATTGAAGACCAAATTAAATCCAAAATGTCACCACGATAGTTCGAAATTTTATTGACTTGTGTTAGTCCATGGAATGCAAATGTCTCTAAAAGTATTAAATTAGATGAAGATAATGATGAATTTGTGTTAACAGTAGTTTTCTCATATAATCCAGGCATGTTGTAATCTCCAAGTAAGACTATATCGTTGAATGAGTGATATAGCAATAAGCTGTCAACAGCATCGACATGATTTTGATATACATTCATTGCAGATTGGGGTGGTATATATGCTCCACCGATCAATAAATTTAGCTTATTCACACGAAGCTCCACAAATAAATGCTCAACACTATCCACAGCAGTAATTAAGGGTCGCGAATAATATTGTTTACTAACAGCTATTAACACGCCCCCTCCAGTATCTTTTGAGCTAGTAATATTGTTGCGATCGAGTCTATACACATTGTAATTATGAAAACCGAGTTCTGAACTATGAATATCAGCTGACAAAAAGGTTTCAGTGAATATATACACATCACGAGCATCAATAGCAATATTCTGTCTAAGCTTAGATAATTTGGTCCGCAGACCTCTTACATTTTGATAGTAGAATGAAATATTGATAGGGATCCCGTTAGAAACTAGTTTTTTTGCTTTTGCATAATTTGGGGCACTCCACGCACATATTTAATAATTAAATGGTTCTCACCCCGCGATACACGATCATTTAATTCAGCTTGCAACTTTTTAAAGTACTCGCGTTCGAGTGGTGTTTTGTCAGAGGACACAAAATATTTAAAAACTTTTTTGTCCACTTTACGCACTGATTTTAAAATTGTTAAAGCATCACTCTCACTGCGCGTAATTATTTTAATAGGTCGCGGTTTTGCATTACATGGGGTTTTCCCTATTCTAAGCATTCGGCAATCATTTAATAAGTGCGGATCGACTATATTTTCAAATTCTCGCATGATTGACAGTTTGTCGTTTTCTGCCCGAACAGCTGACTCTTCAGCGGCATCCTCAGCCACACCGAACACCAACACATTTCTCGCGCGAAACTGTCGCTCCTTTGTTTCACGTATAACCTCGAAAATAAGGCTATTTTTGTCCTTCATGAATGCCTCATTTTGTTGCCTGAGAAGACAAATCTCCTTTCTAAGCTCACAAATCATTTCACTGAGTGAAGCATTGGAACAATCACTTTTTAATTTAGCAGAGCAGTTGTCACAATGATAAACAATCTTCCGATTTGGCGCTTTTAACTGCGACACTTCACTACGGCTAATATCACCACAAGTTGCATGAATATAACCCAAGCAAGCATCACATTTTATTTCTTTGTCCGGTATTAGCATAGAATTGCAAACAATACACTCCACGGTAACTGATGGCATAGTTTTTAATGGGGATTAAGTATATAATATGAATGAAATTTCACAAATCAAATATTATTTTTGCAGCAATGACAACAAAGCAACCTTACTCTTCACTGAGATTTTGACAATTGCTAATGTTATTAACTTCGACAAGAGCCAGCATAGCCGAGTCGATGGAGTGGCAAGTTGAGTAGATTGGGTTGGACGAGGTTTCAAATCTCAAGAAGAATTTAGATTTGTTTCTTTTTAATAAGTTTCCCAATTTTTTTTTGTGGTCGTTTTACTGTACATACTAATATGCGTGTTGTTTTATTATATGGGAATCTTTTCTAATGTTCTGCCAACGCTATGTTGATGCTCAGTGAACGTTATGTTCAAACGTACGTTAATTTACTGTTATCCTGTCACTCCAGAAGTCCAAAAATCCTTTGAAATCGGTCTGATACATTGCCCCAAAGATCGACTTTCGAACGAAACCCATAAACTCCATTATGCCCATACTCTATTTCCTGGCAGAAGAATGTCCTTTTTGGTGGTAATATCCATTTTCGAAAACTCAAAATCAACTTGTTGTCATTTTGGAGGACTGGAGCCATTAGTAAGATATTAGCCCATCTTCAGCCAGATTTTTGTTTGTGCCTAAACTCCTACTTTGATCGTGTAGTGTAGAATACTCACGAATTTCATGATTTTTCTTTTCAAAACCCCGCTGCACCCATTTACCTTATAGTTCAGTAATATCGTGTCGATTTAGTACCATTCCGTGAAAAAAATACAGAAGTTTTTTTCTCACTGTTTCTTTATGTATTATGGGGCGCTGATTCCGAATATGTACTTTGCACCCTAAAAAAAGTGCCGCAACCTTTAAAAAAGGGGGGAAAGGGGGACATTTTTTCGGTTTTTTGCGATTATTTAAAAAACGGTAAGAGATACAGAAAAATGGTCTGAGGACGAAAAAAACTACATAAAATTATCTTTGCAATGATATATAACACATTAGAGTTTAATTGAATATTTCGGCGTTAGAATAGAACATAAATTAGAATATTTTCATTTTAGACCTTTTTTAAAAGCTCCATAACTTTTGAAAGAATGTTAGTTCAGCCGTTAAATTTTGTATAAGTACTCATAATAAGTTCAAGATCATTTTAAGGTAAACATTGAGTCGCTCCGGTCAAGGACCCCATTATCCCCCCATTTAAATTTTTCAAAACGGCATGTCCATAACTCCCCCCAAAATTGGAGCAGAGTGCTAAATTTTGGTTTGCTGCGATTGGAGGTCATAGTCACCCCACCCACCAAAAATCAGCTCATTCGGATGAAAACTAACGGTACTTCCCATACAAAGTGACCCAAGACAACTTTGTTCTACAGTTTATAAAATGAGTAGTACCTACTCGTACGTAGAACAAATTCCTGATGGGTCACTTTGTATGGGAGGTACCCTTAGTTTTTATCCGAATGAGCTGATTTTTGGTGGGTGGGGTCACTATGAGCTCCAATTTTAACAAACCAAAATTTAGCACTCTGCTCCAATTTTGGGGGGAGTTATGGATATGCCGTTTTGAAAAATTTAAATGGGGGGATACTGGGGGTCCTTGACCGGAGCGACTCAATGTTTACGTTAAAATTATCTTAAACTTGTTGTGAATACTTATACAAAACTTTACGGCTCAACTAACATTCTTTGAAAAGTTATGGAGCTTTTAAAAAAGGTCTAAAATGAAAATATTCTAATTTATGTGCTATTCTAACGCCGAAATATGCAATTAAACTCTAATGTGTTATATATCATTGCAAAGATAATTTTATGTAGTTTTTTCCGTTTTCAGACCATTTTTCTGTATCTTTTACCGTTTTGGAAATAATCGCAAAAAAACGAAAAAATGCCCCCCTTTCCCCCCTTTTTTAAAGGTTGCGGCACGTTTTTTAGGGTGCAAAGTTGATATTCGGAATCAGCGCCCCAAAATACATATAACAAAATTGAGAAATAAACTTCTGTATTTTTTTCCTGACGAAAATACGATATTATTGGACTATTACTCGTAGAGAACATATAGAAGATAACACTCTCTGCATGTTGTCTCCTGAACTCTACCGATGAGAGAGATAAGAATACTTTAACAAATTTTCATAATTGTTCTACGGATATATGCAGGAAAAGACTATTGACAAATGACCGATGTCTTCATTGAACTATATACTACTTATAGACTAACTACTAACTAATACAATCATACAACAATAATATGTCCACAGCGGAGTCACGCTTTCTGCACCGGCAACATGGAAAGAAGCTCAAAATTTCAAAATGTCCAACCAAAATCTAAGCCAAAATTATAGAAACCAATCTACCCCAACGATAGTCTATATGTCGAAGATTATGGAATCGGTTATGGCGTACTTCCTCTCCTCAACCCTTTTCTTCTGTTTTAACTTTACCAGGTCTTGATATCCTGATCAATCACATACAATGGCCATAATATATATATATGTTTCAGTTCAGAATCAGTTTCTATTTTATGAACTCACCAATTGCTGGAAAGAGTGATTAAAAATTGAGTTTTCGTGAAAATAAAAGATGGAACGTGCTTATTGCGGTAATAAACACTTTTCTACGACCTACTAAACCTAACCTAACCTAACCAGGGATATCGCTAAAATCGAAGATGTCAAATTTCACGGAACGTATGCACAACTGGGCACGCATGAAAGCCGTACACCTGCCAAAGATATGCTCCATCCAGCTCATCGACAGACGATAACATACGAAAAGTGCGATTGCCAACAAGACGTAAGCGCCGTTTCTCAAGGTACCTCAACTACGATTTTTACTGATGGATCGAAACTTGAGAATGGTTACGTTGGGTGTGCGATAGTTATACACAACCACGGAGAGTCCGATGTGAGAAAGTACCAATTAGCATCAGCTTGCAGTGTATATCAAGCCGAGCTCTTCGCGATCCTCAAAGCTCTTCTATGGATTCAAGACACAGATGTACTCAGTGCCTGCATTTTCACAGATAGTTTGTCGTCGCTCAAGTCTATTGAAAACCGAAGTAACACGAATCCGATTGTAAATTCTATCCACAAAGCGCTATATTCCATTAGTCAGACGAATCGCCAAGTCAAGTTCTCATGGGTAAAGGCCCATTGCAATATTAGTGGAAACGAAGCTGCCGATGTTGCGGCTAAGGAAGCCGCAAATGAATTTCGAGAACAAACTAGCTACTCATTATTTCCTATATCACACATAAAACAACTCGTCAAAGAAGAGAGCGACAACGAATGGAGAGTCGAATATCGAAATCCCAACAGCAAGGGCAGACACTGTTTTTCCATGTTGCCATCGATGCAACTAGTGCGGCGATTGCGAGGTATTGGCGGAATATCCTTCGAGACCACGCAATTCCTAACAAATCACGGCTATCACCTCGAATACTTGTTTCGGTTCAAACGGGCTCGAACAGATCGTTGTCCATGCGACAACTCAAGCATTCAATCGGTACAACATCTACTCCGCGACTGTGAGAAATTCGAGGGAGAACGAGCGCGGCATATAAGCAGATGTGGCAGTACAACACCAGAACCACTTAATCTCGAATCTCTACTTCGTCATGATTGCGATCAACATATTCACTCTTATTTGCAATTCATTAAACATATAGTTTCTAAACTCAAAGATATTAATAAGAATTTCACAGCAGGATAAAATATTTGTAACTGCCGCACGTATGATATGCCATGGTCCTTTCGGGTCGAGATCGACAACTCATGTATTCAATATGGACATCATCTACTCCGCGCTTGGCAGAGGTTTCGAGCTAGCACGAGCGTGTTATATCAACAATCAACATAATTTCGAATCTCTATTTCGTAAAATTTTATCCAAAAGTTTCCTTCATATTTTTGAAAACATTTAACATTTTGTATCCAAACTCATTCAAATGAATAATCATCTAATAACAGTAAAATGTATGTAAACTTTATTCTTTTTATACAATTGCCGTATCCTTTAGCGGCTTAAAATATTTACTTAAACTATTCCATATTCTTTGTATATTTTTGTAAAAAATTGGAAATCTTTAGTTTAAATAAATGTCCCGTATGTGTCTTCCACAACGGTTAAAGCAAAAAAAAAAAAACCTAACCTACTAAAAAATTGCATTAAAAATTAGGGTGAATACAACGAGACCTAGAAATACCATTGTATGGCGCAATTTGCTGGGAAATAGCAACAGCACTTTCGACAGCAGCGTCAAATATCCAGTAACATGGATGGTCTTAACCCCCTCAAAATCAAGATGCTGGTTGCGCCACTGCGTACAACTCATCATCTCCGCATATGTTTTGCCTGCATACACATTGACCATTTTTAGTCGTCGAGACTTGAGTATTGTCGTGCTCGAATCAGTCTCTTGGTTTTTAGTCTCGCAGTATCTTCGACGCGTAGACTAAGCTACCCCCATGTACGGAAACCGTTAAACAAGAGCGCATTTAAAAAAAAAGTTGTGTTGCCGCACATTGCTTGATCATCATGTTTTATAGGAGTCATTCTTTTTCTCTAATACATAACTGTGTAAACTCTTGTGGAGTATCTCGTCGGCCCTCACCGAAGAAGTTTCTCGGCTTACTGAATTCAAAGTATGATGCCGTTCGTCAGTAACACCACTTAAGATAAATCAGTTTATAATTAATTCAAGATAGTTGACTTTTTATACAGGGTTACTTTCAATTCCAACGCTCCCCTAGCAATATTGCTTTTACGGATATTATTAAATTTTCCCATTTATAAACAAATTTTTATAAATGTGGGAATCATACTTACTCCACAGATTAGCGCAAATTCAATGAGTAGCGCAACAAGAACGATGTCGAATAACGCAACCAAAAATTCGAATGCCGATTTCACTGTTTGAATTTTCACCCTACCATTTTCCTTTACATATCCATCAGATTCAGACGCAATCAAATATAAAGCAGAGTCGTATATAAGTCCGTCTTTACAGCTATACGAATATGTATAGAAATTTCGCATTTCCAGGGCGTAGGAATGTCTGTTGGCATTGTTCACATTCGCCTGAAGAATGCTGAGGATTACCGTAGGGCCTGAACGACCTCTCTTTCCATACCGGTTCCGCCAATCCGATTCTGTGCCTAATGAAGTTCTGGGTGAAGGCCGAAAATGTTGAGGGTGGACGATATGATGATGAAATTGAAATGTAGAGTTTCCGTTTGCCAAGACCTACGATGCTAGGATTATAGTATCGCGTGCTTCCTCGAAGGCTATGTCAAATATACACGATAAAGCTCCTTTTGACAATGTGTCGAATTATTCATGGCCAAGAGAAGACAATAGTATGCCTCTAGAGAGTACAGACACAAAGGAGCATTTACTAACACAAGGGGAGTAGTAGGACGTTCATGAATGTTTTTCCACTTGCCCTTGAGTATGGATAGGCTACGTTTTGTTAACTTCAAACAGCAATTTTCCGTAATTGGCTTTGTTACACTTGGGCTGAAATTAATTAGAAATAAGAACGAAAACGGATTAAAGCATTCGACAAACAAGACACTCGCAGATTTATGCGAATGAACGTGAATGACGCGGGGTCTTGTGGAATGTCAGGTTGCCAGGTGACCGTAATAAGATGTTGGTATTAAATGTGTAACGATTCAGAAACGGAGCATCATCATGTAGGCATGGAGACCAAAGAAGTGGCATGCTTGCGTCATTCTTCGCTTTTCGGAATTTGCGAATTTGAATCCTTAATCCATTTCAATATTTATGGTTGAGAGCCAAAATAAATGGGAAAATTCGAGCAAAGAATATAAGCAGAAAGACGATTATATTGGATTAAATCCACTTTCGTAAAAATATAGATAAATAAGGGATTCCATTTGTAAGTTACTTTAAAACAGGATCCATTCAATTCATATTAATTTTGGTTCGCACGAACCAAAGGCTAGACGACTAGGCAAGACTAGAAGCCTCTATTGTGTTATCGAATGATGACACTCATCCGGAGACATTTCAGAATCCAGACTTATTTACTAAAAACCTCGTTATTTGTGAGCTGCTTAGTTTTCGAGATTTCAGGATGAATATGGCAATCTCATAGTTGTAATGACTCTGAATATCAGAGTATCAGAAACTGAGATATCACTATGTAGGGTTGACTAACGCCATCTATATTTTCGCATGTGTGCACATTTTTTTCGATTATCCCTATTCATTATGATCTCACTTCAAACGAATTATCCGTTCCGACAATCTCATTTACACAAATCCACCCAGAACTGGTAAGTCGAACGTTTGTACGAAAGGATTCTGTTTCGCAACCTGATATGTACCAGGTTCGTTATCATCAGAACCTATTTCATGATAGAATCAGCTGCAATATTCAGTTACAGTTTAATTAAATTATCCTTAATTATTCTCCCGATAGGAGGTTCTGAACATTCCATCGTGTTCACTCGTATGTACTCACATTCTCGAGGCCTATGCTACACCCGCACATGAAATACGAATTGCAGACGCAGAATATCTGGTGAGTAGGCAATATGCTGCTCTACGAGTATCTACATTCCAATTTACTGTCATCGGGGGCTACTTATGCAAACATTTACTAAAGAGGTCCACCACTTTACCAGATATCTGATTAAGGATGTTTGATATATCCGTAGGTGAAACCCTCTTATGTACATAAATGTATCTTCTTACGCTCCATTTCCTTACACTAATCTGCTGATTTGGAATAATTTAATAGATTCTCAGCTCAGATATGTATCTGGGGTGTATTACAGAATGTCTTGGACTTATTCGTCCAGTGAGACACAACGAAAGGATTATAATATTAATGACAAGAAGGAAGACAAAATAATTGTTCCCGATAGTACACTTTATTCGTTCAATGTGACCTTCTTAAATGGACATTATACATGTACTAAGTGTACGAGTACATATTGCTGTATAGCCATGCATTCAGGCCGTAAAAGGACTTATAGTCACATAAAATGTAATCGATTGATGATATCTTTTGGATTTAAACTAGTTTCGAATTTGTCCTTGGATATATGGCAAGAGAAAATGGTTGTCGTTAAGGATAATGTGGTACGGGTGTTGGCGGAAAAGTATATTGTTGAAAGAAGTGGGTTTGTCTTCGTTTTGTCTGTGGAGCACTAAGCGTTAAACACGGCTGCAAGTAATATGGTACGCTAAGCACAATACACCCTAAGCTTGCATCGGCGGTAAATCGAGTTTACTAGTTTAGCGTTGTAATCTTTTCCTAGCGCTTTATTCCAAACAGGTGGCGCCATAGACGAGAATGGAGAAATGACCCTTGATTTGAGGACTTCCGTCTACCTCCAATATTCCAATAAGGTTACGATCGCCTTGCTTACCCCTTTTCGCTCACTTACTTTAGATATTTTCTAAAAGGAAGCTTCGAATCGATAATTGCCTCCAGGTACTTAATTGCGATCTTCCAGGGCTTGCTCATAAGAAGAAGAACAACAACCACCTCAGTTTTATAATCGGTCTAGCTCGCCTCGCTTGCGTATATTTCTGCGTCTGCTGGGTGTTTGGCTAATACATATAACCACTGCTTTATCATATGCTAATCCTATAACAGCAGCTTTTTTCTTCAACGCAATTTCTAAAACGTCATTATATTATTATGTTGCAGAGAATAGGTCCCAAGCCCTGTTGATCACATGCTAAGACCTTATACTCCTTAGGATCTTTGTCTATTTCGTAAAATAAAACTCTATTCGACAATTAGGTTTTGTAGAGAACTAGGTATTCTTTTCTAAATCACAGAGTTAAATGCATTTTTTATATGCAGTGTTACCACCACATAATATTTGGAGGTTGTCGGATAACTATAAATTTGGTTATCAATCGAAAGCCAGACATTTGTTCGTTGTTTTGTGCGTTTGTTCGTCCTGGAAACACAAAGATTCAGGAGTAATTAAGGAAAAACAGAAGACGAGACACAAACCATTGCGTCATAAAGCTAATTCTGGTTACACTACTCTCCACTAGATGGCACTCAGTGTTTATTATATAGGGATTACGAAGTGGCAAACTAAATCCCTATTCAATAATAAAACTATTTGTGTTGAACGGTTGAACATACTTTATTGGATGAATTACATTATTAAACGCGTGTTAATAATAGGACGCCACAACCTCGACTGAAAGTTCTAGTCGAATTTCAATTGACGTTCGATGTGAGCGCCACGGTAGAAAGTAGCAGAAGCACTCAGCTGGTCGCTACAGTACTCCCCCTTGAGTGACATTGCAGGAGTTGCAATGCGAACGGTGTCGTCGGAGATCATCGTGTCGTGTGTGCCGTATTGCATGGACGAGGATCGATGCGTTCGAAGCATGGTGCTGCAGGGTGCAAGACAGTGGAGTCACGCGCGTAGGTGTGCGGTTGCACGTTGCATATTGCAGTGCTGTGACGACTGTGTTGCGGGGCTGCGAGACTGCTCGTTGCAGTGATTGTGCGGTCCATGATGTCCTTTGCGAGGCGTACGGCGTACCTTTCGACCCGGCAGTCGTAGCACTGGTTGGTCACGAATATGCAGGTTTGTCGAATTGTCGGTGCGGTAGATACACGGATGAGTGTACAATCTGTGTGCCACTGGGGCGATGATCGTGGAGCAGACTGCGATTGAAATATCGAACACTCTCATGTTGGGTGCAGGGTGCTATAATGCTGCCGCTGGGCGCTCGATTGGCAGTCATTGAGCGCGGTATGGTGGCGCTCCGGATGACGGGTGCTTGGTGGAAACGTTGTGCAGTCGCAGGTGCAGGCAGCTACGTGTAGTATGTGGAGCGTGTTTCTACATTCGGAACGCGGGGTCACGTAGACCGTGTCGGGTTAGGCATGACACTCACAGCACCAGCTTGTAAGCACACTCGTGGCCGTCGTTTTTGTGGCATTGATAACCCAGAATGCGACGTCTTTCTGGGGAGTCGAGGTCGGTATTCACATTAAGTCAAAAACGATCACGTCGGGGTCACCAATATAGGGATTACGAAGTGGCAAACTAAATCCCTATTCAATAATAAAACTATTTGTGTTGAACGGTTGAACATACTTTATTGGATGAATTACATTATTAAACGCGTGTTAATAATAGGACGCCACAACCTCGACTGAAAGTTCTAGTCGAATTTCAATTGACGTTCGATGTGAGCGCCACGGTAGAAAGTAGCAGAAGCACTCAGCTGGTCGCTACAATTATATGGCAATATCTCCATCTTTAACAAAAAATGTCAATACTACAGTAGAGGTCGTTTTGTACAGATAAGTGTGATATTTTCACTTTTTGCGAACATAAATCATTGACATAGATTTCTATAAGATACAGTGGCGATACTACATAGGGGTTTTGGGGGTTCAAACCCCCTTCGAAATTAATTCCCAATACAGTGATGTTGGAAAATTTGGCAGATTAATACATAGAATATTTGAAACGGAGAGTCGGCTGCCACAGGTGGTTACCGATTTCAGGACTTTCCGGGAAGCTAGAGCTGACTAGATTGTGTAAACATAAACGACTGAATTGCAATAGTTTCTTTTTTTCTTGGGTAAAAATTATGTCTCTAATCAGAACAATAAATTAAAAATTCGAATCGAAAATCCCTCCCGAAATATATTTTTGCGTACGCCCCTGATAAGATAGATTCTACTTCTTGTTTTAACAAATTAATATAGCAGTTTCAGTCGTGCATGAAATTGTCAGAGCTGCAATTTAGACTGTACTGTCAAGTCGTTGGACAAGATTACGCGTTTGCTTATTGCGTCACTATGAATAGTGTCAGTCCCTTAATTTAATTCTGCCCATAGCATGGGCGTAGCCAGGATTTCGGTCAGGGGGGGGGCAAGCCCAACATTTTTTCAAAATCATGATTTTCTTAGGAGTGTAAATTTTCGGTAGCAGAAATATTGTTAGCCAATTTTAGAGTAGCCTGGCTTGTGGTTGGATTGATGCACAGGGTCATGGATTCCAGACTCACCGCGAATGAATTCATTTTATGGTTGTTTTCGAACTCACGGCCTACGTGACGGAATATGATGTCGCTCAGATTGTAAACAAGTATCCATTTATGGCGATAAATAATATTGCTGGGCGTGCTGTTGATCTCAACACCTCAACTCACACATCTGCGGCCCTAGTTTACTGGTGGACTGCCACGCATGTTATTTCTTTTTTTTGCTAATTTTAGAGTCAAATTTTCAAAATTGAGATGAGAATGATTTTCTTCTGCATTCTGATTACATATCTGCCTTTTAGAGCGCAGTTTGTCTATTTTCAGTGCATTTTTAGCATCTCGGACTGCATATTCCACTTGCGAAATCAGTTTGTTTCGTCTGTCACTTTCATCTTAGCAAAGTAGCATCGTCAGAATATTTATAAATCCTTTATTGATTGACATATGGTTAACGGTTTTGATAAGATTTCCTCTAAATTTATCAAAGTATTAACAGTGGCTAAATTTTTTTGCTGGTATGATTAGAAAATAAATTTTGATTTAATAACTTGAAAGTGCCGCTCTGTGGCTCACTTGGTTGAGTCGCACTCTACGATGCTAGTAATCTAGAGGTCCGAAGATCGAATCTCGGTGTGGTCCAAAATTTCCGTACATGTGAATGGAAATATATAGTGCTTACAACATTATATACACTCCGAAATGATATGCAATGTAGCATTGACTCGAAATTGCCTATAAACGGCTAAGTTAACGCACCATGGCCCCACAAGGGGCTATACGGTACTGAGAAGAAAAAGAAGAACTTGAAAGACACTGAAATATGAGACCCATTTCTTTACAAGGTCCTTAACCATGGAAGGTCATGCTTGTTTTTAGTGCGGAAAGGTCATGCTTCGTCGATTCGCTTAACTTAACGCCTCATACAAATCACCCTTTCTCAAAATATTTATAAAATTTGACAGATTTTCAATCGTTAGTTTATTTAGAATGGAAAAACATCGATTTTTGAGCCGATTTTTATGAGTTCGAAATGCAATCTTCCTCAAATGAGGAAGAATTTTGAGACATTTTCCTGATTTGTCCTATTTTTGTCCTAGTAAATTTTTTTTCCATAATTTTTGACAAAATAGGTCCCACATTTCAAAAATAAACATACATATTTGTTACGAGCTAGTTGTATGGCCACAGACTTATGGGCTGGTTACACAGTACGAGTTGCTGACCTGACAGTGGACAGCTACTGCACCTGTGTACTCGCATGAAAGTAGCTCGACTAGCATCACCCGGTCACACAAGTGCGAGCTGTCGGCAGAGTAGAAAGCAACTGCACGTATGTAGTTGCATCTCAGTAGCATGTCATGCATGTCTCGTATAATGTTGTCGCGAAGTGAACGAGTGAACACTGCTTCTATCGTGATAAGAGCCGTTACAAAAATACTTTGCGCTTTTAGCGTACTTCGGGCTGTCGTCAGTACCACTTCCACTTTTTTTGCTTTTTAGAATTTTTAAAACCTCTTGGCTATATAAATAAATAACAGGCGCGACAATCCAACATTGGACTATGGCGGCAGGATGTGTTAGTGACATCCTATTTCCAAGATCTTATCTGCTTTTTTTTTGTTGAGGTAATGAGATCAGCATCACACTCAGCAGTGTTATTTATCCCCACAAATGGGTACTCGTTTAACATCTGAGTGAGATTATAGTCCGTCACAAGCTCGTGAGTTCGAAAAACACCATGGAACACGAGATTCGAACTCATGACCCTGTGCACTGAAGGTGCGCGCACTAACCGCTAGACCAGCCAGACTATATGTAGAACATAAATTTTGGATTTCCTTAGTTACTTCACTTATGTCTTTCGATGCCATTTCTACACGAATAAATTCCAGAGACGCTTTACGCAAATCTCGGAGTCCATCTATCCATTGTTGCACAATAAGCCTACACTGTAAACGACAAAATTTACAGACGAATGCACCCGGCGGTTAATTTCGAGCAATTGTTATTTCGCAATCGGTGCAATTTCGAATGTCCGAATCGTAGTATGCGATACCAGCTGACGCTGACTGGGGGCGAGTGGCCGAGTCAAAACAAAAAATGTTGTAGTAACTCGGATGCGAGCTACTGACCGAATCGCACATGACAGTAACTCGTATGATGCGGTCACATGGTGCAAGTAGCTGCTCTGCAGTAGCTGTCTAGGCCAACTCGCACGATAGCTCGCACTGTGTAACCAAGGCATTATCGTCGAATCGACAACCAGCCATAAGAGATACTGAAGTTCTAAAAGTTACACAAAGTTCATCCTTCGTCGTTTCGGCAATTTCCAAAAATCCAACTTAGCCTGCTTACTTCGTCTAGCCGCAATGTACCCGGCAAGTACGAAAACTTAGCTCCAAATAATGAGAATTGTCACGAAAAATGGGATTAATTTGATGAGGCGTAGTCGATTCAACCAAGCGTGACCTTCCAGGGCTAACAAAGCAAAGCTGTATACCATTTATCACCCTTTCAGATGAAAATAAGTTGAGTTCCACTAACTTCCCGAAGGGACCTAATGGTTGAAATTGTGTACTCCAGCTCAGAAGCCATGTAATGAAACAGGAAATATGGGATCCACGCAGCCACAGAAGCACACGTGAAATGTGTTTGCTGGTACGCAGCCTCCATCAGTTACGAGGGGTCACTCGCTGTCATCTATTTGCATGTGCCTCCTGACTGCAAACTGTCCCGATCATGGCTTCTCCGGCGGCACTTGGAGTGGTAAAAAAAGCATCGCTGCGCCAGCAGCAGAAAATTTTTGAAAATGTTGTATACATAGTTCAGCGAGTTTTTTCCTACGGCGACCGCACCTCCCTGCCCCCCCCCCTGGCTACGCCCATGGCCCATAGTCTCTCATACTTAAAAAATAAATTTGAATTTTGCTACTACTAGATAATTTTTTATAATTTATTTGTCAGTTACTATAATTGGGCTCCTGAATTCAATTATTTTATTGAATGTGGCAATGCCTTTATAAGTGAGGTTTTGCGCTAATAAGCATTTCCTTGGGCCTCCATTACACAATCATATTTATATTATAATATGTATGTCATATGCCTACTCGATTCATTCAGTATAAATTTTTAGACTCGCAGTAAGCGAAATCAAGTAGGCTTAAGCATATTATAATAGAAATATGAGTAAATATGACTGTGTACTGGAGCCCTTATACTTATTCCTTAAGGGAATTCTTATTCCTTAAGTGACGACTATGAATTCTGCCCTTAATTTTCTATATAAGGCGGGGAGAGTTAATTTTGTTTGCCAGTTCTTGCTAATTCCGAAAATCGTGAAAGTTTTAGTCGGATCACGATGCAGTTTATCGTTGTCATTTTTCGACCTTTACAGTTACAGAGCCATAGGATATTTTGGGGATATTTTCTTAATCAAATGGAGTTGACTTCGGACAAAAATATATGTGCTATCATCTGTTAGTCGTGCTCTGTGGCCGTGATCGTTCGGTCGCCACTCTGTGAAATAGACATTCATTCATAGAGAAACGAGTTTCCAAACTCGGCACGACTCGTCGCAAGTTTGTTATTCAGAAGAAGATAATAAGAAATATTCTTATCGTCGAATAATAAACTTACAATGCGACTAGGAAGTGGTATGGCTGACATTGACAACCGTATCACACTCCGAATTCAGGTTGTCTTTGTAACGTTGATGACTACACACGGTAGTCATCAACGCACCATGCTCCACTAGGAGTTACGGTAGTCAAGAGAGAGAGAGATTATCCGTTAGGGTTATATTCGCCGGAAAAACAAAACGAAATTCCGGTAGCCTTAATACAAAATTTGGGACAAAAATTGTCCTTGCCCCGTCAAAATCAGCACGATTATGTTTACATTCATATTTCAAGCACAAAAATGAAAATGTAGGTGACCTGACAAACTGTGTACAAAGCGTGTGCCAACATGATGCAAAATTTCTGCCTTTCGGTGTATCTACATACATATATTTAACGTATAATAGAAAATTATTTCCAGCGCATTTATGTACATATATATATTTCAAAGTTGCATAGTAGCACTGTAACCAAATACGTAACTCCTTGAAATCGTCTATAAGTCCCCTCCGTTCCCATTACAATAGTTGCATATACTTAGCATCTAAATAAAATGTTGCCATACTATACAAATTCACTTCCTTGAGACGTCAGACCTAATTTGTATGGCAGAACAGGGGACGTTTAACAAGTAAGTAAATTTCCAGGCTGGCAACCATCTGCTGGCAGTACATCATACATTTCTGAAACCCTTTTCCCTTAATACTGCGATACACTTAGAATTGTATTGTATTGCAATAAAAGGAGCGAAGTAGCGTTCAATGCCAACTGTCGGAATTCCAGCACAACATACTACGGCCAACCAATCTTCATTTCAAGCGTGTTGTATGTATCACTGCCATGTGTGAAAAATGATTAATGGTATACATTTATGGCGAATATATGTGTGTGAGATGCTTGCAGTTTTCCATAACAGAGGCTCCCCAAGTCCTGACATTTCATTCTTAACATTCTCTCCATTCGAAGGAGGTGTATACGAGCATAATTGAACCAATTTGTTGTAGAGGTTTGACAAAGAAGCTGGCGATCCTGGCGAAGAGTGTACATATGGCTTCTTGTACAAGCAATGATGACAATTTAAACTTTCGTCATTTATCTCTTAAGCCGTGAAGCAATAAGCTTATATGTCGGAAAATTACATAGAGAAAAGTATGAAGAAAAAGTTTCACATAAGAATTTCTGTCGATTTACTGGAATAAGAAGGAATTGGTTTTGATGGGCTTTTTTCTACGTCAGCTTTGGGGGAAAATAATATGAATGGGGCGTATAATGGTCATTACTCTCTAACAGTATCGACCTCATATCCTCACGCTTTGATACAGAATAGTATTAAAATATAGTAAGAAATGCGAGTTATTATAGAGTCTTTGCATGTCGTAAATATAAAACGACATAGTAGACATTCTAAAGGAAAAATTCGCTTGCCTAACCGTACCCAAATTTTGCATTTCGCAAAGTAGGTATAATCGCGACACGACAAATAATAATTTCATATGGCTTTAGTACGACGCGTAGGGTTCCTTTGTGGACCGAAGTGAACATACACAAAAAGGACCCTTGCTAGAAGAAAGTTCAACAGGAATTAGTATACAAACAACTGGAGTACCTACGGAGTCCTTATTACCTTTTCATCAGACGCTCCAAGCGAGAGATTTGG
Source organism: Microchrysa polita (assembly GCA_949715475.1). Taxonomy (NCBI): domain Eukaryota; kingdom Metazoa; phylum Arthropoda; class Insecta; order Diptera; family Stratiomyidae; genus Microchrysa; species Microchrysa polita. The sequence goes on from OX454416.1 coordinate 28,910,143, forward strand.
AGAAAGTAAATTTGATAGTATACAACGGCTGGCATTTGTAAAACGTATAGAGATTATTTTAAATTTATGTTTATTTTTAATTTCTATATTTTATTTTATTTCTTTACATTTTATGTGCAAAGAGCACAGACAAGGAACGCTAATGCTAATGCTAATTGATTGCACAGCATGTTTTCATAAATTATTTACATCCTTCACCCATTCATATATATGTGAACAATATAACACTAAATCCAAATGCCGACCGAATACTGTTTTGAAACGTGTAAGTTAACACTGCAAATTTCCAGAAAGGTTACCTACCTTTTTCAATCATTCATCATTAGATTACCTAATTATCAACAACACTACATAGACATACCGACAATTATGTATGTATATATAGAAAATACCAATGGTACTACATTATATTACCTACGACAATCCATTCATTGATACCCACAATTATCTACAACACATAAATATACTGACACGTTTGTTTGTATATTAAAAATATCAATGATAGAACACTCGAAGTGCAATGCCACGAAGTCGATCTGAAATCATACCCATATCAGCAGCTAATCGCACGGTATAAAATCCCCCTGAAAGATCAGGTTTTCTTGCCATAGAAACAAATTGTGTCGACTCGCATCGCAACGCCCAGCTCGACATCGCAATGAGTGTGCACACATCGCATCGCATCGCCCGGCCCGGAAAAGCTCGGCGTCGCACTGTATGTGTACGCGCCCTTATTCACCTTCTATAGACCTAGTTAATCGCTTTAGCATAACAGGCAACGGCCCAAACTAGCAAAGCATGTAATAATACGGATGTTTTCAACCCTAGACAATAAAAGTCTTCTACTGGCCCTTAGACCCTCTATATTTGGCATTGTTCTCGATAGAGCCGCTATTGTGGTCGCTGCCTTCTGGTATACGTACTTCAAGTGCTTCCCGGAACTCAGCCTCAAGTTAATCATTTCAAACACCTGCCTGGAGATCACTAGATCTATACCAAACCTCTTCTTTGGCAATTGGTCCGCAAGTAGCTTGGTCGAGACTTTTGCGTCTTCTACATACCATCATGAGCTCCGATGTCGTACAGAGCAACCGTACAAATGACCCACTGGCCTTTAAAAGGCGGTTTGAAGGTCTTTTGAATTAGCTAAGGCTATGGCACACAATAGATCTTTTGGTCGCAGCGTCAACTTGTCGGTATTTTAGCCCGCTTCTCTAGCAATATTTTAATAATAATAAAATTATAATATACATGACCCAACATCCTTCAAACAAACGCTAAACACTAAGGCGACAAGGTTTTCATCCAGCCTAGCTTTATAAAATTCTCATTAACATCGTTAAACACCATACCACTCGCATTATGCTAACTAGGAAAAAAAAATTCTGGTAATACGACACCACATTGTTCGTGTAGTACAATTCCGCTTGTTCCTTAGCCTTACATCAGGATTATCCCGGTCATGTAATTAACATTTTCTTTCGGCGAAAAGAAAAGCAAACTATATGCAAGGCAACGGAGGCCCAGACCCCGAACAGACGAAAAAAACGACACGTAGGACAAAATGTGAAAGGACGAAAGAAATTTGAGTGCACAAAACCGACAGCTCTGATTTTAATTAAAAAACACATTATATTGAAATAAATTAACGCAATGTTCTCAAGTATGACGAGAACGTCCTTATTATTGTCGGAAGAAATGTGCGTTGACAACAACAGGCTTTTACGTAATAATATAATACGGTTTTGTGACAGCCTCCGGCATTCTGGATAAAACATACCTAATCCGAAACCAAGAGAGAGAGAGAGAGTTGTTGTTGTTTGTGTCGCGGTAACAAACAAGCACAAACAACAATACAAAGCAGCTGGAAATGGAAATAAGGCCGAACAAAAAAAAAATGTAATGCTCCAAATCTTTTGTTCGCTCGCCCACCCACTCTGTGGATCCAGGTTTTTTTTTCTGACTTATTTTAGGTCCCCAACCGGACGGTCTTATTTAATATTATATATTAGTAAATTATAAGCATATAGAATACGTCTCTGAGCTCGCTGGGAAAGGATATAACGATGTCCTGAAACTATAGCAGTCACAATATAAGGCCTGAACAAGCAGAAAACTGAAACATGCTTTCGGACTGTATGGGATTCAAAATTAGCTGTACATCCCTTGAGTGGAGTTTATATTTAACTACATATACAGAAAGAGAGGCGAACAAGGATCGGATTGAAGTGGATGATGTACTTTAGCGTATGCGAGCTGGTTGAGGATACTTTGAAAGTAGCTCAAGTTTTGTTGTTGTCGAATTATATCGCCCAACTTTCTCAGTGAAGAGTGCACATCCTTACTTTTTGCCACGATGCTGATGCTATTATCATTATCACTATCATCGTCGTCATCATCATCTCGCCACCATGGCCGTCCACATATTGCACTAGGCTATATCCTTTTTTTTTCTGTTCAGACTAGCTCAGTGCCTTCAATTTAATACTGAGACGTCCTTGGGGACGCATTACTTTTTTTTTCTATTTAGTCCTTTTTGCCGCGGAGTAATTGCGGCTCTTTTTCGTACTATTATATTCTATATGTAGGTCAGATCATTCCTAACTTCTCTCGTTGGAAGGAAGAAACGGAAACTTAAGAAATGATTAAGTTGAAGTGGTGACGAGGCGACATCACAAGGAAAAGGTATACGTCGACGTTTATACTGACTGACTTTCATACGGCAGAAAGCAGTCGAATCGTTTAGTGGCCTAATCGGTCCGTAGAGCGTCTATCCTTTTTGGTTGACGACAAAGAAATTGTAATTTTCTTTAAAAGTTTAGGAGACGTGCAATGTATACATGGTAAAATGACAAAGAATGTTTCAGTCATTTTTATGAGCCAGCACTCTTATAAGTTACGTATAAACGAGGCTAATTTCGGGCGCGGCCGAAATTTGAATACCCTTCACTCTCCTCGAGCTAAAAGTTTTTTGGGGCAAACCTATGACTTGTATTTAATCCTTCCCCATTCTTTTCCTTCTGTTTTCGCATAATATTTGATACTGACACATTCTGTGGCGTCAATAAAACAATATTTGTGTGAGGTTTGGTTGGAATAAGTGGTAAAATAAAAAAAAAATATCTCAGAAAACTTTATTGGGGGGATGCGGGAGCATGGCCCCATAGTACGAGTCCATTTGTTTTACTTTTTTTTTGATAAAGACGCATTGAGGTTTTTTTTAAATTGGTGTAGAAAAAATGTTTCTTAGAAGATCCAAAATGGGGAGGTTGGGCTTGTATGGTAGCCCCATGCCTCCATAGTCCGATTATTTATGGCATCAATTGAAGTGCACTCTTTTACGAGTTTTGGTTGAAAGTGGTGCACAAATAATAAAGTTGTTCGTAGAAGAACTCAATTTAGGGGGTTGACTTTGTATGATAGCCCCATGACCCCATCGTCCGATTCCATTCATTTTTACACATGTTTTGTGGCATCAAATTAAATGCACTTTTATGAGGTTTGATTGAAATTGGTGGACAAATAAAAAAAAGTTTCTTAGAAAAACTCAATTTGGGGGCTGGGTTTGTATGACAGCCCCATGAACCCACAGTCTGATTCCATTTATTCTTACATATATTTTGTGGCATCAATAGAAACACATTTGTGTGAAATTTGGTTCAAATTGGTGCACAAATGAAAAAGTTTCTCTTAGAAGAACATAATTTGGGGGGTTAGGTTTGTATGACAGCCCCATGACCCCATGGTCCGATTTGATCCATTCTTACATATGTTTTGTGTTATCAATAGAAACACATTTGTGTGAAATTTCGTTGAAATTAGTAAACACATGAAAAAGTTTTTCTTAGAAAAACAAATTGGCGGGGTTAGGTTTGTATGGCAGCCCCATGACCCCACGGTCCGATTTTAGCGATTCAAACATACAAACTGCCTGCAATAAAAAGAAACATGTGTGCAAAATTTCAGCTCGATAGCTTTTTAACTGGCCGAGTAAAACGCGTAGCAACAGACGGACAGACGGACAGACGGACAGACGGACAGACGGACAGACAGACAGACGGACATCGCCCAATCGACTCAGCTCGTCATGCTGATCATATATATACATATTTTATATGGTCGGAGATGCTTCCTTCAATGCGTTACAAACTTCATGACAAAGTTAATATACCCTTTACTCTACGAGTGAAGGGTATAAAAAGTCGAAATAGAAAAAAATGACTTTTTACAAGTTTCATGCGGTGATCACAGGTTATTTTAGTGTAACTACATGGAGTTACAACAACAACATGACCCAGGTGCAGATTATGTTGTTATTGTAAATCCATGTAGTTACACTAAACTTACCTAGACCGGAGCACAAAAAAAACGACACAAGATCGATATAAAATTCCTAAAACCCAAAAGCATTTTTTTTTCAATCCTCAAAATCAAAATTGTCATAAGTCTCAATCTCAAAATCGAGGAATTCGTGTGGAGACTATGTTTTTCAGGAAATTTATGGGAGACAATTATTATCTCTTTCTCTCTTATTGACGTAACTGATGCTCATAAGATCTGGCTCTGTCAACGTTTCATAGCGGGATAATTTCTTATGGTGAATCTCAGAGACCTAATTTTTACTACTAGGCCAGTCCATTACCGATTTTAGGTCGCTAAAAATTGCTCGGCTCTGGTTTTTTGGGATATTGTTAGGATAGATACCAGAAGTGTACCACTAAGTTTGCAACTTCGAAAAACCTGTGCTAACCCTGTGACCCTCAAAAAACCTCAAAATGTTCGGACTTTTTTTTATAGTTTTGTTTGTAATTTCTAAAAGGTGCTTCCTACAAGTAAGTCGTCCACTGCACTTTTAAAGCTAAGAAAATCTTCTTTAATTTGAGTGTAACTCCAGCTTTGTTGGTGCAAAGGATCCCAAGATACAGTACTTTAAAAATGTGCTTTTTTTGTAAAAAAAAAAGTCCAAAATTGTATTTTAGGAGGTCTGTATGACAGCCCTATGGCGTAATGTTCCGATTCCATCCATTCCTAGATATGTTTTGAGGCTTTACTAGGAACACATTTGGGTGAGGTTTGGTTAAGATTGGTTCATAAAGGAAAAAGTTTTTCTTAGAAGAACCTGATTATCAGGGGTTGGTTTGTATGACAGCCCTATGACCTAGTGTTCCGATTTCATCCGTTTCTAGATATGTTTTGAAGCTTTACTAAAAACAAATTTGGGGGAAGGGTGGTTAAGATTGGTCCATAAAAAAAAGTTTTTCTTAGAAGAACCTAATTTCCAGAGGTTGGTTTGTATGACAGCCCTATAACGTAGTGTTCCGATTTCATCCGTTCCTAGATATTTTTTTTAGGCTTAACCAGCAACATATTTGGGTGAAGTTTGGTTAATATTGGTGCATAAAGAAAAAAGTTTTTCTTAGAAGAACCTAATTTTCAGGGGCAGCCCTATGACCCCATGGTCTGATTCCATTCGTTCCGACATATATACAGCTAAGGAACTGGTTTATAACTTCATGTCACATGACTTTCTCTGTAATATGCGCATTTAAGCCGATATTCAGCTCGGAACATGACTGAAATTACAATTTCGAACTTTTTTTCAAAAAACAATGTTTAAAGGGCTGTATCTTGGGATCCTTTGCGCCTACAAAGCTGGGGTTACACTCAAATTAAAGAAGATTTTCTTAGCTTTAACAGTGTAGTGGACAACTTACTTGTTAGGTTAGCACAGGTTTTTCGAAGTTGCAAACTTGGTGGTACACTTCTGGTATCTATCCTAACAATATCCCAAAAAACCAGAGCCGTGCAATTTTTTGCGACCTAACGCCTTATTTTTCGGTTTATTGACTGGCCTATACTACTAATTTTGCCTTAACGCAAGATCCAATGCCGGATTTAGCAGGAGGTTCGGGCGGCACGTTTGCTGAATTCCCCCATCACCGCTGCTCCTCCCAGGCGTGTGTTGTCTACAATTTTTATCTTTTGTCTATCAACTTTGCAAGCGTCTTTTTCCAGATCCAATCGCATCGCGCAAATATCCATTATCTCGTGGGAGAGAAAGCAACGATTGTCAGCATAGTTAAGGTGTTGCAAATAAAATGTAAGAGTACATTGGATTTCTCTGTTCATTGCTGAATGTGATGTGGGTAAGAAACATGATTGAGGAAAGGATGCACCCTTATCGGACGTCACTGTGAACTTTAAAATCTTACCTTTTATACCTGACTTTTCGTGCCGTTATAAGTTGCCTTGATAGTCTATGAGTCACCTGTGTACACAACGTTTCTCCCCGTTCACTACTATAAGTCACATGTGACTCATATGCTAAACGTGTATTCACACTATCGAAAGCCTTCTCAAAATCGATGAAAAGTGAATGCAACGGAGAACCAAATTTAGCGCATTGCTCGATAATGATCCGCAAGGTATTATGATATGGTCGATACTGGATCATCCTGATTGGAAGCCATGAAGCGGTGATCATAGGTTGTTAACATCGATTGCACTTTCTAAGTATGTCCTAAGTAGTTCCATGATGATTTTCGCTATTATTTTAGCAGCAGCTAGAAACACACCAATGGCCCCTAAATTGTCGCAAGCTGGCCTTATTCGAAAGTTTCAATCCGTGGGGGAAGTTTCAGTACACCAGGCTCTATCGATAAGTGGGTGCAACAGCTGGTTGCCCCCACTGTCGCTTGATGCTGCTTGATAAAGTTCCGAAGGGATACTATATCAAAACCGGTCGCCTTTCCTTCTATTTAATGCAATAATTTAAGCGACAATCTTATCCCTTTTCAGCGAAATCGACCATATATCTACGTTTTATTGGTTGGCTACATTATCCACATGAGGAGAAATTTGACCCACTCTTGGTCGGTGTAGAGCTTGGTTGGTCTTTTGTCGCGTCATGAGTTTTCGTCCGCTAAAGGTCTCCGGCGTTATATCGATCATTATCGGTTGTTGCAGCCAAACGAGCCTTTAGCTGCTGTTTTCATGTTATTCCATTTAATGTCCTTGCAACAGAAAACGAACACCGGATATGCAATGCACTCGAAGTCCTATTTGATATGACACCCCTCGATCAAGGTGTGTAATTAGTGTCCTTTTACGTCCTTTTTCAGAGCTTTCCGATCAATTTTTTCCTAGCAAATTTAATGGTAGAATCCTAAGCTATAACATATTCTGAAAACAGAAAAAAGTAGTGACAACTTGAATTATTCTCGTAGTTATGGCGTTGGAGCGATACACGGGGAACACGAAAATTTTCCATTTAAGCTCGGTTTATTCCGTTGAGGTTCCTTGAAACAGGAAATAAACACCGGATATCTAATGTACTCGGTGACCCCTTTGATATTATACCCCGCATGCCGACCCCTAGAATTAAAGAGTATCCTTTTTTGTCCTTTTTCGGATCTTTCCGATCAAATTTTTTTTTAGCAAAATGAGTTCTACGAGTAGCCTCTGTCACCATACTGAATCGAAAGCAACCAAAATTAATTATACTTATACTATTTTTTCTATTTGGAAGCCTGAATTGGGATATTTTGATTGGACTAAGCAGACATAAAGTCTTGACTCGTTAATCTGGAGCAATTGTTGCAAGGAGTAATCCGGACAACGGAACATCCGGATTAGCGCAATCATTTTTTCCCGAGGAAAAACAGACCAAATAAATAAAAAATATCGGCATACAGAGGGCTGCGCCCGTAAGACGAGGGTTTTTTTAGAATTGCATAGTGAATATTTTTTGTACGTATATTTTATAAGCAATAGATAATTGTGCACAGCATTAATGAAAAGCTTCCTGTAAATCTATTTTTTGTTTGGTCTAAATAATCGCGTTCCAGAATGAAAGACTAGCGCAGATATGCATTGAAGAAATGCTTAAGAGGCTTCCCTTGCATTCTGAAAGGCTAAATACTTACTTAGCTATGTTTCCAGTTTGGATACAGTTATTCGAATGAAAATTCGTAAATATATTCCCTATTTAATTTTCTAAAAACCCTTAGCAGAATTTTCATATTTGGAAACCTGGGAGCAGCGCCCGCTCTAGCACTTACGCCGCCCCGGGCAAAAGGACAATTTGCCGCTACTCCTGAACTATACCAGGCAGCTCTTGTTTGCTGTACTGTAACATCGAGTAGCTCCGAAACAGCTGCCGGTCGTATAAAAATGGGCATTTTGATAAAAACAACTCGAAAACTCATGGTCACTGTGGGACTCGAACCAACGCTTTATATATAGTAATTCAGAGAATAGGATCTCTTTCCGCACTGAGGTACTGAAGGCTTAGTTAGCGCGTAGTAGAAACCTATAGGTACATTCAGACTCTTAAGCGCAATGCATCAAAGTTAATTTAGGTCTTGAAGAGAGTTTGTTTGAAATTACAAAATTATGGCTTTGTATTTAATTCCCCAAACAAAATATTTTTCACCACCGTCAAAAAAATATTCAAATGGAATACGTGAAACTGACGGCTATTAAACCAAATTTCCTACTAAAACACATTTTAGAAAACTTCTCTCTGGGGCCAAAGATTGGTGCTTCTTTTCATTACTAACCTTTTGGATAACTCCCTTACACGCTGTGCAACATCCGGATTTCTTCGCAGAAGGATTTATTAGGTGCATTTAACGTGCGTGGTTTATTTCCATATATAATCTCGACAATTTATTAGAGAGAATAAGATCAGAGCTAGCTAAATCGGGAAACTTAGCCAAATCGCGATATTAGCATGTCCGGAACGTACTGGCAGTGACTGTGGCTTCATTATACTTATCTTGTTGAAAACCAAGCCTTGTTCTAGATTTGTCGTCTCAATGCTTGACGAATCAATGCAATTGGAACCAACTGGAGGAATCCATCCGCGCAGAGATCAGGCGAAATCAAATTTAATTGCTGCCAAAGGTATATGAATGGTAGTTATCAAAAACAAAAATGAGTGACAAAAATTGTGCCGTTCGGCTGAAATTATGTGCTTAGTAATAGATTAACACTCTTTTGGGGTCCAGGCCATATGGGCAACAGACGAAACGAACAGGCTGATGAGTTGGCACGCACAGCCGCAGCATATTCTTCACTTCTGCGGACCAGAACCCTTTTGTAGCATCTCTCCCTCTATAGTAAAGAGGCTGATCAAAGACCAGCAACGACTTAAGGCATCTGAGCACTGGGACAAACTACCTCATCACAGGCTATCTAAACTGTTCATAGCAGGATATTCCAGTGCAAGCAAGCGCGGGGCCCGTGGCAAGAGTCAATGGCGGGGCCCCCTAGCTTTGCATTAGGTGATCATGTCTGGCCTACACTGGAACATCGATTAGTCCAATTAATAACGTGTTTCAAAACGAACACAAAATTTAACACTCGCATCTATATTTGGTTTATTCATTAATCTTAGGAGGTTTTCACACTTGGAAATTTCATTTGACAAGTATTTATTTAAGTCAAATTGATCAGCCAATTTTACCATAAGATCATAAGTACTAGGATAGTCTGTCCTTAGTTCATTTAAGATGATAACGATAGCGACAGTACAGTGTCCCGACGAAAAAATATTGTCTATCGATGTACTGAAGACTTTGCGCTTTAGCCCCTAAACGAGCAATTTGTGTTTAGTTTGAATGATTTTGTGTGATAGTTGACCTCTTTTATCCCCATTTGACTTTCCTGGCTGTATCTGTTGTTGGCCCAGTTATGTATAATTCTGTTCAAACATAATTTTGCTAAATTTATGTTTTATAGTCACATCACCTTGTGCCAAGGTATGAAAAATTACCCCGCTGCGTAAAGTAGTGACCTGGGCCTGTTGAGTCAACGAGCTTGATGGATGTGTTGATTGAAAAAAAGTTCTACAAAACTGAGAGGACACATCAATTTCTCTTAGAAGATTTTAAAATTATGTATTTCCAAATATAAAAAGCTTAGCATTAACAATCATGCCAGCAAAGGGCGACAAACTTTTTTTTTAAATCGAACAAAAATTAGTATGTACCTACTTTCATATGCCAGAAGGGGGCATTAAAGAAGCTGGCTGACGGGCCCCAAGTCAAGTTGTTCCGCCACTGGTTGACTTACTTTACTTTTATATTGGATGGTGAAGTCTACTGAAGAAGGTTTTGTATCGAATAACATTTCTGACTACTGACCTCTACAGCTTTGCTGCGTACGCTATTTCTAGGGAAAAGTGTAGATGATGAATTTCGCATAAACTACGCCGAGTTTCGCCCAGAAAGTCGAAAGGCACTATTACCATATTAACCATATATTACCACCATTACCATAACCTTATTGGGTGTCTGTATGACTAAATTATATTGAAAATACTACCACTCGTTTTTAGAATTTGGTTATTATTAAGTTTTTTTTAAGGCCAGCGCGGGGCCCCCTCAAGCCGCGGGGCCCGTGGCATTTGCCACCTTCCGCCACGAGGTTAATCCGGCACTGGGATATTCCCATAAAAGAGCGGCTGAGCTGCTTCATCTAAGCAGAAGTAAAGTACGTACCATCTGTGGGACTCTTACAGACCACTCTTGCCTGTGATCACATCTGCGCACAATGAGACTTGGCTTTTACAAGACGTGAGCTGTCGATTCTGAGAAGAAGATGACGAGATCTCAATGCACGTCCTTTGCTAGTGTGATGCTCTGGCCGAACGCCGCTGAATAGCGCGATAGCACAATAGGCGCATTGGCTCCTGTGCCGCGAACCCACAATCTAATCCAATCTAATGTGCTTAATTCCTTGATTTTCATTTGTACCCTGTAGTAAGGGTACAGTAATTATTTAGTTGCCTACACCGCGGGTCGAGCAACGCGAAACCATGGAGCGGTATAAAGAACAAGGCAAGGAAGAAAAAGAAGACGAATTATTTAGTTGACTGGTCTTTTGTGATTCAACAGACTTATCACAAATTTTAAACTTCATGTTCCGGAAATCAAATTGAGACATATCGTACATAACTGAGCGAATTGTTTGTTTTTTGAAAGTGGGGTGGGTGCTAGCGTCACAGACGTACAATTTAGGCCACTTTTACTTAACACGGCACCTCGTATCAATTCTGGGCACTTCAAAGCCACGCAAGGACTTGCATCTTTGAATAATAGTAGTCAATAAATAAAAAAATAAATTATCACGATTTTGAATTAATCGATTTGCCTAAAAAAGTCTATTCAGCCGAAATTGTTGTGGGTGCCAGCTCGTCTCCTTCCTTATGGCATTTTACTTCGTTCCATTTTATATTTGTAGTTTCTGTGGTTTCTTTTCCACTCAAAGATGATACTGATTTTTTTCTTTCAACTTTATTTCATTTGTGCTAACCAAAAAGCCGCCCCTAAAATTTGGCGCCCCGGGCGACCGCCCGGCACCCAATTTCATAAGGGATTTTTGAAAAAAAAAATTCTAAAAAACCCTAAAAAGTGGAACAAATGTCAATAAATGAATTTTTTCTTGGAAATTAATCAGCTTCGTATCATTTTCCAAACCGTCCCGTGAGTAAGTATGTGACCAAATCTATCATTACACACTGAAAATCTGAAATATTCGGATTATAGAGTCAAAATTGCTTCTGAAATCGGGACGTGAGCCCTGCAGCTGCACCAGCCTCGCGACGAATAGTAGACAGCTTACCAGAGTACAATATTAAAGAGCCACGCATTAGCGAGTTATTCAGCTCCTGCCATGATGTCGAGTTTATATCACAGAAAATCGCTATCCAATTGAAGACAGGCGTACGTTATGGGAACCGTCAGATCCATTGTCCATTGTACGATAGCCAAAAATCGTAGCCGTTGAGTTCGATCCCAGGCATATGTAGTTCACGTTTCGTTAGCATAATAAATCTTTAGGTAATGCAAGCTGATGGCCTACAGACCCTATTCTTTTAGTCAACTTACACGCCAAGCCAGGATCACTGTATGTTCTAACCCCCTAGTCACAGGGGTAAATTTTCTATTAAGCTTCTTATACATCGTAACACCCACGATCGCGCAACCAAGGTATGTACAGATGGTTGGGTGGGGTCTGACAGACCCCAAGACAAAAATATTTCTGAAAGTTTATTTTTGGGCTTTTTGGAATCTTTTTTTGTTATTGGAACTTACTGTGAGGCCTTTGAACGAAGTTGTAACAAAAATAAGTGAAATTCGGACTATAGTTTTTAGTTTGTGAAGGAACTACTTAGGTGTTATCAAATTTGTGGAAAATTTCAACTCATCACAAATGAATCAATGCAAATCCACTTGACCCTGCTTAGAACGGGCCTTATGACCGCTTTTTAAAAGCGGTTTCCCCTACGTATTAAGTCAATTTCGCCTAGAAAACTGCATGAAAAGGTATTCACATAAAATTACTCTTGACCCACTCCACATGACAAGCATCCTCCGCACTAATCGAAACTCTGATCAAATGAAATGTCCTTGCTACAAAAAAAAAACCCAAAACAGTCCCAGAACAACTTCATCAATCAAAAATTTGGTACAAATTCCATTTTAATCATACTTAAATATCATCGAGAAAAAAAAATAGACGGAAATGTTTTAACTATTTCCATAAAAAATGTACATAAAAAGATTATATGTCCATAAAACAGAGAACATCAATCAAAAGCTTTCCACTTTCGACGAAAAAACAGATAGAGATGAACGAGGATGTGTGCAATGTAGTCTCGAGTATGTGTGCTTACAGAATAAAACGCACAAAAAAATAGGTATATAGTAGTAAATCCAATTTTGTATCATCTCAACTCTAGGTTTCATCATCACGGATCCATATAGAAGAGATACCGTTTGGAGTATGTATTTCTGTGGCAGACAAGGATATATCAACTGAATGCTTTTGGTGCTCCTCTGGAAATGTTTGGATATGCTCTTGGTGTATATGAATACACATTCATCGGTTTTCTCGAATCAGCCTGCCATAATGTTGTCCGGTCGTATAGAGCTTGAAATGGCTATCAATCAATCCAAATTGCCCAGGCAACTATACAACGCGCTACATTCATCTATGTATGGCACAAGGTTTACGACAATTCTATCCCGAAAAAACCATTAAGGGACATCATTAACGTTTATATCATTCCCAGAGTTCTCAATGTGTTATTTGGACTTATGTGTACAGTAGAGCGCCGATTCTCCGAACTAATGTCGACAAGGGGTGGTTCGGATAACCTAAAGTTCGGTTAATCGAGTTTCCATAGAAAAAATTGGAGTTTTTCCTGAAAGTTATTATAAGCGACAACCTGGGAAGAAAAATAAGAAATTCGAAGCAATCGAGTGCTGCCGATGAGCTTACTTCAGACACTCGATTTTTTCATTAGATTCGATGCATTTCGAATGTTCGGATAATCGATGCACTACTGTATTAAACTAGAAGAAAAATCGAATCGACCTAAAATTGAATGTATTTTTCTCGTTGAGGATAAACAACGAATCGTATTGTAATAACAGCATAATGTCCTTTTTATTGGAAGATGTAGTTAATAAACTGACGGGGGTGTGTCATTGATATTAGTAGATGTATTTAATGTTTGGATTTATTAAGGTTTTTTTTTCGTTATTTTGTAAAACAATTTTCTTTTATTAAATAAAAATGGTTTTCATATAAAACTTGGTTACACAATCGATTTCAATAATTTTATGGGGAAACTAAACTGTTAGAACCGTAAGTTTTCGGAATTTCTATATTCGGAGTGATTTCTTATCAGGTGATTCGTGCTGCCTGTGGTTTAATAGCCGACGTAAAATGAGCTCAGCACATTCACGAAGCCGTCGAAGCCGTTTCACGATCGGATTCACCAAAGCGACAACTCGCGTCGTTGAAAATGCGCATTCTTTTAGATAGTCATTCAAATGACAATGTGTCGTGAGTAGTCCGCAACTTATCGTGATCCTATACTCAAGTTCATTAGACTTAGAGTGCGTTCGGGTGAGTAGTAGCAGTAAGCCACGAAAGCTTAGCTTGTCCTGGAGGATACTCCAGTGAGAGGCGGTTGGCTCTTTCCCACTCACTTATCTCGTTTTTGCATGTGTAGAGCGCTGATGTGAAGCAGCTATTCCATCTGCCAGCCCGCTTCCTTCGATGCCCGAGGGCCCAGGTATTTGAAAAGGGTAAGATTGTTGCAGGATTTCCTGATATACCCACACCAGTGGCGTAGATAGGGGGGGATCAAGGGATCAATCCCCCCCCCCCCTTCGGACACATTTTTTTATTATTACTTAAGATACCTAAAACAAAGCAAAAGTAAACTTTTAGCTGGAATTATTCACTGTGTGTAGTGTTTCATAAAAACGTGAACTAATTCTCAGAACTGCAATAGAAAATTCAGCACTTCCTCAAATTTCAATTGTTTCAATTGTAAAATAGAAGCGTATCTAGAAGTGCTGGTAGAAAAATTATATGTAAGTACTGATTGAAAATTTGTTGCCGGAAAATTGCATGTTCAGTTCAAAATTTTAAAAATAATGTGGAACACGGAGTGCTTTCCACAGAAGCGCAGTTTCCATAGTACATAAGATTATAAAGATTTTTCAGGAGAGTGGAGAACTAATGCAAAAAAAAAACACTGCAAAACTGCTTCCACTTTCTGCATTCCTTATTTTTATTTATCAACATTCTTTTTTCTTTTTTATAAGTTAAAATTTGTCGAAAGGTTTTATCGTATATAGTAGGGCAAAGAAACTCTTGATTTTCTATAGTTGTTCGCAATTTTATTGAATTTAATACGAAAAACTCTCAAATCTCTCAGGGATTTTGAGAAGATATACAAAAATAGGAAAAATGTAGAAAGAGTTTTTAAATCCATACGAAAAAATATTTGTAAATTTTAAAATTTATTCCGAAGCTTAATGAAATGGAAAAGGAAGTAGTACCAGAAAAGAAAGTATGCACGGATTAAATTTGAGTTAATCGCAATTTTTCTACGATTTTTTAACGAATGCTTAACGGTCCAAATTTTAAGTTCTTCTCAAATTTTTGGTATTCTTTTTAAACAATCAGTCAAAGCTAGGTCCTTTATTGAAAACAGCTGCTACGGTGATCTAAAAAACGGTGTACTGAAAACTTTAGAAATATTTACAATCTACCCATTTCTGAGTTATCGGAGAATTCCGATTTAAAAATACAAAACCTGCACTTTATCCGCATATACTGGGCATTCCCAACGAGCGATCGTCTTCACAATTTCCCTTTTCTGGAGATATACGAGTATATTTATGTTAATCCATATTTTGAGATGTTCTGGGAAGAAAAGCGGCCAGGCTAAGTGTTCAGTGACTTCAAAAAAATTTAGTGCTACTGATCTAACCCAATAGCTCTGATACTCCAATCGCAATAGCAAACATTTGTACGAAAATTGGAATACTGTGGATTCACTCACCGTAGTAAGAAAGCCAAATTATCGATTCAGTGTCACATTTTTTGCGGAAAAACAATATTTTCAGGAGGCTTTTTTTCGTCTGCCGAAATTGCTCTCTATTTTGCAAATAAAATAAATTGCTGAAAAATACTGCTAATTTGAAGTGTAATAAATGCAGAAATTGTTATTCTGAAATTCAAAATTTGATAACCGTAAACGTATAAGCAATCTTGGAAAATGATCCCCTCCCCCTCATAAAAGCTATCTACGCCACTGACCCACACGAGCTTTGATGTGACAGTACAGCTCGTAAGGCGCTTTAATTGCAGCTTAGCTTCTTATTTTTATAGACATGTTTCTGGCATTCTTTCGCACCCACTCCAATTGCGTGTATTTCTGCCTGAAACACGTTCGGTTGCATATCTATTGGAATGAATAGACTGATACTGAGACAGACCTGAGACAGAACCTGTATCGGTCTTTGAGCTGTCCGTATAAGATATAGCTGTACTGTTAATTCCTCCCTCATCCAGATCGCCGTATCAAAAAGGGTTTTACTAGATACTTTTATAGGTTACTGCTACTTATCCATCCTAGCTGTACTGAGCTCAGTGCACATGCCATATCTCAAGCATTAATGACGGGTAACCCTGTCACAGCCTCAATATGAATGTGGTGCCGTGGAAAATTAGGCTAAATTTCCATGGCGGCTGTGAAGCTTGAGATAAACGCCCCAAGCCTGACTAGGCCGGCCAGCCTCTGAATTTTGTCCAGATATAATCAGACGTCGGTGGTGGATTTTTTTTCACCACACAGCCGCCCGTATTCCGCAATAAGTCTGACAATTGTCTTGTATATTCATAGGATTATACAGGGTTTGCTTCTCCATGCTTTACCAGCATAGTTTTTACCGATTCGTGAGGTCTTAATTGATTCTCAGAGATCACACTGAGGTGACCTTTCCAGAGTTATTTCTTATCAAGAGTCACTCCTAGATACTTGGCACTTTCTGGCATGGTAAATTGTAGGCTGTACATTAAGGGATACTTGAGTTTCCTAACGCTTTCTTCCTACTGCATGGTATCACTGCAGCTGTAGTTGGGCTAACGCACAGCCCATTAGTTGTACTATTTGCAACCTCAATGTCCTCAATGACATGGTCTCTCCTATTTCTTCCACTACGTTATGAAGTGCCGATTCTGTTGATATGCCCGTTTGGTAGACCAATTGCTTTGGGTGCAGCGACTGCATCGCTATAGATGTTCGCTCCTATGACAGCGTCCTATCTATCTTTTTCAAGTACTTCATAAGAAAATATGGCTGATAGGGCGGTACGATGTAGGATCGATGTCTTTCGTCGGTCTTTTACCTATTTTGGCAATGAAAACCACCCTCAATGATCTCCAGGCTGATGGAATATATCCTAAGGCAAAGCTACTTCTGTAAATGTTAACCATTAACAAAATCAGCTCCTCTTGGCAGAAGTACCGGAAAAATTCCATCCGTAGAGAGAAATGTTAAGGGATCGAAAGTCCCAAGTGCCACCCAATCCTGTTGTACGTGAATATGCCTCTTGCTGCTGCCCAGTCAGACCTATTCGCTCTGCTGCTGGGCGAAATGGTACAGGCGAAGCTATACATCTTGGTAAAATCTAATCTGCAGCCGGGGAAATGGGTAGCTAGGAGCAACATTTCTATACTAGTGTCTTCAGCTTTAAGGGCGGAGATCAAACTGCAACCGTTTTTGGCCAGTACTTTGTGCAGCCTTCCTATTTTGATGGGTATCGGTTGACGTTGTCACAAACGTTTGCCCTACTCGGCCATTTCGCGTCTTTGATCCTTATGTCATATTCCGTGAGCTTTCTCATTCGCTTTGCGGTGGGAAATCAGTCTCTACAACTCAGCCGATGGTAAGTAGACAGATTATATGACCAAATTGTGGTTTCCTCGCCAGTGATATTGACCTCAATAGCCAAAAGGTTGTTGTTCGTGAATTCTGAAAGACAAAGATAATTAATGCGTTTGTTGACTACAATTAACACTAGGGGACGGGTAGAGCATCTGTCATAAACCATGTTCGCATTACCTACGATCAGTTCTTTGACGATTCCGTTCCTGTATCAAAGCTAAGCTAATATCTTTGGTGATATACCGCACCGAGAAAAATAACGTCTCTTAAAATTAACTCGATATCCTTTTGAAATCGAGTTACATTCCTATTAAATATAATCCTTTCCTTTTAAATATAGATCGCTTTAATTCAAATTCATTCATTTTAAATTAATGGGAAATCCTTTAGTTCCAAATTTTCAATAGGAAATCTTTTTAAATTAATGTGAAATCCTTTAAATCCAAATTTCCAATAGGATTTTTTTTTGTTTACACTCGCAGTTGGTCGGCAGTGTGGTAGAGCGATGCCACAACGTATGGTGTAAATTATAAACGTCGTCCCGTATAGTCTGTGTGGTGTAGTAGGTAGGGGCGTTAGTCTTCAAATCATAGGGCCGCGGGATCGAATCCTACTGTAGGCAGGTAATTTATTATGCATTTTAGAGCGTAAAGAGGTAAATGAAATGTCGCCAACACCTATAGCGAGGTCAGTTATACAAAACTCATTTATGAGTAATTTTCACAGGGAAAGAACACCCTGTGAAAATTACTCCTTTTGGTGTAATTTAAAGTATTCTTTTGAGTTCATGCATTTAAAACAAAGAGTCCATCCTTTTAAATTGAAAGTAAATCCGTTCGATTTATGGTTGTGACCTGATTAAATTGACACTGCAACACTTTAATTTAAAGTGATTATAGATAGACTTTCAAAAGGAATATCTTATTAGTTCAAAGGGAAATCCGTTTGAAATAAAGGGATTATACAATGATTCAAAGGGAAACAAATATGAAGCAAAATCATATTTGAATCTCTTTGAATCATGTGCGTATTTTTTGAATTTACAGGATTTTTTTTCTCAGTGCGCTCTTATAGTATTTCGGTTGCATTACACCACATCAATGCTCGGACTATTCGCTACGCTCATCTTTGAAGGCAGTAACCTCCGTCCCGCTCATAGGGCTGGTGAATCTATCTCTTCGATTGACTACGGCAGGCCAAAGACGACGTGGCATTGTGGTGCCTCGTCACAGGAGCTAGTAGCGGTTCGGCACGTTGCTACTGGGCGCATTGCTGTTCTCCTAACCTCTTTCTAAACGCTGACTGTCTTCGTTTCTTCATCTTTAGGGGCGCCCTTCCAGGTTTTCGAATAGAATCTGGCCGAAACGGTAGGGCTTCGTACACACGACGCAACCTCGAGCGAGGCCCGCGATGTGAAAATGCATTGGCTTATATAGGAATATTCAGACAACGAGCTAGAGACGTGATGACTCGTGCTTGTGAACTGCAAAGCTCTTGCATCTTGAGCCGTGCAAGCACGTCTCGTGACCCGAGCTTGCGGCGCGTCGTCTGTACGAAGGTACATTTTCCTCGGCACGGCACCAGCGGCTCTAGCGACTGCGGCTCGCCCATTGGCCATTGCATGTAAAAACTCGTTTTTAGTTGATAATCGCTTGGTATAGCTCCACAATGAATGAACCGCGCGGCTTTGGTCTATGGAGGCCACTTTACAGACACTGAATTTTAATAAATAAATAATAGGCGCGCCAGTTCCAACATTGGACTAAGGCCGCAGATGTGTTAGTGACATCCAATTTTCATGATCTTAACTGCTTTTTTTTTAGGTGTTAAGATCACCAGCACGCTAAGCAGTGTTATTACTCGTTTAACATCGGAGTGAGATCATAGTCCTTCACATGGGTCGTGAGTTCAAAAGCACTAATTCGTTCACGGTGAGTCTCCAACTCATGACCCTGTGCACCGATGGTGCGCGCACAAACCTCTACACCAGCCAGACTATTTAAAATTACTGAAAAATTATTCCATTATATTTGCCATGTATTCTCGTGAGTCGTATAGTTTACTACCAGAAATTCCACAAACATAAATAAAACAATCCAAAAGTCAAGCCATTAGGAAGTGACTACGCTGCACTGCCATTTTAATGAGATATTCATCTGAAAAATGCCATGTACACCAACGTACACAGAGTTCAAACATATTAACAGTGGAAGTGGAACAGGACTCATTACTATCTCATGCGTTCATTCCCATTTCCTATTTGGCTCCTGCTTTTTTATCAAGCCACTTCGCCATTCTCAGACAATAAACAGGCATGCATGATGCATATAAATGTGGAGAATTTTTCGCTACTTTTGCTACATTGTCGAAATTTTATTTAAGAATTTCCAACTTATTCTCCTAAATATTATTTAGCTCTCATGTGTATACTCTCATTGTAATATTACATGTACGAAAAGGATTGGCTCCAAAAATACGGTGGCAGAAATTCCACTAACTTCAATTCTGACCAGAAAATTCTGCACGTTGTTCGTGTATATGGTATTCTATGGTTTTTCGGAAAATTTTATTGAAATTCCTCTTTGTACGAAGAATATTTGCAAAACTTGAAAATTTCTCCCCCAACCAACGTGCGGCGGATATGAATTTATAGTATCGACGATATACACAAAGTTATATGACCAATCCAACCCTGCGCCGTCCTACTCGTACCGTATAGCGCACCTGAATAATTTCCATAATACGGCAGTAATTTCCAGACAAAAATGGTTTGAATATTGGTCATTTCAAGGCTTTCGGGGGATGGCAAAACGGCGAATGAAGCCTTACGGGAATTTCTTTCAATCGTCATAAAATGTTCCCTTTGTGGCAATCACGTTTGGCGAGTGGAGGGGTATGGAAGAATGTCTCAAATTTATATGCTACAGCAGGAACAATAAAAGAAAATTGGAAGAAAATCGCTGTTTTTCCTGCTCAATTCCATTACTGTATTTCATTCAGTTTGAACTAAAAGAGAAGGTTCACGATTGTGTGTTGTGTGTTTTTTTTTTTTTTATTACGGTCTCTTTGTCTCGAATGCGAAAATCTGGAAGAAAAGTCATG
Source organism: Microchrysa polita (assembly GCA_949715475.1). NCBI lineage: Eukaryota > Metazoa > Arthropoda > Insecta > Diptera > Stratiomyidae > Microchrysa > Microchrysa polita. The sequence continues at coordinate 28,930,505 of OX454416.1, forward strand.
ATTTCATCAAAGACGGCCGCCCCGGCCCGTAAGGTTTACGTTATTGTTTTGCCGAAAGAAGAAATTAATGGAAATGTATTCAACTGAGAATTTAAAGGATAATTAGTTTAAGTCTATGATATAAAACTTTTTTTTGCTTTGTCCTTCTTCTGAGAAATAAAATGAAAATAGAAAAGAATTGATCAATAAGAAGAAAGAAAAAGTTCAATGCTTTATAATGGTTTCGCATGTTTCTTGGGATTGCGAAAGGACATAACAATGACAGGGACAATACAAAATTTGTTGAAGTTACTCTTTGCTGTTGCTGAATCAAATATCCTGATTGTATTGAACATGTCACAAACTTTGAAATTATCTTTTTGTTCGGTCGGCAATCAAAATAGGATTATGGAAATTTATAAGGTTTACTTTACAGAGTAATGGAGAAGTTTTCATAGAATATAGGATTTGAGTATCAGGTATTACTGGAATTTGAATTTTCTTTTTGTAAAGATTTCAAAGTTGGAACAAATCAAATATTTAATTATCTTAGTCAAATCAGCGTTATGTTGTTATTTGTTAAGTTCCACAAGAAATAAATCCAAATTTATTTTCGATTGGTGGGGATATTTCAATGAAGCAACAGAAATTGGAACTATGTATGTATCTTGTGCATCATGTCCATTTTAAAATTGAAAGAAAGTTAAAAAAATCGTTTCTTATCTTTGTTTTTATTCTTCGGTTTCAACATCGTTGACTAAATATCCTTTTGCCAATTGCACTGGTGCGCATTGGGGAACAATTTTCCAGTATACATAAATTTGCACTGGGTAAGTTAAATTCACGTTAACCTTTGCTTTGCCTAAAATTTCATTTCCCAATTCAGTGAAGTCAATATGAAATAAGTACTCATACATACGTACTTGCAAAACTCAGAAAAAGGTTCAATCTCTTTATATTTCCAGAGACTAGAAGAAGAATGTAAAGAATAGATTGATTTCCGGTTTTGCAATTTCCGCAATATTTCAAGCCAAAAATAAAATCAATATTGCGTTTATAATGTTGCGTGTAGGGTAAGCGAACGAGTATGAGTAAATATATAGAATTGTGTTTGAAGCAGATACAATAATTCAAAAGGATTCTGAGGAGAAGAAAGGATATTGACAGAGTGGATGGAATATGGAAGGTAATTCAATCGAATGAAAATCTTCCAGCTATAACAAGGGAGCAATTTTGAAATTTCCTCTTTTGCCATAGCTTTTGTAATATGTACATATATATACTTATGTAAGTATGTACATGCTTTGAGAGTTTCCGCACTCAAATTGACGAAGTCGATTATTTTTACGTTTATATTGGATAAAAATCAAGCAAACAAATTTTTCTACTTTGAACGTCTGAACAGAAGTTGGACAACTTGTGTGTGAGTTCAAAAACCTTAACTCGGCTTACATTGACTGTAGTCCGATCAAAATATCAACATGGGTTTTTCATTTGTTTTGTAAATTGTATGAGTTACAGTGACAGTAATCAATTCATAAACGAAACCGAGGCTAATTTCGGGCGCGGCTGAAATCTGAATACCCGTCACATTTGAATGAAACTTAAGCTTCTTTTACGTTAACAATTTCAACCGCAGCCCTATGACGTGTTCCGATTCCATCTGTTCCTGGATTCGTTGAGCCTAATCCAGGAACACACTTGGATGAATTTTGGTTAAAATTCAAAAAGAAAAAAGTTTTTCTTACAAGAACCTAATATTTGGGGGTTGGTTTGTATGACAGCCCGATGACGTAATGTTCCGATTCCATCCATTCCCAGATATGTTTTGAGGCTTTACTAGGAAGTTTGGTTAATTGGTTCATAAAGACAAAAGTTTTTATTAGAAGAATTTAATTTCCGGGATCTGGTTTGGGAGTCCCATGAAGCACAGTGGGGCGGTAGAGGCAAAAATTCAAAAAATGTATACTATTGGAGAGCTTTTGTGAATGATTCATCGCATAGTGAACATTTTGAAGTTTCTTTCTACAAAAAATTTCGAACCGATATCTGTCACAGTAAGAAATCAGCGGCTCTCAAAGTGTAGAGAATTGATTTTGCAGTTTTTGCACATTTTTCTATAATCAAGTTTCAATGAAAACCCTGACTATAAATTCGGATAATACTTTGTTTTATGATTTTATTTTTAATATTTAGGTTATAATTAATATGTTAGCATAAAAAAAGTAAAAAAAAAAATTTTGAAAAATTTTTTATTTAATTTTAATTTAAAAATTTAATTTAAAAAAATTATAAAAGCCAGTAAGAAAAATTCAATATCGATTTCCAATAAGTAGAAACGAAACCTACAGATGAAATAAAAAGTTGAAAGTTGTGTTTTGAAGATGCAAAATCCTTGAGAGGCTTTGAAGAGCCCACAATTGATAGAAGCATTTGCGTAAAATGTGATGCTAGCTCCCGCCCCACTTCCGAAGCTATGCGCTATTCAAGTTTTACTTAAAAACAGAAATTGGAGATTTATGTGCTAATTTCGTCCTCCAATTGAACATTTAATACCTCTTCTTTTGACCAGCATTAAGTATTATATTTGGTCTTTCTATGCATGATCCTTTGTTAGAAGACGAAATTATAGAACGTAATCTTATTATTGAGTTTATATGCGGAACGTCGCACTTTCATTTTAGTCTATTGAATCGGAAGAGTGCACGTCATACCCATGCACGAGTTTTGAAAACTTCTATAAACCTTTGGCGGCAATTTGACTTCAATCCCGAACCCAATCTACTTGTGGATGGATCGCCTCAGTTGGTTCCAATTGCATTGATTCTACTAGCATTTAAAGGGCAAATTTCGAACAAAGATGAGATGAGGGATGGAATCACAGTACACATTACCAGAGCCGCAGTAGCAGTACCTCCTTTTTTCGGACATGCTAAATCAGGACTTGGCTTGATTCCCCGATTTAGCTAGCTCTGAACTTCTTCTTTATAAAAATGCTCAATATGGGCGTAGGCTGGATTTCCTCAAGACGTAAACATTTTGTCAACATCATGCCCGTATCCCGGAATTTTTTTAGTGGGTCGGAGGGTATGTCATTCTCATTAAACATATGACAACAAAAATATTTTTAGAAAAAGGGTTAAAAATTTGAGAAAGGTAAATCTAGAGCGATCTTCGTACTTTTAACGATAAATGGCGTCTACATGAGTATTACTCTTGAATACATCACATGACCTTTGTCACAAAATTTATCCCTTGCAGGCGAAATGTTTTTAAATCCATTAACTTCCCAAAGAAAACTTCAAGTGAGGAATCCTTTATTATAACGGTAAAACATGGCGGATAGCAAAAACTCTATAAAGTATACATTTAAACCTAGAAGTCATGTAGTGATGAAACACGGACAATGTGGGCTTTTTAGTGGCGAAAAATTTTCTCGAATTAGGTTGGTTGGGCAACACGATCGGAAACATAGGTAGTTAGGATCCTCACAAAGAGAACTTAGGATGTCACTTAGGGCATCATTTAAGTTTCGAAAGGCTAGGTCACGCAAACGCGGATAGGATATGAATATGATTATGTTGATGACACCTACATGCGGGTGTTCAAGTTTCGGATATCAAATGCCTAAAACTGCAGTCTCAATAGAATTATGCGGATGATTTACTTTTATAATACCTGTCTCGGAATAACCGAGACCACCAGACTGAAATCTTTCTTAAAATTGCGATTGAGACCAGGCGCCAACTGAACACCGCACCAACACGCAGATTTGTAGTACTGAAATTTTCATACGTAGAGCATAGATTTTTTATGAAAAAGCAGTAAGCAGTAAGAAAAAAATGTATCCTTGATCAACCGCCAGCCACTACTGTAAATCTGCCTGGTATATCACCTAAGGAGCGGCAATTTGTCCTCTTGCCCGGGGCGGCGTAAGTGCTAGAGCGGGCACTGGGAACACATTTGGGTAAAGTTTGGTTAAGGTCGGATTAAAATAGAAAATTTTTTTCTTGGAAGAACTTATTTTCAGGGATTGGTTTGTATAGCAGCCCTATGACGTTATGCTCGGATTGCATCCGGTCCTATATATATTTTCAGGATTTACTTGGGTGAAGTTTGGTTAAGATTAATTGGTACATGGTAAAGAAAAAAGTTTTTCTTAGCAGAACCTTATTTTCAGGGGCAGCCCCATGACCCCATGGTCCAATTCCATTCGCTCCGACATATATACAGCGTACACTAAAAGAAACTTGTGTACAAAATTTCAGCGCGATAGCTTCAAAACTAAGGTTTGCGTTGCAACAAACGGACAGACAGACAGACAAAATCGCATTGTTGGCTGAATAGAAATGTTTTTTTTTTATAAAATTCTTCAATCGCAATTTTTTGAATAAATAGTTTTTTTGAAGATACTTTTAGAGAACTATTCGAAAACTCAGACTAAATAAATCTGAAATAGTATGAAGATTGAGGGCGCGAATTTATAACGACGCTTTCAGCAGTTTTGCAAAACGACCTAAAAGGACGAAAAGGTCTCCTCACTATAGGCGGTGAATGCGCTTATACGCAATTTGTGTTGATATAATAGGCATACTCAAACTCATCCCTTTCCAGGATGCTACAATTTGATGGCAGACGACTCTATATCGTTTGTCCACTTCGGTCGATAAGTACAATTTCTTTCGCTAAATAAGCGACGTCAAAACAGAAACAGATTATACGGATAGGACCACATAATGTTGGCCGGCCTTATTAATTCCTCCATTAAAAAGAAAAAATAACTCGACCTGGTACGCTACTGGTCGGAAAACAAATCAGTGCCACCCAGGGGGCCTACTGGTCGTAGCTGTCACTAATGGGGACTTCTCTGGGCAAAAAGCGACTTCTCGTGGTTGTGCCAAAATTGTTATTTCCAAAAGGAAGTCTTTCATATCTTTCATCAGTTAAATCTGTCAAATCTGGTCCATTTCGCAAAACACCTCCCGAACAAAAATCATGCCTATCCGACTTTCCTCCATCCTCGTCGACAACTAAAATCTCGCGAAAAACATTGCGCTAACTTTTAAACAAGCACCTACACTTTGCCAATAGTTTGAGAAAATTGAGAAAAATAATTTAAAAATTAAATACCTGTCACGACTGTCCCATGTTTGACCAAGGCCTCAGATATGCCGTGAACACAGATTAAATGTTGATGCCATATGATGAATTTTCTACTACAGAACATGGACCATGATTCTAAAAGAGTGGCAAATTTATGACTATGAGTTGAAAAATGAGAGAGTAAATTAAAAAAGCAAAACACTCACACCGTCAATAAATACACATTCTTCTCTGGTTTGTTTTAACCCCTAGCCGAACAAAGCTTTATTTTCTGCTTGTTCTAAGGTTTGCCTATAAAATTGTTCTCAAGATTGACAGACCTCCCCAGGTCATGTGCTTTTAGATCTCACTCGACGACTAGCATTGGTTCCAATAGTTCTTGGCCCTTTATGTAATGTATGACGGCAATGCCGCTTTGTTTTTTTTATCAGAACACAAAAAGAGGTGGTCGTGGGAAATTATTTCTAGGTATTTCAGGATATTTGTAAAATGCGATGCACCCCGCCGTAGACACTGATTTGTGAAAATTTTTCAGTTTGGTCGTTCTATTACTGGTTGCCTTCCACTTTACACAAGAATATTGTGAAGCTTTCGAAGAAGCTGAGTATGGGACTTGGTGCGATGTTATTTACCAAAATGGATTTGACAAAATATTTTACCCTAAAATAATTTATTCAAGAGACCCATTTAGCTGTCACTATCCTTCCAAGATAGCGAAAATGTTTGATTTGCACATTGCTTGTCAGCTTCGGGAAATTATTAATTTCAACCGAATTAGATGATCCTAAGCTCTCAGCCAAAAATACTGAAAATTACACAAATTTTCACAAAGGGGGCACGGACTAAAAAAGGTCGAATTCCAAAATTTTTTTAACATCAAGATTTTCTTAGGAGTTTAAAAACGTGAAAGTATAGTTAGGCAAAAGTTAGAGTAGTCTAGTAGGCTAGTGTAGTGGTTAGTGCGCGCACCTTCGGTGCACAGGACCATGGGTTCGAGACTAACCGTGAACGATTTCGGTTTATGGTGTTTTTAGAACTCACGCCCCTTGTGACGAACTATGATCTCACTCAAAGGTTAAACGAGTACCCATTTATGGGGATAAATAACATTGCTGAGCGTGCTGTTGATCTCAACACCTCAACCAAAAAGCAGAATTGGATGTCACTAACACATCTGCGTCCAATGTTGGATTGTCGCGCTTGTTTCTTTTTTTTCTTAATTTTAGAGCTATATTTTAGGAAAGGATAGTCGAGAATGATTTTCTGCACCATTTAAACAAAAAATGGCCCCTGAACGTGTTTAGACTTTTACTGGTGATTCTGATTACATTCAACTGACCTCCGATTCTGCTTTTCAGACCGTAGCTATATTCAGTGCTATTTTTGGCTTTTGGACTGCATATTCCACTTGCGAGATTATTGCCCGTTTTAAATTCTGCACAGTAAAAAAAGACGGTGTAAAAATTCACCATGTGTTGGATAAGTAACATTTTAACATTAGTTGGTGTTTTTTTCATTGAAAAATATTATCCTCTATGTGGGGTTTAAAAAAGTCAATCACCAAGTGGTGTATTTGGGACATATAATTTCCAACTGGTGATTAATAGAAATTCTAATTAATTTCCCAGATGAGCATTACCGAAAACACTAAAAATGCAATAGACGAACATGTTTGGTTTGGTATCAATAAATTATCCGAATGGTGTTTTTTAAACACCAATTGAGAATGTTCGCATTTCCATATTGACATTTTATGGTGGTTCTATGATATCAGTGCAAGTGTGCGCTCTGTAGCTCACTTGGTTGAGTTGCAATGCTAGTAATGTAGAGGTCTAGAGATCAAATCTCGGTGTGGTGAAAAATTTCCGTACATCTTATTTTAAATTAAAAAAAAAAACAGCAGCATTATATAGGGTGGAGTGGATTTCTTTTTTAATCCAAAAAATAAGTTTAGAAACTCCCAGTTACGGTTTTTGAAAAACACCAACCGGAAAACATTTAATGATTTTTCGAATAATCAAATATTTCCCTTCTGAGGTAATTATTATACACCGATCTTTTGAAATAAAATAGACACCAGTCGAGGGCGGACTCCATGGAACACCGCATTGGGGTTTTATTAACACCACTTTTGTTACAGTGTGGCTTTACTTGGTTCTACAGAATCGCATCTCCTGCCGAAACATACCGAGAAGCCTCTTATCTCACATCCATAGCATACATAGAAATAAACATTATCTGACTTTCGGCTGGATACATTTGGGGATACATGCTTTTCCTCTTCCTTAAAATAGGAGCCCAAGCTCTTAAGCTGATTTTCCTCTTCCAAATAGGAGCCGAAGCACTTCAGATGCTCGTCTATCCTCTTTATTCAACGGAGAGTCCGATCTCTTGAGCTGCTAAACCCTGCTGCTCCTCTACACTTCTACAATAACATCGGAAGTCCTAACTAACCCTCCCCAGAACGAAATCTCACAGTGATGTTTATAACGAAGTTGGGCAGGATTGCATCCTATTTGCGATGGTGGAACTTGTATGATGAAGTTTCGACATTTAAGTACTCCCGGACAAAATCAACGATCCGATCGTTATAGCTCTGGATCTCGAGAAGGAGTCTAATGCAGTCGGGTTAGCAGTATCTAAAGCATTCCACAGCCAAATGCTTTCGGTGCGTTGTCCAAAATGTTTCAAACCAGATTGTAAAAACCAAAACTGTTGTAAGGGAGCAGTACTTGGAAAGCTGTAACTATAGAAAAGGAGTAAACAATCATCAAGACTTAAGGTCTTAGTTAAGCTAGCGAATTAAATCGCAATCGAAAGTGGCAGTGGATCATTCATTACGTACCTACATTACTGGTCGACGCAAACAGGCCGAAAAAATGTCACACTAGATTTCTGAATGAATAGTAATCGACTGAAAAACCTGTGGTCAAATTAGGAGACATTGCAAGAAACCGTATACGTTATGGGACGTAGGTGCAGTCGATATTATAGTAATAGGTAATGAACATTATTTCACACATTTTGCAATGCAACTTATTTTAAATAGCAAAAAAATAAGTAATTGTCTGGAAACAGTTAATGTTCATGTTCAACACTTGTTCACGTTTCAAAATAGTCTGGGCTCACACACTCTAACAAAAGTGGTGTTAATAAAACCCCAATGCGGTGTTCCATGAATTCCGCCCTCGACTGGTGTTTATTTTATTTCAAAAGATCGGTGTTTAATAATTACCCCAGAAGGGAGCTATTTTATTATTCGAAAAAATCATTGTTTTCCGGTTGGTGTTTTTCAAAAACCGTAATTGGGAGTTTCTAATTTCTTTTTTTGATTAAAAAAAACTCCACCTTGGGTCATTAAGCATATAGAGTGCTACTCTTTTCGTTTTAATTTAAAATATGATGTACGGAAATTTTTTACCACGCTGAGATTCGATCTCCGGACCTCTAGATTACTAGCATCGTATAGTGCAACTCAACCAAGTGAGTCACAGAGCGCACATTTGCACTGATATCATAGAACTATCGTAATATGGTATATTTGTACCATATAAATACCATTTGTCCCGTTTCGATCAAATGAAAAAATATTTCATTCAAACCTTATCACAACTTTGGAATAATAATAAATTTATGATATTCATTAATCTTTAAAATTTACTGGCAATTAATTCTCATAGGAAGTTTTGCAACATTGTATACACATGCATGAATTAACATTGAACAATGACGAGACGTAATGATATTGGAATTGACAATATGTAAATTGTCCCTTGCGCATTAAAAGTCCGTAATGCAGTTATGTTCCGTTTTGCATAAAATTATGGTAATACAACCATAAAGCTGCATTTAAAAACGAGACCGAGGCTAATTTCGGGCGCGTCCGAAATTTGAATACCCTTCACTCTCCTCGGGCTAGAAGTTTTTTGGGGCAAACCTATGACTTGTATTTAATCCTTCCCCATTCTTTTCCTTCTGTTTTCGCATAATATTTGATATTGACAAATTCAGTGGCGTCGATAAAACAATATTTGTGTGAGGTTTGGTTGGAATAAGTGGTAAAATAAAAAAAAATATCTCAGAAAATTTTAGTACGATTCCATTTGTTTTACTTTTTTTTTTGTTGATAAAGACGCATTGAGGTTTTTTAAATTGGTGTAGAAAAAATGTTTCTTAGAAGATCCAAAATGGGGAGGTTGGGCTTGTATGGTAGCCCCATGACTCCATAGTCCGATTATTTATGGCATCAATTGAAGTGCACTTTTACGAGTTTTGGTTGAAAGTGGTGCACAAATAAAAAAGTTGTTCGTAGAAGAACTCAATTTAGGGGGTTGGCTTTGTATGATAGCCCCATGACCCCATCGTCCGATTCCATTCATTTTTAGACATGTTTTGTGGCATCAAATGAAATGCACTTTTATGAGGTTTGATTGAAATTGGTGGACAAATAAAAAAGTTTTTCATAGAAAAACTCAATTTGGGGGCTGGGTTTGTATGACAGCCCCATGACCCCACAGTCTGATTCCATTTATTCTTACATATATTTTGTGGCATCAATAGAAACACATTTGTGTGAAATTTGGTTCAAATTGGTGCACAAATGAAAAAGTTTTTCTTAGAAGAACCTAATTTGGAGGGTTAGGTTTGTATGGCAGCCCCATGATCCCATGGTCCGATTTGATCCATTCTTACATATGCTTTGTGTTATCAATAGAAACACATTTGTGTGAAATTTCGTTGAAATTAATAAACACATGAAAAAGTTTTTCTTAGAAAAACCAAATTGGGGGGGTTAGGTTTGTATGGCAGCCCCATGACCCCACGGTCCGATTTTAGCGATTCAAACATACAAACTGCCTGCAATAAAAAGAAACATGTGTGCAAAATTTCAGCTCGATAGCTTTTAAACTGGCCGAGTAAAACGCGTAGCAACAGACGGACAGACGGACAGACAGACAGACGGACATCGCCCAATCGACTCAGCTCGTCATGCTGATCATATATATACATATTTTATATGGTCGGAGATGCTTCCTTCAATGCGTTACAAACTTCATGACAAAGTTAATATACCCTTTACTCTACGAGTGAAGGGTATAAAAATGTATAACATTTCTTTTATGGCGAAGTGTCTTCTTTAAGGTCTTAAGGCGGAACATTACGCTATCAGCTCTCGTAAGAAGAATTTTCTTGTTCTTCTTATCGATACTAGCGACAATTATCTTACCGTCCGCCATATAGCGGACACATAGCGGAAAATATCGGAAACACAAGAGTTCTGCCCAAAAATCCAATCGTCTTGTTGGTGTAGTGATAAGTGTGCTCGACTCTGAAGTACAGGGTCGTTGGTTCGAAACCCACTGTAAATGGTACAATTAATGTTGATTTTCCAATTTAACCGCCATGTTCTCATTGTCTCAGTAGATGTTAAATACATATTCATTTGATGGGGATAAATAACTCGGTACTGCGTGATTTCGATCTCAAGACCTCCACAAAAAGTCTTCAGCAATTAAGGTGTTGCAAACATATCTGGCGGCCTAGGTTCAATATTGGACTGTTGCATCAGTTAGTTTTTTTTATTTAAGTGAGTCTCATTCTCAATAATGTTTTCAAATTGGCTTGTATCCATATCATCACATATTCGTAAGTGCTGGATGATTTATAAAATCCTTCTAACACTGTTTTTGGGACAAAAAAATATTAATCGGTCCACATATTGAAAACTGTACTGTTACATGAAATAATATAAAGATAAATTTAATAAAAAGTCTCACTATTGTAATCCTGCGGCAATCCTTGAAAAAAAAACCAATTCGATCATTATTTAATATTTGTGTTTCTCATATGAAGCAGTTTTTTCGGTGAATTATTTCAACGCAATATGGGCAATTCTATTTTGTATTCTTCCCATCTTCGTCGCATTTGCAACAATTGAAAATCACAATCGTTCATCCATCCTTTTACCGGCACATCCGTTTTATTATTTTTTTCACTCTCGTCGTCATATACGCTCACACATACCTACATACATATAGGATTGGTACGGCAAGTTCTGCACTGTTATGATGGGGGAGTCGAATTTATTCTGCCGAATTGAATTACACCCATGTGACTATATGCTGCAAACTGTGTGGTACATGTTTTTCTTTCTGGCTGCCCATACTATGAGAGAAAAAAAGTATCCTTTTTTTGTACTCGTTTTCTATTTTCCGTTTTTCATTTCCATTTCCAATTCATAGCATCTTAATCAAATTTTCCCGGGAAGGGATATATATGAATGAAAAGGCATTTGTGAAAATGATGGTATGTTATGTCAGAAGCATTGAGGGATTGAAGCAGGGGCGTACCCAGAAAAATATTTCGGGAGGGGTTTTATGAAAGAGGTTGAAGCTTGCCATGGCCGTGAAATTTAGCGCTAGTATATCCTAAATCTGGTAAGAGTGGCCACACCACTAAGAAATTTATTCAATAGCTTAAAGGACAATCTAATATTTGAATTTTCATAAAAGTAGCCGAAGCCAACGCCGAAACGCACTACACTTACTCATTTGAAGGTGCAAAAATATAAGCAACCTGAGATTTTTCTAGTGGTGTGCTTGTAGAATCTTTCGAAAGCAGAAAACATTTTAGCGCAGCACCACCTCTGTGATGCTGAATTACTTGCCCGATTTTCTCATTTTCCGTCTGTTAAAACTATTTTTGTGGGAAACGTCCTCCTCGGGTTAATATAAAACTCGATTTGTGTCTAATAGGTTCGTTTTATTGTGTTTATCCACCGCCATCCATCTTGATAGACAGGCCGGACTGTCGAAATTTGATTTCCAAAATTTGGTACCTTAGCGCCTGTGGGTGTTGCTATTGCTATTGTTGTAAATGCGGTTCCATAGCCACATGACAGCTCGTTTTATCAGCTGATAATCTCGCCTGTCTATCAAGATGGCGGTGGTTTATCCCGTGTAGGTTTGGGTAGAACTTCATATAAAAAACATGACACTTACCCAGGTATAGTTCACGCGTGTAACTACCCTACATAAAGCTTAGGGGAATCAACTGTAGATGGCTGACGCATAGGGAAATATAAGGGAATTTTGTTTTTCAAACCAAATGTGAAAGTTTTTCAGCGGGATGTTACCCGCGATCGTTTTTTTTCGAGTCAGATTTACCCGTGATACGAAAAAACGTTGCTATTATTACATCGACCAATTTCGGAGGGGGTTTGAACCCCCAAAACCCCTACGTAGGATCGTCACTGGCATTGAAGGCAAAGTGTAGTACAGGATAATACCAAATACTCGTATGTACCTATATATCGAAAACAAGAAATTTTACGAACATATTTCTAGCAAGTGTGAAGATCGCAAGGAAACCTTTCTTTAGTGAATTTCAAGTACAATAACGGTTACATAAAAAAATAAGTTCACACTTATTTCTTTTGAAGAAATATCTAGCACTTGAGGCAAATGTTATAAGCCTGAGCTTTTGATTTCAGGTACTAGTTAATCATAAGCAACTTTTATAACTCAAAAGTGTTATACTCGTATGTCGTATACGTACTGACAAAAAACGGACACTTTTTTTTCAATAATTTCCGATAATACCCTAGAGGCCTAGAACAGGGGTGTTAAACTCAAGACCTGGTCTGGGCCAAATATCACTGTCTTCGGGTTTAAACGGGCCGGGCCGCAGAATAACAGATTTTAAGACGCGTATAAAAAGCCATGTATTTTCGCAATTTATTCACAGAATATTATATTTAACATGCGACTATAAAACTTACTGAGTAACTTTCTCGGGATTATATCCTTTAAAAATTTTCTCTTTTAAAAAGGTTCTTCAAACAAATTGAGAAACCTTAGACAGGAAGTTAAAATGCCAAAATTTGGTTGATCATCATGAATCGGTTATTATTTATGAATTAATGTCCGTCAAATGTTGGACAGCTGATCAAATCAAAACATTGTAGCACCGGTCATTAAAAAAAAAGATTATCCAAAACAACTTTGGGGGCGATAATTATTAGTCTGACATTAATTTACATCTTTCTGGCTAAAAATAGATGAAAATGTGTATTGTGACGTAATGTGAAACAAACACATGTATAGGTACCAGCAAAGCTTAGTAAGCTAAAAGGCGAAAAATCGTGTAATTCGGAAATCGTCAAATTGAAATTTCACATCTAGGTGATTTTTTAAGCAAAAATATACAATTACGTGTTTTTGATAGTTTGGAACTTAAATATTAAATATCTCAATCCAAGATAATTTTATCCAATAAATCCTGGAAAATAACTATCACTTTCGGTAAAGCCTGACAGTTTTTTCTCGACCGAATAACCCACAACTTGATGAGTTTTAATCAATTTCTTAGACTTGAGTTCATCGTACCGATTTTTTTACTTATGCATTTTTGTTCTAATACACATTCAAGTTCTTCGACCCGGCCGCGGGCCGCACAAAACTGCGAGGTAAGCCGCGTGCCGCGAGTTTGACATGTCTACACTCCTTATCTGCAATGTCGGATGCAAACCGATCTTCATTACTTAAAATAGGCGGGAGGTCTTAGGCCGTAACCACACTGTCCGGAGTTTGCCAAACGGAGCGGTACAAAAGATCAACGTTTTAGAAAACATACGCCAGACAGAGGCGATGGGGGAATACAACAAACGTTTATTTGTTGGTTAAATTCCCCTTCGTCTATGACTCTTCCAAGCGTGTGTTGTCCACAACTTTGATCTTTTGTACCGCACAGTTTGGCAACCCCGGACATTTTTGGCCGGCATTAGGTATACCTCTGGCATCGGAAGACATACAACATTTGGTGCGTGATTGGAGTGTTCCATCTGATCACTCTTTTTTGGACCACCGCTACTTTCAATTCAATTTGGATAATCCTACCAATAAATGTCTGATTTATACTGAATAGACGAAATAAGAGCTGGTCCACTTATCGTGATACTATGCTGGAGAAACTACACCTCTTGCCTAGACAACCAATTAAGCAGCAGGAGTTAGATCACATGATTTCTATGTCAGAAGCTTTTAAAAAAGCAACGATCACATCCTGTCTGTAGTAGATGTAACAAAAGTATAATAGATGTAAGCCACTGTAATAAGTAAGTAAGTAATTGATGTAAGCCAAGCTGTAACCAAGAAGAAGAGTCAGTCAATAAAAAGCGAGTCACGATCTAACACAATGTCCCACGAGAAGAGTGAGGCGAAACAAGAAACCGAATTGATGGACTCCAGTCATTAATGAATTTAGAGCTGACAATAGGAAAGCTTTCAATAGGGCAAAAACTTCTGGGGAGGAACTGGATTGGCGCATCTTTAAATTGTGTATTAGCAAATTTAAAAAGGAAGTGAGCGTTTGTTTTAGAAACTCTTTTGCGAGAAAATCGAATCATCGAGGGAGGCATCTAGACTTCATAGAATATTACCTACCGATCCATCTGGTCCGAGCTATGTATTTGATAAAGCCCGATGGCTCGTGGAATTTTATAAGCAGGGAGACAATTGACCTTCTGCTAGACACACACTTTCCCGGTAGTTCACCGGAATCTACAGGTATCGTGTAGGAGAGCATGCATACACGCCCATGTAAATTTCAAGGCCTGCCTAGATTTGGCCTACATACCTCGAGTATGGAGGGAGGCCAAAGTGGTGTTTATTCTGGAAATGGGAAGGGCTTCGCACGTTCACCTTAAGGATCGTAGGTCTATCAACCTGTCCTTGCTCAAAATGCTAGAGAGGCTCATAGATTACCATCCACAAGGTAGTATTTACGCGCCTCTTTTATAGAGCTCACAACATTCTCACTGAAAGGGAAGATCTGTGGATGCAGCCCTGCCCTCCATTATAGGCTACATTGGGAAAGTTTTGGAGAGTAAACCATGGTAGCTTTTCTGGTTATCGAAGGCGTTTTTAACAATGTGAAACATAGTGCGATTACCGTTACACTATCTTGGGATTCGACGACTCGCTCTGTAAGGTTATTAACCAAATCTAGGATTATATGCTCGGAAATGGAAGCTTCGTCCACGCGAAGAATCGTGAGCAGGGTTACTCCACAAGGTGGTGTCTTCTTTGGAATATCGTGGTCAATAGGCTGCTCATGGACCTGGAAGCATTGGGATGTCTATGCGAATGATATATTGCTATCTCAAATGTAAGCTCTCTTCTACCCTTGGTGAGGTACTACAAAATGCGCTCTCCCTGCTATCCAACTGGGCGACTAACTGTGGAGTCGGGGTGAATTTAAACAAGACGGAAATTGTCCTTTTTACAATGAGAAATGGAGGGTATATAATATACAACCTGTGGAGCCCCCGGTAATGGGTGGGTTGAGACTGGCTCTCTCAGCCAGAGGCAAGTTCCTTGGCGTCATATTGGATAGAAGCTCAGATCTTCTTCTTGATTTACCCTATCTCATAGTGGAGCATGGTGCGTTGATAACTACCGTGTGTACTCGCCAACGTTTCAACGACAACTGAATTTGGAGTGTGATACAATTTTCAGCCATACCACTTCCTACTCGCATTTTTGTTTTTTATTATTCTAAAAACTTTTCATATATTCTTCTGAATATCAAACGTGCGACGAGCCATGCCGAATATTGAAAATTCTTCTATCTATGAGTCTCTATCACACAGTGGCGACCGGACGATCATGGCTACTGAGCACGATGACGACACTCAGAAGCTTAATTTTCAAGAACGTGTAGACGAGGTTATGACTGCACTTTATTCATGCAGGAGAGCGATTGGAAAAACATGGGGACTGCAGCCGAAATATTAGCTATATGTGATCGTCTGGTGGAATGCACTTACGACTAAAACTAACCGTAATTGGATGGGGAAGGTGCAGAGAACAGCTAATGTGGCAATCAGCGGAGCACTAGGAACGACTTCATCCATTGAAAGATACTTAGTCGTGGTCATGGTCACTCTACAGCTCTAAGTAACCACTGCCAACTACTCCGAGATTTTCGTATGGCAAGAACTATGTTTCTGGTATAGGATCTGGTGTTTACGTTGACGGACTTGACTTAATCCTTTCAACCCGCTTACCTTGTCACTGTAGTGTTTTTCAGGCGAAACTCGTTGCTATCCAGGATGAATTAATCTGCTGCAACATTACTTTATAACGGCAAGGAATGTCTTTATTTTCACGGACAGCCAGGCGGCGATAGCTGTGGGGACGAGGAGGAGGGAAGTATTTTCCATTTTCTCTGTATGGTTGCCCAAGCTTATCAAAAAGATGGAGATCGATTTGGGGGCAGACTTCTTTGCTGATTTGGGAGAACGTTGATATTGGTCAATTTCAACGTTTTATTGCACGCTCAGGCTGGTTTGAGACTTAGGGTGGTCGGAATGACTTCTCCCATGTGGTATCACAAACTGGGTCCTTTGTGATACCACATGGGAGAAGTGTTTTAAGTGTGTCATGGCTACCACGACAGCCCCTATAACCTAACCTAACCTACTGAAGCATATTTATTTTAAAAAAAATGTAAGCTGAGTCATGTAGTTTTCTTCAATGAATTTAATACAATTACTCATACAAAGTGTCATGCTTCCTGGTGCATCAAACTCAAACGACAAAACATCAAGACTCTTTGGCACACGAAATTCAATCCACCCAAGTTGTTAGTCAACGAGCTGTACAACGAGTTATTAGCAAGTATTTTCCCAGATTTATTATAGAGACAGCGCCAGCTCTAGCACTCATGCCGCTCCATGCCAGACGAAAAATTGCCGAAAATTTCAAAATTTTGAAATACCCTGCCTCGCCTTAAGCCCACTGATATTGTCTGTCACTTTGTTTTTCTTCATCAGTGGATCAAGCATAACGATTATGCGAAATATCAGCAGTAAAGAAAATAGTTTCACCATACTCCTATTCTACTCCTTAAGCCCCACAGACCGAGTGGCAAACTATCATTTTCGGGCATTTCTAAACAAGTACTTTCCGTAATACATATACCAAATATAAGTAAATCCTTGCGAAGAATTCGATCTACCACCCTAGATCAATGAAACTCACATGGTCGTACAGTTAAGGCCGAATATTGATAACTCTATTATCTGTACAGTCTATTCATTAAAAGAATTAATTTAGGTATAAAATTATAAAAAATTGATCAATGGGTTGGTTCCAGCCGTTCCGCGTTCTTCGAAATCTTAGCGTAGATCAAAGAAGTCGTGTAGGTAAAATTCATTAAACAATAACGAGCTGCCACAGTATCCAAGGAGAAATTAAATTAAATTTTCGTTTTAGTAATAGAAATGCTTGACCAGATGAATTTTGACCGTTGTTTTATTTCATACCCGACCTTTCTAATACATCAGGAATCATTAAAGAAAAAAATGTCTTATAAATAACGTAGACTTGTCAGCTTCCACTATTAGATAAATCTATAAAACAAATTAGATTGGCCACAACATATCCTTGACCGTATCTATATAAGAAAACATGCCCACATATTCTCGAATAACAATCGCCGAGAAACACCACTTTGTGTGTGTCCTAAATTTCATTGTTCTTATATCCGAAACTGAAACAAAACCAAAATGTTGACTTTGTCGCAGTACCGTAACTTCTATAAGCATAGGTACCGTCATGCCATAGTCACTTTAACTAATGGTGTAATAACATTGAAGCATCACCAATTCTACAATTTTCCTCATGTCTTTTGAATTGTTCTTCCGCTTTTCACCTTCTCCTCCACTTCACCTGTACCATTGACAAGCCGACCCGGTTTCACTATAGTATATGGTTTCTCGGCGGGCTAATGTAAAAGGAAGTCAGGAGAATCGCGTGGTTAGGCCAACAACGTCACCGATTTTATAGTCCCTTCATCCTTAAACTATTTTCGGCTCAACCAGTTCCGTATTACACATAGCACATAGCGAATAGCGTACATGACACGACTGCGGAAAATACTCTACAGCTAGCTGTCAAGGATATGTGAAAAGGAAGCAACCTCGTCATGGCAAGATGTGGTTATAGAGTATACTTGAAAGTTTTCCCTTTGACTGCGACTCATCCACCCGATTCGAGGCGTTCGGGGGGTTGGTCGGTGGTGGGTAGGGGGAAGATGTTAAAGTCCTGTGGGATATTGAGTTGAATACCACACATTGCTGTGCGAGAAACACCTTCATATACGTTACGAGACTGCTTGATATAATCAAGCAAAAATTCCAAATATACTTTAAGGAAGCTCGATTCCTGATAGGATGTAAAATGGAATAGGCCAATATTCCGCTTTTGTGCAAGGAAACTTTATGGCTTATGGCGACGTATGTGTGCCTAAATGTGTGTTGTTGTTGATCTGCGCTTTCCGCCTTTATCCCGTTTCCATTTCACATATGGCCCATTACATTCGACTTACTAAGTGTTTAGGAGAAAATAGCTCTGCGAGTTAGGTTGAGTACTGACGAAAAAATGCTTTGCGGAAGTCTTTCGTCGTGTACGGTTGCTTTATTGGATTTCCACTTTGGTTCGTATATTGTTCATTACGTATAGGAGTTTTATATCTGACAAAATGGATGTGGAGAATTTATTGAATTTTGAATTTGACTTTTTTGCTTCTTTACAGCTGATCCTGACTGGTGTTTGTATAATGAGTTTGGCGCGACGAAGGAATCGTTATAGCTATTTGGTGAGTATATTGAATTATGAAAATAAAATTGACAATAATTTTTAAAGTACATGGTTGGATAAAGTTTAAACAGGAAATATCGAATATTTTTCCCATCATTGAGTTCATCTTTCAAAAGATTCAAAGGCAAATAATGAATATTCTAGAATCAACGCAAGATTGAAATTTATTAAAAATACTTTTTTATTTATTTTCTTGTACTGTTATACTTATTTTTTCTACAGAGGGGAACTTCGCTTCGGAAAAGATGAGGGCGTGATTCTGTTGCGGCAACACATATTTAAATCTTTGATTTTACACCAATTTCTTTGGAAAAAAAAGAACAAAATATATTTTAATCCATTTTTGAGTTTATGTTTTGAATTCTAAGTACGGTTAACTGTACACCGAATTGAAGATAGAAAAATATTTACTGCCTCACAGAAAGAGGATGTGAAAATCGAATAATGACCGAAAATTTTTCCAAAAATTTATGGAAAATTGCCAAATGAAGCTAAAGTATAATATGAATATGGACTATAAGCCATAAGGTGCACAGATATTAACCACCACCATCGGTCGAAAATTAATAAAAGCAAATTTCCTATACTAAATGGTGTCCGGAAACTGCCGCATAAACGCACCGGATTGTGATTCTTCATGTGATTTCCAGCAAAAAAGTTGTACGTAACATACCCCCAATTCTCAAACCTTTGGCTGCCACAGGCATTTGAAGATTTTAGAAAAAATAATTTTCTTGCACAACTTAAACCTCAATATCTCAAAAGTTAGACTAGCTAGAATAGCGAAATAAGCTGATTATCACAGCCAACAAATTTACAAAAAACAAAATTAAGCTAAAAATACTAAAATTGGATAAAAGGTTTGGTTTTTACAGAGCTTTAACTTTTTTGCTGGAAATCGCATGGGGAATCATATTCCGGTGCCTTTATGCGCCAGTTTCCGGACACCCTGTATACGCAGATAAAATGAAACCAAAGAAAGATGTAAGAAACGATCAAAAGCACACACTTTTACTGAGGAAAAAGTTCCAGCCATTGTAACTTTCGGAAAATGTTTTTGATTACATAATTTTTTTTTTTTCAAAAAAGAAATCAATATTTTAAAAACATGATCGGTTTATGTAAAAAAAACGCATACCTGGTTAAAAATAGGAAAGCCGCAGTGGAGGCTTTGTCTTGATGTAGGCATATATAGCTTTCAATGTCCTAGGCTGCTAGTGATTGGCACAATCACTGTTTCCATGGCCACAGCTTCTTTTTGCCGTCATTGAACCGTCCGAAGTCATATTTGATTTTATTGCTGCATAAATTGATCAATTTCACTTCTTTCTTGAAGTCCTGCATCTTCGGTGACTCACTTCTTTATAAAATTTTTGTGTTCAATAATCAACAGTTTACCGTCTGGAATAAAATTCAATAGCAGCGTCTCCAATTTTTTAACGAGGGCTAAGATTTACCTCTATCGATGCTAAAACCAAAATTCTAATTTTTTGATTATGTTTCACTGCTGACATATTGTACTTGAAATTCAAAATAATTAAAAATAATAATAACGAGACCGAGGCTAATTTCGGGCGCGGCCGAAATTTGAATAAAGCAGCCCTACGACGGGTTCCGATTCCATCTGTTCCTGGATGCGTTGAGGCTAAGCCTTGGAACACACTTATGGATGATTTTGGGTTAAGATTCAAAAAGGAAAAAGTTTTTCTTACAAGAACCTACAATTTGGGAGTTGATTTGTATGGCAGCCTTCTAACGTAATATTCTGATTCCATCCGTTCCTGGATATATTTTGAGGCTTTACGACGAACACACTTGGATGAAGTTTGGTTGAGATTTGCTCATAAAGAAAAAAGGTTTTCTTAGAAGAACCAACTTTTAGGGGTTAGTTTGTATGATAGGCCTATGACGTAGTTTTCTAATTTCATCTGTTCCTAGCAATGAAGAAGAAAAAGAAGGAAACGAAATATCTCAAAATAAAGGGGACAATTTGATTTTTTTCATAGCTAGCAGTGGCGTTGGAAATTTAGTTTTTGGGGCTGGTATGGTTTAATACTTTTTGGCTTTTTCATTGGTTGAAGTATTCAACCGCAATGCACTGGAATACACACTATTTAAAATTTTGAAATTTCGTATTCATTGCCCCCATTTTTCCGACAACCCTACTACGAACTTACAGCATTAAGCTGCGCATGTGCATGATTGTTTTTGTTTTCCATATAAAATTCGTATGAGAAATGTCATCGAAGTTACAAAATCAAGTTACCATAGAAAATATTTTGGTCCCGAAAAAAAGTCTATCTAGTGTATTTTGCGGTTATTTGCATTTCCTTTTCACATTTTCTTATTCATTGGTTCCTAGATATGTTTTGAGGGTTTACTAGGAACACATTTGGGTAAAGTATGGTTTAGGTCGGATCAGTGGCGGCTCGTGATCTCCTAAATTGGGGGTTCACAACTGAAACAAACAAGAGCAACTAATTCTTCAAAATTATGCAAAAAAAACTAATTTCATTACCCCTTGAACTTTGTACCATTATGTAGCTTTTCAACATTTTTTTATTAGAAGAATTTCTTTTTTGGCTTCATTAGCCGTTTCGTCTATATTTATACATATAGAGATATTTTGTGGCTAATATTATTAAATTGTAGGCCAATACAAATGATCGAATTTAGGAAGAGAAGAAGCGAAATATCTTGAAGACGATCTTAAAGTGCAACAAATATAAATTGCATTTCTGCTTATATGGTTACCGCACGGAGAAAAAAATGTAGTGAAAGGTATTAAAACTGTATTAAAAACCCTTGCATTTGTAACGATTTTTGACCCTACTGCAACTGATGTAAAAGTTATTACATCTGTAATGAAAAATGTCATTGCGCTGTAGTAAAATTAACAATTTTGATAATAAAATTTGCCAGGAAAATAATTCGGCAATAATAGAAAAAATACAAATAGTGATTTTTTTTTATTTTTCCTTTTTCTATTTTTATCTTTTTTATTTTTTACTTCTATTTTATACTTAACTTCTTTTTCCCTATTTTAACTTTACCTTTTTACAATTTGCTTCTACTGGAAATTGAACCGGGGATCGTTTCGTAGTCCTACACCTAAGCTATCTAAGATTACAAGTTATGCGAATAAATTAGTTGTCTTATTTTTTGACAGTTTCATAATTATTATGCGCTCTTGTTAATTTCATGTACACCATGCAATAATTATTATTACAGACAGTGGTGAAAATTACCATAAACACAATAAATATTATTATCGATACAAATATCATGCAATGATTTTTGTCATTACACTGCAATCATTTTTACAATAGGCCAGCACCAGTAAAAACAAAATTGTAATCAATTTCACTACATTTTAATAACTTTCACTACAAATTTATTGAAATTATTATGTTGTGAATTTCATTGTATGCTTTTGTTGAATTCATTGCACATTTTTCTGTCCGTGCGATAGAAACGGTTTTCACTATGGATGTTAATTCAATAAATTACAAATTTAACAATTCTTAATTTCTCGAATAATAGATACACAATAGTAAATATCAGAGTTCTAGCTCCAAACGTTCATTTCCGAACCACTCATATCCTCGAAATTATACATCAGAAATTATTTTTTAACGGATTTTTAACCAGAGGATATAGCTCTAAAAGTGTGTACAAAAATTGTACAACATGGGTTAAAGAACAATTTTTAATTACAAAATGCTACAAAATAATCACGATTATTTTGTTGGTAACACTACATCATCCGCACATGTTTCCAAATTATAAATAAATTTGTAAATATTGTTTAGCCATACTTAATACGAGTACATTCGTCATTATTTTTGCCTTGTTATTTAAATATTAAAAACAAACTGAGCAATTGATACGTTATCATAAGGATTCATATAAACAATGCAAATTGCATCAATTGAAAACGTATCAAACGAAAAAAACATCACCAATACTGAAGCTTGCACTCAATTCTTTCACTGTTCGCACATATTTTGTGTGCTCCTACGCCAGCGAGTGTGCGTCGATTGCTACTATGGGACATCGCATATAGCCCAGGCAGAATAAGGAAAATAGCTGCAAAAAATCATATAGTTCTAATTCTTTCAGGAATGCATAGGAGCGGGTCCCATGAATAACCTGTAAAAAGTCCCAACCATTTCGAGCGCCGCCGGGGTCAGGAGGAGGGTTAAAAGGTCCTTTTTTTTGGTTTTTTGCTTAAAACTTCAAAACTATCAATTGTATGCAAAAATTATATGAGACAAAGTGAAAGAAGACAAAATTCCCTATAAAATAGTATAATGCACTTTATATCTATCTTTAACCGTTTCCGAGATATTGATAAGTGAAAATCATCAATTTAAAAAAAAAACTCTTCTACCACGTGTTCACTGTAAAAATATTACCCCTCACGTGTCAGAATATTATTTTAAAGATCAAAATTTATGTGAAGTATGTGGAACACAATATTTCCAACGAGAATACGAGTTAACATGCTCATTTAACAATCGCTGGACGAGCGGTAGGGTTATATGAATTTATTAGGTGATTTAAAATTTTTATGGGAATTCGCCGTTTTGTAATTCGGGTCTATAAAAAAATGTAACGACTATTAAGTCAGCCGCGGACAAAATTAGTCGTCATCATAAATGTCATCATTTTGTGATGGTGCACTGTTCTTACACGATCCGTGGCATGAACCACAGATAGGCGAACAATAAATTCCACTTTTGCGACATCCACACCTTGAACCACATCCGGTGCCACAACTGCAAAATATGGAGTTTAACACATTATCTGGAGCTATTGGTGCACTTGTTTTCACGGGGCATAGTAATCCGTCTTCATCTCGACACCAACCCCAATGTTCGGGGTTAAGTGAGTGGTTACCAAGCCATTGTTGTACCTGAAAATAGACTCTAAATGCATGCTGTTGTGCTGCTGATGTGGTTGGTGGGAGTAACGATAGGTTAGCTTTCACCTTGCTTGTTGACCTTATGAATGACATATATCGATGATTATCCAAATCATGTTCAGCAGGTGGGGCGTGATATATAACTAGGAACATCCGCTCCCCAGCTTTGGATACATCCTTTGGTGTTGAATTGGGGTCGTAGAAAACTTTAGCAATCGTTTTCATATCATTTGGAGATCGCTTGAAGCATTTGAGGATAGTCGATTTGCTTTTGCTGTAAATGGCGGATGTGGTATCACATGCTGTAAAACTGTGAATGAACAGAATGGATCCACTATAATCAAGTAGTTGAAGCTGTTCGGTGCAGTACATCTTGTCCTGCACTTTTCCTCGTCCAGGTTTCAGGAAAAACACATTTCTATCTGGTGGCGCCAATGCTATTAGTAGAACGAGAAGGTCAACATCTTCCCCAACAATCACTATACACTCCGAGAATCAGTAGCCTTCCTTAAACCACGTTCAACAATATCACCATCAGCATCTCCTTTAGCAATACTCACCTGTATCCCTTTCGAAATAAGTGTCTTTGCCAACATCTTAATCAGCTTCGATTTGTTATTACGATTAAGAAGGAAGACGTCCTGTTGAATAGTAGCCACCGTATTGCCATCGAAGCTTATATCGACTGATATTTTTGACGATTCTCTTCGTTTCTGTTCAGTACGTTTAGTGGAGTTATTGTCTTCATACCCATCGAAAACTACAGCAGAGTTAATCCCATAGTGATTGATGATGTACGATGCATATTGCTCACAAATGGAAGCAAATCTAGAGCCAATATTCCACTTGACCCGATGAAGGAGGAAGCCTCCATCAATTACTGGAAAACAGGCCTTAAGATCGACATCACTGTCGCACAAAGGAAATGCATCGTACAATGCAGACTTTTTATTTTTCCGCATTAAACCATCAGTAAAAAGAGTCAGTGGAAATGGAGATAACTCATACTTTAACAGTTCAGCTACATCCTGATCTCCTTTTTTACTGATGACTGTCCGCTGAAAAATTATTAGAGGGTCAACTGCTATTGTTTCGTTATTCAGCTTAATCGTACTGCTCATAGCGGCCAAAGGGAGCACTTTATTCTTTTTGGATTGCTTAATGTCTGCAAAGCTCGTTCCGTGGAAAGTTGCCATTTTGTTAGCTCCGATTTCTGCTGCTTTATAACAATTTATGGTGCTGTTTCCAACTACACCGGATGAAAGAGACATGATAGAATCATTAACAGGAAAAGGAGGGTGGTCGGCCAGCCACTGAGCAAGCTTACCTCTATCTTGTTTGTCTCTATTCATTCGTGAAACACGACAATCAATAACCCTACATTTAATAGTGTGTGGTGAAATATTTTTGGGGTACATCTGGTTTATATTAATAAATAAAGGAGGATGAGCACTTTTGTATGAAAGTTATTGAACAGCAATGATGTCAAATTGATTTTCAAATAGGATATCTTCACCCATTCAGACCCAGCATGGCGAATACACTACGTGTTACCCTTTTCTTCCCAAAGCTCAAAATATGAAGAGCGATGATTCAAATGTTAGCAATTCTTAAATTTAGCAAAATTATCTAATCGACCTGTATTTAGAGGATTCTCAATTCCGTTATTTACATAGGATCAGGATGGCGAAATTCAATCTTTTGTTTAAGTGATGACCACACCGGCACGTCAGCGAATATTCGCGGCAAATTTTTCCGCGGCGTCAAAATTGTAACACAACACACTGCGTTGTATGGAAATGCCCACATTATATTGAATTGAATTTTCGTTTATTTTGCATAGATCTGTCATATTTGGCTTGGTTACGCCATCACCTGTAATTGAGAAAATCAATTCGCAATTTCAAACAAAAATGCAATTCAATATAATGTGAAATCTTTCTGGCAATAGTTTCTGTGTGTTATCTATCTAATAAGACTAACGATTAGATAAAATGTACGAGTAATCGACACAAATGTTAGTAAGAAACATGCGATAATGAAGATTTTTTCAAAAAGTTTTGATTTTGCGGGCTAATATCTCAGAAACTATTAAGGAGAGGTATACATTTTTATATATCATTTGCATAGCAAATTTTGTCTTCTTTCACTTTGTCTTATATGGTTTTTGCGTAAATTTGACAGTTTTCGAGTTTTAAGCGGAAAACTAAAAAAAGGGACCTTTTAACCCTTCTCCTGACCCCGGCGGCACTCCAAATCTTTGGGACTTTTTGCAGGATGTTCAGGGGACCTTCCTCTATGCATTTCTGAAACATTTGGGACTATATGATTTTTTGCATCTATTTCAGCTATTTTGGCTTATTCTGCCTGGGCTAATATGATCATATGGAAACGGATGACGGATACAAGCAACTCTAACCGCACGTGCGATTAGAGAATAGAGGTGGCTTGTTGTCTTTGACTTGTATTAACAATTTCGGTTATTCTTCGCGGGTTTGAGATAGTTGATATAGATTTTTATATAAATTTGAATTTTTGCTGATAGAAAATTTTACGAAGGGAAGTAATTTTGCGATGTAATGGTTATGATGAGTGTAGGGGGTTCACGTGCTCATGTGCTCCTAAGGAGTAACCGCCACTGGGTCGGATACAAAAGAACATTTTTTTCTTAGAAGAACTTATGTTTCTGTTGTTGGTTTGTATGGCAGCCCTATAACGTAATGTTCGGATTCCATTCATTCCTAGATATGTTTTGGGGCTTTACTAGGAACACACTTCGGTGAAGTTTGGTTGACATTGGTTCATAAAGAAAAAAGTTTTTCTCAGAAGAACCTAATTTTCAGAGGTTGGCTTGTATGACAGCCCTATGACCTAGTATTCTGATTTCATCCGTTCCTAGATATGTTTTGAGGCACTACTAGAAACACACTTGGGTGAAGTTTGGTCAAGATTGGCACATAAAGAAAAAAGTTAGAAGAGCCTAATTGCCAGGTGTTGGTTTCTATGGCAGCCCCATGACGCCACGGTCCGATTCCATTCGTTCCGACATATACAGGGTGTCCCGTTCATGGTGGAGAATCTTTTAATGGTAGATAGTGTGGCTCATTTGGGGAAAATTAATGTTCTACGAGACACCTCTATTTTGAACCGTTACAATGTAAAAGCACTTTTTGTAAATTGTGTCAAAATACCTGACTTGCCGAACTAAATCAAAATTTGCGAAACCACCAAACATGTCATCCGAGATATGACTTCACTTTCCGAAACAACATAAAATTTCCTATAAAACGACACCTCGTCCGTTACGAAGTTGCTCGTATCTTCCGAGATACACCAGTTCAAACTTTGAAGAAATTTTAAAATCGGTTTTTCATGCAAAATTCAAATGATAAAATCGTAACGGTACTTTGAACTGACAAATCTGCAAAGTTGAGAAAAGTTGCCTCATTATGTTAGCTCTCGAACGACATATAAAAATTAAGGGCTCACGATTTGAAAATTTGCGAATTTAACGTTTCAAAGGTAAAAAATGTGGTTTTCATATAAAAGACGTTTAGGCTATTTTCAAATGAATTTTATTCATATGTTTTATGCTTACCAAATAGGAGAAAGAAGCGAAAACGAAATCCATTTTATTTTTAAAATAATTTCGAAGTGAAAATTAGAGATATTGTTCGAAATGTCCTCCTTCGTGTTGGATACAAAGTGAACATCTTCTGGCAACTGATGCGACAGCGCGGAGAACTTCTTCCGTATTTCTTCTCAAATCGTTGCACTCTGTTTTAATTTTTTGAATCAGTTGTTCCCGCGACGTAATGGGTTCGTTATAAACCCGATTTATCAAATTTCCCCAAACATAAAAATCAAGAGGAGTTAAATCAGGACTTGTTGCAGGCCATGGAATAGGCCCATATCGTCCAATCCATTTCTGCTGGTATTTATCATTTAAAAACTCTGTGACAACTCTTCCATTATTGGCAGGACATCCGCCCATCTGCCACCCAATTTCTGATCGTTCCGCAACTGGAACAGCATCAAGTAAACTTGGTCCGAATTCAGTTTCCAGCACGCTATGGAACGCCACTGAATTTCATTTCCTGAATTTCCGTTCAGGAAGAATTATGGGCTCGGAAAGGCGATCTCCGAGAACACCTATCCATACACATTCACCCTAATTTCATGTTGATAACAAGAACTTTTAGTTGCGTTGGGGTTCCGATGGGCCCAAACGTGCGTGTTTCGCGAATTAAACACGCCACTACGTGTGAACGTTGCTTCATCTATCCACAGCACTTTTCTCGGAAAATTTCGATCTGTTGAAGTTTGATCCAAAAGCCTGTCTGCAGGTAATAAATCCTGGACCCGTGATAAATGATACGGATACCGACCGTCGGCGTGGAGTACCCGGTGAATCGCCATACGCGGGACATTCAGGCGAAGCGACGCCCTTCGCGTGCTCGTACCGGGGTGCGTATCAAAATGTCTAAGGATTTCGTCCTGATTCCTTGTAGACCGTTCAGTTTGATCCCTGGCCTGGTGGTTTGCCGTTTTTCCGGTCGCCTTTAAGATTCGGTATGTCCTTGCAATCGTCCTGCTTTCCGGAAGTTGTCTACGGGGGAAACGTCTACTGTACTCACGAACTGCCTCACATGCGTTCCCGTTACATACGCCATATGGTAAAATATTAGTACAAACACTAATTAATTTATGTAGTAATAATAGCTCACAAACTGACTGACGAGGGAAAGATCTTGCGAATAAGTGCAATTATTATTTAGAATTAATATAAATCAGATCTACGGTTAAAATAACTGTTACATTTTTGGCCCGAAACATTTTCAATGTAAAGCTTTTTCGCCCAACAAAATGAACTGTGTTGATCTTACAAATTTATCTTCATCATATTAGATGATTTGCATTACACGAAAACCACATTTTTTTACCTTTGAAACGTTAAATTCGCAAATTTTCAAATCGTGAGCCCTTAATTTTTATATGTCGTTCGAGAGCTAACATAATCAGGCAACTTTTTTCAACTTTGCAGATTTGTAAGTTCAAAGTACCGTTACGATTTTATCATTTAAATTTTGCATGAAAAACCGATTTTAAAATTTCTTCAAAGAAAGAACTGGTGTATCTCGGAAGATACGAGCAACTTCGTAACGGACGAGGTGTCGTTTTATAGGAAATTTTATGTAGTTTCGGAAAGTGAAGTCATATCTCGGAAGACATGTTTGGTGGTTTGGCAAATTTTGATTTAGTTCGGCAAGTCAGGCATTTTGACACAATTTACAAAAAGTGCTTTTAAATTGTAACGGTTCAAAATAGAGGTGTCTCGTAGAACATTAATTTTCCCCAAATGAGCCACACTATCTACCATTAAAAGATTCTCCACCATGAACGGGACACCCACAGCGTACACTAGAAAGAAACTTGCATACAAAATTTCAGCCCGATAACTTAAAAACTGAGGGACTAGTTTGCGTTGAAACAGACGGACAGACAGACAGACAGACGGACATCGCTCAATCGACTTCTCTCGTCACACTGATCAATAATATATATACTTTATGTGGTCGGAGGTGCTTCCTTCTGTGCGTTGCAAACTTCATGACAAAGTTAATAAACCCTTTCACATAGTGACGGGTATAAAAATACGTAATGGCTGAAGTTTAGTAGGGAATTCCCGTGACATACCCTAGTCCTAAAACGGTGTTTTCGTATTCGTGGGGGTGATGAAAGTTGCTAATTAAATTATCTATGCAATCGTACCTATGGTAGGTATTTTGGTGTATTTCATTATTATGTAAATTATAGGCGAAAAACAGTCTAATAATTTTACAATTTTATGGATACAAAACCCACCCATCATTTTCAAATTTTGAACCGATTCGGCTAGGGTGATAATTTAGGTACCGTTCGATAAGTAATTCAATTCCTTATAAAACATGAATGAAATACTTTACTGTAGGGTCAATAGTAAGAAAGATATCACGGTCGGAAATTTAGTTTCTTTTTAAAACTTTTACAGTAAACCGAAAAAGTTTACTCCATATTTTAAGCAAATTTGGTTTTAAATCTAAACAATTCAATTGTTTTATTGATTTTAGTAAAATTTGGTTTATTTCTTAAGAAATCCGAAAGTTTTAGAAATTTTTAAGACTAAAAGTACTAGAAAGTAAACCAATTGGACCTTAATGATTAAAATTTTTCAATAAAACCAGACTTATATTAAAGTGTAAACTAAAAGTTTAAAATTGGAACTAAAAGTTTAAAAGTTGTAAAATCAGAGTTTAAAATCAAAACCATGAGTTTAAAATTTAATCTTTAGGACTAAAATTTTAACTTTAAACCAAAAACAGTTTTAAGTACTTGCCATATGGCCAATTGTTCATGGAATAATAAATAATCATGAGGTATAAGCCCTCTGTGGCGCACTCGGTTGAGTCGCACATGCTAGTAATCTGGGCGTCCGGAGATCGAATCTCGGCGTGATCCAAATTTCCATACATGTGCCGCCTGATCCAAGTGTCTGAACATTATATACTTCAAATAGCCCATAAACGGTTGAGTGAACGCAGCCATGCCCCACAAAAAATGTAATATGAAATAAAAAAAATCGACTTAAAAAAACATTTTAAACTAATTTTTTTTTTTAAAGTAAACCTCTCCAGTTTTAATATTTCACCCGATTCTGGTTTTGGATTTAATTATTTTAGTTTTGGATTTAAACTTTTTTTTATTAAAACCTAAACGGAATGTATTAAAAACAAATATAATGCAAAGTTTTGTATTTAAACTATTCAGTTTTATTTAGGTGTAAACAATCGAAAAGTTTAAAAATTAAACTTTTTTCTATTGGAACTATATACAATCAAAAAAGGTTTAATAAATAAACTAAATTTCCGACCGTGTAACTTTCCCCCTCCGAATACGAAAACTCAGTATGTGTAAAAGACATATCTCCTAGCATCCTCACAAAATTTCAGATATTACGTATTTTTTTTTTTTAAGTAAAGAGTGATTTTTCGCTTTTGCCTCTTGTACTAATATGGCATTTAACACCCTCTTATAATGCCTCGTAATGGACACCCTGAAGAGTGTTTATGGCGTAAAGGCCCAATCGCAATACTCCGTTCCGTTCCGTTCAGCTGTCAAAGTAGACCTTACGGACTGGGCATGGTTGTAACGGAACGGATCGGAAGAGTTGACCAAAATTCAACTTTTACGGATCACATAACCTCACTTTATGGAAAATGACAGTTCAGGAGCATAACAAACGGATATGGATATGGATGACGAGTAGTTCATCGAAGCCGTATATTATAGGTACATCCATCCTGCGTCTACTACGCTTCGCCATTAGGAGTACCTGAGCTATGCAGCCATAACCTCCCTTCCTTGCGGGACGACGAGATTTATCCGGCTTAAAGCCGGAATGGTGTTCTCCGCCGGGATGCCTCCCTTTGGATCCCCACCTTGGGATGCGACTCTAGCTGGTCGACTTGTCTATCACCACCGACCCCCTCGAGTCCAACGCCTAGATGGGTAGGGACCATGGTCCCCTGGGCACGCCCATCCCCGAGGTACACTATTCGCTAAAGATTTCTCTATAGCAGGTGTGATCCTCCTTTGGCCCCCTTTCGGAAGACCTAACGAATTCGGACGCCTCCGCAGGATCGTTGTGCCTGTTTACTACTCGTCTGCTTAAAGCAGACTCATAGCGCTACCGTTCACATAGGTTTGGCCTCCGTCCGTTTACTAAGTAGCAATTTGATTCGGGCCGTGTGGTCATCAATCCACAAGCCAGCTAGGTATAGGCGCAAAGGCCATTCTCCCTAACTGGCCCCTTCGAGGCTTGGGTTCTGCGAAGCCGCCAACTCCGAGACTAGACACGTACGCTTATATGTGGTTTCTCCCCTACGAGGAAGCACGGCGTCGTGTGAGCTTGTATAGCTGACTTTTTGAAGGAATAGGGAAAAAGTCAAGCTATGCTGTGTCACCCATACATGACGAGCTCGGGAGCTCGGGACCGTCAACTCCCGAAGGTCTTTTGTACAGATCCACGCCATGGCGTATCAACCATACCAGGGGCCTCCCTGCGCTGCTCGGGTCCGTGGTGTCGCAACGCACCAAATATGTGTGTCACATGAACACACTCCCCCTGCGGGAGGGATATTATAGGTACAATAAGTATAAACGAAAAAACAATTCTAACATTCCAAGAAACTCCGACAAAAAAACTGCTATACGTATTCGTCACGTATGACAACTGCCACAACGGAACGGAGTATTGTGCTTTGCACTAATATTTTGACTAAACGGAACGGATTGGATGGTTGACGGAAAGAAACGGAACGGAGTATTGCGATTGGGCCTTAAAGGTGAATATTTCGAAGAAATAAAGGAGGCCGCCAAAAAAATCACCAGCTGCAAAAACAATTATTGATATCACTACAATCCGCCTCATACGCACCTCTATAATTACTCTGATAATACCTTTAAAAAAACTTAAAACTACGTTATTGTGAATAAATCAGAAATATTTATTTTAATGTTCAATTCATTTCATTGGGTATAAACTAATACATATATTGGACATTAGATAAAGAGTTTCTTTGTGTAAGACATCTCCGTGCAAATTTATCTGTATTCTATTTCTATTTAAACCTTGCATCAATTTTACTTAAGACTACGATGACCAGGCCGTGGAGAGAAAATCCGGGCCCGGGGGGGGGGGGGGCATTGATTCCGGGCCCACCACTTTCATACGATACACAATTATGAAGCAATGAAAATTGTTATTTGAGACATCGGCCCTTAAACAAATTGTACAGTGGAATCTCTATAATCCGGCCGCCATCTAATCTGGAACACCTCATAATCCGCCGTCCTCACTGAATCGGCTCAGACTCAGTAATCCGGATGTTTTCTAATCGAGGGTCTCTATAGTCCGGCATCAGTACAACAGGTGTATTTTGAGATTTAAGTTCTGAGCTAAAATTATGGGTTTTCAGAAAAATAAGAATTGTAGAAAAATAAAAATAATAAAAACCTGATACCGGGGATAAGCCACTTGCCAAAAAAACTGACAGAAACTAAATCCAATCGTGAAGCATTTTTACATACTTAACTCACAAAAAAAACGGGGTTGACTGGATAGTCAACTGGATAGTCACACTTATGTGTGTTTATTTTTTTCCAAGTCTATTTTCAAGATGACTCGAGAGTTGATTGGCGAATTTTAAGGAACTACAGAAGCTAAAATCATTCTACAGAACCCAAAATCATTAAAGGGTCATCTTTCTAGTATGAAGTTTCGTTACTAAAATCCGTGATGAAAAAAAAACTTTATTATTTAATGGTCGTGCCTAGGGATGTCCAAAACCGGACGATTAGTCCGAAAACCGGTACTTCCGGAACGGTTTAGCGGGTTATTTTCTGTTTTTAACCCGGACGGTTGTTTGTCCATCCGGTTAAAACCCGGGGAAAAAATTCTTTCAAAATTCATTTCATGAATAGCCAGTATTTCGCTCAGAAAACATCATGATTTTCTTAGGAGTTGTCGGTCGCGAAAATATTCATTCAATTCAGTGAGCCAGGTACTATGTGTGTGCTGTGACTCCATCTTGCTAAAACCTCACGTGCCTAACATTCTTTTCTTCGAGGCTTCGCATAAAAAATCCTCGAACATGTTCCTAGTGAGCAACCGTTAGAAAAGAAGCTCTCGAGGTCCGCTGCTCTCTAGACGAGAGCATGATGGCAACTGACTAGAATGGGAAACAAACTTGGGACTCCCCCCCGGTTGCGCTCCCTTCCACCCCTCTACCCATCCAACTCACCGGTCGGGAGTTTTTTCAAATAAGTAAGTTTTTCTGGCGCACCCTGTACGTGTACGGTTTTTGACATCCCTAGTCATGCACTTTACACAAGATACGCATAAAACGGTACTGGTAGCCTGGTAGTCTTTTAGCATTTAATCCTCCCAAGAAAAAAATTGAAAAATTATTGATTCCCTTGTACTCCAATCAACGGGGAGATTTTACCTTGCAAAAATTGGGGACTTCTCAAATTTTTGATATGTTATAAAGACAGGTGGGGTAAGTTAAAATCCAAGTTTGCGTCACTTTCCCCCCTGTGCTCCCGCCGCTATCTTGAAAAAACAATCTAAAATCGGCTCTTTTATCAGTTTTCGGTCTATAACTCCTTCCCAGTCCATTTGATCACGAAATGTGCCGAGACAATCTTGTAGAGCACAGAATTTCCTATAAATTTCATCTGACAAGTTTTACTCTACAATCAAAATTGGCAGAGTTATAGCGCAAAGAATATGCTAAAAATTCCAAAAATCATTACATACTAACAAATTTCAAAACATACTTTGAGAACTCTATACTAAAATGCAGAGGATATGAGTTATTGGTATACAATGCGTTTTTGTGAGTTTGAAATTGGCATGATTTTTGATATTTTCTCCATTTTCTTGGCGCTATAACTCTCTTAATTTTGATTGTAGAGTACAACATCTTAGATTAAATTTGTAGGAAATTTTGTCTTCTACAAAATTGTCTTGGCTGATTTTGTGCTCAAATGGAATGTAAGAAGTTACAGGCAAAAAACTGATGAAAGGGCCGATTCCGATGAAGATAGCGGCGGGAGCACAGGGGGGAAAGTGACGCAAACTTGGATTTTAACTCACCCCACCTGTCTGTATAACATATCAAAAATCTGAGAAGTCCCCAATTTTTGCACGCTAACCCCTATTATTTCGTCTCTATTGATTGGAGTATTGTCCCAACGAAATTATTTAGAAAACTTCTAATGGTGAAGTAATATGCCAACCTATATTCGAACTTTGATATCAATAAAGCCTGGAAATTTTCGGCAGCCATTCTCGATAGATGAAGATTTATCAAAGGAAACAGCTGTGATTTCATATGTACCTCCTCAACCTTTACAAGGGTTTTAGGAAAACAAGGCGGATACAGTTCACAGTTCTAACAAATGCTTGGGGAGCTCAAATCTGTAATTTATTAGCACACTCGCAGTGGTCCAGAATGTTGGTCGTGTTTGTGTTTGTTACCGAGTTAGCGGGTACTGATAGATAGATTGAAATTAAGATTCAACAATTTAAGTAATCAACATCTGGGTGTTGGTACCTTGAAAAAAAATTCATTAGCAGCAGCAGTACGTACACAAAATAATAACCGCCCGGAAAAATCCTTCTAGAAAAAAATGTCGCTGTACAGGGCTCCTATTTTCATTTCGAACACAATTTTTTAGAAAAACGGTACACTGCTCGATGAAGAAGTCGAAATTTCTTAATTGTTTATGTATAAAATCCTGCATGCACTTTCGAAAGGCGAAAGCAGATTGAATTTAGAAATTTAGTTACAAAACGATAATGTTGATTTTGTTGATTTAATATGATGATTCGGGCCCCTAGTCCTAAGAATTCAATAATATACAAGACTAGTGCAGACTATGCTATGTATTGTTGTTAAAACGCTAGAAACAGTACTTAGAAGGTTTCTTAGTTTAGGACCCCAAAATAACAATTTGCATGTAAAAATAACACTGAAGCGCAACTTTTGTGTCAAAATCCGGGCCCCCTATGAAATCCCGGGTTCGGGGTGAAACACCCCGTCCCCCCTCTCTCTACAGGCCTGGCTGTAGTCCTGTCAATCAACAACAAGAACAATGAGAACAAGATTTTCGAAAAAATGCGATTTTTAAACTCTTATAACTCCGGTGTTTTTCATCGTATCTTCTTGAAATTTTCCACACTTCGTAAAACCCCTACCAAATTTTAACACTCAGGGCCAACCAGGGTCTGAGATACAGAGGTCCGAAAACCCGTACTTGTTCCGTCTTCGATGACTAATCCGGAAAGCTCTTGAATTTTGAAAAACGTTTATCAAACATA
The DNA here is from genome assembly GCA_949715475.1 of Microchrysa polita. NCBI lineage: Eukaryota > Metazoa > Arthropoda > Insecta > Diptera > Stratiomyidae > Microchrysa > Microchrysa polita. The sequence continues at coordinate 28,966,104 of OX454416.1, forward strand.
AAATTCGGAAACCCTAGATCCAAGTCAGTATGGGTTTGATTTAATTTACAGCTTTCAAATGAATATATTGTGCGAAATATAAATATAAACTGCTTAAAAAGGCACTAAAGTTTTTTAGCTTAGATTAAAGTAGATAGTTCATATTCATAGCATGTTTTCACGAAAGCATTCCATTCAATTCCCTTTTACATTTCGTAATTTTCAACTAAAAACCATCTACCTACTTTCAAATCAAATACATGCACCCACACCCATTTCAATTTACTAAATCCTCTGACCATTAACTAGGTAAATTCCCAAGGCAACATCTATCCATTACTTTTTGCTATAGCATACAAGCATAAAAGGATAATTGAAAGCTGCTCAACACCTTAACACAGCATCACAGAGCAATAGTGGTTTGCACAAACAAGGACGAACTTGTGCTCTTAGATTCGACCAGTTAGAACAACAGTAAACAACGCACAACCCCTGCTCCTCCGTCTCGAGAACCGTTCTGTGTGTTGCTCTGGCTTTCAATTGATTCTTTACTACCGACATGCTGTTCGTAATGGAGAAAGCATGTTGAAAGGGACCCTTTGTTTCGCCCATTTAATGGAACACTAAGTTATGTTGCACATTCAGTTGAAGAAAATCAGTGTTTGTTGTTATTTTTGTTGTTGCATAACATTTGTTTCTGCTTTATGATCGCGTAACACCTCGTGTATAAGAATATACAGAGGAGAGCGTAAAGTTTAAAATCACAATTTGTGGGCGCATGTATTCACATTTACGGAACTCATGTTCTAAATTTCAACGTTTCATCCTCCCTCTATGGTGAAGTTTTTGCGTTCGACATTATACGAAGGCGTTATGAATGAAAGAGCTCTGAATGTTTTACAAGCAAATTGGTTGTTTTGACAACACAGATTTTATTGCACAGCTTCTATTTATGTATAGATTCTTTGAAAATCCCGATGTAGGTTTTTTTCGTGTTTTTTTTTCTTCCTTTTGTTTCAATTGTTTCTTTCTTCAGACACAGTCGGCCCTCTCAATACAGCACTCCAAGCGTTCGATTGAAGTAGGACGTAGGATGATGCATGATTGAAAAATAGCATGGAATCGATACTAAATGTTTGTATCGCTTCTATACCAGCGAAAAATACACCCCAACAAGTTTGATTTTTGGCAAACATGATGGAATTCAAAACCGTTAACAGAAAAACGCAGAAGGTTGCGAAACACATTGAGTTATTTGATCCTTTGTATAAACAGAGGAAACATGTAGGTATTGTTTGGGGGAAGGAAGACAAAATTTAATCAATAGTCGAATACGAATTTAGATACGACCTCTGTGGCAGATTTACACATTCGCCGGCAGTAGACTATTCTTATTTTGACGTTCCTATTGATCCCTGCATGTTGATTCACTTACTGTGAAGGACCGGAAATACAATTCCAACCGCTCTGTAAATAGATAAATTTTACACAAAAGTACATTTTAAATTATCTACCTTCCAAAACGAAAATACCAGAAACCAGAACACTATCCAAAATACTCTTGTCATTCATTTAAAACTATTCCAGTCTTCTATTGTTCCGACCACGTACAGCCTTCCTTGTACTGTACACTGCATTTCATCCTGTTAAGGAAAACTTTGATTACCTATTCAAGAAATTGAAAATTTCAGGGAAAATCTCAATCAAACTTTTATGAACTTCCAACATGACTTGAATCTCGTACGTTGGATCCTATACACCCATAATCGTTCCGAGGGTTTCATTTCCTCAACGGTCGACATTTTCAATTGGAACCCAACTGTAAAGTTACTGCAATTGGGAGCGAGCGCGCGATTGTCAACGGCAAACGTAACGAGTTCAACAATTTGCGAAAATCATAGCATGCTGATGTGTCCTCTGGTCCTTTCTCCATTCCCCATCATCATCGTCTCAATGGGTTATTCAAAGGAGGCAAAACTATTTTTGGCCTCAATACGAAAGTGTCTCGAAATAACGTGGTCGGTAATTTTGGAGCTACGAAAAGATTGCCTTACACAAAAAAGGCACAACATCAGGGAAAGTTCTTCGTCCAGGGATAGAGATGGTCTTATCACACCTATACGAGTTGACATTCATTGGCGAATCAACTGCAATCTTGAAGAGCGTTGTCGTAGCCATCGTTGCCGACCCCATTCGATGAAAGTTTCGAAGAACATTTTAAACATTTTCGTGATTGTTCCCTGCAAAAGTTCATCGCTATGATGTTTTTTCAGCACGACTTCTTCGGCAACAGCAGCGAAGGCGGCAGTGATCCGGTTTGAACTTTTTGAAACGTTTTTCGCAAGGACCATCGCTTTTATATATGGTTCAATTTAACTCGATTGCAGCGCGCCATTGTGCAGGAAATTTTCAAAAGTGCACGCGTGGTTTTTAAGTGCCCTGTCATTGGCTGTTTGTTGACTTTATAGGGTTTGTGTTAACTTTTCACAAGCCAAGTTTGCCGAAGAAGAAAGTGGCAATTTGATTTTCTACTTGAATGGCTCGGCGAAGTTTGTCGGGTGTAGTTTGATAGTAATCCTCCCGCACTTATCGAAGTTGTATGACATTTGTTAGCAGTTTTCTGTACTTATCGTTTAAATTTAAGTACCTTCGTTTAATTTCAAACTGTGTTTACTAAATAAACAATTTTTTTCTTATGTAATTACAGATAAAACTATCGGGAGCCTGTGGTCTAGCGTCCGCCCTAACCTGTGCCTTGGTCACTGTCACCACAACAGTGCTACATATGAGCCGTTTGCAGGCATTGCGAGAATGTGAATACACGCAAAAGACAAGGACGTGCACGTGCTACTCGGTGATGATTGAACCTCAAGTGGACGGTGTTGATGAAGGTATGTCGCATGGAAACCACATAAAACAAATATTTACCTCATCATCAAGAACCCTCTTCAAAACTTTCTACAATCATAAAAAAAAATTTTAACAAAAAACATTTTTTCTCTCTTCTCTTCTTTTTCATTGTAATGTACGCCCTTGGTCGGTTTTCTCTCTGGATACGGACGATATTCTATCTCATTGTTACCAACGACGTGGACAACAAAAACCGCCGACGACCTCTTTGCTGAACTTCATCGACAATCCACTTACGACGCGGCGAAACAACCCCCATCCCATTGAAACCCATCCACTATAAACTGCCCACCGGAACTCCATACCAACTAAAAATAAAATGACGCAGACCGCAACGGTGTGCGATTTGTATTTGATTCGACGGCCGATTGCGGGGTCGTGCACGGAGCACTCTACTCCTGTTTGAGGGCCGTGTTTGGATTGTCCGTGGCCGGTGTCCTGGCAGCCGTATTCAGTTGTATGCTTGTTTATCAACTTTTAAGGTAATTATTATTTTTCATTTGAATAGAATTTTTAATTAACAGAGACATTGGAAAAGGAGAGTATGCGAGTTCAGAGCTCAGGCCGGTCGAATATGGATGTCACCCTCGTAGGAAAACTATGTCCGCAATGTTGAATGAATAGCAGAGAGAAAAAATTGGTATTTGTCTATGTCCTGTTACGGTGAAAGAAGAAGTTTTCGCCTAACTAAACACGAATAAACTTTGTGTCAGAAGTGGTCTGGAATGTTTTATTGTGGAATGAGTACGGCAAAAGGAGCTCTTTGCAGGGGGAGATTTATTAAACGAGTGGTCGACATTTTCGAAATAATTATGTTGCGATATTTCTTATATACAAGGTTTTTTTTTGTTTCGCATACCCTTAAAGATTCAATTAGCTCTTTCCACAGTGGGTTTAATTTTATTGAGACCTTGACTCTTGAAAGAAGAGGAAAATTTTTCGATGATGAAACTTACCGAGCCGTCATTCCAATGAAGAGTTACGAGTAGACTCTTTTAAGAACTGCATCATCTTGTCTCGCTTGAGCTGCTTTGTTCTGGGTTTTCTTGGTTTCTTAATATCTATTGATTCTTAATATCTATTTGTAGGAACTCTATGCAATAGGTGGGCACTGCAACATAAAAGTTTTTGTACCTGAACATAGTAGGGTTACCACCTCCACCACGACTCTCCCTCGGAACTTGGAAGAACTAGAAGAAGAACTTTCAAGAAACTAACTCCAGAGTACTTCTTTTTAAGGCGCGATTGGCGGCCCCAGAAATAGGTACTCGTTAAACATCTGAGTGAGATCACGTTATTTTAGACCAATCTGTAATAATAGAAGAGACCCAGTTCACTTCCAAATACATAGAAATCGTTTAGGAGTACCTACCGCCTGCCCATTCCGTCCGTCGCACCACTTCTCTCTAAAACCCTGGGTCAAGTATTCGTTGCAATTGATATCCTGGTAATGGGCGCAATAACCTCACCAGCCTGGAATTTATTTCCTAAATATTACTCCGTAGTCACCCGAACTCAATCTGATCCAAATTTGCAAGTCAGCAAAAAATGTTTCAGGTAACTCACGGGCTCGTTGTCACTCTAATGCCGTACACATGCAAAGATGACAGTTTCTCGATAAAAATTTGTAGGAATCCAATGATTGTTTCAAGAGCAGGCGTTGGGCAAGCTAGCTTCAGTTTCAAATTCGAACCTTATTAAGATGCTAGTGAAATCCTAAGTGTTGAGTGAACTAGCTACTTACAAAGTCATAGACCAGAGCTCTCTCCAGTAGTTTAAAGTGAAGCTCAAATATCAGTTTCTAATCGCGCCCCTTGCAAAGTTAGCCCACAATAAGGCTGAGGTCTAATGAGTTAGAGATTTTTTTTTTTTAAATTACATCGACACTGCACTATGAAAAACGAAACAGCAGTGGCGCAACTGGCAGCCACAGGTGAAGGTGTAGATGAAATGGTAGGCATTCCATTAGAAGATGCACAACACCACCCCCCCCCCCCCCCCCTTAGGCGGTCGGTGTATAAGATTGGTAGGGTTAAAAGCCAATTTTATGGAAAGTGCTCGTAGTACCTCTACTTGGTGTCTGCTGGTAACTTCACTTCGGGGAGGGCTAATTATGAATAGGGTCCATATTCTGACAATGTGCATTCCGTATGTGGTCATGTTTTAGGTGCAGATTGAACCAGCGGATTCAGGTCTAAAAATAATTGCCATATACCAGACCAAGCCAGGCTCGACATACATGTTGTTCTCTGGTGTTAGTCACCGTGTTAGATAATGTCCTAATCCCCGAGATGTAATGCGAACTGTGCCTATCGGGGGAAGATGACCGGGATTCAAAAAGGTCATCACTAACGGAGCGACCCAAAGATCAGGCAATTCTGGGTTCTAGAAGTGCCTTACAAGCGGGGTTCTGTTGTAGCGGACCAACCCTTTTAGCGACTCGTGGGATTCAAAATTAATGAAACCAAAACGAAAACCAAAGGAAGTACCGATGCGGTAGATGAAAACGGTCTAGCGTCTCTGACGCCGGATTTGCAAGATAGAGAAAGAGCAGGCGAGCCAGGCGGCTCAACAGATATTGTGTCACCATGACCGAATCGAACCCCTTTTAGAGGAGTTCGAAACTCCAAAGTTCGCCTCAACGAATACCTTTGCCTTTAATAGATGCTGACATGTTCGGCAAATTGGGGAAACTGATCGCTGACTTCACTGAGCTCATCAAAACCAAGTCAAACATCCACAGCGAGGACAAGGCTCCATGCAATCCTAAGATAGACAAGGGGCTGTAAACCTCTCCGAAAGCCATTGCGAAAGTCTTAGTGGCCGACAGGGTGAAACGCAGGCGGGAGGTAGAGGAGACTACCTCTCTGCAAACCTCAAGAGGAAAAAGTCGCACTCCAAAAAAAAGGCAGAAAAGAAATTAGTTGACTTGCCTTTTCCGGGAAAAATCGGCTTCTGATGAGGGTGTGAGCTCCTGGACGAGGGTACAGCGCAAGAGCGACCCTGAAGGGGGGATAAGAGGAAGAAGAAGAAGAAAGTAAAAAATAAAAAGTTGAGGACTAGACCTAACGCAGTGGTCATATCTCGATCCGGAGAAATGACGTGTGCGTATACCCCTGTATACGGGGGAAGATGACCAGGATTCAAAAAGGTCATAGCTAACGGAGCGACCCATCGGGTGTCCCATTCATGGTGGAGAATATTTTAATGGTCATTTGGGGAAAATTGATGTACATCGGGACCCCTCTATTTTTAACCGTTACAATGTAATAGCATTTTTTATCAAAATGCCCGACCTGCCAAACTAAATCAACATTTGCCACACCACCAAACATTGCATCCGATATATGACTTCACTTTCTTAAACTGCATAAAATTTCCGATAAAATGACACTTCGCCCGTTACAAAGTTGCTCGTATCTTCCGATATACACCCGTTCAAACTTTAAAGAAATTTTAAAATTGTATACGATTTTGTTATTTGAATTTTTGATGAAAAAACAATTTTAAAATTTCTTTAAAGTTTGAACGGGTGTATCACGGAAGATACGAGCAACTTCGTAACAGGCGAAAAATCACCCCAGTAGAAGTGCGCAATTTGGCTGAATAGGATTGTCTCCGTCCTATTTCCTCAGCACTTACCGGAAACCACAGGAGATGATCCAGTGTCGTACGCAGAGGACATTCCGCCCATAACTGAGGATGAACTTTTGCAACCTGGTTCCAAGTTTCAAGACAGAAAGGCCCCGGGGCCGGATGGGGTTCCGAATAGGGAACTAAAGCTGGCAATAAAAACGGTACCCTAGATGTTCATAGGCACATTTGGAGCTTGCCTTTCCAGTCGCATGGAAAAGGCAAAAAATTGTGTTATTGCCCAAACCAAATAAACCATTGGGAGAACCAAACTCGTACAGACCGATTTGCCTGCTTGACACCGCCGGAAAAATATTTGAAAGGATTTTTTTGAACCGACTGTCCGTGGTCGTGGATGTGCAGTTATCAGACGGACAATACGGTTGTAGACGCGCACGGTCTACAGTCGACGCCATCAAAATGGTTACCGACTTGGCAAGCGATGCTCTACGCATGGGCAAATGCTGCGTAGTCATAACACTCGACATTAAGAATGCGTTCGACTCAGCCAATTCGAGATGCTTTGATTGGGAGTTGGGAGTACCGGATTATCTGGTGGGAATAGTAAAGAGCTATCTTTCTCATCAGACACTCGAGTACGACACTAGCGATGGACCGAAGAAATACACTGTTACAGCAGGAGTCCCACAGGGGTCCGTTCTTGGTCCTCTGCTGTGGACCATAATGTATGATGCAATCCTAAATCTGCCAGTGCTTAAAGAGGTAACGATAGTCGGATTTGCGGATGATATTGCGGTTGTGGTTGTCGGAAATGATCCGGGGGACGTGGAAATGTATGCGAGCGAGGCAATCACAACAATGAAACTGTGGTTGGAAAGTGTTGGGCTTGAGCTGGCTGAACAGAAAACAGAAGCTGTACTTATTGGTAAGCGCAGAAAATGAAACACTCTCATCAGAGTCTGAAGCAGCGTTAGAACGTCTAAATTGGCCATTAGGCCACTTAAGGGTTATGATTGAAGCTGAACTTTGGAGAGCATCTGAAGTATGTATGCGAGAAGGCATCCTCCGCTACTGTGACCTTGGCGAGAATCATGCCAAACATAGGAGGCCCAAGACCAATCAGAAGGCTTCTGCTCTCTAGAATGGTATCGTCAATTCTTTTGTACGCTTCACCGGTGTGGGGTAGCGCGCCCGGATTCGCGATCCGGACTATCAGCTACGTGTACCGTAGGAGTGCGTTGAGAGTTTGTTTGTGCGTATCGAACAACTTCTAACGAAGCCGTCTATGTAGTCGCCGGAATGACCCCGATCTTTCTGGTAGATGAAACAGAGAGAGTATACCGTGGTCGAAATCTTGAGTTATCTGAAGCGCCGGAGGAACGAAGGAGCGTCGAAATGGATGAGTCCTTGCGAAAGTGGCACCAGCGCTGGAATGAAGCCCCGACAGGTTGTTGGACGCACACTCAATTCCCCGAAATTACAAAGTGGGTAGATCGAAAACACGGGGAATATTGGATAATTCTGGATAATTTGCCCGATTGCCCCAGGTGCAAGGGTGCTATTGAGGACGCAAACCATGTTGTTTTCGACTGTCCTAGGTTCGCAGAGATACGAAGCCAACTAGGGATCTTAATAGCGAGCGACATAAGCCCAGTGAATTTAGTGGATCTTATGCTAAGCTCGCCAAGCGATTGGGATGCGGTGAGCCGGGCGATTTTCAGCGTGCATAGGGAGGTCCGGAAGGAAGAAGTTAGGCGTAAGTCAGCCAAGGGTGACGGCGTTTGATTTGCCACAGCCACCCCTGCGAAGTAATACCTGAACGGTAGTCCCACAGGGAGGGAGGGAGAAAGAGGTGTTTTGGTCGGTAAAAATCCGACATAACCGCAATTTCGCGGTATCTTTTGAAGATTCCTACATCACCTCTATAAAAAAAAAGGAGATGCCCTCTCAGGAGGATCTGAAAACTTCAAAGGTCTCCCCTATGGAACTCAATTTGCTGAACATGGATGGATGGGTGGATGGATCCATCCATGTTCAGCAAATTGAGTGAATTGATTGTCGAAATCATGGACCTCCTAGAGGCAAAACCAAATACACACGATGCCGTAAAGGAAAAGGTGAAGAACATACACATCATGTATAATAGTGCCAAGGATTCCGGGAGAAACATAAAAAAAGAAGAACGATAAAGAAGGGCAGACTTCTCTCAAAGCCCCAAGTTCTTCGGTAGAGGATCCCAAAATGCAGGCAGCATGTAGATTATAAGTTTGGACGAAATGATTATGCTCGTTGCCCTTTTGCATGGTCCAGCTTATCATGACCACACTCATTGGTAGCTCCAGCGAGCGGTTGTATTCTGCAATCTGCGTAAAATCAGATAGGGGCCTTTCTCGCTCATACTCGCCTTTTTCATGATCTTGAATTACATTTTGTTTACTTCTCTGTAGCTGGCTACTAATATTTTCTTTTCATTCTCTTTCCAGCCACGAACGCAAGAAAATGTACTGGGAACAACTGGAGCTTCGCTGTCGTTCCCTATACGCCAGCCAACAAGGTCCACCACCGCCGCCACCCTGTCCTCCCAACGGACCCTCGATAATTGGCACGCCACGAGCCAACGCTTGCCGCTGTTGTGAACAGTGTCATTCGCATCGAAACGCCATGCCCACTTCGTATCCTTGGGATGGTGAACAACGATTTTGGACACCCGGCCAGCCAGGGAATTTCTACTCGCCCAATCCCGGCGGAGATGAAATGGCAAACTCGAATCGTGCAATGAATGCGAGCAATCAACGACGCGGTATCGGATGGAGCTGGCCACGAATGCCGTGGCAACGCACCGAAACCGCTCCGAATCGGTTTCGTCAAACACCGTCCAGTCCGGACTCCCAGTATGGCTTCTCAAATACGCAGGCCGGCCAAGATGCCGCCGCCATGTCAGGCAGCCAAGGAGGCTATAGTGTAATTGGAAGTGTTCCGTACGGTGTTTGGGGACCGCCACCTCCGTACAGTGATCCGAATAGTCCGGCTCGTCGGGGTCGTTATCAGTACATCCATCCAAATCAATGTCAACCGATGATCGATCATCAAATGGCGCAAACACAACAAAATATGCCAAATATCGAATGTCATCAGCATAGTTCGTCGACCGATAGTCACTCGATGGAACCGTTTTGTCCTCAGCAAAATCGAAATGTTATCAAGAGGCAGTCGGGTTTCAAGACCAAAGACAACTACGAAAACACACCGTCCGATAGTGATGGTCCGAGAGATCGTTTCTCCAATACGTTGCCTGTTCGGAAAACGAAAAAGCGAGTGGAGACGGGAGCGAAAAGCATAGGACCCAATAGTCAGTCATCGAATCGCGTAAACGTTCAAAACGTGTTTACGCATCAGGATCACATAGAACACGAATACCAGGAGCCCGGGAGTAGTGGTTGTGATCAGAGCAGCGGAAATGGCCAAGCGCCTCATCCAAAAAACAAAAGATTGAAAACAGGAGTGGACAATTCAGGATTCCAAAACGTAGAAGGCGGAATGCCTGAGGGCGAAGGTGGAATGCGCATACTGGAACCGACTGAGTCCGAAGTTTATTTCGCCGATGTTAGCAGTTGCTGTAATATATCAGTTAAAAACGACAATTACTACGATGATGCCAATCAGCGCCGCTTGTCTAAAGACAAGGAAGAGACTGGTTCTAAATTCAATAAGGACGAGAACGAAGACTATCTAGCCCAAAGATTTGGCAAGCGGGAAACATCAATACGAAGTCGTCTACCATTTCCGCAAATGATTCCGGAAGACTATGAAAAGCCTCAAATGACCCTACCAATTGTTGCGCCTAGACAAAGTCTGATCGCTAAAGATATTTCGAGGCAGAGCATGTGTTCTGTTGACTCGGGTGAGAAAACCGATTTCACCGACCTATCACCCGCAACGCCTTGCTCAAATTTCGCTCCTCAACACTTTACCCAATCGAATTTCACGTCCAATCAAAATCAAGACATGACCGAGTCAAATCCTTCGACGTTCGTCGCCTCGTTTCCGTTCTCATCGAATGAACAGAGTCAGGAGGCGCATCGTCGTTCAACCAAAAATATACAAGATGTATTTCTGGCTCCCGACGCTCAGTATGAGGTGATCAAGGACACAAGTCATTTTGAGAATACACCTCTAACACTGAGCACCTATGACCAAGAGCTAAGCTACAACAATAAGTCATCTAGTCACTTTCATAAGCCCAAATCGCCAAAAAATCTCAATTTGACGCCGATCAAACGGCAAAACATCGGCGCCAACATAACGAGTATCATTCAAAATTTGGGCAGCAGTGACGCAGGTTTGTTGTATCCGGACAATCGACGTAGCTCCGAACATGACATTCCGGAGAGAAAGCAAACTCCCCAACATCAACAGCAGCAGCAACAATCACAGAACCAACAGCAGCAACAACAGAAGCTCATCGGTCAAGTGTCCTCGGAAAATGAATGGTCCGATCAGAGTGATAGACGTTTGTGAAAAGAAATATTTGTTTAGTAGAATAAATTTAACTAGTTTTAGATATTTGTAATAGACACTTAAAATGAAAAGATACTATAAAAATGAAAAAGATTTGGATATACGTATATATGAGAATTTATGTAATATTGTGAAATGTATAGGTGTAAGATAATGTGGAACTTAATCAATGGTTCAGTGTTATGTAAGACGTTCTTCCACCCCTCCGTTTTCATTTTTGTTATGTTATAAGTTAAGTTTCTTGCCTGTAGTGCAAAAGTGCAACTATCTTTGAGAGAAAAGAATAAATGTGAAACATGACACAAATAAATTGTACTATGCATTTTTTATTGAATCGCTTTGGAAGGCATTTTTGTGCAAATCACAATTATTACTGTAGTCAGGAAAATGTGTAAATCATTGTTTTAATACATATTTGGGGGATGTTAAAAATGCATAAAATAGAATCTGTCACAGAATTAATACCAATGACTCGGGGCCCTCTTGCCTACTTTTTGATTGGGCCTCCTAGTAAAGGTCGTGTTTTTATTCTATATGGGGGCTCAAACTCTACAAACTCAAGAGGCAAACTGGTTGAGGATTGGATAATGTCTGAGGAATTGATTCTTCTAAACAATGGTTCACACACACATTTCTCCACACACAACACATTTTCCTGTGTTGACCTTTGTTTAGCATCCCCTAATATCGCTGTTGCAGGTAATTGGGGAAATAATAGATGACCTTCACGGAAGCGACCATTTTCCTATTTTGATAGACATAACCACCATAACTCAAACTCAAAAAGCAAGCACCTAGCAAGATATGCTACCAACCGTGCAAAGTGGGATATATTCCGAGTCGTAGTAGATGACTCACTAAAAAACTGCCCCGCATCTCCATCAATCAACAAAGAGGCAGCGAATATTCGTAGATGTATGACCTCAGGAGCCCAAAAAGCGATACCAATTTCTTCACCGCTTGCTAAGAAACCAGTGCCGTGGTGGAGCACAGCGTTAACCCTCCTACACAGCAACAAAAAGAAAGCGTGGCGCACTTCCCAGAACGTAATCCTATACCGGAAAGCGAGTGCCTACTTAAAAAGGGCAATACGAGAAGCAAAGGAACAAGCCTTCCAAAGCTTTAGCGAATCAATCAACACCCGTACATCACCCGCCGATTCTTGGAGAAAAATTAAAGCCATAGCTGGTAAAACTAAATCGAGCACTATTAGCTGTTTACGTCACAACGACACGCATATCACCGAGCCTCGTGAAATGGGCAATCTCTTTGCCGACACCTTTTCCAGATATTCCATAGACAATTTGCCCGCCAATTTCGAGTTCAGAAAGCAAGACTTTTTGTCGAGCTCACATAATTTTTCTACATGTCCTAAAGGCAAAATGATTGAAGGTCCTATCACTAGCGTAGAACTGGAGTCAGCGCTGGCTTCACTGTCTGGTCTCACTCCAGGACACGATAAAATTAACTATCCCATGATTAAACAAATTACAGGATATGGAAAAGATCGCATCCGCCAACTTTATAACAACATACTAAAGTCGGGATCCTACCCACAAGCCTGGAAATCAGCCACTATCTTGCCAATACTAAAACCAAATAAACCAAAGGACTCGATCAACAGCTACCGCCCGATCTCGCTTATTCCTTGTCTAAGCAAAGTGCTGGAAAAAATCATTGCCCGCAGACTCATGTGGTTTCTTGAAAACACTGGGGTGTTAGAAAACGAGATCATAGGATTTCGACCAAAGAAAAGCTGCTCAGACATATTGCTGTACATTGAGCACTTGATCAGTCTTCAACTATCTAGTCGAAACCATGCATCTATTGTGGCTGTTGATTTCGAGAAATGTTTTGACAGGATAGGGCTACATACGGTATTGGAAGAGATGCTAAATATAAAACTAGGGCCCAACATGTTTAAAGTTGTTCAAAGCGTCCTCAGTAATCGTAAAATCAGGGTGCGCACAAATAACGTAACATCCAAAACAGTGGCTATCCAAAACGGCATTCCACAAGGATCCCCTCTATCGTCTGTTTTATGCCTCATTGCATTCATTTCATTATCTCGGTCTATTCAGTGACAAGTTGCCTCAAATATTGCCTATTTGTAGATGACCTCTACATTCTAGTGAAAAATACCGACATCGTTGATGTGCAATTAAATATAGCCAATATTATTAATATTTTCCTCAACTGGTGTGAACAATCCGGAGCCAAGATATCAATAAATAAATGTAAACATCTGCACGTCTGCAGAAAAACCAGCTGCAACTCATTTAGCGTAGCGTTAGGCAATGAAATAATTGAAAATTTTACTTCCCTGAAAATACTAGGCTTGACCTTCAATCAACGATTCAATTGGAATGACCATGTCCGTAAAACCAAGGCTGAACTCCTTCCAAGGCAAAACATTGTCAAATACCTAAGTAGTCCAAGGTCTTCAGTCAAAACCGAAACACTAATCAATGTTGTTAGATCAATGATCCTTGGAAAAATAGACTACGCCCTGCCTATTTATGGTAAATGTGCCGAAACCACACTACATAATATAAAATCAGCGTACCACTCTTCCATACGAGCAGCATTAGGAGCCTTTCGTACATCACCCATTACAAACATAATAGCTGAAGCAGGCCTCCCTTCCATCGAATCTAGAAGAGATTTGCTAACAGCAAAGACCTTTGCAAAAATTCTATTCGACGGCAACCGACTCCTGCAAGAAGAGCTCAAGAAACTCACAAAAAAAGGAAAAAATGTCCAAGAATCCAGTCCACTTTGGTAGCCTGTTTAGTTTTAAATGAGAAGCTTAACATTCCGGTAACGACTATAAAAACGAGACTAGAAAAGCAGCCTCCTTGGCTGCAAAGGCCCGAAAATATAAACAATGAACTCACAAAGTTTAAGAAAAACAACACAACTCCTAGTATTTTTCGAGCCCTATTTACAGAATATCGCGACCGACTTGGACATGGCTGGAACATACTATACACAGATGGCTCTAAAACCGCGCAAGGCGTTGGTTACGCCGTCGTACAAGAGGACGGAACAGTTCTCGAATTCGGCAAATTGTTTAACCTGGCATCAGTCTTCACCGCAGAGGCCCATGGTATTTTAGAAGCGATAAACTACGCAATTAATCACCGGGGGAAGTATTGTATCGCCACAGACTCCCTCTCAACGATATCAGGCTGCATGAATATTGACAATGACAACACCATTATTAAAGAAATCCAAGTTAAACTGAACTCACATCCCCAAAAAATTAAAATTGTGTGGATACCAGGTCATGTCGGTATAAGAGGCAATGAGCTCGCGGACAGAGCTGCTAACTACGCTGCAAATGCACCACTTATTTTAAGGAAAGTCATGTCAAAACACGATGTTGTCAAGGAGATAGGCAGAGCCCACAGAACACAATACAAGCATAATTGGCCACTCAGAAATGACTGGTACTCAACGTGCATAAACACCGACAATACTATGCCATCACTCCCAGAAAAACTTACAAGGCGAGAAGAAACAACAATCACACGACTGCGAATTGGACACACAAAAGCTACACACCTCCATATTATCACGAAATCCCCACCACCATGGTGCACAACATGCCAAACTAGGCAATTTCGTCGGTTTCGTTGGCGTCCTTCGATAAGTCACAACCCAGATAGTTGAAGTTGTCTACATACTCGATATTAAGGTCCCCCACTGTGATGCTTGAATTTGCTGGCGTCCTTGTTTTCGATTGCATCATGGCCCTTGTTTTGCTTTCGTTGATATGTAGTCCAACTTCCTTTGCGGCGTTATTGAGGTTATGCAGAAGACTTTCTGCATCTGCATGATGTTGATATCGTCGGCGTACGCTACTAATTGAGTCAACTTGATGAGTAGCGTTCCGCTGCTGTCCATATTCATGGCTCGAATTACATACTCCAAAGCAAGGTTGAAGAGCGTCGGCGCCAGCCCGTCGTTTCAAGTAGGTCAGTGAGTCGGTTCTGCACTCTGACCTGGGAGACGGTATTAGTCATCGTCATCCTCGTCAGTCGCCGGTATACCAAAATTCAGCATAATGTTGTACAGTACACTTCGATCGATACTGTCGTATGCCTGCTTGAGGTCGACAAAGATTTGGGATACGTCGATGTTATATTCCCAGCACTTTTGGAGTAGTAGCTTCACTGTAAAAAGCTGACCGGTCGTTGAAAGACCAGGTCTGAAGCCGCCCTGATACTCGCCAATGATTCGTTCTGCGTACGGATTGATTCTCTTTTCAAGAATTTTCGATAAAATCTTATAGGCCGTTCAAACTAATGGTATGCCCCTGTAATTCTCACACTTCAGCTTGTCACTCTTTTTGTGGATTGGGCAGATTATGCTTTTGCGCCAACTTGGGGGATTACCTCGTCGTTCCATATTTTCAGCAGTAGCACGTGTATAGCGTTGGTCAGGCACGTTCCACCATGCTTCAGTAGTTCTGCTGGGATCTCGTCAACCCCGGGCGCTTTATTACGTTGGAGCGGTTGTATGGCGAGACTCACCTCCTCTACTGTTGGGGGTTGAACGGGAGGGCCTGGTTCGGCTAATTGCTCAAGAGCTGGCTCCGTGGGGGATGTTGATGGTACATTGAGGAGCTCTTCAAAATGTGAGCCCCATCGTTTGTTTACGCTTTCGATGTCGTTGATGATGTTACCATCCTTGTCCTTACATAGGCTTGTCCTGGGTTGATATATGTTCTTAACATTATTTATAAGTTGTGTCTAATGTTATTACTGGCTAATCTTTGGTTTATTTGCTGTAACTGCTCGTCAAAATGTTTGCGTTTCTTACGTCTAATTAACTTATTAGATACTCGCCGAAGAGTGTTGTATCTTTCTTTCTTGGCTCGGGATGCCTGTTGTGTGTATTGGCGATAGGCTTTATTTTTCGCCTCAATCGAGGCCCTGTATTCATCGTCTGTTCGTCTGCGCCGGCGTTTATAGCCCACGACCTCTTCTGCAACTCCTTTGATGCTGTCTTTGAGCTCCTCCCAGAACTCATAGTTTTTCCTCAAGCGCTGTAGTGTACGCAGCCGCCGGCCGTGGCATCATCAATCAAATTGTCAACCTTGAATATCTTGGCAGGGTTGATTCTTGTTAGGTGCACCGAAGAGATTCTGCACCTGTAGGTCGTCTTCACCAAATAGTGATCGGAGTCGCAGTTGGCTCCTCGATAGGAACGAACGTCTAAGACATTAAAAGCCTATCTCTTGCTGATCAGTACGTGGTCGATCTGGTTCTCGGTGTATTCATCTGAAGTCTTCCAGGTTTGCTTATGGATTCGTCGATGAGGGAAACATGTAGTGCTTATGACCAGGTTTCTGCCGCTCGCGAAGTCGATTAGTCGCTGGCCGTTGTTGTTGTTTTCGTCGTGAAGGCTGTGACCTCCAGTAGCTCCCCTATGTTACAACAGTTACTTAGATAGTTAATAAGGTTTAAGTGAAACCTTTTTTTAACTAGGACTTAAGAAATCAAGAAACAGATGCGCCTGCCGATAAACTAGTGAGTCCAAATAATATATCACTTTTTCCCCCTATACGTTAAGTATTTGTCTTCGTAGGATCTTTACTATGAATTTTATTTCGGTCGATTTAGTTTTCCTTGGACATGACTGTGATCCTAAAATCTAGGGTAATCAGTTGTAGTCTATAGGATCAACGACTTTTACTAGATAGGTATGTAAGGGCACTACTCAAGGTAGTCGTTTCGCAGCGTCTCTTGAATTTTGTGATAAATAGATGATCTTATACATACACTGAAAGAAAAAGGTGCCCTTAAACAATGAAATTGTTCATTAAAGTAATGAATATTTACACCGATTCATCATTCCAATGAATCTGATTTTATCAAAACAACGAACAAAAATTTCATTAAAATTATGAACAAATTCATAAAATTAACAACTTGTTCATAGATATAATTACTGAGTTCATCATTCATTTCCTAGTGAATATAATCGAACGTGAGTGGCCCCCATTTCGATTTCGAACACAAAAAAAAATGGAAAACGTTTCGCCACGGCCCAGAACTAATGGAAATTTTCAAAAGTTTGCCGCTATTGGCAGTTGCCTATGTTGAAAATGCGGCCCTGATGGTGGCCTCTGCCTTGGAAGTTCCAACACTCAAACAAAAATTAATTTTGAAGACATTTTTTTTTTAATACTTTTTTTCTCACTGGTGATGCACTTTCGTACACGCGACGAATTATGATTTTTCGAACATGCTTCGGTTAAATTATTTTTCAGAGGATGGAAAAATAAGCCGCTAATTCTATCTATTTTATGTCGTGCTTCTTCTTTTTTCAGTGTATTATAGAAAAACTTGCTCCATCACCCCAAATTCGAGGTATAAGTTGATATCGTATTACTCATTCATAGGCTCTACATCGATAACTTGCGATTTGAGCTGATTATTCTCGACGAATGCTACATACTTCAAGCTCCTTGTTTCCTGCCAGTTTGACTTGTAAAAAAGCATGTGACTTTCATTCTATGATCTTGATTTTAAGCCATTTTATTTGTCGGAAAGGAAAACGAACAATTATTTCAAAATAAAAAAAAAATCAATATTGAAAGCTGAAGGGATGGGAAGCTCAATTTCTTTGCAATTTAAATTATGAACGCATACATAAACAATTGAATGTTGATTTTTCCTATTTAATGAATGCTAACGTAAAGGTCACAACTTACGTACACAAACTCTCTAAATTTTAAAAATCATCTTTCACTTTAATCACTTATACGATACGCAAGGATACATACAAAATTACTTACAACACTAATCTAAATCATAACATTAACAAGCATGACGATCGCAACGGCTCCAACAAAACTCCTACTTATACCGCCTGCGGCTTCACTACTTGCCTCGTCCTCCCCATGGGGTATTTCATTCTCCTTCTCTTGCTCCTTAATACGATTCTTCTGTTCGATTTCATCCAATGCCAAAATGATGCCCTCGTTGATGGTCCGCAAAAGTGGATAATTGGCATTTGTACGTTTCGGAATACTCAATTGGACTCCGGCCGACTCCATAAAATCACTGAACGTATCCATTTCCAGTTCACATTTTCCCAAGAAATCATCCGTATCAATGGACCAAACCATCGCTCCCGCCAATCCTTGCTCCATGGCAAATTTCATTTTATTCGCAATCGACCGTGCCATATCATATGTGACTACTTTAGTTTCGCCGGTCTCTTCGTCATGTAATCGGGCGATACCCTGCGCCGTATGGCCATCCCAGCTATTTGTCCAGCCCGACGACTTATTACTGAGGAACATGCAAATTTCATTATATCCCAAGAAACCTTGTTCTCGGGTGAATGGTCCGGCAAAGCTAGTGTCCATCGAGGCATCGCCATAGTATCCGTCCAGATTTGTGATGAATGCCCGTCCGTAGAAGGGCAAACCCATGACTATTTTCGAGGGGGCTGCGCCTAATCGGATTAAATGTTGAATGGTGTATTCCTGAAAGTATAGGGAAGAAAACGACATCCGATTATTTTTAATCAAGTTCAGTCGCACAAATGCTGTGAGTTAGCATTTACATATTCATTTCCGGTTAATACCGAAGTCCTCATCAAACCAGGGAAACCAACGAAGCAGATGCTTTAATCGGTACTCGGCTTTATGCGTACGTAAAGCTGTTGGTCGGTATGTTACATAACTTTGTATGATATTAATAATAATTTACTTATGACATGCTACGCTAAAATGGAAAAGTACTTTGCATTACACTTACTATGCTCAAAACGCCATCATTCCGCAGTGGAGCATTGGGTGTAACTTTTTTATCCCACATGCCACCATAATCGTAACACATGATATGCATAAAATCGAGCAATTTCGATAGCGATTTCACGTCGTAGGCACTGTCGATGGTATCCTTTGCCGCACCAATGGCCGACGTCAATAAAAGTCGATGGTTATTGAATTCTTTGCGCAGCTCACGTACCAAACTGACGAAATTCTGTTTGTCGGCCGGCTCTCCACCACGCTGTGTTGGATATTCCCAATCCAAATCGAGACCATCAAACTTATATTTGCGTATAAATTCCGTTACTTGCTTCACAAAACGAGTACGCCTTTCCGGGCTTGCAGCCAAGATTGAATAGTTTTTGGAGCCTTCATTCCAACCACCAATGGCCAAAGATACCTGAAAATTTGGAATATGATTAGGTGATGGGCATGGGAAATGGCGGTAAGGAAAAGGATTCGTACCTTAAGATGCGGATGGATGGCCTTAAGTCCAGTAAGACGTTCATAGCCGCCTTTGCCATAGTCGTCTTTTAAATCTTGCCAAGGATCTGTGAATTGAGGGAGGATTGAGTGATATTAGATGATATTCGATGAGATGGAAGTTTTCAGTAGCGTATAAAAAGATATAATCCACATTATTTAGACAATGTACGAGTATGTAGGTATATTCAATCGTTGGATAGTGGAGTAATGAAGAATTTCCTGTTGGATTATTATGTGGGTATTAGAAAAAAAAATGATTTAAAAAAAATTATAATATGCAATTTTGTTTGTTTGTTTCCCACATTAGCCTATGTACCTAATCGGAAATAAGTACATTCCGTATATACATATCCTGGCCTTTCATTGTGTGAGGAAGTATCATATATCCGACTTCCAGCAATAAAACCACAGACTAAATATACTGAACCTTATGCATTATCCATTCACCAAAACACTCAAATGGAAACATTGTCATGAAACCTAATAAGTGTCTTATTGATAAAAAAGACGACAGTGGTTTCAATACCACAGAAGATACAAAGGCATACAGTAAGTTACACATAAGCACGCCCTTTAACCCTTAAATCTATGAAGAAACCTTACCAAGTGATTTAATGGCATCCTTTGTTATATCCAATCCGGCAAATGCATAAACAACGTGAGTGCACAAGTTGGGGTTGAAGTGGTCGATCGAATAGGAGCCATCGCCTGGCCGATATACGGCCCAAGATGATAAATAGCAGACGACAACTTTATTATGTGCGGGACCTGAAATGGATACAAGGAAAAACGGTAAGAATGAAGATATCAGGTGAATGGTAAATTGGGTTAGCCACTCTCTCTTGGACAATCGTATTGTTTGATTCAAGGTAAGTAACTTTATCGCACGGCTACGAATATAATGTATTCATCAGATTCGTTTAGGTTAGGGCCAGCTGGCAAGTTGCATATTCTCGTTTTATTCTTTTATGTTTAATGATAATAATAAAATAAGAGATTTACGAAATTATCCTAATTAACATTTTGTTCTCAATATGATATGATGACTTCACTAAGAGGGATTATGGGGATGTCTGCGACATTTCGAATTCAAAAGTATTATCCTTATCATCATCAATGTGGCACGATAGCCCGACGTCGGGCCTTGGCCGCCTGAATCGTTGACCTCCAATTGTCGCGGTTACGTGACCTTGTCCTCCAGTTTCGGAAGCCCAGCAGCTGGTGGGCGTCTTGGGCGTCTTCACCAACGGAGTTCTCCCAGCGAGCTCTCGGTCGTCCACGCAACCTCGCTCCGTCAATTCGTTGTGCGTTCATAACTTTCTTTGGCATGCGATTGTCGTCCATCCGTTGTACATGCCCCGCCCATTGCAGACGTTGAAGCTTCACGATTTTCGATACTTCCAGCTCATCGTACAATTGATACAACTCATGGTTGTATCGGATACGCCATTGCCACTCGTAAAAATAGTGTGCGAATTGAGGTCGTTAATCTCGCATTTGAGCCATTTAGTTTCCTGGATTGCAACTATGCTCAGCTTGTATTGTTCTACCTGATCCAGGAGGGCCCTTAAGGCCCCCGGTCTATTCAGGGAGCGTACATTCCAGGATCCGAAAGAGTAATCAGTTGTTCGTTTGCGAGGTCGGCGTTGTTTTGTATCCGTCCAATCCGAGGCTTTTGTTTCAGGTTTCTTGACTTGAAGTTTTTCTTAGGATGAGTTGTCGGCACATCGCTAAACCATGATAGGGTTTAATCGTTTAGTAAAGGCCATCATGGGCATGCCTCGAAGATGCTGCTTTAGTGGTTGAGTTAGACGTTTTCTGTCACCTATCACGTTAAGTAACCTGAGACGCTGCAGATGTAAATACAGCACTCAGGCGCAGCGGTGCTTATTATCCTTAACTAAAGGAAAATATCGCAAAATGATTTGTAAAAAATTTAAAGAGCAATATTCGATTTTTGTATCTTACCGGTTTTTGAAGAAACTAGCACAAAACTATAAAGTAGTGTTGCTGCAACTAGCGCCAGTCTTGTTATTTTCGTTAGATTCGGCATCGCACTAAAACGAAAAATAAATGAAAATTTTTATCACTGTGGAATGTTGTGATTCACGCGAGCAATTTATAAATATGTACATATTATGAAATAATCACATATTTGAAAGCAGGGCCGTCGCTAAGGGGGAGGGGGCGAATCGGGCGGTCACCCAGCCATGTGCTTGCAGATAACCCGAGCCAGTCAGCTAACAACTTCATAAATTGAACCATGATATTTTTGGCCCTGTAACGTGCAGAGTTAACTGAAGCATTTCACGTGTAATTTCAGGAGTTTTTAGCAATTTGCCATTCGCAAAAAATTGTAACCCTAGCTTTTATCAGGGGTAAGTCTGTTACGTACCTATAGGCTTGTGCACATACTCTCAACTGAACATTCATACTTCATATAATTGAAGTGAGCCTGAGGTAGATTTTGCAGCATGGCTTTTTTGGAAACCATGAATTTACTTTTGAAGTAGTTTCAATTTACTCTGAAAATCTAAGTATTCATCTAGCCCAGTGGTGGCAAAGTGCAGCAAGCGAGCCACATGCGGCTCTTTGGTTCCTCCCATTACTGAGTGAAAATTGATATTACTCGTATTACACTGTTCCCAAGGATCAGCAATTTTCCAAATCAAAACATTCTCTATTATCTGGTTAAACTGTAGTAAAGAACTTTGAACGAGACCGAGGCTAATTTCGGATGCGGCCGAAATTTGGATACCCTTCGCTCCCCTCGGGCCCCAATTGTCCGATTTTATCGGGGTATCTCCCATACAAAGTGACCCATCAGGAGTTTGTTCTACGTACTACTCATTTTATAAACTGTAGAACAAAGTTGTCATGGGTCACTTTGTATGGGAGGTACCCTTAGTTTTTATGAATGAGCTGATTTTTGGTGGGTGGGGTGACTATGACCTGCAATCGCTACAAACCAAAATTTAGCACTCTGCTCCAATTTTGGGGGGAGTTATGGACATGCCGTTTTGACAAATTTAAATTAGGGGATAATGGGGGTCCTTGACCGGAGCGACTCAGCCTTTAGGTTTAAATTATTTTAAACTTGTTGTTAATACTTGTACAGAAGTTTACGCCTTAACTAGCATTCTTTCAAAAGTTATGGAGCTTTTAAAAAAGGTCTAAAATGAAAATATTCTAATTTATGTTCTATTCTAACGCCGAAATATTCAATTGAACTCTAATGTGTTATATATCATTGCAAAGATAATTTTATGTAGTTTTTTTTCGTTCTCAGACCATTTTTCTGTATCTCTTACCGTTTTTGAAATAACCGCACAAAACCGAAAAAAAACCCCCTTTCCACCATTTTTTAAGGTTGCGGAACCCCGATCGGTTGGGACTTTCTATGCCATCATCTCGGGACCATCCCCAACCATAATCAAAAAAAATTTCCGATGTAGGATTTTTGCCGTTCGATGGCCATATTTTGGTCCAATTTTCTTAAGCCGGCCCCACACCGACCGGAGTGTGGCACACACCGCACACAAGACCGGTTCCAAGAATGATATCTAGGAGTCGCCCAACCACACTGCTGCACGATTTTTCGTATCAATCCTTTGTGCGGTGTTTGCCACACTCCGGTCGGTATGGGGCCAGCTTTAGACTAATATCGCACTGCAAACATTTAAAATGCTGCCCAGTCAAAAGTTAGACTTTTTGACTTATCCACTAATTCCCCGCGACCCTAGAATTAATGTTACATTTTAAAGAACGTCGAAATTTTTGTCTGCTAGCCGATTTTAAGCCATATTAATATTAGGCTCCAATTTTCTGCTCAAGTTAGAGTTATACGTATTTTATTTGGAAAAAAAGATGACTAAAAAACATTTTTCGCTTTTAAAGGTTATCGGAATCAACTCGCTAAGTTTAGGGGTACAGTAGACTTCTAGATTTGATTCGTTTGTAGTGATAATTTTAGGAGAAAAATTGAAAAAATACCGGCGTACAGAGGGCTGCGCCCGCAATACGAGGGTTTTTTAGAATTTTGATGCATAGTGAATATTTTTTGTACATATATTTTATAAGCAACTAGCTGAGAGAGTTCGCTTCGCTCGCTCTCTTATCTAGTGCTCGCTTCGCTCGCATTATTGGCTTCACTCACAACTTGACACTAATTTGAATGCCAATCAACCTGCTAACTATAATTTATTGGGATCGACCTCTCGATGATGAAACCAAAGTGTATAATGGAAACAACGCTATAGATTTCCGTCGGGGGGTTAAGCGGTCAAGGTAATACAACAACAACATATGTACTCAACCCCCTGACTGATTGATGAGACTGCACTTGCCCTTCAACTATATTAGCGAGTTATCTCGAAAATCATTAATTTAATAAATTTCTATTAAATATGTCAGCACACTCATTTACTCAGTTTTTCGTGCGCACGCCACCTACAATGCTCATACTATCCCAGAAACCATCATACATCCAGGTTGACGGTTGTTAATGTAACTTAATTGTAATTAATTGTAACCTTGCTATGCCAACATCCGGTCTGACGGTTATTAGAAAAAAAACCCCATGACCCTTTAGGCAATTTTGTTGCGAATCCGGCGGCATCTCAATCGTGTCGTTCCGTCAAAGGATTGCGGAGATATCGACGGATTCCCGAAGTAGTACGAAGTCTATTGTGAAATTGCAGTGACCAACATCAAGGATGTGTGTACGTAAAAACATAGTCACCTTGACTACAATTAACACTGTATTTGATCCAATGACAACTAAAATATTCCCATTAAATTTAAATGTTGTCGATGAAAACTTGATTGCAACAGGTGACTCTCATACAAAATGAAATTTCGATATTTACCACCACTTCCTTCGAGATTTAAAAAAAAATTTTGGTCCATAAACCTTCTCCAACGTAAGACGGATAAAACATAAAAAGAATCATCCAAATCGGTTCGTGCGTTCTGGAGTTATAGCGTCAGGGAGGAAAACCCGACTTATTTTTATATAGTAGATAGATAAGAATTGTGCACAACATTAATGAAATGCTTCCTGTAAATCTTCCTGTAAATAGATTTACTATTTACCCAGTCTGTATAAAAGTACTCCAAGGCAAATCTACAGGATTTTTTCGATTTCAGATTTCTGATGGCTTTTGAGCAAAAACTCAGGCAAACGTAAGGATGGCTTGGCATTATATATGAACTGAATTATTAGCTGTAAATCTATACTGTCACTGTTTTTTAAATCAAGAAAAACCAACTTATATCAAATGATTCCATTGTGTCCCCTGACATTAGAGGCCACGCAAGCTTTCCTATGAGTATTGAACAAGTATACTTTTGCAGCTTTTCCGGGACACCCTGTTAACTTGGTCCTACAAACTTCAAAAATATTTGTAGCAAACACTATTACCATTCTATGCATTTCCACCAAATTTCATGTACATTGTTTCATCAAGTTAAAAGATATGCATTAAAGAAATGCTGGAAAATTGTAACTGATATGAGATGTACTCGTCTAGATCTTTGATTTAAATACCCATACGTTAATCTCCGATAAAAACTAAAAAAAGTCGACTTTTTTCAAACGTTCGGGACACCCTGTTATCTTCTTCCTACCAACTTCTAAGGTATTTGTGCAAAAGACTGTAACCATTCTACACATTCATACCGAATTTCATGACAATCGGTTCAGCTGTTCGCGAGTTATTTAGTGAACAGACGGACGGACGGACGGACAGACGGACGGACAAAATCGATTTCATAAGGGTTTTTTGAAAAAATTCTAAAAAACCCTAAAAAGTGAAAAATTATTGAAAATTGACATGCGACATTAGTGTGAGATGTGAGTGGACAGCTGACATCGCCACCTCGCAACATACGAGATGCTTAGCATGCAGCCGTCCTGTTTTCCAATTTGCGGGGAATACGCTATAAAACCGTTTCAAAAAAGTACATGATGCATGTTTATCGTGCATGTTTAAGATATGGGAGATACCCTTAGTTTTTATCCGAATGAGCTGATTTTTGGTGGGTGGGGTGACTGTGACCTTCAATCGCAACAAACCAAAATTTAGCACTCTGCTCCAATTTCGGGGGGAGTTATGGATATGCCGTTTTGAAAAATTTAAATGGGGGGTTAATGGAGGTCCTTGACCGGAGCGACTCAATGTTTACGTTAAAATTATCTTAAACTTGTTGTGAATACTTATACAAAATTTTAAGGCTGAACTAGCGTTCTTTCAAAAGTTATGGAGCTTTTAAAAAAGGTCTAAAATGAAAATATTCTAATTTATGTTCTATTCTAACGCCGAAATATTCAATTAAACTCTAATGTGTTATATATATCATTGCAAAGATAATTTTATGTAGTTCTTTTCGTCCTCAGACCATTTTTCTGTATCTCTTACTGTTTTTGAATTAATCGCAAAAAACCGAAAAAATGCCCCCTTTCCCCCTTTTTTAAGGTTGCGGACCCCCAATCGGTTGGGACTTTTAATGCCATCATAATCTGGGGACCATTCCCAACCATAATCCAAAAAAAATTCCGATGTAGGATTTTTGCTGACCAAATATGCCATTTTTCTTAGACTATATTGGCTGAAAGCGTCAACGCAAATTTTTTCTTCTTATTGTCAGGATTTAATCTGCAGAATTTCATTTTAATGCCTTTTTCTAAACAGAAAGTATGGACATTTATCTCTTCAGTACTCGCTCGGTATCTGTAACAATGAAAGTCTTGCGAAGTACATTTTCATGAATTGGAGATTGTCATGAACTTTTTTAAAATTCTACAGGGTGCCCCATAGGTCAACGTCATGGCAAAGTCGGATGATAGATAGTGCCCGCTACGAAAAAAAAATCCAAAAAATTTAATGCGCCTGTTTCTACTTTCAAGCAAAACACAGATTTTTCCCCAAAATATTGAATATTTGCAAGACTCAGAAGGACTCTGGATATCTGTAAAGTTCCAGTTTTAATGGAAATGACGCTACTTAACCAAGTTAGGAGTAAATGGACCTCCAGATTTACATTTTGTGTGTTCCAATTACTAAGCTAGTCTTTGGAAAAATATTTTGAATAAAATTATGAACAATAGGCGTGTTTTTTTGCACTTAAATGTAGGTTAGTTAAGTGTAACTACATGAGGTTACAATAACAATATAACCTGTATAGGTCATGTTGTTGTAACCCCGGGCCTAAAACTTAGTAATGAGACTTTTTTTGGAATTTTGGGCATTTATTCATAGATTTATTCATATAACTAAATTATTTAAAATATTGGCCATCAGCAGCGATAACTTTCTACCATCTTTCGGGAAGTCTACGAATTCCGTCGCGGAAAAAATTTTGGGTTTTCGAGGCTATCCATGAATCGAGCCAGTTCTTAGTATCCTCATATGAAGTGAAGTGCTAATCAGCCAACGCATGAGTCATCGAAGCGAACAAATAGTAATCAGATGGAGCAATGTCGGGGCTATACGGCGGGTGGGGTAGCTCTTCCCATTTGGTTGTTTCCAGGTACGTTTTCACGACTCGCGCAACATGAGGGCGAGCATTGTCATGCTGAATAATTATTTTGTCGTGCCTTTCAGCATATTGTGGCTGTTTTTGACGCAATGCACGACTCAAACGCATCAATTGCAGTCGATAGCGCTACCCGTCAATGGTTTCATTTGGTTTTAGCAGCTCATAATACACAACACCGAGCTGGTCCCACCAAATGCAGAGCATAAGCTTGGAACCATGAATATTTGGCTTCGCGGTCGATGTTGATTGGTGCGCGGGCTGTCCCCATGATTTCTTTCGCTTTGGGTTATCATGATGTATCCACTTTTCATCGCCGGTCACAATACGATGCAAAAAAACCCTTCCGTCGTTGCCTTTGAAGCAGTTGTTTGCACATGCAAAAGCGCCTCTCAACATCTCTTGGCTTCAACTCGTACGGAACCCAGTGGCCTTGCTTTTGGATCATTCCCAGTGATTTTAACCGCTTCGATATGGCTTGCTGAGTCACTTCCAACGAAATTGCGAACTCTTTTTGCGTTTGGCACGAATCTTCTTCGAGTAATTATGTCAATTCTTCGTCTTCAAACTTTTTTGGCTGGCCAGGTCGCTCTTCGTCGGTAATGTCGAAATTATCATTTTTGAACCGATGAAACCACCGAAAACACTGTGCACGCGAAAAAGCATCGTCACCGTAAACTTCCACGAGCAATTGATGACTCTGAGCTGCAGTCTTCTTAGCAAAATAATGCCCGAATAAAACTTCCCGCAAATGTAGTTTTTTTCGTGAATTTTCGAAACTTTCCATGGTCCGGTAAATGCGTTGTTAACAATCAAAACGAAATGTTTATACTGACATTGCCAGCTTATGAATAGAAACTTCAAATGGTATGTATGTCAAAGATGGACTACCACTTCGAGCAGGTATTAATAGAAGGAGGGGCAACATCACTTAAAAAGTGTGCCGAAAGTGCAAATTCATGGGAGAGAAAAATACAATAACAACACTGTTGAAGCAAAGCGATTTGACACAAGTAAAGTAACAGTACATCTCGATTCAAACAAAGTTCCATGCTTTGACAACCCACTTTTAAAGATAAAGAGAATGAAGAAGAAGAAGAATTCACCCAAGCGCGAACGAATTTTTGACACAATTACTACTTTACTGTTAGATGCTTGCTCTCCCATGTATTAGATTCTCGGCACATTTTTGAGCTGTCACATTGTATGGAATTCGTAACTTTCGCCCTCTCCTTATATTAATAATACCTGCTCAAAGGACTACCATTAGTTTATCGGTGTTGCCATCTCTAAAAAAAGTCTCATTATTAAATTGTAGGTAGATGGTTAAAACGCACTAAACTAATCTACAACGAGGTGCTAAAAGCACTCTTATTGATACAAATGTGATACCGTTATGGAATCTAGATAGCAAGCACAGACTTTTTAAGTTACTCGCGGCCAAGCCCTGGTGCATTTTTTATAGTAGTTATTTGAACTTTGATGATCAATAATTTCGGCTTCACAGATGGTCCGATTTCTCTCAAACGCAGAACAGTTACTTTTCCGGCTAGGTTGTGGTTGATAGGGTATTTTGTTGCCGTGTTATAGTGCAAAAAGAAAATTTGAGAAAGTTACAGTATACAATTACAACAAGGCGTGCATTTTTTCGAATTTTTTTAAGCGTATAACTGTAAAAATAGGCGGATTACATTTTTTAAAATTTTTTTCTTCGTAGCGGTTACCATGTGCGCTTTCAGCCAATTTCGGCTTGACGTTGACTTATAGGACACCCTGTACATTAGGTGAAATTCTACAGGAGAGTAGTTTTAAAAGTATATGAATATAATAAGAAACAAAATATTTGCGTTACATGTTGATGACCCGATACCTGGGAAGCCATTACCAAAATTCTATTATTCAGTTTAAAAAGTAAGGTCAGTCATTGCGAAAATGCCGGGACTCACACATCAGGACGACTGATATGCAAAATTTGACTTATTCTATGAACATTTGCATTTCGAATTAGAAGAGAGAGTGAAGAAACTGAACCACCAATCCGGGGAAAGGCTTCAACGATCAACCCTTATTTCACTTTCTCCTTACATCACAATCTTTATGTACCTATCATCAGATTTATCTAATTAATTGTACACAAGCAAAAAACAATATACTTCATGAATGTGTGGATTTCCTTCGAAACTATCAATTCCCCGCAATGCATTTATTAACACGAGTCAGAAATATGTGCACGTGTAATCAGGGGCGGCGCATAAGGGCCCGCAGGGCCCGCGTGGCGGGGGGGCCCACGAGATTTAGGGGCCCAGAAGCCACATGAAAGATTCCTCAAAATACAAAAACAGGTTTGAAAAAGTTTCTTTAATATTTTTATAATCATTCAAAGTGCAGGAAAACGTTGGCCTCATTTTATAATTTACTTGAAAATAGCTCGAAATTAGTACATTTTCCATAAATAAATGTATACAATGAAAACATATCATTCTGTGTTGTTGTTTTTGTGAGAAGAGAGAAGTGAAACTTTTAAAATTTTCTGCTTAATTTACTCTAAATTTATCTAAAATAAAAAGTCCGGTTTCGGCTATATGAACACCTTATAAGCCATCACGGAATAAATTTGATCCTGGTATGGCTGTGGCATTTGCTGTAGCTGTAGCTGCGGTTTGTTATCCAACCCACCTTATTCCTTGCAAGTACCATATGGCAAATAGACTATCTTAGACTTTGAAGATAGTATCTTCTCTATAGGGTGTTTATACCGGACTAAATTCCAGTCCCGTCTGTCATGAACTGTCAAACGCGTTTGAACTTACTTGTAACTAATTAGTACGGCGTGTAGACTTAAAACATTTTATGTTGTCGTTGAAGAATAAAATATTTTATCTTGCTAGCGGTATATACACAGTCATTAGGACTGTAGGTCTGATGCAACATTTGGTTTGAATGGAGTCTTGCTAGGGATTCAGGCTGTGCTACGGCGTCCAACATCTGGAATGAGACCCACTACTATCGTACCACATCACGTTCATTCAAAAATTGTAGCATTATCAGCAATCTTATGTCAGTGAATAATAACAGACGCGTTTCTAAAATCACAGAAAAACTACGTCTTATACACTGAGACAAAATACACGTTCTGTAATCAAGAAAGTTTTTTCTTAATAGTAGAACGTTCACATTTAACACTGAACAATCTTAAAACAATTCTGTTTCGTCTTAATTTGAGTACAAAAAGTGCTATATTCTTATTTAAAGATAAAAAATAAATCAGAATAGTTTGCTGTACTGAAGTCAATAATAAGGAACAAACTTTTTTAAATTTGAAGGATTTTGTCTTCAAATCATAGTGCTGCCGGATCAAATGCCACTGTACGCAGGTGATTTATTATGCTTTCCGGAGCGTCATGGGGTAAATTAAATGTCGCTAACACCTATAGAGGTCAATGCTGGGCTGTATTTTTGTTTTTAATTTAAAATTAAAAAAAATTCGATTGACGAAATCAATAATTTAATAAACGTTACAACAAGAAAGCAATTCTCAATACAAGAATGCAAACAGTCCAAATAACTCTTAGCAAAGTCATTTCAAGTACGACGTTTTTAATTTTAAATCATAGGTCAAACATGTTTAACAAGTGTTGATTTAACCGTGTTTCCAATTGATTGCACTCTGCTTTTCTCTCAGTGTAGGGGGGCCCACGTAAGAAATTGGCGGGAGGGCCCCGAGTGAAGTTGTTCCGCCACTGCGTGTAATGCTACAATGTGTTATGTGGCATGGCTGAGGGTGATTTCCTACGTTGAGGCAACTCGAATACTATTTAGTTTGAAATTTATTTAACCTTCCGTTAGTCTCAATAAAAAAAGTAACACGACGCAATGCATCTATTAGATGCCAGCTTTGTCATCCTGTTGTAAGGTAATGAATATCTTCATAAGGTTTTTTTCTTCATTATCTGAATATTTGAAGCCTCGTCATACCAATAGTCAATATCAAAAGAAAAAAATTTGGTCTGTTAATAATATTTCTTTGATTGCAAAAGAAGTCTTAAAAAATGAGATTTTTTAAATTGTCTTACATAATGGCAGTTTTACAGCTTTCTTAGCATAATTAAATTTTAAAATGGACTTCAATGTTAAAACAAAGGTGTAATAGTGTAACACTAAAAGTATTCCACTTGTAGTAAATATTTTTTTATATCATACTGCTGCGCCTATATAAATACCCGTTCAAATAATTTACACGAGTGCAACGCAATGCATCTATTAGATGCTCGAGCCTGCTACGTAAAGCCAAAGGACCTCACAATTATCACTTTCAAAATGAAATGCTTCCGTACTCGGTATACGAAGCTACTATCCCAACTAACAAACTCTTGAGAGCTTGGCTCTTGGGAAGTGGAATAAGCTCTCATAAGACTCTAGTAAGGCTCTTACAACTCTTATAATGTAGATCTAGTAGCAAGTTTCAAATAAACTCTT
The DNA here is from genome assembly GCA_949715475.1 of Microchrysa polita. NCBI lineage: Eukaryota > Metazoa > Arthropoda > Insecta > Diptera > Stratiomyidae > Microchrysa > Microchrysa polita. The sequence continues at coordinate 28,997,395 of OX454416.1, forward strand.
TAAGTACATTTATTATAAGATTATTACTCTTGGAGAGTCGTATTCTTGTTACAAGTTCATATTTTGTTGCCTTGGACTCTCATAGAGTCTTTGTAGTGAGAGTTTAACTCTTCAGGACTTAAACTCTTATAAAAATGTTCTTACAAGAGGTTTATTCTTATGAGTCTTATAATGAGAGCTTTATAAATGCTTTAGTCTTTAACATCTTATTACAATACTTTTGTAAGAACACCTATAAGAAGAGTGTTGTGAGTGCACGATTGATTTCATAGAAGCTAAGCAATCTGTCACTATAATCACACAAGAAATTTAACGCAGCATAACCGACCCGGATTATATATAGCAACTTTTTTTCGACGAAGAAAATGGACGGAATAATATAGTCGACTCAATGAGCGTAACAAAATTCACTGGAAAAACCATGGAAAAACACTAAAAATGCTATAAGAATTACCTGCCACCGAATCCTTCTCCGCTGGATATAGTAATTACCACTTTCTGTTAGTTTTGTTAAATATGGAACACGCACTTATGCGACGCACAGAAATAATAAATAAACGTCAAATTTACGCTCATACTGAAACTTATGCTCTCTTATGGAGAATAGAATCCTTATTGTGAGACTTTAAGTTTCATAAGGAGAGTTTAATTTTATTGAATAGAGCTTAATTCTCATAGTGAGACTTTAGTTATTATAAAAAGAGCCATCCTCTTGAAATAAGAGATTTAGACTAATATGAAGAATTTAGTTATAGTAAAAAGAGCCGCCCTCCTGTTATCAGAGTTCTGGCTTTGTATGAAGATTTAATGGATAGATGCCATCTTTTTTTCAGACAAAATTGCATTAGGGGAAAATTAAATTTGAATTTATGAGTGATTATGTGTTATTGCATATACCAAATTGAAAGGATTGTGATTTTTTAAACTGACGAATGTTATTCAATTAAGTTTTATACAAGATATCATCGTTAGATAATAATTATATTTCCAGAAAAACTTATAAAAAAATTAAAAATAGATTATTTTCAGAGGGCTTTGTCATTTTTCGAAGCAAAATAGTTATATTCAACAATAAAATTTTGATCGCATTAAAATGTTCACTCATATTTGTGGGAAAATCATCGTTTGATAAGTTAATATATCCCTTATTCAAAAATGTTGTCTAAGTTGTTGTCGAAATAATAACACACGAAAACAGAAGTTCTCGTAAGGTGGTATATTTACATTTGACAAACAAAGACAGCGTATGTTTCAATATCACATTCACTCTTTCTAGCTTCACTTATAATGAGAGCTTGTAACCCTTTATGAGACTCTTACAAGAGTAGACTCTTACTCTGATAAGAAGCCTTAAAATCTTCTTATAAGACATGTGTAATTCTTATAAACAGAGTTGAAGTTTAGCTATAAGATCAATTTAACTCTTGTAAAGTGGTTCATTTAATACTTATAAGAATCTTATAAGATTCTTATAGTACTCTTCAAGAGTTAAATTTCAAGAGTTGATGTCTTGATGTTGGCTCTTATAAGAGTCTTGTAGACTGTTATAAGAGCAAAATTGTTAGTTGGATGAGTTAGCAAGTTGAATTCGCAATAGAAAAGAAGTTATGGTAAAAACTAGGGGGCTTCGCCCCCTGCTAGCTTCGTTCGCCAACCTCTGGGGGCCGAGGCGAATTTCGGGCCTGGCCGAAATTTGGATACCCTTCGCTCTCTCCGGAAAATTTTATTGCGGTTGCGGGAGCATGACCCCACAGTACGATTCCATTCGTTTTTAATTTTTTTGTTGCTTTGGTAAAGTCACATTATTTCAAGGTTTTGTGAAATTCGTGCAAAAAATGTTTCTTAGAAGAACCAAAATGGGGGTTTGGTTTGTATGGCCACCCCATGATCCCATGGCCACATTTGATCAATTCATTAGATATGTATTGTGTCATCAAGAGAAACACGTTTGTGTGTAATTTGGTTGAAATTGGTGGACAAATAAAAAAGTTTTTCTTAGAAGAACCTAATTTGGGGGGTTAGGTTTGTATGGCAGCCGCATGACCCCATGGTCCGATTTGATCCATTCTTACATATGTTTTGTGTTATCTATAGAAACATATTTGTGTGAAATTTTGTTGAAATTGGTACACAAATAAAAAAGTTTTTCTTAGAAGAACCTATTTTCAGTAGTTGGGTTTGTATGGCAGCCCCATGACCCCATTGTCCGATTTTACCGATTCAAACATACAAACTGCCTGCAGCAAAAAGAAGCACTTGTGCAAAATTTCAGTTTCATAGCTTTTAAATTGGCTGAGTAAAACGCGTCGCAACAGACAGACAGACGGACAGACGGACATCGCCCAATCGACTCTCCAAGTCATGCTGATCATATATGTATACTTTTTATATGGTCGGAGATGCTTCCTTCAATGCGTTACAAACTTCATGACAAAGTTAATATACCCTTTCACTCTATGAGCGAAGGGTATAAAAACAATGCGAGGTGTCTGTCAGATGCATTGCGTCTAACGGAAGGTTTAAAACGAGTTGACTTACCTAATTATTCCCAATTAATATTTTCCCTACAAAATTGAACAAGTCGACTTAACCAGGTAACCACATCAATAACTAAGTTGTCGGAAAATGCACATTCCTTTAAGTAAGAAACCGTTGGGTTTTAAGCTTAAATACCACTCCACATTACGCAAAACTTTTGTAAGAGTGGGTTAGTGCACTTAACTCATTTTCAATATAATTCGACTTATCCACTCATTCGCCGTGGCCCTACAATTATTGCATTTACCGGAATCCAATTGGCTCTTTGATTAAATAATAATAATCGGTAAATTCCAAATTTGGCTCTTCTGGCAAAACCACACCACAGTAGAAAGTATTAATTTTCGTGGGTTGATAGTCTAATTTATGTAAACATTTAAAGCAAATGCTACAGTGGCCTCTCGTGGTTCGGGAAAATTGTTTGGAGATTCACTTATCCTATAATTTCAATAGTTCACAATGTTTTATTACATCAAATCAAACTTAATTTTCTGACATATTTTTCACTATCCCCTTCTCACTCACATAATTTTGCTATGCTTAGTACTTGGCTAAAAAACGGGTCAACTTTTCCTAACCATATTGAGAAAAGCAATAGCCTTCCGGCAAAAGGTTGTAGAATGAAAAATCACCTCAAAGATTTTGGAAATAGTTCGACGGTTGCCACGACTTAATATCAAATATAACAGTTTTAAAATTTTACAAGGAAAATGCTAATAATATTTTGGAATTAACCTTGAGTCAAATTTAAAATTTGTATAGGTTATACCTACTCTTACTCGAGTGTCTCGCGTGTCATTTTACAATTGATAATAAATTTAAAACGTAATGATTCTGATTAGGTAGTTAGCAGAAGCCCAACGAAAAAAATCATGAGAATTCTCTACATTTTCCGCTATTAGCACAATTCTAGCTAAAAGACTGAAGAAATCATTCCAAGATCAATTACTAAACTACATTCTTGATTCTTCTATCAAAATGACTACCAAACCAATAATTTCCGGATCACATTTTATCATATCAAGCATTTTAATTTAAAATTCCAGAACAAGTTTTCGTTAATTCTTCGTCCAACGGCCGGCCGACCAAGCCTTCGTCAAGGCCAAGTGACGTCATTTAAAAACATGTTTACCGCACGATACAATTATCCAAATCAATGATTTTCGCTTCAACTGATCGTACAGTCATAGTTATTGTTTTGAAGACAAAGTAAATAAATTCTATATGCATTTCGGTCAAACTAGAGAGTGTAACAGATTTCATTCTGAATACAATATCTCTGCATTTTAACCCCACCGACACCCACGATATGATTCATTTATGACTGAAAAGAGACAATGCAAACCGCAACTCATAACCATATTCCTCTGCAAAATACTGGTTGACCACACGTCAGCAGTATGTGTGCGTTGGGTATCCAACTGAACTCCCAAGCGAAAGGTATCCGGCACACTTAGAGTACCAGGTACCAGTTCGTTTAGCAGCCATGACATTATCCACTAATTTGCATATTTATCGCGCTCCACTATCGTACAAAACGTTGATAAGTCGCCTATGGTCCGCGACAAGCTGGCACATTATCCGATTGCCACTTCAACATTTCATTTTATTCGTATTTTCTTTCATTTTTAATTGTTTCACTAGCACAGATTTCTCTTAAACGCTGAAAAATAAACATCAGACAAGACACTCAAACACACCTTTGTTTTGCAACTACGAAAATTCACTGCACGATGGGAATTTCGGTAAGTTGAAGATTTCTTATGGGTTACACATCTATCCTTGAAGGAATATCACAATTTTGCGGAATTAATAAGACATTAAAAACACTCGAAGATTACAAAACGAAAGACTGCGGCGAGTAACTCGACTTTCGCTTCCGTAACACACTCCACGAATGCAAAACCGACTGAACGAATTCCCGCAACTATGTATCTTCGGTGGCTTCTTGACCATAAATGCAGTGCTCGAGCGTGGTATCTTGCTCAAAACTCTCAGCTGGTTAGTGTTGCTTTGCTAGTTCTTCGTTGCCATTTACCATACACCGAAAACGAAGTTACTTGTACGTTGTACATGTTTAGTTGATGTTCGTACCAGTTTATACAGTCCAAGATGTGCGAACACATACGTACACTAAACAGTTACTTGTGGTTAGTTTAGACTATATATTTGGAATGCTAGTCTTGTAAAATATTCTCCCATGGATCTGTACAATGTTGATTGTAAAAGAAGGAGTGGTATTTCCTAAGACGGGATTAGTACTACTAATCCCGTCTTAGGAAATACCACTCCTTCTTTTTCAATATATATTACAGGCGAGGAAAACATCGACACAGCTGGAAGTTTTTGTACAATGTTATTATATAAGTTATTTGTGTACTGCCGCGGGGGGCATTTTTCACTAAAAAAATCTACTAAACTCTTCCTCCTAGTCTAACAGATTTTTTTAGCGAAAGCGTTGCGTAACGTAAGGAAAAGGCGTAACGAGCCTTTAAATCAGTTACATAGCATAAAGATAATTGAGTGGCATTGTATTAACATAGCTTCAATATAATATTAGCATAACAATAACATAACTTTAAGATTATCACAGGAAGCATGAGTAATATTACTTCCGTAACATAATGTTTACATAACATAAAGTTAACATAACGTTAACACAACGTTAACATAACATTAAAACAATATTAACTAGGCTTGGATATTCTTCTCCTGGGAGAAAAGTTTTTTTTTGCAAATGACGCTCTAATGAAAATGAAAAATAGTGCTTGAAATAGAATGGATGCAGTAACAGCAGCAGCGACCAACACGACATCACCCATTTAAATTGCATTGGATTGCATTATCGTTGCTGCTGCTGGTTCCGCATCCATTCTATTTCCAGTATAATACATATATTATGCAAAAATTTAGCAAAAAAAGCTTTTCTCCGATAAGTTCCAAGAATATCCAAGCATTTCCACTGATGAACTATAAATAGCTTTTGCTGCCACCCATTTAAATTGAATTGGGCCGCTTCTGCTTTTGCTGCATCCATTCTATTTCCAGCATAACTCACCATTTACTAGTCACATTTACAATTTTCCATACAAATTGTATAACTGTGTGATCGACAATCAGTCGATTTGTATGAAAAATCCCTCCGAATGGCTGTAATGGCTGAGTTTACCATAATCCATCGTCATTATGGGATACTCTATTATTTGTTATACGGGTACAGTGATGGTTGAATTAGATATCCCGCGTCAGCATCAGCATCGGCAGAGGCATCGGCATCAGCAGAAAAATTTAAATTTAGAACACACACATTTGCCTTTGATGACCCACATTGACATTGTGACATTAGAACACACGCATTTGCCTTTGATGACCCACAATGTCAATGTGGGTCAACAAAGGCAAATGTGTGTGTTCTAAATTTAAATTTTTCTGCTGATGCCGATGCCTCTGCCGATGCCTCTGCCGATGCTGATGCTGACGCGGGATATCTAATTCAACCACAAGGCAGTTTAATTTGACTTTGGAAACTAATTTCCCACCCATTGGGTGAGATTACGAAACAAAATAGTTGCATATGTTCCCCAAACATGTTTGCCGTTCTGATTCCCTAACTGCCATTTTGCAACTGAGCGGACCCCAATTTCGCAGCGAATTCTAAATATATTATATGTTTTTCTCCACGAGAAGGCACACCCCGTCCATGGTCCTCCCTGCAGGCGCCCCTGGAAACTGTAGTGGGTAACACCGCTATCGGCTGAGTCATTTCATTTCTGATATGACATTTAGAAGCACCCCTGCTCCTGAATGCTGTATTAACCACTTCAGTGTCTCAGGCTACTAAATGTAATAGTGTCAAAATTCGAATAGTCAACCAAAGAAGCAGCATCTCTGATGCCCCTGCATGATGGACCTCCTTTCTTTCACGAATACTATCATGGTTTAGCGATGAGCCGACAACTCTTCAAGAAACCTGGACTAAAAGCCTCGGATTAGACGGATACAACCCAACGATGACTTCGCAAACGAACAACGAATTACTCTTTCGGAACCTGGAACTGGAATGCTCCCTGGCCGCAAGCCTTAAGGGCCCTCTTGGATCAGGTCGAAAATTACAACCTGAGCACTCCAGGAAAACCTTCGGGCCACAGGGAGTTTAGAGAGACGTTTATTGAGAACAATCAAAAATCAAATTGGAGTGACGTTTATTGTGAACTGCGATTCTCTTCAATCTCCGGCTCATAAATGCCCCCACTGAGGTCAAAGAATACGCGGTTAAGAATGAGTTCTACACTGAAAGAAAAAGGTGCCCGGAAACAATGAAATTGTTCATTAAAGTAATGAATATTTACACCGATATCCCACCGAAGACGGATTTCATCATTCCAATGAATCTGATTTTATCAAAACAACAAACAAAAATTTCATTAAAATTATGAACAAATTCATAAAATTATCAACTTGTTCATTGATATAATTACTGAGTTCATCAATAAAAAAAAACTGGCACAGGCCGGCATCCAGCTTCATAAGTGTTGACACCTTTGTACTAAGAATTCATGCGACAAATTGGTGCTCTTTTCATTGTTTGTACGTGAACTTGTACGAACCTCCCTGTTGAAACCACGTTGCTCTAATTCAGTATGGTGTTACGCGAAGGAAGAAATGCATTCCATAGAATATTGAAAGGACGTTGTTGTTGTTGTTGTAGCGATTCAAGAGATTTTTTTTCCTCTTGAATCGAAGGGGGTCTTGGCAGCTCTTGGCCGTTTTTAGCAACGGGTAGCCCCGGGACGATTTACATCGAAGAACCGGCTGCCGTAGGAGCATTTTATGGACAACACAAACATCCATGGGTCACAGTGGGATTCGAACCCACGCACCGGCAACTCAGAGAGAGATAGACATCTCTGCCACTGAGCTACCGAATGCCCCATTGAAAGGACGTCGAAGCTTTCACTATACGTATACAATTGCTATACATTTCATTTCATTTCATTTTATTTCGCCAAAATTATCTTAAGTTTATACACAATAACAAAATTTATATTAACAGTAAGTGATTGAGTTCAAACTCTTACAACTTTCAAAATAGTTAGGGCAGTTACAAACAGTAATAGTTATGATAGATATCTAAAGGAGGGTTAAGTAAGAGGGAAACGGCGTGAAAAACCTCTCATTCTAGTAGTGAATTAAAACCTAAACTATAACTTAAATTTAACTTAAACATCTATAAAGTGTCTTAAAATCTATAATGTTCAATTACTTACCAATTAAAATGCATTCAAAAAGACAACTGTCGCTACAAGAATCCATAGAGCTTACTATGGCTATGATTTGAATCACTTTTTCTACCCATCGATTACTACGAGGTTGTATTTTACTTTTCCGTATCTCCTTTGATTTTAACTGAACGTTTGTTCTAAACTTCAGCAAAAGAGTTCAGTCGTCAATTTGGAATCAACCTTTATTCTCCGCCATTCGGTGGAATTGATAAGGGAATGTATGCTTCCAAAAATTATGTTTACCAGTTGGGCCTAATCCCTCACAGGAGCGTGAATTTTTACCTTGAGTAGAGATTCGAACTGAATTGCTCAATTGTGTCCTTGTTCCAATCCACTGATGAGAATTTCTTTTTGAAATATAAAACGATCAGCTTAACAAATAATATGCAGATAAGTTTCCATCACCAGTGCTTAAATATGTTTAAGAATAAAAAGAGAATAGGCCCGAGCTGTTCCCCAGTTCAGAATAAGAGATCTCCAAAGAAATTTTTGAAGAATATTCAGCAAATTTGTTGCTATTGAGGTGAACATAATTTATACTTTAAATACCTCTTGTCCTTATAAAAGTGTATCATTAACCCGGGAACACTAATGTGAGTCATTTTGACGCATATTCCACATATTTCAATTTTTCGTAGAAAGGGCGGTTGGCCCATTGGGTTCCGCTACCCATGTATTCTTTAACAAATATGTTTTCTAATGATTGTCCGAGTAAGCAAACGTTTCCGATTTTATGGTAAGCAGCTATTTGTGTTTTTCTGTGACGGGGTTAGTACTAAACGAACGTTTCTTGTGAGTCAAAATGACTCACGTTAGTAACAACCGTCTACAGTCTTTGGTTTCTTTGTTGTTTCTACAGTTTAATCGGATATAATGCACAAACTCTTAATACAGCTTGTATAAAATAAGTATTCCGAAGAATTCTGGCACAAGTTTTCATACTCTTCCACTTTAAATACAGCAATTTCCGTAGTGAGTCAAAATGACTCATGGTTAGTAACAAGCGCCTGGAATTAAGGTTAGTGTTCCCGGGTTCACTAAAAAGTGACGAACTTGGAGTGTGGCCGTCTTCTGGCCTACGTGCGATATGGTCATTCGAGTTTTTGACAATACAGTGAAGCTTACTTTAACGGACACTTCCCTATAACGGACAAATTTTGATTCCCCGGCAACGTTCCTTGTGTTTCTTGACATTGAATACTTCTATAAAGCGGACACTCTCAATAACGGACGCGGACAACCTTTTCGTTGATTTTCCCTAGCTGCATGTTCTCTCTATAGCGGACATTACATACTAAAAAAAAAATTTTTCAACAAAAAAAAACTTTTGCTTGTATGCTTTCCCCTTTTTAATAACTGTTTTTTCCGTCTTTTTAGTAATTGTCTATTTTACTTCAGTCGTTTGTGCGATTCTTTTGGCTTTCTTTTTTTTTGCTATTTCGCCCTTCTCGCTTTGCTTAGAATAGTCCTGCTGCACATGCTGAATGTTTACCTTACTCGTACTCATATCTTTTTTTGGCTTCGTGTCTATTGTTAGCAGCAGAAGCAGAAAAAATGCTTCTGCCGCTGCTGCCAATGTGGGTAATCAAAGGCAAATGCGTGTGTTCTAAATTGAAATTTTTCCGCTGATGCCGATGCCTCTGCCGATGCTGATGCTGACGCATCCAATCTATTTCAACTATGAGAGAGAAGGCACATTCTAAATAAACGTTTGATAATTTGAAATTTCCTTTGTTGTTTTTTTCTTCATCTTGGTACCATTCTCTCTTAATAGCTGACACTTCTCTATAACGGACAAAATTTTATTCCCCGTAAGTGTCCGTTATAGGGAAGTTTTACTGTATAATGGAAAAGCTTTCTGAAAATTGTGTGTGTCTTCTCTATGCGATAAGACTAACCATTCGATAAGAGTTTTGAGAGAATGGCACTAAGCTTGGGAATTTTTAACTTACAAACATTTTTTCGTATGGATTGTTTGCTTTTTGTTATCAAAAGCTCTTTCTACATTTTTCCTATTTTTTGAAATCTTCGCAATACGCCTGAGAGATCTTCATGAACGCTAGGGTACCGCGGAACTGCGTTTGTTTGTTTGTTAATTAGTTTTCGAATTACTGCATGACTATTTTTCAATTTTTTTATAGAAGATTTTGTTAAAAATGGTTATAGCTTTGATAGTTCGTGTTAAATTGAAAAAAATTTCGAATAACTAGAGAAAGACAAGACTTGCTTTGCCCTGCTATATACGATAAAACCTTTCGTCAAATTTTAACTTAAAAGAAAAAATAATGTTGATAAACTCAATCAATAAAGGATACTGAAAAATTGGAAGCAGTTTTGGAGCGTTTCTTCATTTCTCTTCATTGCATTAGCTTTCCACTCTTTATAGGTATAATCTTATGCATTGTATATTTCCCCATTGAAAATTCTGTGGAAGAGCATTCCGTGTTCCATATTATTTTTAAATTTTTGACCGAACATTTAGATTTTCCGGCAACAAATTTTCAATCAGTGCTTACATATAATTTTTCTAGCAGCACTTCTAGATCACTTCAGTAGCGTTTGCCTGTGCGAAATGCTATCCAATGTCACTTTTGCTTTGTTTTACATATATTTAAAGTAATAATAAAAAATGTGTGACCGAAGGGGGGAGGGTTCATCCCCTTGATCCCCCATTATCTACGCCACTGCAGGGGAGGTTCTGCGTTATAAAGCCCAGCGAGCACGAAACGATTAGTTTGACGAAGAATGCCAAATGCGATAGATGCAAAAAATGAAGCATATTAGCAATGGACCCAGCGTGCTATCCCAGTCAAAAAGCAAAATATTTACGAGCTTCGCGAACTACGAATAGGTTAATTATACGTAAGAAATGCTAACATATCTTGACGAGAAGTTGATGCAAATTAACCAAAGACTAACTATTAGGAGCAGTCGACAAACATGCAAGCTTATGAATTCAATTATAAGTGGATACCAACCCAGGACAAGCCTCTAAGGATAGGGATTGCAATATCATCAGGCAGGCATACGACAGTATTGAAAAATCGATGGACTGGCATCAAATGCTCTTCAACCTTCCTCCATGAGTTGTATCAACTGTACGATGAGCTACTTGTGTCGAAAATCGTGAAATTGAAGCGACTGCAATATGGGCGGGACATGTACAAAGGATGAACGACGTTCGCATGACGAAGAAGATGAACGCGCAACGAGTAAGCAGAGCCAGATTGCGTCGTGGACGACCTAGAGTTATATGGGAGAAATCAGTATATCTGAGGACGCCCACTGGATGCTGGGCTTCCGGAACTGGAGGACAAGGTCTCGTGACCAGGGCCTATCTTGCCATTAACCCTTCGTTAGGCGCGCACCCAATTGTCACGTGGTTAGGCGCGCGGGCTACAATTGTAGCCCAAATTTAAAATTATATAAAAAATATTGTTCAATTTTAATTTTTTTTTCTTGCTCGGTTTGTGGTCTCTTGATTACTGTACAGATTAAAAAATATAAAATCCTTAATTTTTTATTAAAATATATATAATAAAAGAGGGCAAAATGCAGATTAGTCCTATTTTTAGTCTTTTTTCACATTAACTTACTTAGGTGAACAAAATAGTTACTTTTCAAAATGAAAACCCCAATAAAGTTTTTATTCTCAGAAATCAACAAGAAATCTTCGAAATGGAACACTGAGCGAGAGAATGCGGTTAAAAATGCCCAGTTTGTGGAATTCCAAACTTAGCCCATTTTTGGGTACCCCAATATTCACAAATTTTTAAACTGGGAGTACAGTTTCTTGCTAGAAATCTAAATATATAGTAAGTCAAACTGATTGAATTTTTACTCAAAATATTCATATTAATTGTTCTCGCAATAGTTACGCTAGAATTGATAAAAATTCCATCCAGAAACTAAGTAATGTTAGCAACAGGTAACATATCCACGCTGTAAGAAATGACTTTGACTTCAACTCCAGGTTTTTCGTTAAAATAGTAACCTAATTTTTCTACATTTATCTTGAAACCCTTTTTCTTTGCAAACACTTTTCTGTTGCTATTTTCTACAATGTTTTATAATAATATTTTTATTTTTATGGATATCTATGAGTACCAAAAAAGTAACATGATTGGGCGCACGGGCTACACTTGTAGCCCAGTGAACTTTGATCGCAAAAAAATATTAGTTTTTAGGCTCAATAAATATCAACAATATTCTTATTCGATTAAGAAGCAACATTTTAACAGCTACTGAGCAGTTCGAATGAATTCGGTTTATATCCTGAAAATGATCGCCATTTAAAAAAGTGTGGGCTACAATCGTAGCCCGCGCGCCCACTGAAGGGTTAAGAAAAAGATTTGAGCGCTATATGATTATTGAATAACATTTTCGGATCATCGCTTTAACGAATATTAAACTATGTCACACGTTAAACTGAATTTAGTGTTTCTTTAGGATTGCTACAGGGTGAAGTGCCTCTTTAGCATAAACTAGTGGGGATCGGAAGGAAGGATATTGGAAGGCAAATTGCGAGTCCGCTATTGGGAACTGCGCAATAACAATTTGCCTTCCAATATGTATTGCGATCCCCACTGACTCAACTGATTTTATTTTTTATCCAGTCATTGTTGACGAAAATTTTGTCTTCTATTCTAAAAATTAAAACAAAATTTGACTAATTCGAATTTTGCTCCTGGCAAAATAACGTCCGAACTGCATTGTCGACCACACCAAACTTCCACAAGTTATTGAACGTATTCATTCACATCAGCTGACAAAACCGATTGGCACGGCAACTGATAACTGTCAATTTGTTGTAAGTTGTTTTCCAACTAGAATTTCAATCTGCGATTATCTTTAGTGTACTTTGCTACGAATTTAAAAAACTACGAACAATTAAGACTTGTCCCTGCGCAGGACATTCTGATATATAATAGTGTTCTATCAAATCTAAAATTTATCACTAACTAGGCAATTTCTCTATGCGGCATTTTTTGACGTCGTCAATTTTACAGTGAAGTGACACCAGAAAGCAAAAAGACGAAAAATATGTCTACATAAAATCTGCCAACTATAAGTGGTAAAAAGAGTTTAAAACAATATCCAATTAGGTAAATTACTCGAAACAAACACCATTAGGGAATAGCTGATGTGCTCAATTTGTTTTAGTTCCATTTGCAGTCCAATGGAATGAATTTTTGTTCATTTTCTAAAATAGATTTTCTCCATATTTGTAGTGTCTGTGACACCGACCGAGGCGATAGCGAAGGCACAAGAGCAATGGATGATGACAAGGGCGATGCAATTGGCGACTTAGCCTGCAATGATGGGTCGAAAGATGCAAGCAAAGCAGAAAATGCAATGGAAATTAAGGAGCCCAGCAAGTAAGTTGTGGCCAATGTTGTCCACTAAATTGTGACCACAGTAAGTATGTAATTTGGTTAATTATTTGCGACGTAAATATGAACATTGTTCTGTTTACATGAAATGTCTATCGTAAATACATTCACTACGTTTATTTGTATTTAAATTGCTAAATGTAAGTTTGTACGTAAATTGGCGGCTCATCGATATTATCGATAAACCATCCATGTCACAACATGCATATTGGAAAGGGAGGTCGGTTGACACAGCTTTACACTCGCTGGTCAGTTATATTGAAGAAACTCTTCATCATAAAGAGTACACGATGGTGGTGTTCTTGGATATTGAGGGTGCTTTTAACAATATTAAATCGAGAGCAATTACGGATGCTCTTCTTAATCCACAGGTTGAAGGTCCAATATGCACCCTCGTGGATATGCAATTCGGGTAGTTCCTCTGTTTGCACACATGTTTCTAGAGGTACCCACAAGGAGGGGTTCTATCCCCTCTACACTGGAATATAGCGATAAATAAATTTGCGTTGTACTTGGGAGGAATAGGATGCAAAGTCACTGCTTTGGTCTTATCTTTGATAAGGAACTAAAATGGAAGCCCAAAATCGAAGAAAGGGTGAATTAAGGTACGTTGTCCTCGACACGACTGCATCGGCGACAGCGACTCGCTCATTTCATATAAAAACTCATTTCTCTCTCATTCTAAAAACGAGTTTTTATATGAAATGAGCGAGTCGCTGTCGCTAGAGCCGATGCAGACGTGTCAAGGACAACGTACCTTAAAGCTACTGTAACACTGTTTTCGTATAGGAAAGCTATCGGGAAGACCTGGGGCTTACATCCGAAAGTTGTGTATTGGATGTATACCGGTTTTGTGCGGCCGGTTTTGCTGTATGGCGTTTGTGTCTTGTGGATGGCACACAGCACCACTCTCTTGATTACCGTAACTCCTAGTGGAGCATGGTGCGTTGATGACTACCGTGTGTAGTCATCAACGTTACAAAGACAACTGAATTCGGAGTGTGATATGGTTGTCAGCCATTCCACTTCCTAGTCGCATTGTTAGTTTATTATTCCACGATAAGAATCATCTTATCATCTTCTGAATAATAAACTTGCAACGAGTCGTGCCGAGTTTGGAAACTCGTTTCTCTATGAGTGTCTATTTCACAGAGTGGCGACCGAACGATCAAGGCCACAGAGCACAACACAGCACCACTACCTATTATAATTTGCTAGTCAGGGTTCAAAGGTTCTTCTCATAATAGGAGCTTTTCCAACTACACCTTCATTTGGATTAGATGTGGTGCTTGGACTGCTCCCATTGGACATTTTCGGCCAACGGATGGCTGCATACACGGCCTTACGCCTGCTTGAAATTGGTCTGTGGCGAGCGCTGGACTATGGGCATTCAGCGATACTTCGTAACTTTAACCTGCCCCCCCCCCGCGACTGGCTACATAAATTGTTCCCAATTACTTTTTTGGTAGGAACCATTGTAGCTTGATCCCGTCAAGGGAATCTTGGGGTAGAAACAAGCAATTGGTCAGTAAATCCATTTCAATCTATACAAGACGGATGCATGTTGGTATAGAAATCCACACGGATGAATTAAATATTAATTTGTCTTTCCGTAGCGTCCTCCAAGCGGAGGTCTCTGCGATTTCGGAAGCCTTAACTTGGTTGGGTTGTCACGTCGTCGCTGGTAGGTATGTCTTTTTATTTACTGATAGTCAGGTTGCAATTCGATCACTTAATTCAGTATTGACCACATCAAGAACTATTGAGAAGTGCCGCTCAGTACTTAGCCAGATGGGTCGCATCTTCAACTTTACGCTATGTCGGGTACCGGGCCATAGTGGCTTTGTAGGCAATCGCAATGCAGATGATTGGCCCGGCATGCGTCAGCAGGTACCGTTGAAAACGGCTGCGTCAACATGAGCTGCATAACACAAGACCAACGCAAGATGGATCCATGGCTGGACTTGCCCAACGACGAGGATGATCTGGCCAAAACTAGACAATGTCCGTTCTACCATGCTACTGTCCTTGGACAGAAAGCACATTTGCAGTATGGTGGAGGTAATAAAAGGGCACTCTCCTATTGGGGAGCACGCTAGAAGACTCCAAATCCCTTACAACGACTTATGCAGAAGTTATGATGACAAAGAAGAGGAAGAGAGTGTGTACCACTTACTTAGGGCTGGCCGGGCGCCAACCCGAATTCAGACACCTGGCAACAACAAAAGAAAATTTGTTATACTGCCCAATTTTTTTTTGTAAGTCTGAGCAGTAAAAATTGCACCATACTCCGCAGCAGCGGTTGCATACACAGCAGATGTAGATTTCGGAACGTGGATTGATTTTGGATTGATTTCGATGCCGGCACGGATTAGGAAAATTGAGAGCAAGTGCGCTGAGATGAAATGCTCCCAATTTGACGAAAAAACACATAGAACACATCCACAGACATAGAAAAATCTCCTGCATCGAACCTTCAAGGCTCTTGCCAATTTCCGCAAATTTTCGTGGAATTCGGTGATTTGGAAAGTCCCTAAATCTACGTAAAAATTCGATTTGAGCGTGTACGTACAACCTGGCGTCTATATGTCTGTGTCCAATCTTTATTAGAATATCCGACACACTGGCAACGCTAAAGTAATGTCTACCACTCTCCAGACTTTAAATGCATTTTCAACCATATTACTCTCTTGTGCTGAGATATTACCGCCAAAACGGGCGATGTGCCTACACCGCAGGTCGAGCAACGCGAAACCATGGAGCGGTATAAAGAACGAGGCAAGGAAGAAGAAGAAGAAGACTCTCTTGTGGATTATCTACGCTCTCTTTGCATGAATCTGCTCTTTTGTCCCGGAAATTTTTTATTTGAAGTAGCAATGAATCGCTGTATTGAAAAATTTGAATTCTTCATTTACACAATGAAAAGTGAAATGCCAATTTCTGAAGCTTCTCTTAACAATTTACCTTTACAGTGCACCCCAAAACGATGATGTCGTAATGCTTGAAGTTGAAGTAGAAACATCTTCGAATGTGATCGAAATTGAATTGCCATCAGTTGATCAACCTAACAACAGTTCCGTAACTACCACATGCAATAACTCTGAAGTTAACGAAAATGGCCCTATTCAAGGTACATCGACAAATCCAACACAAAGTGAATCACTCGTAACGCCCAGTACAAGTACAAGTCGAAAGCCGACGGGAGCTGTTCGTCGTCCGGCTAATAGTAAACTCAAATCAAATCGTTTTGCCAAAAGAAATTATCGTACTCAGGTTTTAAATACTTCGTCCTCGTCGTCAAATAGAACTACGCCTGATAGAGATCGCACGGAAAGGCCTACAAATCCAACGAATGAGGTAAGTTGACAAACCCAATGGCTTATTATGGTGCTCAGATTGTCGTTTGTCAGGACGGTGAGCAAAGCTCAAATCAAGGTGAAGACAGCAACGTTCGAGGACTTTCGGAGCCTGACGACGATCATGACGATAATAATGATGATGATGACGATGAAGAGGATGACTCTGACGATAGCAGTTTCCATTTATCCGACATGGAGTCGGTTGAATCATCTGGTTCTGAGCATAGACGAAAAACAAGCTGTGATCCCGAAAAAATTAAAGACGAAATTATGGCGATACCAAAACCTAACTATAAATCAAATTTGTTAATTGAGGTCATAAAACGAGAGCATGGTTTGCCATATCAGGGCTTGAATAGTATCCGTGGTCGAACGCCACTATCATTCCAAGAGCGTGTCTACGGTTCGCGACAAACAATTGAACGACTCAAGCTACTTCACACCCTAGAGGAGCACGATGGTTGCGTGAACAGTTTGAATTTTAATAAATCAGGTTAGATACGATACTTGAAATTTGTGAATCAATAATAAACGGCTTTTCTATTCCAAACAGGAACTCTGCTGGCATCGGGTTCGGATGATTTGAAAATCATTGTTTGGGATTGGGCGTTGAAAAAAGTGAAATTTTCCATTGATAGTGGCCACACTGCGAATGTATTTCAAACAAAATTCATCGATTTTGGCAGTGGCACGAACTTAAATATTGTTTCGAGTGCTCGCGATGGACGTGTTAAGTTTGCCACCATATCGCCTGATGGCACGTCGTACACTTCTCGATCAAGAATTTTATTTAAACATTCGGGTGCCGTGCATAAAGTTTCGCCGTCACCACAGACTCCATATGAGGTGCTTACGGCCGCCGAAGATGGTGTAGTGTTTCGATATGATTTGCGCGAGAGCCTTGTCGAGAAAGTGTGCATGGTTAAGACGAAAACAGCCAGAAAAGTGTCCTTGTACAGCATTGCTCATAGTCCGCACGAACCTCATTTTTGTGTGTGCGGGCGTGATCGGTACGTACGTGTTTATGATAAGCGGAACACGAAACTGCCACTGTATCAAATGTGTCCGGAACATTTGGAAAATGTAAGCTGAAAGGACAAACAAATATTGGCATCTTCCGCTGATTATATCTATTTTGTTTCAACAGAAAAAAGGCTATTCTAGTCATATCACATGCGCGGTTTATAATAATTCAGGTAGCGAGATTCTTGCCTCATACAGCGGTGATCATATTTACTCGTTTAGTACCGAAGGCAAATGTCTGCATCGCTATCGTGGTCATACGTGAGTATTGAATTAGACGAATCGTGTCCGTTTCGTCGTTGTCAATTACTACAAGTTGCTTTCTTTACAGAAACAATAAAACGATCAAAGGAGTGAATTATTTTGGACTGAATTCAGAGTATGTCGTCAGTGGTAGCGATTGTGGTAACTTTTTCATTTGGGACAAAGACTCAGAGGCAATCTTGAATTGGAAGAAGGCAGACTATGCTGGAGTGGTAAGTAAAGATATCATTTGGATAGCTTTTTATGTTTTATCCTATCCTTACTTGGCCAAGAATCGATACAACCCGCTCGTTTTTATCTCAATGGATCAACCTTGATCGGCCCAGTTGCTCCAAATTTTAATTATACGCGCCGGCATGTTGTTGTTGTAGCGACTCAAGAGATATTTTTTCTCTCTTGAATTGAAGGGGGTTTGGCAGCTCTTAGCCGTTGTGACAACGAGTAGCTCCGGCTCCGGCAACTCAGAGATAGAGTGTCATCTCTACCACTGAGCCGAATGCCTCGCGTCGGCATCGAAACTATTAATGGCCCATGGATTTGTTGCGTTTGTGGCAAAAGAATTACACAAACGTGCAATGTTCGTGCTGTGGCGAATTTTGCGATATAGAAAATTGTTCCGGACTCAATAACACTAATCAAAGGACTAGGACCTTCACAGCCCTCTATTGAAAAAACAGCGAACAACAGTCATCATCGACCTCCCAGAAACAAAACCAATAAATGTCCACAACCATCACCAGCTACCCCGGCAGTTGCTAGTCGTCCCGCTACAGCACGACATAACCCCCGCACCACCACAACTAGTCGTCAACTATACTACCACGAGAATAGTACACATAAACTGCATTTATCTGAAAAGTAACAATGTCAGGAGTGAATTCAGTTTTGATGACACACCATACCATGCGGCCATCGCAGATATTCACACAACCGTTGTGAATTGGTCAATATGGAGACTAGGTAGGAATAGAGTCGTCTCAGTGCTCTCACCGACCATATTGCCTGAGCAGACTCTGTTCCCGAGAGCCACGCGAAATTAGCTCAGCTTAGGTGAGGCTGGTGTTCGTGCCTCAATTCCTGACTATCGCGAATAGACCCGAGCATTTTTCCAAGCTGCGGTGGCGCGCTTCATGATGTGGACCACCTGTTTCAAAGCCCCAGTGCAGCCACTAACCCTAACCTCACTCCGATGGCGTTATGGGACAACCATATTCGAAATGCTACGTTCTTGTTGCTTGAGATAATAGGTGAGAACGACGACGAAAATTAGAGCATATTCATTCATATTCCCTACTTGTCGGACAATATCGTTTACTACTGAGAGACTTCAATACACATGACATTCTAGTATCAAAAACGACACTAGAGGAAATCACATCGCATGCCAATTGAATACATATATCCGACTTTTGTTCACTAAATAACGACACGCAAATCCGAGTTGCAGGATCATGCTCCAGCTCACCTGACATTTCTATTGCTTATCGCTCATCAACAGCACCACATGAAAACCTCTCCTCATGTCCAACCATCTACTAATCATCCTTACGCTCGATAAACCGCCTCAATATACATACACGGACAATAGCATCGGCGACTTGAACACTGAGATGAGTTCCAAAAATGGAACTCCAACTTACAGAACTACCACTTTGAAGCCGGTGTCACGAATGTGCAGAAGACTGTAAGAGCACTTTCCAACCATAAGATCTACAACAACGACGACAAAGGCGCACATAAATTCAATCAACAATTCGTCGAACATCCCGACAATGATAAGCTCTAGTGCGTTATTACCCTAACCACACGACGACCAGCATCTTCTTACTTCCAACGAAGTGACACCTCGTCCAGTTTCGGAGGCCCAGTAGCTGGTGGGCGTCCTCACCTACAGAGTTCTCCCTGCGAGCTCTCGATCGTCCACGTAACCTCGCTCTGTCAATTCGTTGTGCGTTCATCACCTTCTTTGGCATGCGATTATCGTCCATTCGTTGTACATGCCCCGACCATTGCAAACGTGGAAGCTTCACGATTTTCGATACTTCCCGCTCATCGTACAATTGATACAACTCATGGTTGTACCGGATGCGCCACTGATCTCGCGAACGGCCCCGAAAATTCGCCGAAGGACTTTTCGTTCGAATCTGTCCAGCAAAGTTTCGGAGGCTTGAGTAAGGGTCCATGTTTCGCAGCCATAGCATATCACGGGTCGAATGATCGTTTTATAGACGCGGAGCTTCGTGTTCCTGTGCGCATCAGATCATACCTGAGTTCTGGAAAAAAAAAATCGCATTACTGCGATACCCAAACCAGAATCATTATCTCCTGTGGCTGAAATACTTGAGGCGCTAGTGCTACCAACACTCGTGGCGCACATCAACCTATCTAATCACCAACAAGGTGAGACGTTTTCACGTCTCAAAACTTCAACGGGCATAACCAGCCGACGTCCTGCAAGCGCATCACCCGTGTGGTTCTCGATCTATCAAAAGCGTTTGACATTAACTGATCTTCGTAACTCCACGCCGCCGCCTCAAGTTCACAAATGGATTGCAAATTAGCATGCCGGTCGTCACTCCTGCACCGAGTTTAGAAACGAAAAATCTAAGCTCCGAAAAATCAAATGGGGCGTCCTCCAGGGAGAAGTAATATCTCCAATGGCATTCCTGAAATGTGTAACCTTATTAACAGGAACATGAATATAACAGATGACGATCCATTCGTATTGGCGGCATTGAGATAGCAGCAATACGCGACCCCAAAATTCTTGGTGTTCTCTCTCTCTCTGGTTCCTTTTAACCCCTAGTGGGGCATAGGGCATTGGCTACGCCTCTTTTCCACATCTATTGCCTATTTGCAGCCATCGCCTTTAGCTCGTCCCACGATTTTCCTATAGATTTTCCCTCTGCCTCAACAGATCTTCTCCATGTATTTTTGGGTCTTCCCACACGACGCCTTGCATCGGTTGCCTGAGGATTCAAATCTAGAGTCTGTCTTGCAATGTGTTTTGGCTCTTTTCGAAGTGTGTAACCTATCCACTGGCACTTCCGCCTTTTGATGTCAATGCCTATCCTATTTTGGCCAGTAATTTGGAAGAGGTCGTCGTTAGAGATTACCTCAGGCCAGCGAATTTGTAGGATGCGTCGAAGGCACTGATTCACGAAAGTTTGTAGTTTGGTTGTAATATCACTGGTCACCTTCCAAGTGGAACACCCATATAAAAGCACGGATTTTACATTGCTTTCGAAGATCCGGAAATTGGTATTTGCCAGAGAGGAGTCAAACTGAAAAATACTGCTCGGGCTTTATTTATGCGCGACTCTACATCAGTATCAGCCCCACCATCCGCTGCTACTACGCTCCCAAGGTAAGTAAAGTTCTCGACTTTTTCTATCGGCTGTTCGGAGATAGAAATGTTTCTTTGCCTTTCTGAAGTCAAGCTCAAATATTTAGTCTCAGCGGCATTAATTTTTAAAGCAGCACTACGAATTTCACGATGCAAAGCATCCGTCATTTGAGACAGATGATCTGCTGTGTTTGAAAGAAGGCAAATGTCGTCGGCATAGTCCAGGTGCTGAAGGTAATCAAATAATCACCTGATACCCTTACTTTTATGGTCGCCTAGAGCGTTGCAGATTACGTCGTTGATGGTAATCCGGAACAGTATTGGTGATAAAATACAGCCTTGTCTAACTCCATTATTCACCTCAAAAGGATTAGACAATTTGCCCTTGTGCAAGACGTGACATTGGGCTACGTTATAGGACTCCTTTATGATGGCACTAAGTTTCTCTGGTATGCCTCTTTGTAAGGCTGTCCAGATATAAATAAGCCCGGTCAACGCTGTCAAACGCCTTCTCGAAGTCAATGAACAATAGATGTAACGAGGATCTCCATTCAGCGGATTGTTCAATTATGATTCGGAGGGTGTTGATATGGTCGCTACATGAAGAACCCTCACGAAAACCAGCTTGTTCATTGTTCAAAGTGCGGTCGATCGTTTTCTTAATCCGGTCTAAGATTATTTTGGCCATCAGTTTAGAGACTGCTGGGAGGAGACAGGTTCCACGCCAATTATTGCAATCCTTGAGACTTCCTTTTTTGGGGATTTTAATAATTACGCCCTTTTCCATTCCTGAGGGAGAGTCTCGGTTGTCCAACACTGTTGGATCAGGGGAAGTAGAGTATCCGCTGTAGCGTTGATGTTCGCTTTCAAAAATTCCATCGGGATACCGTCTGCCCCCGGGGCCTTACCTGCTTCCAATGATTGAAGGGCCTTAGTTATTTCCAGCTTGGATGGTACGGGGCGGTGTTAATTCTGGCCATTTGCAGAAGACTTACTGCCTCCGGTGGAGATGGGCTTGAAGGGTTAAAGTTGTTATTAAGAACCTCCATGAATTGCTCTCTCCGTCGGCGCAGTTGTTGTTGATCTGTGACTAGCAGAGACCCGTCTTTATTTTTTACAGGATGCTCATTGGTAAAAGATTTGCCAGTCAGTGGCTTTATGAGCTTGTAAAGGGGTCCGCTGTCACCACGGTAAGCCGCATCTTCTGCCTCCAAAACTAACGCGTTGGTGTTGTTGCGTTTATCACGTCTAACGCTCCTCTGCACTCTTTTTTGAAGAGAACTGTACTCGGTCCTCAGTTGGTGCTTAACTCAATTGTTAGCCGAGTTTATTTGCTCTTTAATTCTCTTCCGTGCAGTTATTAGAGACCATGTATCATCACTGATAAATGGTCTTCTACCTCGCTGTAGTCTGCCCACAAATGTTTCGCCACACGATAGAAAAGCTTCCTTCACAATGGTCCATCTATCATCGATTAAAGAAGCATCTGGTGTTTGTGCATTAGCTACCTCGTGCAATGCGCTAGAAACTACGCGTATTGTTGACGGCTCTTTAAGCTTTTGCTCATTGGATCGTGGCAGCACACGCTCGTTTTGTGTGCGACGAATAGCAGCGGTCTGCAAGCGCATTTTTGCGATGACAAGTTGGTGATCGCTACCTACATCAGCACCACGCTTAGCCCTGACGTCCATGAGACAATTCCTCCATGTTTTGGAGATGGCTATATGGTCAATCTGGTTCTCTGTTTGGCCATCTGGAGATATCTAGGTTGCTAAATGGCAAGGTTTGTGTTTGAAGAGGGTGCCGCCAATGACAAGCTGACGAGAGTTACAGAACTCTACGAACAACTCACCATTGTCGTTCCTAACACCCAGACCGTGATTGCCCATTAGATGTTCCAATCCAACATTGTCAGGCCCACTTTTTGCGTTGAGATCCCCCATAATAATTTTTATGTCACCTCTGGGAGCCTTGTCAAAGGTGTCGCCAAGCAGGTGGTAAAAGGCGTCCTTAGCATGCTGGTCGGCTGACTCAGTTGGGGCGTAGCACTGAATTATAGTAATTTTCCTTACTCTGGACTTGAATCTGGCAGTTATTATTCGGTCGGAAATGGGCCTCCAATGTATAAGAGATTGGCGAGCTTCCTTGTTCAAAAGGATGACGACTCCAGCCATTCTGGGTGAGGCTTCAAGTTCACTACTAGAGTAAAGCAGCACAGTTTGGGAACTAGGTGATAAGGTCGTTCCCGATCCGGTCCACCTTGTTTCGCTCAGTCCTAATATCGAAATTCTACATGCGGTTATTTCCCGTTCGACTTCCGTGAGTCTTGTACTACTGCACTCGCCCCACATCGTTGGAACGTTCCAAAAACCAATCGTAGTCCGTTGTTTGTAGCCAAAGGTCGTTGCCGGTAAATCAGTCCGTGGTATGCGAGGCTCGTTCAATGTTTCGAGTGTAGTTTAGTTTCAGGTATGCAAGTTACAAGCTTACACACCCTTGGTGTTGCTATTGACAGATCCGTCAAATTTAACACACATGCGATAAACACCTGTTACTAAACAATACCTAGTCGGATGCTACCGTACTAACCAACTGTCTCATGGACAAAACATCTTTTCTGCATTTGCCTGTCTGTGCCGCTACAACAACAACTTTAACGCTAACTTCTTCCACGATTTTCCCGCTAAACAACACCAAATCTATTGTTATCGTCCTTCTTTGCTATTGACAAATCCTCATCTTCACTTATTGTACAACCGCAACCACACTATTTTTTCATCCAAATCATATTTTTTTCTCCTCCAGGTAAACTGTTTAGAGCCTCATCCGTCTTTCCCAGTTCTTGCAACGTCGGGTCTCGATAATGATGTTAAAATTTGGGCACCAGTTAACGATGAGGTAAGATACCTCGCAAACATGATAAACAAAATATCTCTGACAATTTTTGCTTTCTTCTCCTGCACAGTATCCACCGGCCATGGAGGGTCTCGAGAAATGTCTAAAGAGCAACTCCCGAAACGCTTCCGGAACTGATCTTCTTGACGATCGTGCACTCTACTTTTTTGTCCGTCAATGCTTACAATCACGTGTACGAAGACTTAGAGCTGCAGAAGGTTCGTTAGATGCGGAAATTCCCGATGTAACTACATCGGAAATGAGTACAAGCTCCGACGACTCTGACGATGATAACATACAAGTTCAGCCGTTTCAGTCGTGCAATCCGCAATGAAATGTTTGAGATCCGCGAGCGTTCATTATGTTGAATTACTTTGTTGTTTTGTTTTATAAAGAGAAGAGAAGTTGGAGGTAAAAATCTACGTTAATCACATTTGAGTGAGTTCTGGAATTGAATTTTATTTGATAACATGAAAGTCGGCTTTCAGTTTATTTTGTTTTAAAGAACTTGTGTAATATCGTGCAGACGGTAGAATGCATTACAATGGTCTGAACTATATTTGAATCATGAAACTGAGGAGGTTAAGCTGTGATTATGTTTAGAATGGCGAAGTTGGTGCGAATTTCAATATTTGTGAAAAATACATTTTCAATAGGAATCTACGAAAATTAATATGAATATCCTTGAATTATAACTACATATACATATTTACAAACAAGAAGTCATGTTTTCTTTGGTTAACATAATTTTTAAGCGGTCCTTTCAATAAACCCATATTTTTATGAATTCACGAAAAACATCCTGTTCATTGATTTTTGTTTGTTTATTCATTTATTGGGTCAAAATAACCGACCGTGTTGCTACAGTAAATTAGATGAAATCAAAGTGTTATTTATAATTTATAAAAAAGCTCAGTCGATGGTGTGACGTTACTTGATCATCATGATACTTAACTGTTTTGACGTCAGGGACAAATGGTGTATATCCTCCTGACTTCTTCTGGCCAACAAGAGCCATTAAGAGTACAAAAAGCATCAATTAGATTTTATTGTTTAATTGCTAGTCTGACAAATTAAGGCTGCACTGCGTTTCACCCAGTGTGAAGCTGGCTGTTTTGTTTCCAAAAATATCGGTAGAACGTAATTTGTTGAATGGCCCGTAGTTGAAAGAGTTCCGCGTCGTTCTAGTGTCTTGTAAAGTGGACATTTATATCTGTCTCTTTCGTTGAAATCGTTTATTAATATTGGCTAAAAAAAAAACAGTTTCCCTTAAAGAAAAAAAGCAATACAAACTATTTTTGTAACTAACCTTAAAGTGAATGCAAGGCATTTCGATGAGCAGGATTTTTGGATCTTGTTCCTCAAGATGAGACGCCCATTTGGCACCCTCCAAAAATAGCCCGTTTATGTATACACCATCTGCCGGTTTTATATTCATTCTGTAATTGTTTCCAAGATAAGTAAGACATTTTAGTTAGCAAATCGTTTTTTAGCAAAATGCCAGCAATACCTCGAAACCGATAAAACTTTGAAGTCAAATGTTAATGTATCGATGGGGATCCTGTATTTTCGTGCAAAATTTTGCATTGCACCAGTAAGAAAAGCTTGGGTAAAATAGAATCCAGACAACCAAAACGTTGGGGGTTTGCCATTTTGCATCCTGGAAAATATGATGACTTAAATAAGTAACAGCACAGTAAAATAGTAAAAAATATGTTTGAAATAAACGAATGTTTGTAGACGCTCAAATCAGTTTTGACATCTCTCCAATCAAATTAATCCTACAAATTCCTAACAAAAACAGTGAAGAATCTTTTAGAGAAAAATATTTAAGCCGCCGTTTATCGAATTTGCGCATGGAAAACATATCTTCATGATTTTTGTGTAGAGTATGTATGTACATACTTTACTACAGTCGAGTTAAGTTAATTTTTTGTTTTTCTATTTCCCGGTTTCAGTGCTTTGCGAGTAAGAATCTATTCCATCTAAAAAAGTTTTCTATTCCACGTAATAAACTATGGTTACATTGAACATAATAGGAATGAACGTGCCTTGAATTATCATTACAATCAATATACTTGAGAAGGTGAGTTTTGTTTTTGATTTATTTTTGAATTTTGTAAAGAAAATTGGCGTTAAAAATAAAGCAGGGCAAAGTGCTGAATAAGGCGCAACAGTTGATAATAATTGCATCATGATATCATCTGAAGTATATGGTATACGTTGGCAACCCCCGGTACACAGCTAACTTTCTTTTCTGGCTGCGATCGGAATCTTCTTCATTTGTATAAGCCCCGAGTTATTAACGAAATAAAGAATGCTCATTAATTCCTAATAATAATAACTGCCAGATTCAAGTCCAGAGTAAGGAACATTACTATAATTCAGTGCTACGCCCCAACTGAGTCAGCCGACCAGCATGCTAAAGACGCCTTTTACCACCTGCTTGGCGACACCTTTGACAAGGCTCCCAGAGGTGACATAAAACTTATTATGGGGGATCTCAATGCTAAAGTTGGGTCTGACAATGTTGGATTGGAACATCTAATGGGCAATCACGGTCTGGGTGTTAGGAACGACAATGGTGAGTTGTTCGTAGAGTTCTGTAACTCTCGTCAGCTTGTCATTGGCGGCACCCTGTTCAAACACAAACCTTGCCATTTAGCAACCTGGATATCTCCAGATGGCCGAACAGAGAACCAGATTGACCATATAGCCATATCCAAAACATGGAGGAATTGTCTCATGGACGTCAGGGCTAAGCGTGGTGCTGATGTAGGCAGCGATCACCAACTTGTCATCGCACAAATTCGCTTGCGGACCGCTGCTATTCGTCGCACACAAAACGAGCGTGTATTGCCACGATTCAATGTGCAAAAGCTTAAAGAACCATCAACAATACGCGCAGTTTCTAGCGCATTGCGCGAGGTAGCTAATGCACAAACACCAGATGCTTCTTCTATTGATGATAGATGGACCATTGTGAAGGAAGCTTTTCTATCGTGTGGCGAAACATTTGTGGGCAGACTGCAGCGAGGTAGAAGACCATTTATCAGTGATGATACATGGTCTCTGATAACTGCACGGAAGAGAATTAAAGAACAAATAAACTCGGCTACTGATAATTCAGTTAAGCAACAACTGAGGACCGAGTACAGTTCTCTTCAAAAAACAGTGCAGAGGAGCGTTAGACGTGATAAACGCAAGAACATCAACGCGTTAGCTTTGGAGGCAGAAGATGCGGCTTACCGTGGTGACAGTGGAACCCTTTACAAACTCATAAAGCCACTGACTGGCAAATCTTTCACCAATGAGCATCCTGTAAAGGATAAAGACGGGTCTCTGCTTGTCACAGATGAACAACAACTGCGCCGATGGAGAGAGCACTTCATGGAGGTTCTTAATAACAACTTTAACCCTTCAAGCGCATCTCCACCGGAGGCAGTAAGTCTTCCGCAAGTGGCCAGAATTAACACCGGCGTACCATCCAAGCTGGAAATAACTAAGGCTCTTCAATCACTGGAAGCGGGTAAGGCCCCGGGGGCAGACGGTATCCCGATGGAATTTTTGAAGGCGGACATCAACGCTACAGCGGATATTCTTCTTCCCCTGATCCAAGAGTGTTGGACAACCGAGACTCTCCCTCAGGAATGGAAAAAGGGCGTAATTATTAAAATCCCCAAAAAAGGAAGTCTCAAGGATTGTAATAATTGGCGTGGAATCTGTCTCCTCCCTGCAGTCTCTAAACTGATGGCCAAAATAATCTTAGACCGGATCAAGAAAACGATCGATCGCACTTTGAGCAATGAACAGGCTGGTTTTCGTGAGGGTTTTTCATGTAGCGACCATATCAACACCCTCCGAATCATAATTGAACAATCCGCTGAATGGAGATCCCCGTTACATCTATTGTTCATTGACTTCGAGAAGGCGTTTGACAGCGTTGACCGGGCTTATATCTGGACAGCCTTACGTAGGAGAGGCATACCAGAGAAACTTATTGCCATCATAAAGGAGTCCTATAACGGAGCTCAATGTCACGTCTTGCACAAGGGCGAATTGTCTAGTCCTTTTGAGGTGAATAATGGAGTTAGACAAGGCTGTATTTTATCACCAATACTGTTCCTTATTACCATCAACGACGTAATCTGCGACGCTCTAGGCGACCATAAAAGTAAGGGTATCAGGTGGAAATTATTTGATCACCTTCAGCACCTGGACTATGCCGACGACATTTGCCTTCTTTCAAACACAGCAGATCATCTGTCTCAAATGACGGATGCTTTGCATCGTGAGAGTCGTAGTGCTGCTTTAAAAATTAATGCCGCTAAGACCAAATATTTGAGCTTGACATCAGAAAGGCAAAGAAACATTTCTATATCCGAACAGCCGATAGAAAAAGTCGAGAACTTTACTTACCTTGGGAGCGTAGTAGCAGCGGATGGTGGGGCTGATGCTGATGTAGAGTCGCGCATAAATAAAGCCCGAGCAGTATTTTTCAGTTTGACTCCTCTCTGGCAAAACAAAAACATCTCCAGAAATACCAAACTCCGGATCTTCGAAAGCAATGTAAAATCCGTGCTTTTATATGGGTGTTCCACTTGGAAGGTGACCAGTGATATAACAACCAAACTACAAACTTTCGTGAATCAGTGCCTTCGACGCATCCTACAAATTCGCTGGCCTGAGGTAATCTCTAACGAGGACCTCCTCCAAATTACTGGCCAAAATAGGATAGGCATCGACATCAAAAGGCGGAAGTGGCAGTGGATAGGTCACACACTTCGAAAAGAGCCACAAAACATTGCAAAACAGGCTCTAGATTGGAATCCTCAGGGAACCGATGCAAGGCGTCGTGTGGGAAGACCCAAAAATACATGGAGAAGATCTGTAGAGGCAGAGGGAAAATCTATAGGCAAATCGTGGGACCAGCTAAAGGCGATGGCTGCAAATAGGCAGAGGTGGAAAAGAGGCGTAGTCAATGCCCTATGCCCCACTAGGGGTTAAAAGGAACCAGAGAGAGAGAGAGATTAATTCCTAAAAAATACAAATACGAGGGCAGTTCAAATATGATGGAGACAAACACTGTAGATGACGCACATGTGTGTGTTGAAGGTCGCGGCTTGAATACATATATGATAGCTGGGTCCCTTACGAACAGTGTGGCATATTTTTCGTCGCAAAGGGATGTTTTACGCTCGTGCTACGACCGTGAGTGAACATCAAGCGCCGGCACCGTTGCGCAACGTATTGTCATTCATATTTTAGTGAGGAAAGGCGTTAAAAATACGGAAATTTTTCTGCGTTTGCGAAATCAGTTCGGTAGTGAGTGCCTGAGTAGGGCTCCTGTGTTTAAATGGGCCAAAGCATTTAAGGTTGCCCGCGAAACCATCGAGAATGAGCCGCATGATCGTCAACTGCGAACCAGTATCACACCAGACAAAATTCGCCGCGTAGAACAACTCATTTTGGAGGACAGTAGCATGAATGTTCGAAATATTTCGGCTGAACTCGGCATCAGTATTGGTATAGTGTAGAGTCTCTCATCCACGAACACCTTCAATATCGCAAAATAACGGCGCGATGGGTTCCCACACTATTGAACTTCTCCAGGATAATGTGCGTCCTCATACCGCGCGTCTCACGCTCGATTCAATATCGGAATCGGGGTGGTAGTTACTGGAACAACCCCCCTCAAGTCCGGATTTATTACCCTGTGACTATCATATGTTTGGACCACTAAAAGAGGTCAAAAATTCAACACCGACGCCGAGGTAGAGGAATTTGTGCGCACATGACTGTCCGAGCGGACCAAGGAATTTTCGATACCGACATTAAAAATCTTCCGGAGAGGTGGAAAAAATGTGTAAATAGTGAGGGGGAGGAACTAGAAAAACTGTATTTTTTTTATTTTTTTTCTATAATAAATAAACGTGTCAGAGCATTTGTATCGATCATATTGGAAATTTGAACCGCCCTCGTACGTCCTTGACAATAATGTTGACGTGGTTACATATATGTATATAGTATACAGGGTGGCCCATTAAAAGTGAACTAGTGTAAGCCATGAATAACTTTTATATTTCTAAACCGATTTTTTTTTAAATTTTCACAAAAAAAAAAGACTTGGGAGATATGTTTACACTATTTTCGAAAAATTACATCCTTTAGATGACCGCCCCGGGCGGCTTCGCAAAGACGGGATCGTTCTACGGTATGTTCCATTACCTTTCGCAAACCTCGGGTCTACGCTATAATATTTTGCTTCAATTCCTGAATTGTCCTTGGTTTATCATTGTAGACTCTCTCCTTAAGGTATCCCCACAGAAAACAATTTAGTGGAGTTAAGTCTGGAGATCTAGCCGGCCAGTTAATTGCAGATCTCTGGAAATGACTCTTTCGCCGAAAACGTCCATTAAAATCTTCATTGCGGCGGCAGCGGTATGGCAAGGTGCTCCATCTTGCTGAAACCACATACCTGGTCGGTTTTGGACAAAAGGACGAATAACATTGTTGAGCATCTCACGATAGCGTTGTCCGTTCACAGTCAGGGCCTCTCTTCTTCGGGTTGATGTTGTTGCATCTGATTCGACACTGGCTTCCACCCGCTATTTCGATTTCGTCCGTCCTTGCACGTCGTCTCCGGGCTTGTCGAGGGCTATTAACGATTCCTTGTCCTCGAAAACGGCGAACAACTCTGCGAATCGTTGATCTCGAGGGAGCAACTCTTACATGGAGCGTTCGTCGATACTCGCGCTGTGCCTCGATAATCGAATTATTATTCCGCGTGTAAATTTGTACTATTTGAACTCGTTGCTCAACCGTATATCACTTTCCATGTTTTTTTTTTAATACTAACGCATATGAGTCCTTTCCATTTTATTTTATCAATGTAATTTTATAAAAACTTGATAAATTTGAGCAACGAGACAAGCATTCATTACCATTCATTCATTTTTAGTTATTATGGTGCTTTTCTAAATAAGTTATCTAATAATGGTAATTTTGGCAGCAATTACCTTTTAAACATTGAGTTAATGAATCGTTAGCAAAATTCCATTCTACCTGTCCGCATACGTACTTTTTGTTATGAAATGGTTCAAAAATAAACTCTTTCATAAAACCTACCTAAATCGACCCTTCCTCAACGCGTATTTACCTTGAAAGTAGTGTGAACGTATCTCCCATGTGTCTAGTTTATTCTTACCCAATTTTAGAAAAAAATATTAAAAAATAAAAAAGTTATGCTTGATTTACACTAGTTCACTTTTAATGGGCCACCCTGTAGTGCTGTTAGCTCTATACGGAAACATAAAAAAAAGAGGAAAATTTTGATGCCAAATTGTTGCACACCCACCCCTCTATATGCACTAAAAAGTTAAACTAATTTGAGCGTCACATTGAGGGGGGAAATGGGTGACGAAGAGGGGAAATTTTAGTTCTTAGAAGATGTATGAAAAACTATTAGTCCTATTGCAAAATGTCCTAAGGACGAAATAAACATTAAATTTCCTTTGCAATAATATATAATGTATAGTAGTCTGGCTGGTCTAGCGGTTAGTGCGCGCACCTTCGGTGCACAGGCTCATGAGTTCGAATCTCACCGTGTTCCATGGTGTTTTTCGAACTCACGAGCTTGTGACGGACTATGATCTCACTCAGATGTTAAACGAGTACCCATTTATGGGGATAAATAACACTGCTGAGCGTGATGCTGATCTCATTACCTCAACAAAAAGCAGATAAGATCTTGGAAATAGGATGTCACTAACACATCTTGCGGCCTTAGTCCAATGCTGGATTGTCGCGCCTGTTATTTATATAATATATAATGCACTAGGTTTTTTCTCGGAAAATTATACCCTAGACCAGTGGCGGCTCGTGGCTCCAAAAGTAAGTGAAGAGTTGACCATTAAAAACAAGGATCGATATAATGTAAATAATATTCTGTTCCGTTTGCAAACCTTTTATTTTGCAAAGGCAAAATGTTTAGATAGATACCTGAACAAAGCTTTGAAAAAAAAATATTTTTTTTCATTTAGTACTTGTTGATTGATTTTTTACTGATGAACTAAATATCGGTAGTTACTAATGTTGATAAACCCAAAATAAATTTATCAATTTTCAAATTATCCACAAATAAAATTCTGCATCAACTAAAACTCAAGAAAAAATCGGAAAGAATCACTTCATACGATACGGAAGTGAAGAGCAGGTACATGCCAGGCAAAAAGCTCTTCACTTGCTAAGACAATCCAGTGTACACATCTCGTGCTGAATACATTGTTGCAGTAGAATCGTGTATCTGAAGTGAAGATGTGGAGCTGTGACAGAATTACCTCTTCACTTGTCGATCGATATGAATAGGAAACATTTTACTGTGCAACGGAGGCACTGTTGAATTTGAATAGAAAATTATCGTGTGTAAATTTTTGTTATGTTTTTTTTTAATAATGATTTATTGAGGTGTTTATTGTTAGAAGCTTAATTTTAATATTTTTCAACAAATACTGTGTGTTTGAGGAGATATGAATTTTATATTTTGTAGTGAAGGGGCACTTCACCTACTTCACCCGAAGAGCCGCCACTGCCCTAGACCAAAAAGTATTATGTGGAATTTACATTTGTTTCTATTTACTTTTCGCACTGTAACTTTTAATAGAGTAAAGATAGGGTGATAAGAATAGGTGATTATGCTGCCAATTAAATGTATGTATTTAATTTAAACCAAGAATTAGCTTGCTCCAGCCAAAAATACCTCCCATGCTCCTGTCAACATTTGAGTGTCGTATTGTGATCGAGTGATGTATTAGTGACATAAAATTCCCAAGATATTAACTGCTTTTTTGTTGAGGTGTTGAGATTAACAGCACGTTCAGCAGTGTTATTTATCCCCATAAATGGGTACTCGTTTAACATCTGAGTGTGATCATAGTCCGTCACATGGGTCGTGAGTTCGAAAAACGTCATAAACTGAACTCGTTCACGGTGAGTTTGGAACACATGACCCTGTGCACCGAAGGTGCGCGCACTACCCACTGTACCAGCCAGATTACTATATGTACTGCTATATTAGCTGCTGCTCTAATTGGCGAAGATAGTTTTATGTAGGTTTTTACAGAGCAAATTCAGGACTCCTACTCATCACATATAACATAATTTGTTTAAAAAAACGTGCCCCAAATTCTCGCGAAAATTGGCGACTTAGTGACATCTTTGAGAAGATTCCATTGCAATTTTTACTGGAGATTTTAACGCTAAAATCAGTGCTGAAAATCATGGGCTCGGTGGCAGCAAAAATATATTCGTAGAGCTAAGCAACTCACGCTCTGTTAGCTTGAATACAATTATGTAAGAAAGATATGATCGTAAGAGGGGATTCACATTATGGACAGGATTTACTAAAACCACTAAATTAATCGAGTCAACACCCGCCTACTAGATTAAATCCTGTGTCATTAAATTCAAAATACATCGTAGAATGTACTTGCATTATTCAAATTGCAGTACAATATGGTACAACTGTCAACTAAATCTAGGATTTAGTAAATCCTGTCGATAGTCTGAATCGCCCCTAAGAGGGGATTCACACTTCCGACAGGATTTATTAAATCCTCGATTTGATTAACAAATGTACCATATTGTACTGCAATTGGAATACTACATGTACATTCTATGACGTATTTTTAATTTAGTGACATATGATTCGATCTAGTATCCAGGGTTTTGACTGGATTAATTTTAATCTACACCAGGATTTGTTCGTAGTCTGTATTGGCTATAAGACTCTACGCCAATTTTCAAAAGAATCGTACGACATTTTCCGCCCAAAAGGAGCGTTTTGGGGGTGATTTATTGGCCAATCTTTAAACGGCTGTATCTCCTAAACGGTGATAGCTAGGGCCCTCAAAGTTTCAGCAAAATGTAGGTCTGGATGCCCTCTTCGTCGACTTTTTCAAACCGCATTTTCGCCAAATCTCATAGAAATTGAGAAAAGTGGCATTTTCAGCCCAAAAGGAGCGTTTTGGGGGTGATTTATTGGCCAATCTTTAAACGGCTGTATCTCCTAAACGGTGATAGCTAGGGCCCTCAAAGTTTCAGCAAAATGTAGGTCTGGATGCCCTCTTCATCGACTTTTTCAAACCCCATTTTCGCCAAATCTCATAGAAATTTAGAAAAGTGGCATTTTCAGCCCAAAAGGAGCGTTTTGTGGGTGATTTATTAGCCAATCTTTAAACGGCTGTATCTCCTAAACGGTGATAGCTAGGGCCCTCAAAGTTTTAGGAAAATGTAGGTCTGGATCCCCTCTTCATGGACTTTTTCAAACCCCATTTTCGCCAAATCTCATAGAAATCGAGAAAAGTGGCATTTTCAGCCCAAAACGAGCGTTTTGGGAGTGATTTATTGGCCAATTTTGAACGGCTGTATCTCCTAAACGGTGATAGCTATGGCCCTCAAAGTTTCAGCAAAATGTAGGTCAGGATGCCCTCTTCATGGACTTTTTCAAACCCCATTTTCGCCAAATCTCATAGAAATCGAGAAAAGTGGCATTTTCAGCCCAAAAGGAGCGTTTTGGGGGTGATTTATTGGCCAATCTTTAAACGGCTGTATTTCCTAAACGGTGATCGCTAGGGCCCTCAAAGTTTCAGCAAAATGTAGGTCTGGATGCCCTCTTCATCGACTTTTTCAAACCCCATTTTCGCCAAATCTCATAGAAATTGAGAAAAGTGGCATTTTCAGCCCAAAAGGAGCGTTTTGGGGGTGATTTATTGGCCAATCTTTGAACGGCTGTATCTCCTAAACGGTGATAGCTAGGGCCCTCAAAGTTTCAGCAAAATGTAGGTCTGGATGCCCTCTTCATCGACTTTTTCAAACCCCTTTTTCGCCAAATCTCATAGAAATTTAGAAAAGTGGCATTTTCAGCCCAAAAGGAGCGTTTTGTGGGTGATTTATTAGCCAATCTTTAAACGGCTGTATCTCCTAAACGGTGATAGCTAGGGCCCTCAAAGTTTCAGGAAAATGTAGGTCTGGATCCCCTCTTCATGGACTTTTTCAACCCCCATTTTCGCCAAATCTCATAGAAATCGAGAAAAGTGGCATTTTCAGCCCAAAAGGAGCGTTTTGGGGGTGATTTATTGGCCAATCTTTAAACGGCTGTATCTCCTAAACGGTGATAGCTAGGGCCCTCAAAGTTTCAGCAAAATGTAGGTCTGGATGCCCTCTTCATCGACTTTATCAAACCCCATTTTCGCCAAATCTCATAGAAATGGAGAAAAGTGGCATTTTCAGCCCAAAAGGAGCGTTTTGGGGGTAATTTATTGGCCAATCTTTAAACGGCTGTATTTCCTAAACGGTGATCGCTAGGGCCCTCAAAGTCTCAGCAAAATGTAGGTCTGGATGCCCTCTTCATCGACTTTTTCAAACCCCTTTTCGCCAAATCTCATAGAAATTTAGAAAAGTGGCATTTCCAGCCCAAAAGGAGCGTTTTGGGGGTGATTTATTGGCCAATCTTTAAACGGCTGTATCTCCTAAACGGTGATAGCTAGGGCCCTCAAAGTTTCAGCAAAATGTAGGTCTGGATGCCCTCTTCATCGACTTTTCAAACCCCTTTTTCGCCAAATCTCATAGAAATTTAGAAAAGTGGCATTTCCAGCCCAAAAGGAACGTTTTGGGGGTGATTTATTGGCCAATCTTTAAACGGCTGTATTTCCTAAACGGTGATCGCTAGGGCCCTCAAAGTCTCAGCAAAATGTAGGTCTGGATGCCCTCTTCATCGACTTTTTCAAACCCCTTTTTCGCCAAATCTCATAGAAATTTAGAAAAGTGGCATTTCCAGCCCAAAAGGAGCGTTTTGGGGGTGATTTATTGGCCAATCTTTAAACGGCTGTATCTCCTAAACGGTGATAGCTAGGGCCCTCAAAGTTTCAGCAAAATGTAGGTCTGGATGCCCTCTTCGTCGACTTTTTCAAACCGCATTTTCGCCAAATCTCATAGAAATTAGGAAAAGTGGCATTTTCAGCCCAAAAGGAGCGTTTTGTGGGTGATTTATTGGCCAATCTTTAAACGGCTGTATCTCCTAAACGGATGGATGCCCTCTTCGTCGACTTTTTCAAACCCCATTTTCACCAAATCTCATAGAAATCGAGAAAAGTGGCATTTTCAGCCCAAAAGGAGCGTTTTGGGGGTGATTTATCGGTCAATCTTTAAACGGCTGTATCTCCTAAACGGTGATAGCTGGGGCCCTCAAAGTTTCAGCAAAATGTAGGTCTGGATGCCCTCTTCGTCGACTTTTTCAAACCCCATTTTCGCCAAATCTCATAGAAATGGAGAAAAGTGGCATTTTCAGCCCAAAAGGAGCGTTTTGGGGGTGATTTATTGGCCAATCTTTAAACGGCTGTATTTCCTAAACGGTGATCGCTAGGGCCCTCAAAGTCTCAGCAAAATGTAGGTCTGGATGCCCTCTTCATCGACTTTTTCAAACCCCTTTTTCGCCAAATCTCATAGAAATTTAGAAAAGTGGCATTTTCAGCCCAAAAGGAGCGTTTTGTGGGTGATTTATTGGCCAATCTTTAAACGGCTGTATCTCCTAAACGGATGGATGCCCTCTTCGTCGACTTTTTCAAACCCCATTTTCACCAAATCTCATAGAAATCGAGAAAAGTGGCATTTTCAGCCCAAAAGGAGCGTTTTGGGGGTGATTTATCGGTCAATCTTTAAACGGCTGTATCTCCTAAACGGTGATAGCTGGGGCCCTCAAAGTTTCAGCAAAATGTAGGTCTGGATGCCCTCTTCGTCGACTTTTTCAAACCCCATTTTCGCCAAATCTCATAGAAATCGAGAAAAGTGGCATTTTCAGCCCAAAAGGAGCGTTTTGGGGGTGATTTATTGGCCAATCTTTAAACGGCTGTATCTCCTAAACGGTGATAGCTAGGGCCCTGAAAGTTTCAGCAAAATGTAGGTCTGGATGCCCTCTTCGTCGACTTTTTCAAACCGCATTTTCGCCAAATCTCATAGAAATTAGGAAAAGTGGCATTTTCAGCCCAAAAGGAGCGTTTTGTGGGTGATTTATTGGCCAATCTTTAAACGGCTGTATCTCCTAAACGGATGGATGCCCTCTTCGTCGACTTTTTCAAACCCCATTTTCGCCAAATCTCATAGAAATCGAGAAAAGTGGCATTTTCAGCCCAAAAGGAGCGTTTTGTGGGTGATTTAGGCCAATCTTTAAACGGCTGTATCTCCTAAACGGATGGATGCCCTCTTCGTCGACTTTTTCAAACCCCATTTTCACCAAATCTCATAGAAATCGAGAAAAGTGGCATTTTCAGCCCGAAAGGAGCGTTTTGGGGGTGATTTATTGGTCAATCTTTAAACGGCTGTATCTCCTAAACGGATGGATGCCCTCTTCGTCGACTTTTTCAAACCCCATTTTCACCAAATCTCATAGAAATCGAGAAAAGTGGCATTTTCAGCCTAAAAGGAGCGTTTTGGGGGTGATTTATTGGTCAATCTTTAAACGGCTGTATCTCCTAAACGGATGGATGCCCTCTTCGTCGACTTTTTCAAACCCCATTTTCACCAAATCTCATAGAAATCGAGAAAAGTGGCATTTTCAGCCCAAAAGGAGCGTTTTGGGGGTGATTTATCGGTCAATCTTTAAACGGCTGTATCTCCTAAACGGTGATAGCTGGGGCCCTCAAAGTTTCAGCAAAATGTAGGTCTGGATGCCCTCTTCGTCGACTTTTTCAAACCCCATTTTCGCCAAATCTCATAGAAATGGAGAAAAGTGGCATTTTCAGCCCAAAAGGAGCGTTTTGGGGCTGATTTATTGGCCAATCTTTAAACGGCTGTATTTCCTAAACGGTGATCGCTAGGGCCCTCAAAGTCTCAGCAAAATGTAGGTCTGGATGCCCTCTTCATCGACTTTTTCAAACCCCTTTTTCGCCAAATCTCATAGAAATTTAGAAAAGTGGCATTTTCAGCCCAAAAGGAGCGTTTTGTGGGTGATTTATTGGCCAATCTTTAAACGGCTGTATCTCCTAAACGGATGGATGCCCTCTTCGTCGACTTTTTCAAACCCCATTTTCACCAAATCTCATAGAAATCGAGAAAAGTGGCATTTTCAGCCCAAAAGGAGCGTTTTGGGGGTGATTTATCGGTCAATCTTTAAACGGCTGTATCTCCTAAACGGTGATAGCTGGGGCCCTCAAAGTTTCAGCAAAATGTAGGTCTGGATGCCCTCTTCGTCGACTTTTTCAAACCCCATTTTCGCCAAATCTCATAGAAATCGAGAAAAGTGGCATTTTCAGCCCAAAAGGAGCGTTTTGGGGGTGATTTATTGGCCAATCTTTAAACGGCTGTATCTCCTAAACGGTGATAGCTAGGGCCCTGAAAGTTTCAGCAAAATGTAGGTCTGGATGCCCTCTTCGTCGACTTTTTCAAACCGCATTTTCGCCAAATCTCATAGAAATTAGGAAAAGTGGCATTTTCAGCCCAAAAGGAGCGTTTTGTGGGTGATTTATTGGCCAATCTTTAAACGGCTGTATCTCCTAAACGGATGGATGCCCTCTTCGTCGACTTTTTCAAACCCCATTTTCGCCAAATCTCATAGAAATCGAGAAAAGTGGCATTTTCAGCCCAAAAGGAGCGTTTTGTGGGTGATTTAGGCCAATCTTTAAACGGCTGTATCTCCTAAACGGATGGATGCCCTCTTCGTCGACTTTTTCAAACCCCATTTTCACCAAATCTCATAGAAATCGAGAAAAGTGGCATTTTCAGCCCGAAAGGAGCGTTTTGGGGGTGATTTATTGGTCAATCTTTAAACGGCTGTATCTCCTAAACGGATGGATGCCCTCTTCGTCGACTTTTTCAAACCCCATTTTCACCAAATCTCATAGAAATCGAGAAAAGTGGCATTTTCAGCCTAAAAGGAGCGTTTTGGGGGTGATTTATTGGTCAATCTTTAAACGGCTGTATCTCCTAAACGGATGGATGCCCTCTTCGTCGACTTTTTCAAACCCCATTTTCACCAAATCTCATAGAAATCGAGAAAAGTGGCATTTTCAGCCCGAAAGGAGCGTTTTGGGGGTGATTTATCGGTCAATCTTTAAACGGCTGTATCTCCTAAACGGTGATAGCTAGGGCCCTCAAAGTTTCAGCAAAATGTAGGTCCGGATGCCCTCTTCATCGACTTTTTCAAACCCCATTTTCGCCAAATCTCATAGAAATCGAGAAAAGTGGCATTTTCAGCCCAAAAGGAGCGTTTTGTGGGTGATTTATTGGCCAATCTTTAAACGGCTGTATCTCCTAAACGGATGGATGCCCTCTTCGTCGACTTTTTCAAACCCCATTTTCACCAAATCTCATAGAAATCGAGAAAAGTGGCATTTTCAGCCCAAAAGGAGCGTTTTGTGGGTGATTTATTGGCCAATCTTTAAACGGCTGTATCTCCTAAACGGATGGATGCCCTCTTCGTCGACTTTTTCAAACCCCTTTTTCGCCAAATCTCATAGAAATTTAGAAAAGTGGCATTTCCAGCCCAAAAGGAGCGTTTTGGGGGTGATTTATTGGCCAATCTTTAAACGGCTGTATCTCCTAAACGGTGATAGCTAGGGCCCTCAAAGTTTCAGCAAAATGTAGGTCCGGATGCCCTCTTCGTCGACTTTTTCAAACCCCATTTTCGCCAAATCTCATAGAAATCGAGAAAAGTGGCATTTTCAGCCCAAAAGGAGCGTTTTGTGGGTGATTTAGGCCAATCTTTAAACGGCTGTATCTCCTAAACGGATGGATGCCCTCTTCGTCGACTTTTTCAAACCCCATTTTCACCAAATCTCATAGAAATCGAGAAAAGTGGCATTTTCAGCCTAAAAGGAGCGTTTTGGGGGTGATTTATTGGTCAATCTTTAAACGGCTGTATCTCCTAAACGGATGGA
Organism: Microchrysa polita; assembly: GCA_949715475.1. Lineage (NCBI taxonomy): Eukaryota > Metazoa > Arthropoda > Insecta > Diptera > Stratiomyidae > Microchrysa > Microchrysa polita. Next base: position 29,037,424 of record OX454416.1, read on the forward strand.
TGCCCTCTTCGTCGACTTTTTCAAACCCCATTTTCACCAAATCTCATAGAAATCGAGAAAAGTGGCATTTTCAGCCCGAAAGGAGCGTTTTGGGGGTGATTTATCGGTCAATCTTTAAACGGCTGTATCTCCTAAACGGTGATAGCTAGGGCCCTCAAAGTTTCAGCAAAATGTAGGTCTGGATGCCCTCTTCGTCGACTTTTTCAAACCCCATTTTCGCCAAATCTCATAGAAATCGAGAAAAGTGGCATTTTCAGCCCGAAAGGAGCGTTTTGGGGGTGATTTATGGGTCAATCTTTAAACGGCTGTATCTCCCAAACGGTGATAGCTAGGGCCCTCAAAGTTTCAGCAAAATGTAGGTCTGGATGCCCTCATCGTCGACTTTTTCAAACCCCATTTTCGCCAAATCTCATAGAAATCGAGAAAAGTGGCATTTTCAGCCCAAAAGGAGCGTTTTGTGGGTGATTTAGGCCAATCTTTAAACGGCTGTATCTCCTAAACGGATGGATGCCCTCTTCGTCGACTTTTTCAAACCCCATTTTCACCAAATCTCATAGAAATCGAGAAAAGTGGCATTTTCAGCCCAAAAGGAGCGTTTTGGGGGTGATTTATCGGTCAATCTTTAAACGGCTGTATCTCCTAAACGGTGATAGCTGGGGCCCTCAAAGTTTCAGCAAAATGTAGGTCTGGATGCCCTCTTCGTCGACTTTTTCAAACCCCATTTTCGCCAAATCTCATAGAAATCGAGAAAAGTGGCATTTTCAGCCTAAAACGAGCGTTTTGGGGGTGATTTATTGGTCAATCTTTAAACGGCTGTATCTCCTAAACGGATGGATGCCCTCTTCGTCGACTTTTTCAAACCCCATTTTCACCAAATCTCATAGAAATCGAGAAAAGTGGCATTTTCAGCCCAAAAGGAGCGTTTTGGGGGTGATTTATCGGTCAATCTTTAAACGGCTGTATCTCCTAAACGGTGATAGCTGGGGCCCTCAAAGTTTCAGCAAAATGTAGGTCTGGATGCCCTCTTCGTCGACTTTTTCAAACCCCATTTTCGCCAAATCTCATAGAAATGGAGAAAAGTGGCATTTTCAGCCCAAAAGGAGCGTTTTGGGGCTGATTTATTGGCCAATCTTTAAACGGCTGTATTTCCTAAACGGTGATCGCTAGGGCCCTCAAAGTCTCAGCAAAATGTAGGTCTGGATGCCCTCTTCATCGACTTTTTCAAACCCCTTTTTCGCCAAATCTCATAGAAATTTAGAAAAGTGGCATTTTCAGCCCAAAAGGAGCGTTTTGTGGGTGATTTATTGGCCAATCTTTAAACGGCTGTATCTCCTAAACGGATGGATGCCCTCTTCGTCGACTTTTTCAAACCCCATTTTCACCAAATCTCATAGAAATCGAGAAAAGTGGCATTTTCAGCCCAAAAGGAGCGTTTTGGGGGTGATTTATCGGTCAATCTTTAAACGGCTGTATCTCCTAAACGGTGATAGCTGGGGCCCTCAAAGTTTCAGCAAAATGTAGGTCTGGATGCCCTCTTCGTCGACTTTTTCAAACCCCATTTTCGCCAAATCTCATAGAAATCGAGAAAAGTGGCATTTTCAGCCCAAAAGGAGCGTTTTGGGGGTGATTTATTGGCCAATCTTTAAACGGCTGTATCTCCTAAACGGTGATAGCTAGGGCCCTGAAAGTTTCAGCAAAATGTAGGTCTGGATGCCCTCTTCGTCGACTTTTTCAAACCGCATTTTCGCCAAATCTCATAGAAATTAGGAAAAGTGGCATTTTCAGCCCAAAAGGAGCGTTTTGTGGGTGATTTATTGGCCAATCTTTAAACGGCTGTATCTCCTAAACGGATGGATGCCCTCTTCGTCGACTTTTTCAAACCCCATTTTCGCCAAATCTCATAGAAATCGAGAAAAGTGGCATTTTCAGCCCAAAAGGAGCGTTTTGTGGGTGATTTAGGCCAATCTTTAAACGGCTGTATCTCCTAAACGGATGGATGCCCTCTTCGTCGACTTTTTCAAACCCCATTTTCACCAAATCTCATAGAAATCGAGAAAAGTGGCATTTTCAGCCCGAAAGGAGCGTTTTGGGGGTGATTTATTGGTCAATCTTTAAACGGCTGTATCTCCTAAACGGATGGATGCCCTCTTCGTCGACTTTTTCAAACCCCATTTTCACCAAATCTCATAGAAATCGAGAAAAGTGGCATTTTCAGCCTAAAAGGAGCGTTTTGGGGGTGATTTATTGGTCAATCTTTAAACGGCTGTATCTCCTAAACGGATGGATGCCCTCTTCGTCGACTTTTTCAAACCCCATTTTCACCAAATCTCATAGAAATCGAGAAAAGTGGCATTTTCAGCCCGAAAGGAGCGTTTTGGGGGTGATTTATCGGTCAATCTTTAAACGGCTGTATCTCCTAAACGGTGATAGCTAGGGCCCTCAAAGTTTCAGCAAAATGTAGGTCCGGATGCCCTCTTCATCGACTTTTTCAAACCCCATTTTCGCCAAATCTCATAGAAATCGAGAAAAGTGGCATTTTCAGCCCAAAAGGAGCGTTTTGTGGGTGATTTATTGGCCAATCTTTAAACGGCTGTATCTCCTAAACGGATGGATGCCCTCTTCGTCGACTTTTTCAAACCCCATTTTCACCAAATCTCATAGAAATCGAGAAAAGTGGCATTTTCAGCCCAAAAGGAGCGTTTTGTGGGTGATTTATTGGCCAATCTTTAAACGGCTGTATCTCCTAAACGGATGGATGCCCTCTTCGTCGACTTTTTCAAACCCCTTTTTCGCCAAATCTCATAGAAATTTAGAAAAGTGGCATTTCCAGCCCAAAAGGAGCGTTTTGGGGGTGATTTATTGGCCAATCTTTAAACGGCTGTATCTCCTAAACGGTGATAGCTAGGGCCCTCAAAGTTTCAGCAAAATGTAGGTCCGGATGCCCTCTTCGTCGACTTTTTCAAACCCCATTTTCGCCAAATCTCATAGAAATCGAGAAAAGTGGCATTTTCAGCCCAAAAGGAGCGTTTTGTGGGTGATTTAGGCCAATCTTTAAACGGCTGTATCTCCTAAACGGATGGATGCCCTCTTCGTCGACTTTTTCAAACCCCATTTTCACCAAATCTCATAGAAATCGAGAAAAGTGGCATTTTCAGCCTAAAAGGAGCGTTTTGGGGGTGATTTATTGGTCAATCTTTAAACGGCTGTATCTCCTAAACGGATGGATGCCCTCTTCGTCGACTTTTTCAAACCCCATTTTCACCAAATCTCATAGAAATCGAGAAAAGTGGCATTTTCAGCCCGAAAGGAGCGTTTTGGGGGTGATTTATCGGTCAATCTTTAAACGGCTGTATCTCCTAAACGGTGATAGCTAGGGCCCTCAAAGTTTCAGCAAAATGTAGGTCTGGATGCCCTCTTCGTCGACTTTTTCAAACCCCATTTTCGCCAAATCTCATAGAAATCGAGAAAAGTGGCATTTTCAGCCCGAAAGGAGCGTTTTGGGGGTGATTTATGGGTCAATCTTTAAACGGCTGTATCTCCCAAACGGTGATAGCTAGGGCCCTCAAAGTTTCAGCAAAATGTAGGTCTGGATGCCCTCATCGTCGACTTTTTCAAACCCCATTTTCGCCAAATCTCATAGAAATCGAGAAAAGTGGCATTTTCAGCCCAAAAGGAGCGTTTTGTGGGTGATTTAGGCCAATCTTTAAACGGCTGTATCTCCTAAACGGATGGATGCCCTCTTCGTCGACTTTTTCAAACCCCATTTTCACCAAATCTCATAGAAATCGAGAAAAGTGGCATTTTCAGCCTAAAAGGAGCGTTTTGGGGGTGATTTATTGGTCAATCTTTAAACGGCTGTATCTCCTAAACGGATGGATGCCCTCTTCGTCGACTTTTTCAAACCCCTTTTTCGCCAAATCTCATAGAAATTTAGAAAAGTGGCATTTCCAGCCCAAAAGGAGCGTTTTGGGGGTGATTTATTGGCCAATCTTTAAACGGCTGTATCTCCTAAACGGTGATAGCTAGGGCCCTCAAAGTTTCAGCAAAATGTAGGTCCGGATGCCCTCTTCGTCGACTTTTTCAAACCCCATTTTCACCAAATCTCATAGAAATCGAGAAAAGTGGCATTTTCAGCCCGAAAGGAGCGTTTTGGGGGTGATTTATTGGCCAATCTTTAAACGGCTGTATCTCCTAAACGGATGGATGCCCTCTTCGTCGACTTTTTCAAACCCCATTTTCACCAAATCTCATAGAAATCGAGAAAAGTGGCATTTTCAGCCCAAAAGGAGCGTTTTGTGGGTGATTTATTGGCCAATCTTTAAACGGCTGTATCTCCTAAACGGATGGATGCCCTCTTCGTCGACTTTTTCAAACCCCTTTTTCGCCAAATCTCATAGAAATTTAGAAAAGTGGCATTTCCAGCCCAAAAGGAGCGTTTTGGGGGTGATTTATTGGCCAATCTTTAAACGGCTGTATCTCCTAAACGGTGATAGCTAGGGCCCTCAAAGTTTCAGCAAAATGTAGGTCCGGATGCCCTCTTCGTCGACTTTTTCAAACCCCATTTTCACCAAATCTCATAGAAATCGAGAAAAGTGGCATTTTCAGCCCGAAAGGAGCGTTTTGGGGGTGATTTATCGGTCAATCTTTAAACGGCTGTATCTCCTAAACGGTGATAGCTAGGGCCCTCAAAGTTTCAGCAAAATGTAGGTCTGGATGCCCTCTTCGTCGACTTTTTCAAACCCCATTTTCGCCAAATCTCATAGAAATCGAGAAAAGTGGCATTTTCAGCCCGAAAGGAGCGTTTTGGGGGTGATTTATGGGTCAATCTTTAAACGGCTGTATCTCCCAAACGGTGATAGCTAGGGCCCTCAAAGTTTCAGCAAAATGTAGGTCTGGATGCCCTCTTCATCGACTTTTTCAAACCCCATTTTCGCCAAATCTCATAGAAATTGAGAAAAGTGGCATTTTCAGCCCAAAAGGAGCGTTTTGGGGGTGATTTATTGGCCAATCTTTAAACGGCTGTATCTCCTAAACGGTGATAGCTAGGGCCCTCAAAGTTTCAGCAAAATGTAGGTCTGGATGCCTTCTTCATCGATTTTTTCAAACCTCATTTGGACCACCTCACCTCACTTTGGCAGAAGTTGGAGAAAATTGAGATGGAAAAATGGATTGTTTTTGGGTCAAATCACAAAAGTTTGACTTTGAGGTTCTGTAAAAACCAAACCACTTATCTGATTTTAGTACGGTTAGTTTTATTATTTAGGTAAATTTATTGGCTGTAATCATCTTATTTTGCTATTCTAGCTAGTTTAGCTTTGGCGATATTGAGGTTTTAGTCGTACAAGAAAATATTTTGTCCAAGAATCTTCAAATGCCTGTGGCAGCTAAAGGGTTAAGAATTGGGGGTATGTTCCGTACAAATTTTTAGCTGGAAATCACATAAGGAATCACAATCTGGTGCGTTTATGCGGCCGTTTCCGGACACCCTGTATAGTATAGATCTGACGCCCGTACAGCACATACACTATACAATTTATCGTACAATCTAAAATGAGAGTCCTACGATCCACCCGACACAACATAGTGGAAATTATATTTTTGTGGCGATGGAAGATGGACATCCATTGCTACTTTCGATGGAGAATGACCGCCACAACACCAACATGAAGAATGATCACCGGTTTATGTGAAAAAATCAGCAACTGAAAACACAACTTGATTATAAGTAGACATTTTGGTTTTGTCCGACGGTTTGTAGTGTGAAAAGTATGTTAATAAAAACAGAATAGCTTGGTTCCAGCACTACAATAAATATTTATTTTGGTATATACCAGTATTTCGGGTGCAACTTGCACCCTTCTTCAGTACAAAGCTATGTACTGAAGAAGGGTGAAGTCTTTGGCCAGTTGTTGCGCCGTTATTCTCTAATCCCATTCCTTATATGTATCTATCTAATACCTTCTCTAAGGAAACAACATGATATTAGCTGTGAACTGACAGTACCTAGCAAATTTATTCGCGCCGCGCCGCACCAAAATCCGCCGCGAATTCGCGGCGAAAATACATGCCACGTTGTTGTGAGCAGTACTTAATGGTATACCTTTTTTATAAATAAAATAAAGTTCATATCTATGGCTATAAATATGGCCAATAGTTTTCCTGCCCTTTTTTCGGAATCTCTTGTTATAAAGACAAGAAAAGCTGCGGGCTTAATTTTGTAGTGGCATAAATCTTTTGACAAAATTGAATTCTTTGATTGTACATACATCAACCCAGCCAGGATTTAACACTTTTGTAATCATTATTTCATGCAACACGCGTAAGCACAAATTCCTTATTCATTCATCACGTTTTCATACAATCAGTTTATAACGATGTCCCCCTATTTCATGTACGCCTTTGCGCCTTATTACGGATAATCATTATAAAATCGTTATTCGTAAACATTATGTAATAGTTAAGTACATCATATATATTCAATGCATCAATGAATAATTAAAAAAAACACGGAGAGTCTCGAACTCATAACCCTATGCACCGAAGATGCGCGCCCTAACCACTACTCCAGCCAGACTATACGAATGATCATGTTTTATTCGTGATTCTAATCACCCCAGCAACAAAAATCACACTTGAGGAGAAAACCATTATATTTCCTATATGCATGATCCGTCGACATTCCTTCAGCTGACCATCATATATCTAACTTTCAATGCGTCCTATCGATACATAATGCCGATTCGTGATTCATGAAGTAATGCTTATTTGTGGCTATGTTCACGGTACATGACGCCGATGCTGGCTGGGAATATTTGGCAAGACGTTGGTATTTTGGTTTAAGTTTCCATAGAGGTAAACTTTAAGTCTTGGTGTAGCTCTTGGCCATTGTACCGAGGGGGTTTTATATTTGTAAACTAGAGAGCAAACAATTAGACAAGCAATGGAGCGCTATACTTCGTAAGAGCGTGGAAGCTACAATATTGTGAAGGAATCATTTCTTGGTAACGTTATCTCCCGTTTTGACGATTTGGCGTCCCCTGATTTATTAATCACACATATGTAAGGACCTATAGCTGGAAAACTACGCCTGTTTTCTATCTCGCTGCACCTTAAGTTCCATCAATAGAGTCCCCAATGAATGAATCTGTCCTTTTGCACGGCGTCACCCCTGCTTTCCCGCTGCAGTACTCCAAATTGACTGTTTTCAAGTCGAAAATAAAGTTGCCGTAATACGGGAAAAAGATTGGCCCCATTGAATGAATCTGTAGTACTTTTCCCTGGGTCCGCCATCGTTTTCCCAGTGAAACCATTAACTCCGGGAATCTTGCGTAATGTTTAACCCATAGAAGAAAATCAGTGTTTTCGTTAATACTGCGAATTAATAACATTGATTTGGATGCTACAACTAGCATTTGTAAATTTTGAACATAATACCTACTAAAACTTACCATTTTTGCAACCAGTCCAACCTTTGCACGAAATCCTTTACATACGATCCCAACGGTTTCAAACTAGGATACGAGTTCTTTAACCATTTGTTGGGAATCTTATTCAAATTCACCGCCAAACCAATTTCATCCAACTCGGGCGTCATAACGACAACTCCTTTCACGGCATTTTGAAGTGTTCCACAACTGCTTCGCACAACTCTTAATAAATTATTAAATCTTTCCATTTCTTGAACTAGTACAGTATTCATCGATTCATTATAGTCGACTGGATAGGCAATCTTTGCTGCATCAATATCGAAGTCACTGGGTAGGATTCTCTCGATGCTCTGTAGCGTTTCCAATAGATCCGATTCTGAATGCAAGCTAGACGCGGACGACTCTTGACCTATTGTCAGAATCATAGAATCGAGCAATTGAGTGGATGTTTGAAGATCGCGAGTAATGCCGGCATTAGGATGTAGGCCGTAGACTTCGGGTGAGGGTATGGCTGGTATGATGTCTTGTATGTGAGCAACAATGTCTCGATGTTGAATTTTCCGCGGTACTATGTATTCACGACCAGGGGCAAAAGCGTATTCGATATCACTGACTACGTCTGGGTTTACGTAATCTGCGAGAATTGTTACAATGGCTCTTCTATCCCAAGCGTCTGTCACTCGTCCACCATAATTGCACTCCGCTGTTAGATAGGATATAGCAGCATACTGGACATCATCGTATTGATTCATGAACATCTAAGGGATAATTGCGGGTTACACATTTTGTTGTGGAAGCTATAATGCCGCTTTTAGACACTAGTCGCTTCGAGATATATAAGGTGTGTTTTTTTGGTTATCCCGTGCAGGTTTGGGTAACGAAACTCCATATAAAAAAAATGACAGCTGACGCACCTGTCATTTTTTTTATATGAAGTTTCGTTACCCAAACCTGCACGGGATAACCAAAAAAACACACCTATAGATATTGCCATAAAGTCAAGTAATAGTACCATATCGCAACTACGTGTCGTACGAACAGTGCCGTCTGAACTATCCTAAGGCCGCAACCACACTGATCAGGGTTCGCCGAACCGCGCGGTAAAAAAAATCAAAGTTGTGGACAAAACACACCTCCCACAACTTTTATTTTTTGTACCGCTCGTTTCGACGTACTCCGATCAGTGTGATTGCGGCATAAGGTAATATTACCTGCAATTGCTGGACCGATATTTGAAAATCAGATTCATTGAAACCATATGGGATGTTCCAGCCAATCGGTCCGAATTTTCGTCTTTCCTGAACAACAGCATGGAAGAAACAGATTCCATATAGGAGCCGCGCGAAAGTTCGATCCTTGTTCGGGCACCCTATGTATGAGGATAAATGAAATCGTGCAACCACGATAAATTTGAGTAAACCCACCTTGGTAAAATTGTTCCTCATTCACAGGTTCCGAATTGTACGATCTTAACAAGTTTTGCTGTAGTCCAGTTGGCGGTTCGTTGGTCATCTTAACGCTGTTCTGAAGTAGTGAAACTGGGAACTTTTCACTGGGATAGCTAGTCAACCAAAGCCGAAAGGTAGCTGTGTGAGTATTTGTCGAATACAGGATAACCTTTTTACATATTTGAAAAATAAGGAAATACCGTTGGTGTTGAACATATCCATGTTTTCCCAAATACTTTCCAAATTAGGCATCCACGACGCGGCTAAGTGACAATTTTGCAGACAAACCCACGTTCCTTGGCCCTGGGCTTCTTCAATCATGCGCTGTGCTATCGGTCCTTGCCCCTGACCCAACGAGATGCTCTGCAGTGTGTCTGCGTAGTTCATTTTGTCAGCAAATAAAAGCAACGATCCCATCGGATCGGCTCCCGGCGATAGAATGAAAATAAGTGGCGACAGAAAATTGGAATCTTCGAATGATTTGCCAATGTCAAATGGCGGTGGATTTACGTATTGCTCGCCAATTTGCCTACTTACAAAGTCGGTAATTGCTAGGAAAACTTTATCGGGACGAAAGGCTTTCAGAATAATGATTTTCTCTATTAAGGATGATTGTTTCTCCCATGGAGATGGTAAAGCGTGTCTATGGGGTTCGATTGAATTGTAGTAACGACGCCATTCCAGTAAGTTGATCCGAAACGAAGTGGGAAAGCTGGAAAGTTGTGGTAATTGCTGAAGTTTCAAAATTTCTAGCCACATCATTTCAGTAATCCAGCTTGGGTCAGGATTGGCGTCTACGACACCCACTGCTCCGCTACCAGATAGGAGATATAAAAGTTCTTTTTCCGATATCTTTCCTTTGGACAGAAGAATTTTCGATGTCAATATAAACGAGTAAAGTAATTTGTCCTTTTCGAAAATAGATCGGCAAACGTTATTGTATAAATTTGTTGTGATAACATCAATTAGAAATTTAATTCGCCTATGGACTTCCCTTGACTTTTTTGAGTTCTCTATTGAGTTTAAGTACAGGGTAATGTACCAATTCAATGAGAATTGATACATAGGATCAATACTTGGCAGATCAGTTATTGTATAGTACAAAACAGCTGCATGCGACGCCACTGGTCTGTAACTTTGTCGCGAGCTTTCAATCATAATTTCCGTTTTCCTGGACACTGCCTGTTTTATTTTAATACTAGTCGCCAGTTCTTTGGAATCATCAAGTATCTGAATAGCTTCTGCATTTTCCAAGATATCCCCCTCACTGGACGACAAAGTTTCCAGAATCTTATCCTCGGCATCTTTTAGTTGTTTGCGATTTTTTGCATTTTCAGAGATCAACATTTTTCGCTCTTCTTGCAGTTCGGGCTGCTCTTTCGCGACTACTATGCCCAGAAGTTGATCCTCCAGTCCGGATTGTGTTAATGCAAAATTTATGATTGTAACCTTATTGAATGTTTCCGGAAGATAGTGAGGATTTCGAAGATTGCTGGTCATGTATAACTTGAAGTCGGTTGATAGTTCGATAACATTATCGCCGAGGCTGATATATTCTTTGCCAGCTTGCATAAAGGTGTTTCGATTCAGTATGGGATCCAATGGAGGTTCAATATCTTCTTTAACATTTTCAATAAGAACTGGCTGGCCCGATTCGATGGCCGCCTCGATGACCTTCATGTAATTGGATTGGGAGAACTTCACGACTTGCAGGCGATTCGGTTTTTCCATTACTTTGATCCACTTATTGGCTTGACCCTGATTGGATGACAATACAAATATTAAATAATTGTGCATAATTGTGCAATATTAGAAGTCACTTATTTTATTCAATAGAGATGATAATGGCCATAAGATTTTGTTTACCCATAGAAAATTTTCTTTAAAAGATGCTAAACATAACATCAATTCAGTACCGCCGCATGCTACATAGGAAAACAAACTCTATCATAAGGTCTGCCATTATCACTAATATAGCTCGTCGGCCGAAAGGTATGACAGGGGGACCAACAGTTGAGCTTGAAGCTCATCTGTCCGTAACTGTTAGGTTTACCTGGGTTTACCACACAGACTACGACTCCCGGCATCAGCAAGAAGGATAGGGAGTGGCGGGTTTTGAGGCGCGCTTGCTATGGCAGACCAAATAGTGTTTCGCCCACTTCCATTTCTACATTAGATGGATTGAACAATCAGGTCACTCAGCCTATTAGTACGTACACATGGTAGGTGCTGATTGGATCTTGCAAAAGAGCCATTTTTCGTATGAAAACTAATAAATCCTTTGAAGGAACTTTTACGAGTATAAAGGCAGACGAACGTATGATAGGCACGTTCGCAGGTGCAAAATCGATTTATAAAGGAGTCTCAACTGCGAGGGATGTCCATTTTACACTGACAGCCAGGATGCAATTCAATCTCTTGAAACAGTCTTCACCACGTCAAAAGCTGTCGAAACCTGCCGCTCAGCTCTTAGAGGATAGTTCTTTAACATTGTACTTTGCTGAATACCTAGTCATAGACCACGGCTTGGCGCAGCCTGATGAACCGACTTATTGACTAGACAGAAAAAACATTGGTAGGGTGCTCGGTGCTATAACGGGGCACTGTCCTATAGGACAGCACGCGAGGAGGCTCTGCATTTCCCATAACAATTACTGCAGAAGTTATGATGGCGAAAACGAGGAAGAGAGCGTACATAACTTTCTCTGTCAATGTCCAGCCCTGGCCAAGAAAAACGGAGACGTATTCTTGGTTCAAGGTTATTCGGGAGGTGAACCCAATATTGCTCAGCATACATTGCAAGCACGTCTGGTTTTAGGCATGGCGTAACAGGTACGTTTCTCATGGTGGTATCACGATGGACCAATCTCTCAGTATAAGGGCGCTAGATGTCAGTCTAGCGGCCCCTGTACCTAACCTATTGATGGACCGCACACGCCACCCCATGTCGGCTCTACTCGCAGTGATAGTAGTCATGTGAAGGATCAAAAACTCTTTCGAATGAGGAAGAGTTTTCTGATTACCTCAGTAGCACATCCGCGTTACTTTAGATCAATTCTTAATAAAAGAGGAGACCTAGTTCGTGACACGATCAAATAGATATCGTCCCGCTTGTCATGGAGCAAGCAGGATATCATAATATAATGAACAAATATTCCTCCATGATTCCGATTTAAGTAAAAAAAAAACCTGGGCCAAGTATCCATTGCAGTTGACCTAATAACCTCTGGAGAAATCCCTGTTCCCTGTAAACATTATTTGGCCGAAAAGGGACCACCTGTACTCTAATCATTACTGTGGGCCCTGGTGGTGGATGAATTACTCTCGCTACTTGAACCGCAGGGTTTCTTCGCCATAGGCTACGCTGGTGTCGACGGGGTCAGGGGCGAATTCGAGTCCGTCATTACTAATTTGATGACCTCGGCCCTAAGCTTGGTTAATAGATGGTGCACCGTAACAGGGTATAGTATTAACCCCCACAAAACAGTTTTAGATTCTTTCCCAAGAAAAATCAACCCTACGCTTGATCTGATCTACTTAAGAGGGGATGACGGAGTGGTTATACCGTATGCTAGTACGGCCTGTAGTTACTTATGCTTCGCTAGAGTGAGGGCCCAACACACTGCAGATCTGTAATGAGGTCCAGCGAATTGACAGTCTGGGCATCATTGGCGCTTTTAGTACCACCTCCAACCTAGCCCTGGAAGCTATCTGGGGAGTTATGCCACTGCACATTTTCATACGTGAAACTGCAACCCTAAGCGCTCCCAAAGTCCGTTTACTCTCTGATACTCGTAACAGTGATCAGGCGGGGAAATATGCGTATGCTACTACATGTTCGTGGCCTACCAATCCGCTTCGTAAGATTATAAGATAACGGAATTACGCTTCGGCAGGAGGTTCGTCTTTCTCATCGCGGATCGGGCGGGAAGGATGAATGAGTGCCCGTGCTTTGATCTATCATTTTACGGATATAGGTGCTGAAGTCTTTGGACCTTATATACCAGGATCCCGTTTTTAATGTGTATATGACCTAGCGTCATTAGCGGATTTGTGCCATTGAAATCTATGCCCAGGAGATCCTCCGTGGTGCCCATATCGCCATTTGAACTGAGAGTCAGGCTGCAATAAAGGCGCTATCTTCACACAAGTTTGTATTGAAATTAACGCTCAGCGAGTGCTTTGACCTCCGTCAGGACCTCTCCTTCCATAACTCTGTATCAATCTATTGGGTCACAGATGTGTTGAGGGAAATGAAAATGCGGACGAACTAGCAAGAGAGGGTTCATCCTCTCAATTCATCGATCGAACAGATATAAAACTACTTCCCGACTTACGCTCAGGACATTTTCGGCTCCGTTATCATCTCAATCAGATTAGTGTATCAAGTAAGACCGTGTGTCACCTATGCTTAAAGGAAGCCGAAGTGAATGCCCGGCAATCATTTGGTGCAGAAGATGATTAGGAGCTTTGACGGATCTTCTGGCATTTATTAAGCTGGCTCTTGACCTTCTAAATTAAAGGACTATGGCACAATATGCTTTTTAGGTAGCAGTGCTCCTCCTGGTTAGGTCCTAAATGAATTATTATTATATAATCTTAGACAAGTTTGGCTCAAAAAAGGTAATATGGCCCGAAATATAATACATAAAGCGTTGATCTTACCTGTGGATCAATGAACAAACTGTATCTGCTTGAATTATCCATAATCACAGCATTTTCCGCTGAAAAGCTGTCTGTTGGCAAACCGGCAATATTCCACGATTGAATGGCTATATCCGAACCCAAAATCCCGACAAAACTGTACTCCGCCGAACATGGAATTCTCAATTCTCGACACTTACTAATCCAATCATCGACACATCTCTCCCTAAACTGCGCCGTTAGTGCTCCCAAGTATGCAATGATTCCGCACGAAATCAAAATATTTCCAGGGATATTTTCAAAAAGCGCCTCTAAACTTTCAGCCGCTTGTGTCCAACGAGTACGTTCACCGCCCAAACCGTCGATTAAAGCCCGAGCTCGTTGCAGCTTGTTGTTGCACATTTCCACTTCTTGGGCGGTTTTCTCCATTTGTGCATTCGCTTTGTCGAGGTCCTCATTCAAACGAGCGACTTTCATTTCCAATGCGCTCAGCATATTTCTCTTCTCATCCAGCAGCGCCATTGTATCTTCATACTCCTTCTCAGCGGCTGCAAGCTTTGCCTTTTTCGGAGCAACAATTTTTGCTGCTGTATCATAAAGATCCATCGCAATAATCCATTTGCACAAGCCTTCTGCCGCACTTGACGCCTTAGCGACAATATTGGGTTTGAAGTCCGGATGTGGAATATATTCTTTACGCAGCTTGGCCATTATTTCAGGTTTGATGTTGTCTTTGTCGAAATTCTTGAGAGAATTCAGCAATCCCATATCGGCCATCAGACGTTTACTCGGACCCCAATAATCATTGAGCATTCTTCCAGTAGCAGGGTCGCTCACTCGATCAGGTTGTATGCCCTTAATCACACATACACTGGCAAACACCAATTTAACAGGTGCTGGAGGATTTGTCATAGATTTGAGTAGGGTAATGTCTGCCGCTTTTATGGTATCCAAAGCAGCAAGAGCTTCATTCAAAATTGGCATTACTTCCGCCAGATCTTTTTCGCATTCTTCTTTCAGAGATTGCGAAACGAGTGCCTGGGCATTTGCAACGATCTCGTCCTTTTTAACTTGCTCAGCAGCCGCTGCAGCGCTTACGGTTTCAGTGTTGATTTCCATTAGCATTTTTCGTGACTTCTCCGCTATAGCTTCCAGCTTTGGTTGCAAATTGCTCAGTTCAACGGACATTTGTCCGATAGCCACAGAAGCCTTCTGTAGCGTTTCAAGACCTCCTACGTATCGACTCTTCGCATTTCTAACTTCCAACTGTTTTCGTCCCACCAAGCTCTCAAAGGATCGTATTAATTCCAAAAATGAAGCCGAAGTTATGTAAATAATTCGACCGGTTTGCGCCGTATACTCCTTTATCATATCGTATGCAGTCAAGTGAAAATATTGGCATGCTTCAATGGAAGCCCGTTTTACTTCGCCCGCGACATCGATCTTCGTCATATATCGTTCGGCGACCATATGCAAAGCCTCTTGTGGCCACAACTGAAACCAGTCGATAGTGCAACAGTTCACCAAGGACGGATAGAGCCTGATGCGCGTTCTCAATGCCGAACCAATCGGACTGAAGCATAAAATTATATGCAACTTTTGCTTGCAACGACTGACAAAGTACGAGAAAACCTGCAACGTCGAAATATCTTTAGCACGGTTGCCTCCTTGTGCTGCCAATCGTACCATTTCTAGAATTTCTTGTCTCTCGTCAATTGCAAAAATATTGGGAACTTCTCCTTGATTGAGCAAGCAGTCGATATCCTGCAGGAATTGTTCCATCTTGATTTGATTTTCCGTCAATAAAAACACGCAATGCTTGCCCAAACCACCAGCTTCTTTCATCGCTCGCTTGATATCATCATGCCAGTCGTTTATGCCATAGTTTTTGGTTATTTCCGGCTGAAATAGAGTTTCACCACACATCGTTGCGGCGAGTTTTGTCAACGACTGTCGACCAGAGCCTCCAATGCCGACCAGTAAAGCGCTGCCTCCTTGCATGGACATTATTCGGCATATTCTGTTCAGATGTTGGAGAGCGTACGTGAAAAGCACAATATTCATTTTAGATCGTCTGGTGGCATTAAATTCTTCTAAGCTTTTGTTTGCAAAGTTTCTGTAGATATTGAAATCAATTTCCTCGTACCGTTTATCGTCAGCGGCCGAATCTTCGTCCATGAATGAGCCAAACACCAGGTTAGACATACTTTCCACAGTAACTTGTTTACTCTCATCAAGTCGATTTTCAAAAATAGTTTCAACCTTCTCTTTGAAATGGTCCTTAATGGCATCGTTTAACAACTGAAACAGCCACTTCTGATCCGGAATATCAACAAGCCGATCGTAGAACACCCGAAGACATTCATGATACCAGACTCGGGCAAACATTCGTCTATGATCGACTGACTCCTTCCGCATCAATGAGCATCCTGTACAAACTCTCGATATATCGCGCATATTGAAAACATAATGCGACTTTGCCGGAGTCGGTTTCAGCTCAGCGCTAACCATCTTGTAAACGTGCTGTGTGGCATTTACGATTTGATTGACCGGCGATAGAACGTCTGAAGTGTGGCCGCCTTTTCGAAAACCGTTCAGCAAAACTGTAACAAATATTTTACTGACCGTTTCTTCGGAGAAAGTGTTTATGGAGAAAATATTGAAATGACAGAGAAATCGTGAGTAGACATCTTGACGGCTTCCACCAGGCAATCCACACGCACATAAGATTAGCATGTCTTTCAAGTGGATCTTTGAGGTTTCCTTGAGGTCGTACCAGTAACCATAGTCGAAATATTGACGTAAGAGCTCGAGAGGTGGTTGAGCTCCGTAGATTTCTTTTTGAGGCATGTTCATATCATCGACAAAAAATATTGTACGTTTGCCCATAGGTGCACCGTATAGGCCACGTTTTCTTTTTATCAGCTGAAATGAGGGAGTTTACAAATAAAACTGTTAATAACAGTCCGCTGTAGGCTTAGAGTATCATTGCAAATTTGGAGGACCCAATGTTCATATTCAAAGGCATTAAACTTATTACTAAGTATGTCATGATTGACAGTACCGAAAGCCTTGGAAAATTCCGTGTACCGTGTACGTGACAAAACAATGCGACTGGTTCTGAAATAATGAAGACAAGAAATTTATGAACTAGGCGTTCGAATACTTTGAGAAAGCAGGATTATAAGGATACAGGACGGAAGTTGGACACTGTCGTTAAATTCGGAGATTTAGGAATAGGTAAAATATTGGCAGTTTTCTACATAGATGGGAAAATGCCATAGATGGAACTAATGTTAAAAAGGATAGAGAAAGCAACACTTAGAGGGGATGATAGGGACTTCACAAATAGATCAGGCCCGTCGAGAGAAATTCCGGGCCCGGGACTGGGATTTCGTTATGGCCCCTACCTAAATAAATTTTGAAAGTTATTTCCTAATATAATAATTTCAAGTTTTTTGGCAACTCCTTGCAATAAATAATGCGTTGCAAAAAAAACGTATTAACTTCAGTGCAAGTTTATTCCTAATAAATATTGTATCTGGAATTCTATTTCTGTTACAAAGATTCAAACAAAGTATCAAACATTAAATTTCCTAGCCTTCTGGGCAACAAATTCACTGACAAGATTATCGAAATTTGGTTGTCTGGCTAGCGGCGCTTCGAAACATAGAGTAGCAATTCCTGAAACACGCTCCTGTGATGAATAAACGATGGAAATTATTGACTCTGCTAAGGACACTAAACGAGCGTTCCGTGCTAGTAACAGTAGCAGGTATAGTGCAAAATATTCGCAAAGCAAGGCAAGTATTTGGGGAAAATATTTCAAGATTTTGTAAAAAAAAATAGCATTAGGCATTTCATGTGCAAATCAGACCCAAAATTGCTATTTTAAATAAGTTTCAGGCCACTGTTTCTCAATAGGTGGTCCGTAAACCGGGGTGGTCCGTGAGAGACCCGTAGGTGGTCCGCGGGGAGGCTCTGGATACTTGCAAAAAGTTATATTTTTTTGAGACATGCCAAAAACGCGCTATCATCATCCACAGATTATTGCTGCAAGGTTCCTTATTATGGAAATGCGATTTTATTATCAAATTTAAACTCGATTGCGAAAATTCAAAAGGTTTTTCGCCAAAAATCCGATTTTAATGACCGAACTAATATTTACTGGATAAATTTTAATTAAGTCAGTTCTTCGAGACCTGAAGAAACCTATCCCTGTGCATCTCAGCAAGTTTTTACGCGAACAAAACAGTTTTTCTCCTATCTCTCAACCTGGCAATTCTTAAAACATGCTTTCTACAAGATGGTGTTACTATACAAAGATTGTTACTATACAAGTCCAATAACAATCGGTTCCGTCGGGAGGAGCCTTCGAAGAGATGGAAGGCGAAAGTAGAAAGTAGCAAAAAAACATAATAGGGGAAATTTGTGATGGGAGATAGAGCGTATAAGCTTCTGAATACAATGCGTCGACGAAAAAATCGAGCTTTTAATTCATTTCATTATTAGATAGATATATAACTTTATTGATTTCAAATAGTTGTGTATTACAACTAATCCTTAAGAGCTATAGACTGGAAGAGTCTTTTCAACTTTGTTTAAATGGTAAGCTTAAGCTGGTTAAATATTCCAAATTTTTGTTATGTTTTTTAATTCACAAGGAAAATTTCCAAAAAACCTTGACTAGGCGAACTTAAAGCTAAAATTAAAAACTACCTTAAATCTAGATTACGAATAAGTTAATATTACGCGGTAAAATGAATCAAGTTTGCTTAAGCAGAAGATGAGTGTGAGTGCGTCCAGGAAGGATTGATTGCTAATCGGTCGTGAAAATTTGAATGCATTCGGTCTATGCTATCCTTCATCAAAGAAACTCCGGTAATAATATGTAATCGATTGGTAGAGAACCACCATCGTTTATTCAAAATGAGTTTTAGACATGTATTTTGCGCTACTTGTAATCGGTCTTTATGACAATTTGCACATTTGCCCCATACAGGCGCCCCGTAAGTCATGATTGGTCGCATGGCGGTTTTATATAACAAAATTTTGTTGAGAAGATTCATTTTGGAATTTATATTAATAAAAGGGTATAGGGAACGTATGCGTTTGTCAATTTTCGAGACTTTATCCTCTATGTGATATTTGTAGGTGAGTGTTTTGTCTAAACTTAAACCTAGATATTTAACAGTAGAGCTCCAAGGGATATCCTTACCCAAGAAATTAATACATCTATCCGCCAAATTGGTTATTTTCCTTTTCTTGGAAAAGAAGATGGATTTAGTTTTTGAGATGTTTAATTTTATTCTCTATCTGTGATAATATTGATAGAGTTGCTCAAGCTTTGACTCAAGAGTATCTATTATTACGGTGGGATCGGTTGACTTCGTATAAATGCACAGGTCATCTGCGAACAAAGCGAGCTCACAGCGATTGTCACAAGGGATATCCGAAATAAAAATATTGAACAAGGTTGGACTTAAGCACGCGCCTTGTGGTACACCTGCTGGTATATCTTTTGGCTCGGATAAGCTGTTATTTACTTTGACGCAGAAGGATCTTTCGGACAAAAATGACTATATGATCTTTATAAGATACAACGGAAATGAGTGTTTACTTAATTTATATAAAAGACCCTCGTGCCAGGTAGTGTCGAAAGCCTTTTCGATATCGAGTAATACCATGCCGACGAAGTATTTTCCGGAAAATTATTCTTTAATCTGCTATGTAACTCTGTAGAGTTGGTGGTTTGTTGATAGGCCTTGTTTGAATCCGAATTGAAAGTAAGGAATTACAGGGTTTATGTTTAAAAAGGCTTGCATGCCACTGAGTACAACTTTTTCAAATACCTTACTGATCGATGGTAATAGACTTATAGGTCGATAATTATTAGGGGATTCTATATCATTGCCTGACTTTGGAATGGGTATAGCTATCGCTTTTTTCCAAGCAGCAGGAAAGTAACCCAATTTCAAACACGAATTGAAAATAAAATTTATAAAAACAACAATCTTTTTTGGTAACTTTTTAAGGACGAGATTGGGAAGCTTGTCTATACCAGGTGATTTACTTTTTTTCAATTTGTTAAAGATGCGTGAAATTTCCTTAAGTTTACACATGCAGTTTGTGGGAAGAACAAAGTCGGGAGGCAGTTGCCTTAGGGTTGTTTTAACTAAGTCCTCATGTATAAAATTGCCCATTTGACGGGTTAGTTTGTGAGCAGCATGGAACGTTCCAGTGAAGAGATTAGCTTTTTCGCAGTCTTGAGATACTAAACTGCCATCGTTGTTTTTCATGGGTCCTAAATAGCGAGTCAGTGCTTTTTTCAGTTTCCACACATTTCTCGAACCATTAGGGAAGTTTTCTAATGTTCTGTTCCAGTTCTGATTTCGGTGGACAATAACATCTCGTTGAATCATTTTAGTGAGATGTGTGATATGCGATTTTATATTTATTTATTTCATTATTATTTAAATGTATAGTCCGTCGAGATCCATTTTTAGGCTAAGTGGTCCGCAGACGTTTCTGAGTTGGGACCCAATGTTTTAGATCAACGATTTCATCTTCGGATTTATTCGCTTTGATAAAGATAGCAGCAGCACTTTTAATCTCAGACTCCTCCATCGTTTGAAATCGCCATAAAAAAGAGTATGCGGCATTCAAATTTCGCAACGCCCTAAAGCGATTGCTAATCCCTGCAAAAACTACAATCCTACATCCCTGGATTTTTGCATGAGGGTTGGGAATGGCCGGATTATGAAAAAAAAGTCCCCACCCACATTTGGGTCAAGTTTGGTTAAGACTATGGTTCATAATGAAAACGTTTTTCTTAGAAGAATGTAATTTTCAAGGGTTGGTTTGTATGACAGCCCTATGACGTAGTGCTCCGATTTCATCCGTTCCTAGATATTTTTTCAAGCTTTACTACTACCACATTTGGGTAAATTTTGGTTAAGGTCCGATTAAAAATGGAAAAAAATTTTCTTAGAAGGACTTAATTTTCAGTGATTGGTTTGTATGGCAGCCCTTTGACGTAATGTTCCGATTCCATCCGTTCCTAAATATGTTTTGAGGCCTTACTAGGAACATACTTGGGTCAAGTTTGATTAAGATTGGTACATAAAGAAAAAAGTTGTTCTTAGAAGAACCTAATTTTCAGGGGCAGCCCCAAAACCCCATGGTCTCATTCCATTCGTTCCGACATACCTATATAAACAGCGTCACTAAAAAGAAACTTGCATGCGAAATTTCAGCCCGATAGCTTCAAAACTGAGGGACTAGTTTGCGTTGCAACAGACGGACAGACACACAGTCAGACGGACATAGCTCAATCGATTTCTCTCGTCGCACTGATCATTAATATATATACTTTATACAGAGTGTCCGGAAACTGCCGCATTAACGCACCGCATTGTGATTGTATACAGAGGAATGTATATAATGTTGCAAACACTATATACAGTCGAACTTTCCATAAGCGGACACCATTGGGGATTGAGATTTTGTCCGCTTGTTGGAAGTGTCCTCTTATGAGAATATTTCACAAAGGTATAACATTTTATAAAACTAATTTGGACTGCGCTGCGAATAAATTCAAAACGACGATGTATAGAAAACTGCACGATAAAATGCCGCGACATAAATTGAACTCCTGAATCTCTAAGAAATTCCTCCTACACGGAGAGATAAACAAAATTTGTACAGCGATGTCCGGAAAGTGAATTTTGCTTTACGCAAAAGACCGATTTTTCGGTAATTTCACAACTTCTTTGCTCGAAATACAATTCTGTAATGGAAGAATTTCGAATTTTATTTGTGGAACTGTCAGTTTATTAGAGACTTGCTTGTTCAGAAAGGGTATAAAAGTACTGTCCGTGTCCGGTTATGAGAGTGTCCGGCTATTGGAAGTTATTTTTCTAGTAAAATATAAGGAAACACGTTGGGGAAAATAAAAGTGTCCGTTTATGAGAAATGTCCGGTTATTAGAAGTGTCCGTTTAGGGAAGTTCGATTGTATTTCCTGAACCACGCCGAGATTCGGACCTCTAGATTACTAGCATCGTAGAGTGCGACTCAACCAAGTGAACCACGGAGCGAGTTCTACGCACTACTCATTTTATAAACAGTAGAACAAAGTATTCTTAGGTCACTTTGTGACGATGCCCTCCACTGACTACATTCATAGTGAACATTTTAAGCATTCACCGAAATTGACTAAGGGGTCCTCCACAAAATTAATATAAAGTATTACCTTTGAAATAAATAAATTTTGCGTTTGATTCGCCGTTATATTAACCGTGAATACCACAAAGGCCGGTACATATTTTTCTTCAGGCAGTTTATTCATTAGCATATTTTGCATGTAGAAGCTCTTCCCTGTTCCAGTCGGGCCGACCAGTAACATTTTCTTGTTATGCTATAAATTCAATATGTGAGTCAAAACTGAAATCCTACAGAAAAATTTGACAGCAAAACGACATATTGTAAATACCTTTATGTGTAGATCTACTAGGTGCATATATCGGCCAGTGTCAATAGTGGGTACTTGAATACCAAGAGCACTTTCCTCAGGCTCCAGACGTCGCACTATCTCAGGCCAATGTTTCCATGTGCCCTTTTGAGTGAAAATATAAACGTAATCGACCAGTAAGCCTTCCGTTGGTATTGATATTTCGATTTTTTCCAGTATGTCAGGAAGCGGAATGTCTGGCATTTCACCTGTCCACACCTTGTTGAAGAGAGGACAAAAATGAATTTCATATTAAGACTGGTACTTGTAAATTTATTCACGCGATAATACGGCTATAGGCCTTTCTCATATTTCGAGACTGAGAAAATAAGCGACTGTCATCGTTACACTGAAGAAACAGCAGTCTGGAAGACTAAGCATGCTTGCAGTATAGTTTAATCACCGGGACTGCAATATTTTCTTTGCGAGTCCTAAGATCGCGAGAACTGAAATCTCTCCGGAGAGTAGAGAGAACCTAAATGGTCTTAATTGCTTACCCTTCTTTGAAATAGGTCAAACTTCGCACGCGATTCAGAGTCCAGAACTCCACCCAGTCCCCAAATCATTGAAAAGAGGAGTGCGGCTTGAAACCATGCTGTCAAATATTTCTCATATTCGTTGGGATTTTCATCGATGGCTTCGGCAAGTAGCATTTCAAAAATATCAAAACTTGTTCGTAGAATGCTGAAGTCTCCTGGTACCAGTAATTGTTTGCAGTGTTTTCGTATAAATGTTGTCGACTACAGAAACAGAATATTTAAAACTATTGTAGAAGATTGAAGAATTTGTTTATAGCTGAGGAAAATCCAGTCAAAAGCCATCGATCCAAATTTAATTACTAAAGTCGTAATATCCTTTCCGTTAGTTCCAACTGGATTTACACGCTTTAGTTAATGTTTCAATATTTGTGGCTTTTGACCTTGTGAATCTTGGTTTGTGTGAATTTTCCACCAAAACCATTAAAGTGTTGTGAGGGAGATCCCCCAGACTTTAAGCAATATCATATATGGCTCAAAACTTACACATGGGACAATCCAACGAAACAATTCCATCACAAGCACTCTGTGCTCTGCCACCCAGCGTGGATCACACCGACTCAGCCAGGATTCGGCAAACGTTTCCCAGCCAAGCGTCTGTGGCTCCATATAAATCATACCACAACGTGATACTGTCGCCGGAGAAGCCTGAGCCAAATCCATCACTTCGAATATCATCGACATACTTGAGGACATCGTGATCACTTCTCCCGATGTCAGACACAATTTCTTATTATCATCCAATACGGTATTCATATTTTCAATCCAAACAGCATCCACGGGACCATCAAAAATCAGCTAGAAATGAAAAAAAAAATTTAATCGCACCTTCATATGATTTGTGCTTATACTTACCCACTTTCGATCGCTCGAAGTATCAGACGCAAAATTCCGAAAAATCACCGCCGATATTCCGTCAGTCCATTCATACGAAATCGGGTCGAAAGCACCATACAATTGTCCCATAGTAATCGATTTAGGATTAACCACTCCCATCTGAACATCTTGATAGTAAGGATTGCCTCCGACTTTTTTAAGCTTACTCAAGACTCGAGCCAGTGCTTTTAGGGTTGACGATTTGCCCGCCATTGGCTCACCGACCAGCATGAAACCATGTCGAACAATCATCATCTCGAAAGTTTGTATAACCTTGGTCAGGAAGCTGTCCTTTGGTTGTAAGTTCATCTCCTGACAGACCTCATTAAATGCTTGCGAAATTAACGTGTAGTCCGGATTGGGAAGCGCGACACCGGGAAACAAGTCTGAAATTATTCCCTCAAATAACGGAATATCGAATGAAAGAAATTTCGGAAGATTAACATCCAGAAGTGAGCGTAATAGTAGTATTTCTTCATTCTCGTCGGGGAGTGCTTTCTTGATATTGCCACAAGCAGAAAGAACTGTCTTCACAGCTCTCATGCCGTAATCATAATGATTTTGTGATGACAATTGTTCTGAACATAACCGATAGGTGGTCACAATTTTCACTGCCAGAGTCCGGGCATTTACAAATCCGTATGAATAAAGAGATATCTCGCCGATCATTGCGTAGTCCGGCACCATCATAGCAACGCTTCGAAAAAGAACCTTCAAATTATCTGGTAGCTCAGATCTTCCGGCGTAGCCCGGGTTCATTGTAATACAAACATAACAGGCTGGATTCAAATTTAACTCGGTTCCTTCAAAGACGAATTTCGATACGCCCGCTCGCACAGCCTGAATAATCGACAAAATCTGCTGCGCGACGACAGACAGAACTTCCAGTTCTATTCGATTGAACTCATCAAAACAGGCCCAGGCTCCGCAGCAAGCCAGTCCTTTGAAAAATTTACCCATCGCTTTGTAGTCTAGTCCGTCAGAACAATTGAAAACCTTGCACTGCACCGCAAGGGCTTTAGCGAGGTCCTTGGTTGTTTCGGTTTTTCCCGTACCAGCTGGACCCTCAGGGGCGCCATTTAAATGCAGCTGATAGGCTCCTATTAATGTTCGATAGCATCGATCTGTCAGAGGTGTAATAACCAATCGATCCGAATTTCCTAAATATTCATTCGCATAGTCCACGGTAGCGTTAATGATCCTAACCAGTACCTTGCCGTCTTCGTAATAGTATCTCAGTTGAGCTAACCAGCGAAAGTCCGCCTCCGAGATGACTTTCTCTTCAACAAGATTCTCCACGACATCTCGCGCATGGACGTCAATTACGATTAGAGATTTTATCGTAATTCGATTCAGGTTTGATATATCTTTAGATCGAATTAGAGCCACAATTTCGTTTAAATTGACCGAGAGTTCATTGTGAAAATCGCGAATAAGCGCCTGGCTCCTTGTTTCGAGACTATTATGAACATCGGCTGCCCAGAAAACTTGCGAAATGCAAAGAACTACCATTTGAGGCCAGTTCAGTACCCATTGACTTCGTTTCTTCTCCATATACCACAAATAGCTTTGGCTTACTTCAAATTTTACAGCAGCTATCATTTCGGTTTCTACGCCTTGTAACCATTTTTCAACACTACCACCGGCAGCCTCGGTAGAAACTGGCGCTACGAACATAATTTTCTCATTGTCGTCACTGTTCATGGCGAAAACATTTAGATTTCCGTCAAAGTTCAAATGATGAATCCCTTCGAAGCATTTGTTGAGATGCGGTTGAACCCGAAGGGGATTTTTCGTTTCCGAGAGAATCTCGAGCATCTCGTCATTGGACAAAAAGAAGAATCTGGGAAAGAACAAACGTTTTCGCTCAAGATAATTATTGACCCCAGTCGTTATGTCTTCCAGCATGTGATTAGCTTCAATCAGTGCCTCAAGCAGTCCTTCGGCTGGCGCAGTTTCCATTATCAGGGGCTGTTGCAATGCCATCGTCATATATCTTGTATAAATTTGTTGAACTTGAACGAAAAGTCTTCCTTCTTCGGGCATTTGCGCCACGATATCCTTGGACGAGAAAATTGGCAACAAGTACAGAAAATTTGACTGCACCTTTCCCCACTCTTCAAAAGTCTGATTCACTCGGACCAATTTCGTGTACCACGCTCGAACTTCGGCTTCGCAAGGTTTCACAAATGCCGAACCGCGCATGGATAAAGTTTTTATCAGATGGTCGTCCAGCAACGCTTGAACATCATCAAGACTTGAAAGAATTGTAATGCCGGTATCTTTGTACGGTCCAAGCGGGAACTCAACGTTAGTCCATTCCTTGATCATTGCTTCCAAGTTCATTTGCAACTGAAGCTCTTTACTCGCTCCTGTGCTAATTATTTCTAAACTATCCAAGGCATTGTCTAAACCAAAATTGATGATCTTTCGCAAAGTGGTTCCCGCGTCGGGCGTTAAATCGAAGCCAACTATATCGGACATATCCTTCCAATGTCGCGGCCTTAAAGCACGGTTACACATTATGCTGACAATGAAAACGCCTGGTCTGAAATGTTTGATCCAATCGATCATTTCGTTGCAGAGTCTTACAGGTACGGGGTGCTTGCTACTATCGGGATCTTCTACATTGCCCTGACAAACATTGAAAAATATTTTACCGTTACAGTGTGCAGTATAAATCCAAGACGTTTTGTTTATGAAACTTGGTGAAAACGCGAACTTACCCGAAAACTGCATATCGGCTTGGAAATCATCTCCTGTTTTATTTTATTTCGGTAGTACTTTCGAGTTTTCACAAATTCATTGAAGAAATCGTCAGTAGTTGATTCCACAAATTTCGGTTCCAGATATTCGAACGGTCCGTCCATCCAAACATTATAATAGCGGACCCATTTGATGCAAAGCCTAAGAAGTATTTATAAATAAATAAAAATAATAAATAAATAAATAAATGTTAATAGTAAAAAAAAATCCGCGTGCCATTTTCAATTCAGAGAATCGGTGATTTACTGATTCTCTGAATTTAAAAATGGCACGCGGATGTGTGTGAAATTTTTCGAATTTGGAGGAGTTTGAAAATAGCGATTCGCTCCGCTTCACAACCGCCACAGCAAAGAACATCTGTTCGACGTTAACTTAATTAATTAACGATAAGCCTTAGACACCTTACGCTTTACTATACCACCACATGCCGTCGTGTTGCTCCGCCTGTAGTGTAGGCACTGATTTTGGCGCTAGTGTTCATCAGCCTGTAGACTTTTAATTCCATGTGAACTATCCTAATAGCCCTAGTTACAGAATCCCCAATATTTTCTTTTAAAAGCACCAGAAGCACTAAATTCTTGGGGCTGTATGTTTTCTCCCAGTTCCGCTTTCATTTGACTGCGGATATCTCCAAATCTGAGAAAATCAAACAAGACATGTTTCGCGGCATCTTCGTTGTTACATCTTGTCGACCGCCGTACAGCCTGCTCATCTCATCCACCAGGATCGGTAAAGGCTGCATTTTTTCATTACCACATAGGCAGCTTCATGTGATTTGTTTGGGTATGCACAGCACACTCTCAAAGCACTTCTACGAAAGGCAGCGTTTAAGGGTTTCCCGTTCCAGACGTACCATAGTGCACTAGCCCAAACTGGCGTAGCATATATTATAATTGATTCTGCTACCCTCTCACCACCTATGTTTAGCAATCATTATTGTTAACGCCGTTGTTGTTGTAGTAGCGATTCAAGAGTTTTTTTTTTTGTTTTCTAATGAATGAATAGAGAGGGCTTGGCAGCTCTTGGCCGTTTTAGTAACAACGTGTAGCTCCGGGATGATTTTTATCGTAGAACCAGGTGAAATATGATCCTCTGATCCTCCATCCTTCCCACCAGTATCCTTTCTAGCACTTTACCAACCACTGGGAGGAGACTCATGGCCCGATAGAACGAAGGGTTAGATCGGACCTTATCAGGTCCTTTTAACAATGCTACCTCTGCTCTCGGAAACATTCGCGCGGTTTTCCAACTCCTAGGGAAGGTACGTGCTCGGAAGCAAGACTCATAGAGATTCTCGATGTGCTAAGGAACGTCATTCCAGATAAGTTTGCACATCTGGCCGTCATTCCATCGAGTCTAGGCGACTTTCGACATCTGAGCCTGGCGATGATTGCTTCGATCTCAGCGGTTTCCGGAGGGGGAATAACTTCTACTTATGTGACCCTCTAACAAACCAGAGCATCGACAGGGACAGCTGCCGGAAGGAAACTGTTTATGCGAACCTCAATGGTCTTCCATCCATGTATGTATGTGTCGCACTGGCCTCAGTGACGAGGCTGGATACTTAACAACAAGCACGTCTACCTCTGCAAAGCCTGTAGCCATTTACCCAGGGGTCGTCTGAAGAATTGGTGACAAAGCGCCTCCAGTCGTCCTCCTTGCACTTGGTCATCATACCGTGATACTGCCGCCGGGACCGCCCGAAGGCAAGTCCAATTGACGCTACATCGAGATGACAACCAACTCTGGCCCGCTGGAAACCCTTCCGAAGCCTACTTACTTCACGCTTCTAGGCGTCCAGATCTCTGGTCCACCATCGGACGTGCTCCCGCCTCCTTGTGGGCGCAGGCGGAAACATGTCATTATTGACGGTCGTCAGTGATGAAGGCACACTGCTTATCGAACCCCCTACGCGAGAACTCAGATAGTGGCATGCATGCCGCACGCCTGGTATACCAGCGATGTTTCTCAGGCGGCATCATTGGTGTTCACAATCCTTAGGCAGCACTGATACCGAGACCAGGCACTATCCCCCATTCTAACTCGTACACTGTAGCCGCCTCATACACACACGTGAGGTCAATGCCACTAACCCCGTTACACCCAGTGCCATCTTTGTCAAACGTGTACGTCTGTGACGGCTCAATCTTGGCTCTTGGCTAACAGGCACATCGCAAGGTCTTCCTCTCTCTGGTCGCGAGGGTGCGTAGACCATGCTCTAAGCACTTTGCTGTGCCAGAGAGCAGAGGTACCATTCGCGTACATCACCAGGATGAGTGGTGCGTTGCTAGCCAAACATTCATGGTAACAAGTTTACCATCTACGGGTATACCGTCAGGGGAGCACCTAGCCTTTCGTCCTTATCACCCATTCCTTCGGACTGTTTGGACCTTCAGCGTTTACTGACAAGGTCGTTTTGTCAGAGGGGGATTTCTCCATCCGGCGAATGCACTCACCTTCAGGAACCCATTGCCGGGATTGCATCACCAGCTCGATGACTCGGGTAACAACCTACAGCCACCACGAGGCCAACACCTTGATGGGTAGGGCCCATGGTCCCCTGGGCACACCCATCCCCGTGGTACACTATTCGCGAAAGACTTCTCTATAGCAGGTGTGATCTTCCTTCGGCCCTCTATTGGTTAAGCCTCACGTAGAAATTCAGATGTGCACCTCCCAGGCTCGTTGAACATGTGACTACTCGTCTGCTTAAAGCAGACTCGTAGCGCTGCTTTTCACATCCGGGCGGCCCCTTCAGTATACTAGTCAGCAATGCGATTCGGGCCGTGTGGTCATCAATCCACAAACTGGCTAGGAATAGGCGCGTAGGCATCTTCCACCAAGGCCATTCTCCCTCACTAGCCCCTTCGAGGCTCGGGTTATGCGAAGCCGCCAGCTCCGAGGCTCACACGATTAACCGTAATTGTGCTTAAAGCAGACTCGTAGCGCTACCGTTCACATTGGGACGGCCCCCTCCGTTTACTAAGCAGCAATTTGACTCAGGACGTGTGGCCATCAATCCACAAACTAGTTAGATATAGGCGCGTAGGCATTTTCGCCAAGGCCATTCTCCCTAACTAGTCTTTTCGTGGCTTGGGTTATGCGAAGCCGCCAACTCCGAAGCTCTACACGACCACTTATAATGGACTCCTCCCCTACGAGGAGACACTGCGTATCGTGTTCGACTTGTATGACTGCCTTTCCGAACGAATAGGGAAAAAGGTCAGCCATGTCGTGAGCTACCCATACATGAATCGGGAGCACGGGAGCGTCATCGCCTGAATGGTCTTTGCACAGATCCACGCCATGGCGTATCAACTATACAAGGGGCCTCCCTGCGCTGCTCGGGTACGTGGTGTCGCAAACCACCAAAGATCTCTGTCCCACTACAAACAGCCTTCCTTGGTTGAGTGTCACAAGGACACAGACCCCCCTGCGGGGGGATTCATGGTAACAGTGGGACTCGAATCCACGCTCCGGCAACTCAGAGATAGAGTGTCATCTCTACCGCTAAGCCACCAATGCCCAAGCCGTTGGAGCCGCCAAAGAATAGTCGCGAGACAATCAAAGCCCCTAAGTACTGAACGGCTTGCTTATAGATATTATTACACACGACTCTGATTTTGAGAGAACAATTTTTTCTACGCTTCTACTTCTATTAATTAAAACTCCGTAAAACAGTTTCAAAGATGCCAATGAACCTTCCAGGCCCTTCAATGCCCTATTTGGGACTCCAGGCCGGGTGCCTCTAGTCTAGGAACTGGAGTAAAATTCAAGTTTGCCATAGAATGCTGCTGTGCTCTACGTACCTCCACATGGGTCCTTCTGATGTCTGCCTAGGAACACAATTTATGTCAACGCAGGATCACAATTGTCTACTTTCAAACAGCAGCTTGTTGGTTGTTATCCAGGGGACCATCCAAGTCATGATTTCATGGACCGAATTCCTCCACCCCGACATGTGAGGCGTATTTTACGAGATCTTGAGATGGAGGTTCAGGGATACAACGGGCGCAATTGCAATGATTCACACTGTTGAAGTGAGTCAATTTATTGAATATGTACGAATAACGCTTTCTCTCAGCGTCTCAACTATCTGTCTCGCCTGAAGAGATTAGGCCCCCGAGAGTCACCAGACATTAACTCAACTTCGCTGGCGCGCATTAATTCCTACTTGTATAGATCCGAGCATACAAACATTTGCCAAAATTGCGCTGGCACGCCTCGCAATATGGGTTATTTCTTTGAATGCCCAGCTTCGCCTACTGAGCTTACCCCTTTATCACTGTGAAAAACCCCTATCGCCGCTGCCAAGCCACGTTTGTGTCGCTGAAGATCACGGACAAGAACAATGACGAACCATAAATCGAATCCACATAAGTGCACAACGTTTTCGCATCGCTAAAAGAAGAAGGTGATATATCCGGTAGGCGGTAGATCAACAGGTGTATGGTGCAACACGGGGCGATCGTGTGGTGGAAAAAGGCTTCAACCACAGATGGTAATGGTAGACAATACCAAAATCAGACTTAGAGATTAGTCTTATCTATGTGGCACTAGAGGATCCTTATTTCAAGTCACACCGCCACTTTGGAGGTTGTGCTCGGCCTGCCGCCAATCCACCCACATTCATATTAAAGCAGTGGCATAAATCGCTGTCAACCAGCTCAATGCCATCAATAAGGAAGGCTATACGCTCGTATTTTATTAGTGATAAACGCACATTTTCACAGTGAAAAGGACTGCCAAGGACAGGCCTGGTACGATGGTATCGGAGATAGTCAAAAGCAAACAAAAACTCCACTTACCTCATCAAAGCTGTAAACGGAAAAATAAATTCCTTCAATCCGTCCAATTCAGGATAAAACGATTTCGAGATTCCTAGTAGCTCCTCTTTCTTATTACTCCACCGTACATAATCCTCAAATATTTTAATTTCATCAATAAATTTCTCCAAATGCCTAATATATTCGTCCAACTTTTTTGACTCATTCATATCATTCACAATAACGACTCGAGGCATCATTGCGACTATATCATCCCTTAATTTCGCCTTGACATCGGACAAATTCTCTTCAAAACGAAATCGATAGGTCTCGTGTATGGATGCATTTTCTCCAAGAACCGAATGGATTTCATCAAGCCAATTGACAGTCCTTCGTTGCAGTTCAACGTGCTCCTGACTCAATACGGTATATTCAAAAAGCTCTGCGCCGATTTTAAGACTTTTTTCAATTCGCTGTCTTAGCTCGTGGATCAGGACGGTTTTCACGTGAAGCATGTACTTGGCGCCTTCCAGCAGATCAACGACTGATTTTGGAATAGTCAAAGCCCTTAACCGAATTTCTTCGAATATGTTACAAATGTCCTGTTGCTCATTTCTATGGCTGAGGACCATTTGTTGTGTAACGAGCGCGATTAGGGAATCAGCTATTTCCTGTAGTTTTGAAAGAGCTTTGGTTTTATTTATTACAGCAGCACCGAAGAACTCGTTGCTTATTTCAAGCCTTAGCATGGTAATATAGTTCCGGTACAACTGAATTTTAGCAATATAATCGGAATGCTGTTGTGGATTGGTCAAAAATGTATCTAGATCATTTCCGGTTTTCAGTACGAAGAGATCTTGGTATTTTCTCTGAAAAATTTCCACATGTTCTTGAATATGTTGATATCTTTCATCGAGACGAGCCTGTAGTCGTTCCTTAGCCTCTTTGGCGCATGCGCTTAAGTAAAGCATAAAGTTAACCAACGAAATCGATTCATAAACAAAATATGTACCTTGTCAGATCAATCCAGACGTCGTCTTTATTTACAGGGAACGCAAATCTATCCAAATACATCTCAGGAGCATCCAATTCTTTTCCAACATTCGCTACTTGATCAATGATATTGACAAAAGTTTTTTCTATTAATTCCAAACTGGGTTCCAGCAATATTTCTTCCTCCGTACAGAATAAATCTATGTCAAACACCGGAGATCGAACACAATTCACAACCACTTCCAATAAATCGTCAATAGTTCCGAGCTTTACAATATTCAATTGACGATTGATCAAACCTTTGGCGGCTTTCAAAATTTTTCTGTACCGATTTTTCGGTATCTTTGACAGTTTCAAATCTTTTTTCAAAATTTCAATAAGTTTCGGATACCAACGCTTTTCTATGAAAGCGGTTTTATCATCCAGCAATTGGGTGCATATTTTCAGGTAATATTGAATTGTTATGGGATTTTCCATTTTTTGCTTAGTATCGTACAGACCAAAATCGCAAAATATTTTTGGTAAATCTATTTGGGAATACTTGAGTATGGCACGTATGAATCCATTATTCAGGACAAATAGAGATTTTAGTTTTTCTCGATTTTTCAAATATTTAGGATGGTGATCAGTTTTTCCTTTAATGCTATTCACATTGACGCCCAGACAGTTCTTATGATCGGTATGTTCAAATCTCTCTGCCACTGCGTCCGTATGGACAAGAATTTTTCCTATACTATAAACTTTCATAGTTTTATCAAATTCATCGTGAATGTCTTTCATGATATTTTGAAATGTGTTTGAATATTTGTTTCGTAATCTTTTCGGGACGAAGTTGAGTATTTGCTGTTCCGTGCGCTGAAGCATTCGCGGAATTGGAATTTCCCTGACGCATTCTTGCAGTTTATTCAGACAGTCGGAACGCTTTATTGGTAGTACTGGGTCCAAATTTTGAATAGGTTTACGGCATAGTTTGACTTTTTCTTCCGTCGCTTTACGGTGTACAAATGTGTAATGACGACGTTTCTTTATTTCGCGAAGGTTATACTTCAGGAGTGGATTTTCCAAGTAAGCTTCATTGTCGTACTTCGTAAGATCCGAATCGGGCCTTAGCAGTCGCTGAAAACGATTACTCATTGAATTGTAAAATGGTTAGCCAATGTATCAAAAAGTGGACTACAGTACGGAATAATCAATTAAATATAATAAATGACAACTGAATTAATATTACATTAGGGAGTATACTTTGTTTCGTCAAATACTAAATTTTTTTCTTAAAACTAAAATAAATAAAAGGGAGATTGATTGTCCCTCCATATAGTACCTATAGTACCTCTGTGACTAATAGCTGCCCAACAACCTGAATGGGCACATCAGCAAGTGGAATAAAAAAAGTCCCGCAGTAAATTAGCCCATTTTAAATTTTCATTTCATGGTCACTTGTGGCAGTTGATTTCCGCGAAAAATTTAACATATCTGACCTTCTCGTGATAACCTTGAAATGATATTTACTTAGTTGTTTTCCGCCAATTCAATACCAATAATATGCGCCGATATAATCTGTCATATTAATCCTGCAGACAATCGGAACGCTATCAGACAAATAGAAATATAGGATTAACTGAAAACATTTCATAATGTATTGTACTAGCACACGCTTAAGATTGTTAACAATCATTCAGTAATTAATCAAATCATATTTGATCCTACGTGGATTATAATATAGTTGATAAGACTTAAAAATAATACTGTTCCTTAGTAGAAATTTCTTGTGCTGCCCTAACTCCTTCAGGGGCGGATCAACGTTTCGACGATAACTGAATTCAAAGTGTGAAACGGTTGTCTGTCATATACCCACTTCCTAATCGCATTTTTGTTTATTATTCAACGATAAGAACATTTATTATTTCTTTCTGAATAATAAACGTTCGACGGGCTATGCCGAGTTTCGAAAACTCGGTTCTTTATAAATCTGTATCTGAACGATCACGGCCACAGAGCACGGCTAGTACAAACTGGCGGGTGAAAAATAGCTTGTGTTTTGTCGAAAAACTCCTTTGCTTTCATGTAGTCAGAGATTATACATTTTCTTGTACCATCATAACGTTTTGAAAGGAATGTATGATCAAGGATAAGAACAGCATTTCAGCTGGATGTTCACTAAACAGTAGCGGATTTACACATTTGCCGCCCATTTTCGTATCATTAGAATAAGCTGACCAGACGTACAGCATTTCGCTGTACAGTACGGCATTTTGACCTGTCGTACAGCATTGGTAAATGTACAGTACAGTATGTTCCGCAAACATGTTTGCCGTTCTGATTCTCAACTGCGGATCAGAAATAATCTCCAGTTCTTTTCGTTTACATGTTCCACAATGGGTACGATTGCGAAACGCGCCGGTCGCATATGTTCCGAAAACATGTTGTCCATTCTGATCTTCTTACAGCGATTTTACGAATAAGAAATGATCTCCGGAACTTTTCGTTTACATATTCCACATAGGCAGACATACGGAAAACACCGAAAGTTATTGCTGATCCGCAAAACCGCAGTTATAGGATCAGAATGGAAAACATGTCGTCGGAACATATGCGATCGGTTCGTTTCAGAACCGCACCCAATGACAGACTAACGATAACAACCGGCGTTTATTTCTGATCCGCAAAACGGCAGTTAGGGGAGCAGAACCGCAAACGTGCTTGCGGAATATTTGCAACTATTTTGTTTTGTAACCTCACCCGATGAAATCTAGTTCACTACATAATAAGATCCTATGATCAGTTTTGTCTGCTCTTAAGGTGCGTAAAGTTTGACCCTGTACGATCGATATTTTGTGAGATAATCGCATCTTTATGTTTATGGCAACCATTCATTTTTGAACCTTGAACCCTTCCGATCTTTCTGAAATTCGGTACACTCGTAGAGCTATATACTTACTGAGCTTACATTCCTCCAAATTACACGGTCCTGCCTATCCGCGTTCGGAAAATGCGGCTGCCCAAATTGCATTTACAGTTTTTTAATTGAAAATTGTCTATCACTCGGAAATTCATGAGCGAACAATTTTGGAATTAAGGAAACTTGTAGAGCACCATACTCTTCACATTTGGTGAAAATTTCAAGGCTCTAACTGTCAGGGTTCAGAAGCTGAAAGATGTGATTTTAGTTGAAAGGTTTGATCTATGTAGGCTCGATATTTAGCGAGATAACGACACTTCAATCCTTCATTTTCGGTATCTCGGGAACCGACCGATATTTTGAAACTTGGCACACTTGTAGAGCTACTTGGCGCACATTTCCTCCAAGTTTCAAGGTACTACCTAACCTATTTGCGTTCTGAAGTTACAGCTGCCCAAATTGCACTTTTGTGTTTTCTAACTGAAAATTGTCCATAACTCAGAAATTCTTGAGCGGAATTGTGAAATTTAGCAGACCTGTAGAGCATCGTACTGTCCTTGGTAAAGATTGTGAGGCACTCCGTTAAAATTTGCACGCTCAGGGGACAGACGCGGCATATGGCATCACTGGGTTCTATACAAAATCCACAACAAAATCCATAAAGACAAAATCCATAAAGTAAAAATCCACAAAGTCAAAATCCACAGAGTCAAAATCCATGCAGACAAAATCCATAAATTTTTGTATGAAGAGAGCCATAATGCTTATTGCATGGGCTCCGATTCGGTGATGTCAGTGCGTTAACGTTAATTTCCGGTGGCGGAGCTTGAGAAAGTTCTGCGTTTTTTAAGTGAAAACCCAGAGGTGAGAGCGAGCGGCGATGGGAGATTGGAATTTTCGTTTCCGGGAAGGTGATTATGATTTTTAGGGTTTTTTAGAATTTTTTCAAAAAACCCTTATGAAATCGATTTTGTCCGTCCGTCCGTCCGTCTGTTCACTAAATAACTCGCGAACGGCTCAACCGATTGTCATGAAATTTGGTAGGAATGTGTAGAATGGTTACAGTCTTTGGCACAAATACCTTAGAAGTTGGTAGGAAAAAGATAACAGGGTGTCCCGAACGTTTAAAAAAAAGTCGACTTTTTTAGTTTTTATCGGAGATTAACGTATGGGTATTTAAATCAAAGATCTAGACGAGTACATCTCATATCAGTTAAAATTTTTCAGTTTCGAGTAACGGTAAAAAAGTTATTGGCGTTTAAAGTTAAACTTCCTTTTCGAGCTCCGTTTTTCTAAACCGTTATAGGGATCGATATGAAACTTTGCACAAAGATTGGTCAGTATGGCCTTATATACGTTAAATATTAACCCTTTACGGCTCAGTGTTGCATATCTGCAACATAACGGAAAATCGTTCCTAGAAAGTATCCTATTAGAATTTGTTGCTTTAAAACGCCTTATTCTCGTTCGGCAATAAGTGAGAAGTAGTTCTGATTTTTCTTTGAAAATATTTCTTGCATTTGAACATAAATTTTCAATAATTTATATTTGTAGATCATTCCAACAACATTTTGCACAGTTATGCAATTTTCATTTGAATAATTATCCCCATAATTTTTCAAAACATCCTGTGAGGATATAGAAAACGTTAGATAAAAGTGTCTATTTTCTTTTCCCGAAGGAATTTTTCAAAATGTGTGGATGTCGAATGTTTTTACGGACTAATTGTGTTTGTTGCATATCTGCAACATTATGTAAATGCCCTACTAAAACCGGTTATATTTTGAAGACATTTGATATTCTTTTATGTCCAATGTGTTATATTATTGTTAAAGGAAATTCAAGAATTTCGTACTGTTATCTTATTATCGGTATTAGTAGGAAGAATGGTAATGGTAACACAAAAAATATAATGAAAATGCAGTGCTGATTCCTATAAAAAAGGGATTATGTCCTTACGATTTGGACCATTATTTATTCATATCATATTATGATTAGATTTCGCAGATTGCACAAAAGTCAATCTCCTAGAGATAACATTTGACGAATTTTCGACAGGAAAGCCTAGGGTTGGACGGCAACCGTCAACATTCACGTAACTTGTAAGTAACATCTAGTATGCCATCGTCCTTTTGTCCAGAGCTTCAGCAATTCAGAGAAGAGTCAATTGACCACTTTTGAACGCAGGTCTTTCTTCGGTTTCGACCTATTTTGTGAGTTTTGTGGAATTTCTAGGTCTTACCACAATTACATTACGCATAGTTAGAATAGGATCGCCATGTCATGTCATGTCAGTTGGTGTAACGAAAAGGGACCACATCAAGAGTAGCTACATCCGGGGCAGCTTGTCCATAGACCATAACCAATCACCGAAAAGCTCGAAGACCGACGAATGGATTGGTATTGCCATGTTCAAAGGCGTCCGCCTGAGAACCCCGTAAAGAGAGCGATATCAATGGAAGTTCCACTTGATGGACCCAAGGCCAGAGGCAGACCGAAGAACACCTGGATGTGTCAAATGAAAAAGCAACAACAACGCATTGGTCTCGGCGATGACACGATCCATGATAGAGCTGCCTGTAGAAATATGCTAAGAAATTATCGCCAAAACGGGCGATGTGCCTACACCGCAGGTCGAGCAACGCGGAACCATGGAGCGGTATAAAGAACGAGGCAAGGAAGAAGAAAAGAATAGGATCGCCTGGATGACCTCTTACAGCCGGGTAAATACGTTGGATAACTACGTTTGCTAGTAACTTACTAGCATCATAAGATAATATTCCATGAAATAAAGCCAGTGGTTTTCTAACGACAAAATTTTGGAGCTCAAAACTATTCGTTTGGAGCTCCAAGATTTGATGCTCGTTTCATGGTTCACTTTGAACAAATAAGAAAAATAGGGTATTTTGACCTTTTTCGCATAAAATGCGCAAATGCATGCATCACTATGATGTCGTTGTTAGAAAGAAATGCGTAGCTGATCCGACAAAAAGCATTTCTGCTCTGAAAATGATTGATATAGCTACTTTTTGGAGAATAAGAATACAGCAAGCACGGCTTAAATATTTGCTGCGCAGTGTTATAGTAAAAATGATAGAACATGCCTTAACTTATTATCCGTCTGCTACTTTGTATGATTACCTCATTAAATGCTCTGCTTAAATATTTTTAGAATAAAATCTAGCTTTTTGTGAAATAAAATACTACTTAAATTTTAAAACAGATTAAATCCGACAGTTTCTTCAATTTTCGAATCATAGTAAATTATATTATTAATATGTATATTATTTAACTTTAATTTGTTCCGTATTTTAGTTGAATAAAAGAATAATTTCTTTAAATTTGTTGAATAAAGACACTATTTTGTTCAATGCATTTTCCACTTGGAACGCAAAAAATAAATGACGGATTAGCATAATGTTGCAGATATGCAACATAGCAAATTTTGGGCCCTTAAGCAACGAATTCTCAAGCAGGATTTTTTTTACTATTTTTTCATCGCTCTATATGACATAACTCTTCGATTTTCAACTATAAAATCAATTTTCGTGATTTTGAGCCGTAAAGGGTTAAGACTGTTGACTTTTGCTAAGGAAAAGTAAATAACAGTAAATTTGTAAAATTTCAATTTGGTTCGTGTGTAGCCCCTGTTAGGTTTCCAAATATGAAAATTCGGTACATTACGCTTTCAGGTCCCCAAGGGAAATTTTTGATGTTTCCGATATTTTCCGCCATAAAGCGGACACATTGCTTTATGGCGGACGGTGTCGCTAGTGTCGATAAGAAGAACAAGAAAAATTTCCCTTGGGGACCTAAAAGCGTAATATACCGAAAATTCTGCTAAGGCTTTTTAGAAAATTACACAGGGAATATGTCTACGAATTTTCATTCGAATAACTGTTTCCAAACCGGAAATATATCCAAGTAAGTATTTAGTAAGGGCCTTTCACAATACAAGGGAAGCCTCTTAAGCATTTATTCAATGCTTATCTTTTAACTTGATGAAACAATGTACATGAAATTTGGTGGAAATGCATAGAATGGTATAATAGTGTTTGCCACAGATATTTTTGAAGTTTGTAGGACCAAGTTAACAGGGTGTCCCGGAAAAGCTGCAAAAGTATACTTTTTCAATACTCATAGGAAAGCTTGCGTGGGCTTTAATGTCAGGGGACACAATGGAATCATTTCATATAAGTTGGTTTTCCTTGATTTAACAAACAGTAACAGTAGATTTACAGCTAATAATTCAGTTCATATATAATGCCAAGCCATCCTTACGTTTGCCTGAGCTTCTTTTTTCTCAAAGGCCACCAGAAATCTTAAATCGAAAAATGCCTGTAGATTTGCCTTTGAGTACTTTTATACAAACTGGGTAAATAGTAAATCTATTTTTGGATTGGTCTTAATTAATGGTGGAACAGAATGAAAGGCCTTTCATTCTGGAACGCGTTTATTTAGACCAATCCAAAAATAGATTTACAGGAAGCATTTCATTAATG
Organism: Microchrysa polita; assembly: GCA_949715475.1. Classification (NCBI taxonomy): domain Eukaryota; kingdom Metazoa; phylum Arthropoda; class Insecta; order Diptera; family Stratiomyidae; genus Microchrysa; species Microchrysa polita. The sequence goes on from OX454416.1 coordinate 29,076,792, forward strand.
TTGTGCACAATTCTTATTTATTGCTTATAAAATATATGCACAAAAAATATCCACTATGCATCAAAATTCTAAAAAACCCTCGTATTGCGGACGCAGCCCTCTGTACTCCGGTATTTTTCTTCTATATTTGTAGCGTTTGATCGATGATCAGCAAAAAATCTAGTCCGGACACTTGGAATATACTGTTATACTTTATACTTAAATACCACCAATTTAGCCAAACAAAAAACAAACGATACAAAATATATAGTCATTCCTTGCAGAATAGGGGGAACTAAATATATTGAAACTTTTTTTGGCTATAAAAACACTGAATTTTTCCAAGAAAACGGGATGCACCCGGAGCAAATGCGCTTTAGCTGTCTTTACCTGGGCGCTTATGGTCCGGTTGCATTCATGTCCGTGTCATCGGCTAAATCGTATATGCTACGGATGAATCCTTTTCCGTGTCTTCAGCTAAAGCGCATACGCTCCGGGATTTGGTAATTGTCTAGTTAACGTAATAACGTACATACGTACACAATAGTCAATTGTTGATAAGCAAACTGATGTTAATTCTTGCTTCTACTGTGAATATGAATTTTATGTATTTTGACTGTGATGATTTTAAATTTATGGATTTCGTCATTTTGGATTTTGACTTTTTGAATTATGACTACGTAAGGGGGAAGATAAAGGTTGAAAGGCTTCGGCTAATTCCTATATCTTCTTCAGTTGTGGCATAACTGCGGACCCTTAGCTATGCAGGAGGAGTTTCATAGGAAAAGGACTTCGGCCAATTCCTATGTCTCTCTACGGGGCGTTACTTTCCCGCATTATCCGAGTAACCGCTGCGCCTGAGTGCTGCATTAACATCTGCAGCGTCTCAGGTTACTTAACGTGATAGGTGACAGAAAACATTTAAGTCAACCACTAAAGCAGCATCTTCGAGGCATGCCCATGATGGCCTTTACTCAACGATTAAACCCTATCATGGTTTAGCGATGTGCCGACAACTCATCCTAAGAAAAACTTCAAGTCAAGAAACCTGAAACAAAAGCCTCGGATTGGACGGATACAAAACAACGACGACCCCGCAAACGAACAACTGATTACTCTTTCGGATCCTGGAATGTACGCTCCCTGAATAGACCGGGGGCCTTAAGGGCCCTCCTGGATCAGGTAGAACAATACAAGCTGAGCATAGTTGCAATCCAGGAAACTAAATGGCTCAAAAGCGAGATTAACGACCTCAATTCGCACACTATTTTTACGAGTGGTAAAGAGGAGGGCAACAAGGAGTTTGGAGTAGCTTTCATCGTGAATAAGCAGCTCAAGGACCACGTTATCGGCTTCAAACCCATCAACGAGCGGCTATGTGCGATCCGCATTAAGACCCGTTTCGCTAATCTCTGGCTCATTAATGCGCATGCCCCTACAGAAGTAAAAGAAGACGCGATTAAGGACGAGTTCTACAACGACCTAGAAACACTCTTCGACTCACTTCCATCAAACGACGTCAAGCTGCTGCTAGGAGACTTTAACGCCAAAGTCGGAAATGAAAGCTGGCATAGGGGAACTACTGGAGGTCATAGCCTCCACGACGAAAACAACAACAACGGTCAGCGACTTATCGACTTCGCGAGCGGCAGAAACCTGGTAATAAGCTCTACATGCTTCCCTCATCGACGAATCCACAAGCAGACCTGGAAGTCTCCAGATGAATACACCGTGAACCAGATCGACCACGTACTGACCAGCAAGAGATGGGCTTCTAATGTCCTAGATGTTCGATCCTATCGAGGAGCCAACTGCGACACCGATCACTATTTGGTGAAGACGACCTACAGGTGCAGAATCTCTTCGGTGCACCTAACGAGAATCAACCCTGCCAAGATCTTCGAGGTTGACAATTTGATTGATGATGCCACGGCGGCTGCGTATACAACAGCACTAGAGGAAAAACTGTCGCCCATGCTTCATGACATCAACAATTTAGGCATCCATGAGTTCTGGGAGGAGCTCAAAGACAGCATCAAGGGGGTCGCAGAAGAGGTCGTGGGCTATAAAGGCCGGCGCAGACGAGCAGACTGGTTCGACGAAGAATGCAGGGCCTCGATTGAGGCGAAAAATGAAGCCTATCGCCAATACACACAACGCGCATCCCGAGCCAAGAAAGAAAGATATAACGAGCTTCGGCGAGTATCTAATAAGTTAATTAGACGTAAGAAACGCAAACATTTTGACGAGCAGTTACAGCAAATAAACCAAAGATTAGCCAATAAGAACATTAGACAGGCGTACAAACTTATAAATAATGTTAAGAACGGATATCAACCCAGGACAAGCCTATGTAAGGACAAGGATGGTAACATCATCAGCGACATCGAAAGCGTCAACAAACGATGGGCCTCGCATTTTGAAGAGCTCCTCAATGCACCATCAACATCCCCCGCGGAGCCAGCTCTTGAGCAGTTAGCCGAACCAGGCCCTCCCGTTCTACCCCCAACAGTAGAGGAGGTGAGTCTTGCCATACAGTCGCTTCAAAATAATAAAGCGCCCGGCGCTGACGAGATCCCAGCAGAACTGCTGAAGCATGGTGGAACGTGCCTGACCAACGCAATACATGTGCTACTGCTGAAAATATGGAACGACGAGGAAATCCCCGAAGATTGGCGCAAAAGCATAATCTGCCCAATCCACAAAAAGGGTGACAAGCTGAAGTGTGAGAATTACAGGGGCATATCATTAGTTTGTACGGCCTATAAGATATTATCTAAAATTCTTGAAAAGAGAATTAATCCGTACGCAGAACGAATCATTGGCGAGTATCAAGGCGGCTTCAGACCTGGTCGATCAACGACCGATCAGCTTTTCACAGTGAAGCTACTACTCCAAAAGTGCTGGGAATATAACATCGACGTATACCAAATCTTTGTCGACTTCAAGCAGGCATACGACAGTATCGATCGAAGCGTACTGTACAACATTATGCTGAATTTTGGTATACCGGCAAAGTTAGTGCGACTCACAAGGATGACGATGACTAATACCGTCTCGCAGGTCAGAGTGCAGAATCGACTCACTGACCTATTTGAAACTCGTACTGGACTCAAGCAGGGCGACGGGCTGGCGCCGACGCTCTTCAACCTTGCTTTGGAGTATGTAATTCGAGCCATGAATATGGACAGCAGCGGAACGCTACTCATCAAGTCGACTCAATTAGTAGCGTACGCCGACGATATCAACATCATGTCTCGAAGGTTGGGTGATGCAGAAAGCCTTCTGCATAACCTCAATAACGCCGCAAAGGAAGTTGGACTACATATCAACGAAAGCAAAACAAAGGCCATGATGCAATCGAAAACAAGGACGCCAGCAAATTCAAGCATCACAGTGGGGGACCTTAATATCGAGTATGTAGACAACTTCAACTATCTCGGTTGTAACTTATCAAAGGACGCCAACGAAACCGACGAAATTAAGCGACGGATACAACTAGCCAATAAGACATATTTCTCGGTCCTCCCTATAATTAATTCGAAACTTGCGCACAGGAACACGAAGCTCCGCGTGTACAAAACGATCATCCGACCCGTGCTATGTTATGGCTGCGAAACATGGACCCTCACCCAAGCTTCCGAAATTTTGCTAGACCGATTCGAACGAAAGGTCCTTCGGCGAATTTTCGGGGCCGTTCGCGAGCGAGACCAATGGCGTATCCGGTACAACCATGAGTTGTATCAATTGTACGATGAGCTGGAAGTATCGAAAATCGTGAAGCTTCAACGTTTGCAATGGGCGGGGCATGTACAACGGATGGACGATAATCGCATGCCAAAGAAAGTGATGAACGCACAACGAATTGACGGAGCGAGGTTGCGTGGACGACCGAGAGCTCGCTGGGAGAACTCCGTAGGTGAAGACGCCCAACAGTTGCTGGGCTTCCGAAACTGGAGGACGAGGTCACGTAACCGCGACAATTGGAGGTCAACGATTCAGGAGGCCAAGGCCCGACGTCGGGCTATCGTGCCACATTGATGATGATGATGAATTATGACTTTATGGATTTTGTCTTTGTGAATTTTGTCTTTGTGGATTTTGACTTTGTGGATTTTTATTTTTTTTGGATTTTGTCTTTTTGGGTTTTGTATTTTTGGATTTTGTATAGAACCCGCATCACTAATATAGCCGGATCTTTAGGGCTCCTGTTTAATATCAACAGAACCTTGCCTCACCAAGGTTAACCATATATGTATTAACAAAATATGGGCTACTATTCTTTCTCAATTCTGTTTACGAAGATATCAAGGAATAAGAATGAGGTCATTATATGGCATGCATCATGGACATGGTGGTAGGCTGGTGAGATGTTATTATTTCCCCAAATAGGCGCGAAGGGGAGAGGGACTAAGTATGGCTGAGGATTTGCCTGAAAACTGAATTCCGCAGGTATGTGTATACAGCATTGGGCCTTCGGGAATCTAGTCACCTTACATTAGAGAGTTTTAGCACGTCGCGTCGTACTAAATAGTACGAATAGGGTTTGACACTCAAAAGCTATATGTAATTCGCTTGCCTACCGTACCCAGTATATTACAATTTTGCATGTCCCAAGTAGGCATGGGTGTCCCTTAAGAAACGTCAAATATATGGAAATATACCCATCAGTGGCGCAACCAAGATCTTGCTCTGGAGCGGACTAAAGCCACCCATATTACTGGGATTTTGAGGGTTGATAGTGCTGTTTTCCAGTAAAAGTGCTGAAGTAGTAGTATTTGAAGGTCCCGTTACATTCATGTTTTGCGTGGTGAAAACACGTAATGTAATGTTGTTTTCATTAAAACACAATTATTTGTAATCACTTTATAATGGGGGCTTTTAGTTTTAATTAACACCACTAGAACAATAAATTTTACACATTGGACAAGATGTTGATCATATAAAACGTACAAATGTATGTGCCGGCAAAATTGTTAAATTAAGTAAACAGGCGAGGCCAATAAAAATTAAAATATAATTTTTATTGAAATCACATCAAAACTGAGGTACGCCACAGAAATATTACGTTACGTTTTCGTAGAAAAGAATTACAGATTCGATAGTTCCGGCACAATATTATTATAATGCCATCATCAACATTTGGTGCCACAGATACTAAAATCTTGCCTAAAATGTTTTGTAATATGTATTTCTGAATCTCAGGAGCTTCAGAGCCCCGCAAGTGCTAAAAGAAATAGGTGCAGATAGGAAATACGCCAATTACCACCTTAATTGTCGTTCTATAGAATACCGTTGTGCATATTTTTGAGGTCCACAATTGATTAAATTAACAGATATATTTTTTATTGATGCCTCCCTCCCCCTTTTTAGGGTTTTTTAGAATTTTTCCAAAAACCCTTATGAAATCGATTTTGACCATCCGTCCGTCCGTCCGTCCGTGAGTTTTAGAAAAAGGATATTATCTCCAAAAAGGACATTTTTCAACCATCAAACAGAGTATGGGCATAATGGTGTCTTTCGAAAGGCGATGTTAACAGCAATGTATGTGATCGGTTTCAAAGGATTTTTGCACTTCTAGAGTTACAGGATAATTCGTTTAAATGAACTTACGTTTAAACATAAAGTTCACTGAGCATCAACATAACGCTAACACAACATTAGAAAATAAATTTCTTTAAAATAACAACACGCGTTTTAGTATGTAGAGTATAATGAGATGGCCACCTGAATAAAACAAAATCTATGGAAAATTAAAAAGAAAAGATGTGATGAGATGTGTAATGTATTTAGTTAGCCTTAATGGCAGAATCCCAATTGTAAATCCGGCTATAGAAATGGACAGATGTAATTGGATATTATATTTAAACGTTGCTCACCGTTTTCAATTGCATTCATTCGTATAAACGTCCGTTCTGTGCACCCAAAATCATTTGCCCTTCTGCTCCTATCCATACTGTTCTGTGCTGCAATTACCAGAATAGAATGTACGAACAATAGACCCGATGATGATATTGCTAAACTTACATATTTCGACAAGAGCCAGCATAGCTGGGTGGAATAAGTGACAGGTAATTGGTTGGATTGAACAAAGTTTCGAGTCCCCGCAAAAATATCAGATTTTTTTTCTTTTTAATTTAATTTTTTTTTAAGTTTAATTTCCCATAAATTTTGATTTATTTTTGTGGACATGGATGGATGGATTAGGCGCTATGAGGGGTTGTGCTGGTTACGCCCAATACTGCAGCCTATTGGTTTATTGTATTTCCCATTAGAGCGAAAGGTTATTAGCTCTGTCCTTCGTAAAAGACTTGAAGAGAGTAAACCACCAGGTTTACATTGGGTGCGCCCATTCTAATGGTTTGAGCCCCAACGAAGATTTGTCGCCAGCTCACAAAAGCGGGGCATTCGAAAATAACGTGCGAGGCTGATTCCTCGTCTTTGTTACAGATGCGGCATAGTGGGTCTTGTGTGTAGATCCCGATTGTATGCAGATATCTTCGCAGGGTAAAGTGACCGGTTATGGTCCACTGTTTGACAACATTTTTAGCAATGGATTTACTAATTCCGATTGCAGGTTCGAGACCGGTGACATTTCTACTGTACATTCTAAAACGCGTGTTTTTTTTATTGATGTCAACGTTTATTGGTGTTAACGTTTTGATACAATGTTAGCTTTCTTGTGGGCGATAAGGCCTCCATTACACAGTCATATTTCTATTATAATATGTATGTCATATGCCTAAGCCTACTCGATTCATTCAGTGTAAATTTTTAGACGTGCAGTAAGCGAAATCAAGTAGGCTTAAGCATATTAAGGGTGGCCCAATTGAACTGCAACTTTTGGCTAACTGATTTTTTTATTTATTGAATACATAATTTTATTGAAGATAAGCAACAAATATTGAAATACAATTATATTTTTAAAATTTAATTCAAATTTTCGATGTGACCCCCATTAGCGCGAACTATGGCTTTGAGTCGGTTGACAAACGAATCGCACGTTGCACGAATGTGAGCCTCTGGCATTTTTGCCCATTCACGGCGAAGAGCTGCCTTCAGCGCATCAATACTCTGGTATCTTTTAGTGTTGAGATGGGACTGCAAAATCCCCCATATGGAGTAGTCCAGCGGATTCGCATCCGGTGAATGAGGAGTCCACTGTTCGGTCGAAATGAACTTTGGAGCATTGTTTCTTAACCAGTCTTGGTTTGCGTGTGCTTTGTGTGACGGTGCAGAGTTTTGGTGAAATGTCCATTCTCTTTCAGTAAAATGTCTGCGTGCCCACGGCTTCAAAGCACCTTCCAAAACAATTTCTCGGTAAACGTTCGCATTCATCTTAATGCCACAATCAAAAAACATTAGCGGATATCGACCATTCGCCGTCACGGCTGTCCAAACCATCACAAACGGTGGGGATTGAGTTTTGGTGGCCATCCGGATATCTAAATTCTCGGACGACCTTTCTGTTAGGTAGACAGGATCGTTTTGTTCATTTATAAATTGCTCAATAGGGAAATTTTTCTCATCGAAGAAAATGAGATTTCGTAACTGGCCACGTTCGTGCAATCGCAATAGCTCTTTCGCCCTATCGAATCTAACTTTTTTTGGGCTTCGGCTAGATGTTGTCCTTTTTGTATTTTGTAAGGCTTAACTTTGAGCTCCTTTTTCAATATTCGCTGAATTGTTGATTTCGAAATGTGCAGCTCAGCAGCCATTTTTCTGCCACTCTGTCGAGAATTTCGGCGAATTCGAGCCTTGATGTTCCGTACCATTTCCGGGGTGGATACAGTTTTTTTCCGGCCACCACCATATCGTTTAGCAGCACTACCAGTTTCATTGTAACGAGCTATGGTTCGAGACACGAAAGATTTGTTGATATTTAGGTGTTGAGGAGCACGAACAATTTCCACTTGCAGCTTTCCAGCAAAATATAGCCCAATCACACTCTTACGTTTTACTTCCATCACGGATGCTTAAACACAACAAGGTGAACTGTCGTGGAACAAAATATGAGGGCGCTATCATTAGCGGTCACAGATTTACAGTTACCTACATTTGGTTGCAGTTCAATTGGGCCACCCTTTATAATAGAAATATGACTAAATATGACTGTGTACTGGAACCCTAATATAGCGATACATGGTCTAAGATTTATCCCCTAAGGAGCTTTTCACACTTACGACCAGATTACGTAATCTGTGCAAATTCCATACAATTTTGAATTCACCACACCGCAAATTACGTAATCTGTCCAGATTAATTACAAGTGTGAAAACCTTCTTTGGAAAAACTTTTACTGTGATTTTTCGAAAAAAAAAACAACAAAAATGGTTTGATGAGTTACTCGATTTCGTTTTATTGTATTATACATCCTAGTAATAATTGCCTTTAAATCGTCAAAACAAATTGCTCTTTATAAATATTTCATTTTTATAATAACAATTAAGGTGTCCGACCATGATTTTCATATTTTCTTTAAAAATTAGTTTTATTATTACAGTTTTTTCGGTTGATTGCTTGCTGTGTTACATGAAAAATGAACCAACGGTACGATAAGTTCATTACTCTTTGTATTTTTCGTATGTATTAACTAATTTTTCCAATACATTTTAAGGGTTACCATCTTTGCAAACCACGTAAGTGAAATTTACACAAAGTGCTTTTAGCGTTGATTGGGCAAAATCAAACACTATAGAAAGCTCAGTACGACGTATGTATACAGCCGTGTAATTGGTAATTCGACGTACATAGGTATGAAACTCTTTCTAAAAGTTATAAAAAGTTCGTGACGAAACAAAATAAAGGCATAAAGGCTCTACTGATTTTTAACAGTTACTTAAATATTTAGATTTGCCTGGTTTTGAGGAAAACCGCGAATTTCGTCATTTGAAATGAAATTTCACAAAAAGTATACTCAAGTAATAATGTATGCAAGCTTGTTATATCCACTTTGTAAATGAAAGACTGTATTTACTTTGACATGAAGTATGTAACGCATTGAAGGATCCATCTCCCACTGTATAAAAAATATACATACATACATACTTTTAAAGCTAGCAAGCTGAAATTTTGCACAAGTGCTTTTTATTATTGCCGGCTGTTATTTTATATTTGAATCATCGAAAGGATAACTGGGCATTGTTAAGGCTTAAGGTACGTTGTCCTCGACGCTGCCGCACGACAGCGACTCGCTCATATCATATAACAACTCGTTTTTCTCTCATTTTAAAAACGAGTTTTTATATTTATGAGCGAGTCGCTGTCGTGCAGTCGTGTCGAGGAAAATGTACCTTTAGTTTATTATTCTCCGATAAGAATATTTCTTATCATCTTCTGAATAATAAACTTGGGACGGGTCATGCCGAGTTTAGAAACTCGTTTATCTATGAATCTCTTTATCACAGAGTGACGACCGAACGATCATGACCAAAAATTTGGTTCCTATAAAAAAACTTGTTTTGTCGTCCAAACTTTATTATTCATGGACTAATTTTCAGAAATCTAGACATTAATGTGTTTGTTTTGAGGCTGCCATAGAAGCCTCACACGAGAAATCAAGTTTTTAAGTTTAAAAAAAAAGTGTTCATAGGCTAACTTTCACCAACCCTCACATAAATGCCTTCTTATCGAAGTCACAAAACAAACATATATGTGGCAATGGATAAAATTGGACTATGGCGTCATGCGGCTGGCATAGAAATCCCAACGTCATAACCAGCTTCTTTTAAGGAAAACTTTAAGGACTAATCGTTATCATTTAATAGGAATGCACAAAACACATGAACGATAGTCGAAATCGGAACATGCATGGTCATGGGGCGGCCATAGAAGCCCCACCCACAAAAGCACGTTATCAGACTTATGTAGGAATGGACAGAATCAGAACACAACTTATAGAAACTTTCACCTCGAAAAAAGTGAAGGGTACACGGTCGGAAATTTAGTTTCTTTTTAAAACTTTTACAGTAAACCGAAAAAGTTTACTCCATATTTTAAGCAAATTTTGTTTCAAATCTAAACAATTCAATTCTTTTATTAATTTTAGTAAAATTTGGTTTATTTCTTAAGAAATCCGAAAGTTTTATAAATTTTTAAGACTAAAAATATTAGAAAGTAAACCAATTGGACCTTAATGATTAAAATTTTTCAATAAAACCAGACTTATATTAAAGTGTAAACTAAAAGTTTAAAATTGAGACTAAAAGTTTAAAAGTTGTAAAATCAGAGTTTAAAATCAAAACCATGAGCTTAAAATTTAATCTTTTGGACTAAAATTTTAACTTTAAACCAAAAACAGTTTTAAGTACTTGCCATATGGCCAATTGTTCATGGAATAATAAATAATCATGAGGTATAAGCCCTCTGTGGCGCACTCGGTTGAGTCGCACATGCTAGTAATCTAGGGGTTCGGAGATCGAATCTCGGCGTGATCCAGATTTCCATACATGTGCCGCCTGATCCAAGTGTCTGAACATTATATACTTCAAATAGCCCATAAACGGTTGAGTGAACGCAGCCATGCCCCACAAAAAATGTTATATGAAATAAAAAAAAAATCGACTTAAAAAAAAACATTTTAAACTAAATTTTTTTTAAAGTAAACCTCTCTAGTTTTAATATTTCACCCGATTCTGGTTTTGGATTTAATTATTTTAGTTTTGGATTTAAACTTTTATTTTATTAAAACCTAAACGGAATGTATTAAAATCAAATATAATGCAAAGTTTTGTATTTAAACTATTCAGTTTTATTTATTTATCGAAAAGTTTAAAAATTAAACTTTTTTGTATTGGAACTATATACAATCAAAAAAGGTTTAATAAATAAACTAAATTTCCGGCCGTGTGTCTAAATTCTGAAAATTAACACTAAACACCCTTTTCTATATCTACTTGAAGTTGTGCTCCCCTGAAATCCCTCTATGGTCAGACCTTTTTGTGATTGAAATTCATTAACCTGATTTTGAAACACATCAATTTGAAATATAAATTCGTCTAATTGTGATTAAATTAAATAAACTTGTAATGAAATTTCGTCAACACAATTTAGAAATTTGTCAATTTGACATGGAAATTGGGCAACTTGATTTAGAAATTCATCAGTTTGATGATTCATATCGAAGAACAAGCTGCGTAGAAGCATTTTCGTTATGAAGACAATGCGAACATTAATGGTGACACTGGGATATCAAATAAATCGAAAATTTGACTGCACAAAGAAAATCACTGATGGCGCCACTCAGAAGTGAACGGTTCAGCGCTACGAGTCTGCTTTAAGCAGACGAGTAGTAAACAGGCATAACGATCCTGCGGCCGGCAAGCCGAATTAGTTAGGTCTAACCGAAAGGGGGCCAAAGGAGGATCACACCTGCTATAGAGAAATCTTTAGCGAATAGTGTACCTCGGGGATGGGTGTGTCCACGGGACCATGGTCCTTACCCATCTTGGCGTTGGTCTGGAGGGGGTTTGGGGTGTTAGACAAGTCGACCAGCTAGAGTCGCATCCCAAGGAGGGGTTCCAAAGGGAGGCATCCCGTCGGAGAATATCCTTCCAGTTTTAAGCCGGACAAATTGCCGCTCTTTTATAGAGGGAGGTATGGCCAATAGGCTTAGTTACTCTAAAGTCTAAAGGCAAGCGCCAGTAGATGCAGACTCCATGTACCGTCCTTGCGGTCGAGGTTGAGGAAGAAAGCTGCTTTTCGATTGGTTGTAGCCATAAAGCAAGTGGTGTTAAGTGCGTGCTGACGGATTTGTATGTTTCCATTTTGTGTGTTTGTTAAAGAGAGCATTCGTCCATGTGTGTGTTCCACAATTAACTAAGGGATGACCAATGGTTTTGAAGGTTACCAACAATGTTTCCTTATCTGTGTCCCATGTGCTTCCTGCTAGAGCTTTTAAGAATTTTGTTTCTTCTCCTAAGCTCGAGCTAAGCGGAGTTGTCTATTGTTACACCGATAATTTTGGGATCATGTATTGTTGGTATTTCTATGTCGCTAATTCGGATGGATAGTCAGTCGTCTGTTATATTACTGATTAAAGGTGGAGGACAGGGTGGCGGATGACTTTGGCGAAGATACCATCAGGTTGTTTTGTTGGAGAACCAGGCGTTTATCTCAAGCAATTAATTTTTAATGAGGTTGCGCATTTCTGAAATGTTACTGCCAGTCACTATGAAATAATATCGAGCCCTATTGGTGGTGTGATAAGCCCTGCAAAACAGGGGCCGAAAAGGGTAGGAGAGAATATTCCTCCGTGGGGAACGTTTTCCCCGTTTCTAAACACGGTGCAGAACTGACGACCGGCAAGGCCTTTTGCAATCCATTTGTGAACTTAAGGCGGAGTGGTTTTACGAAGATCTGTCAGTAGTAGCTTATTTTTGAAAGGGTCAGAGTTTTATAAGCATTTCACCGAGTGAAGTCTGGTGTTCGCCATTATGATACAAAATCGCATGTACGTAATCTATGCGATAGAGATGCAGAATGCATGTAGGCATTCGTTTTTAAGAGAATCGGTTAATTACTATTGCTTTCAACTATCAAGATAAAATGCTTGGGAAATCTGAAAGTGATTTTATATTTTAAAATATCCTAGTACGATTACATCATCTCTTTTCTTTAGAGAACATCATTTGGAACTCATACTATTGATCTTCAGATGAAATTACTACGATACTGTATTCATAGTAAAGTTAACATTGTCATTGTAAACTCGACATTATGTTATCAAAAGTTACTCTACTTATATTGCCATAGAAAATGCCTTAGCAGGAATTAAAACCTCATTTGTAATACACTTCACCCGCATTCAATCTTGATTAGGCTAATACTCGTACAACAGTAGACGCGTAGCCTCTATAGCATGTATGTGAAGTGCACCGACCGTATTTCTTTTTTTTTTTCTTATCAAGAAGTAGTTAAGCAGCTGATGACAGTGGTTGGCTCTATATCATCTTCATATCAGTGCGAAAGCCATACACAACTTTTTATTCCAATATCAGTAATCCAGGTAATATTGTTACAAGGTTACTACCACTACTACGAGTGCTATCTACCATTCAAAACAAAATCTACCATTCAACACCTGAGTTAGAAATGTAGAATCGATGAGAAATTTCACTGTCGCATATAAATTGGCAGGTGCTTACTATGGAGGGAGTCACACAGTTTCAAATCATGGCACGATCTAGTATCTTTCTAGCGTTAGTGTTTAGTGCGGCAACGCTTTTCACTGGTAAATTTTCGAATTTTTTACTTACCCTTTTTAATTTTTTCAAATTAAAGAAGTGGATACACAATTTTGGTGAATGGTGATTCAAAAAAGGCTGATTTTTGTGAAAAAGATGTTTGTGAAAAAGTGCAATTTATTTGATAGATATGTAACATCTATTATTCGACGGAGGTTCTGTTATGTGAACTGCGCTCCTTGAAGCTATGTCCCGCAGAGAAAACACTATTAATATTCACAAAACGGTGAAAAGGACTTTTCATTCTCGATTTCATTTGCAAAATATCTGATATTTTTAGTGCAAGTGCGAATCTAGTGTCTATGTACATAAGTACAATTAACCCAAACAGACTTAACTATTTAAAAAAATTAATCGCACGTCTTAAATACCCAGAATTTTAACAATGCCTTTTTGAGATTTATTCCTGTTTCCATAAAATAATAAAGTTATGGATTAAAATAAAATACCTTGGTTGGCCATATGAAAAGTTCTCCTCAACAAACACTCAATGTTTATTTGATGCCCATATTTTTTCTTAAAAAAGGAGGTGGTTTTGACATGATGACTGATGACTTTTGACGATCTACGTTGGTGGAAAGCTCTAAACAAAACATCTTAAAGCTTCTATTGTCTATCTATAATTATATGTACTGGGCTTATTATATTAAACCAGTAGCGCCCAAACTATGATTTTGACAGGACAGAATACAGTCGAACTTCCCATAAGCGGACACCATTGAGGATTGAGATTTTCTCCGCTTATGAGAATATTTCACAAAGGAATAACATTTTATAAAACTAATTTGGACTGCGCTGCGAATCCATTCAAAACCACGATGTCTCATTTCAACCGTGTATTTCCAATTCAATTTTTTTTCGAGATCGACAATATTGTTTTTTCGTGAATTCTACACAGCAAAAAAATCGGAGTGATTTTCACTCCGAATCGGTGTCGAATAGTGTCCATTCGAATCGGATATTATTGGCATAAAACTCGAAGCAAGGTATTGCTAAAGGCTCCGAACGAATGTAATGATTTTATCTTTTTGGTGTAATAATTTGAACTCAAAAGAATATTTTCATTAACACCAAAAGGAGTGATTCTCGATACACCAAATTTACTCAGATCGGTGGATACAAAATACCGAAATCGGATGAAATTAGCCCCAGCACAATAACTTGATTGAACATGTTACGGATTTGATCCGATAGGTTTAATACTCAATACCAAATGGGATATTCTTTGCAATGTGTCCGAAAAAGGTTTTAATTTAGGAGTTTCGTCCGTTTCGGATTCTTTTCTAATAAAACCTCTGATGGCGGTGTTATTTTGAGCATGTTTACTCCGAAATAATTTTGCTTTTTTATCCTATCGGCTTTTCTTGCTCGAATAGCCGGCTTTTTTTTTGCTGTGTAAAATGACTTGTTCTTGCACGTTTTCTTCAAAAGACAAGTTTTTTCTTATTTTAAAAGAATAGAAAACTGCACGAGTAAATGTCGCGACATAAATTGAACTCCTGAATCTCTAAGAAATTCCACCTACACGGACAGATAAACAAGATTTGTGCAGCGATTTCCGGAAAGTGAATTTTGCTTTCTGTAATTCGAGAATTTCGAATTTTATTTGTGGAACTGTCCGTTTATTAAAGACTTGCTTGTTCAGAAAGGGTATAAAAGCACTGTCCGTGTCCGGTTATGAGAGTGTCCGGCTATTGGAAGTTAAATATAAAGAAAAACGTTGGGGAAAATAAAAGTGTCCGTTTATGAGAAATGTCCGGTTATTAGAAGTGTCCGTTAAGGGAAGTTCGACTATAATATATTCTTGGACACTAAAGATTCTATCTTGGATCTTCTTGGACACTATCGAACTAAATTTTTAACGAGTATTTCCCAGGAGTACATACCCTTCCATCAGTACTAATACTTTAAAGATTTTTAAATTATCTCTGCGTGATTGTGATTTGTGATTGTGCATTTGTGAAGCATTCAGGTAAAAATTCAACTTAAATTGCAAAACAAAAAAGCGCAGCAATTTGGAAATTGTGGTCCCTATTTATGATACTCGTATTACAGCAAGCAATTATGGTATTGCTCTAAAATGACTTTGAATCTGACTTCATTCGCATTCAGGGATAACAATTTCCCAAATACCAAACTGACGATCCTCGAATGCCTGTGTATGGTTGTCCAATTTTCAGCTGTTTAGTATCTAGAATAAGAACCACGTGCATATGCGAATAGCTAAACAGGTGACACTTCTTCCGAAAATTCTTATTCCTCGAGCATAATTTATTCACCAGTTTTGATGGTCTGTGAAAATTTTAGAAACATCTTTGTGCAAAACAGGAGAAGAAAACGCGCATATCTGAGGTAAATTTTTTTATTGCAGTTCAAGTCTTGGAAAAATTTACGCCTCAAAATTAAGTGTATAGATTTCTAGGTGCTAAATCTCTTCTACTTGTAATTAATGGTGAATTTTATAAAAAAAAACTGTTCAACGTTTCGTCAAAATATTTCACCCTAATTGTTCCGTAAAGAATGATCAGGATACAAGCGCTGTATCCATTCTAACAATTCACATCCAAACTCAATTATTTTTGTGCGAGATAGAGTCCTGTTAATGCTCGCACTGTCCCCTGAGACGATTTTGTTCCATGTAGCGCAGTCTTTCCCAACTCGCAAATGACTGCGGACCACTTTACTTAAAAATGAATCACTACGCACCACCATATTTTTTAATGAAGAGAGTTTAGCTATTTTTATTTTGAAGGGCTTTAGACTTTTTTTTTTAATTTTTAACGACAACAAAGTCGACAACTTAGGGATATAATTGGTTAGAATTATCTGAAAAATCACCATATTCCACGTCTGTGACCGCCTCGTATTGACATCATCATCGAAACATGCCAATAACATAACATGCCGAACCACGCGCAACATTTCAGTCGAACCAGGCTCTCAAAAGATCAAGGAACCGTCAGCGGATTGAAATCACTGAACCAAGCAAATTACGATAAAATTAAATTTCCCTGATTTCCTTTTCTGTGGTACGACGAACACTGCGCTTAATTGGGCCGCCTTTAGAAAAACCTAAAAGCTGCAATGTAACATTTCATCGAGTAACATAGTACTGACTTTTGTCCATTTTTGCTGGCCCCTTTTATACCTTCGACAAAATGTATGGGTGAAGAGTTTACCGTAGTACATAGTTACCAAAATTAAATTACAGGCACAGGCAGTAACATCAGCATTTCTTTGGGTTCTGCAGAACATTACAGACACACCTAACTTGGAGAGTTATAGGCGCCTAACCTTGTCAAATAATTCATTGGATGCGGTTTGACTAGATTAATTTTAACTTTTTTAACAAACATTTGAGGTGGTCGATTGCTACTAATATGGGGTTTCTTCAAATGAAATTGATTGAATTCTTCTTTGTTAAGTACTGTTGCAAAATTTGGACACTGTGCTGCCACTGTGCCAATTAACTAAGTACAGACAATAGTGTCACATTATGTGAGAAAAACTCTACTGCTTCACGAAAATCACCGGTAAAATGTAGACTGAGATCACCGAGCTTTATGCAACTTAACTTAAGGTCTGCACATATCACATTTTCAGATCGACCACATGCCTAGTAAGGAAAGTATTCAGTACTTGATCTATTTTTCAATGCTCACGCCTATTTTTTTAAATTAAAATAAATAACAGGCGCGACAATCCAGCATTGGACTAAGGCCGCAGGATGTGTTAGTGATATCCTATTTCCAAGATCTTATCTGCTTTTTGTTGAGGTAATGAGATCAGCATCACGCTCAGCAGTGTTATTTATCCCCATAAATGGGTACTCGTTTAACATCTGAGTAAGATCATAGTCCGTCACAAGCTCGTGAGTTCGAAAAACACCATGATCCACGGTGAGATTCGAACTCATGACCCTGTGCACCAAAGGTGCGCGCACTAACCGCTAGACCAGCCAGACCTATTATTTTAACTAATCCCAATTAAAAACTCCTTTTCAGAAGTAGTCCACATAGTATCCCGCGGACCACTTACGGGTCTATCATGGACCACCTTCGGTCCGCGGACCACCTGTTGGGAAAAAGTGTATAGCGGAACGATATTAGTCCACATTCGGTATGGATTTTGTTGCTGCTTAATTTCCTATTTTTATCGTGTGGTACAAAGCATTCACAAATTTTGCACCAATTGCGTTGGGCCATTTGTTGCAATACCCAGCTGCACCTCCTGACCTTATTCGTAAAATGTTGCGAGTTCGCCCTGTTTATATTTCGACTCCTAAACTGGTGAAATCAGCATCAATCCTTATACAAAACCATATAATAGATCTATGGCAGTGTCACTCTTTCTGCACCGTCAGCCCACACACGGCGAATCCATGAAATTTATAGGGTTCTGTTAAAAACCCCCCTGTTGATGGGCCTATTCGACAAAACGAAAATCCAATAAATTCGAATCCACGACGATTGTGGAATCACTTTTGGCGAATAGTGAGTGGCTTACTTCCTACCCTCTTGGAAAGTGCTGATAGAATTAGGGACATAACTACGTACAAATACATCTTATCGGCTACAGGATGTCCAGAAACTAAACTATAAGCGCACCGGAAAATTGTTCCTCATGTGATATCCAGCAAAAGAAAATTTACGAGACATACCACGAATTTTTAACTCTTTAACTGCCACAAGCATTTAAAAATGTTTTCTATGACAAAACAGAAGTAATCACACTAAAATCGGATAAGCGGTTTCGTTTTCACGCAGCTTCAAAGCTCAATTTGCTTTCCATCTCAATTTTCACCAACCGAAGTGAGGTGCAGGCTTGAGTAGTATGGAGACTCTGAAACAGTGGTTCTCAACCCGGAGAAGTCTGCGGACCACTTAGCACTTAGTTTGGGGGATGAACCACCCCCCGAAATTTTTAAAATGAAAATTATAGGTATGAATACAATTCACACAAAATATCTTTACTGATAAATCAAATATGTACCTAAGTGATGATTTTGACTATGCCCGACGCCAGGCTATTGTTTTAGAGTGCCCATAGACCTTCCAACCGATTGAAGCAGTTTTTTGATTGCCCGATAAATTGGAAGGTGTATGTGACCATCTAATTGATTTTTTTATTGGACGTGTGGAACATATTGCCATGCAATTTTTCATACAATCTGTCATGACAATCATGTGTTTTCAGTTACTGATTTATTGACATAAACCAGTGGTCATTCTTCATGTTGTGGTTATGGCGGTCATTGGCTATATCCACACATGAGCGCTTTTGTCTTCCCTATCGTTTTCAAGCTCCGTTTCCACTTTTAACATTGAACTGATTGCGTCAAGTAATCAGAAGAGATCAATGCCTTATTCTATCCACATCTGTTCATTATTTATCGATAGATGTGTGTCGCGGGTTTGTTCAGGACAGATTAATGATCAATTCGTTCGTTAATACATAGTATGAATAGATGGTGAGTTGTTGACATATTCAACATTTGCAATCGCGTTCAAGAATTAATACCTTTCTTAAATAACGCAAGTTTCAATTGTCAAAATGACGAAGACGAACGAAAATTGAGTGTCTAGACAGGCCCATTCTCCATCGAAAGTAGCGATGGATCTTCCATCGCCACAAAATATATAATTTTCGCTATATTGTGTTGTCTCGTGTGAACCGCGAGATTGTATTTCAGATTGCACGATAAATTGCATAGTGCATGTGCTGTACGGGCGTCAGGTCGATTGGTCAATCGATCGGACAGTATATGGACAGTATATTAAGCCTAAGGTCTAAGAACATTTAAGCGTTGGATTTCATGAGCCACTTTGCAAATACAAATCACCCCCCGAAATAAATTCCTGGGTTCGCCCCTGGTGTTTAGGAGTTCAAACATTAAAAATCGCCAACAAACAAACAACAAATTAGGTTTCTCGCCAGTTTCGGTTATTGTCGGCCCTTAAAGTAATGACAGAGAAAAGGCGTTAAATATTAAAAGTCAAATTTAAAGATAATGTTTTTCACCATTAACAATAAACTTCTTACTCTTTTTTACTCTTGATTACATTCAACTCGGTTACGATTTCAACTTTTTATTCCGTAGCTCGTCTATACTCTCGGAATCATCGCAAAAACAATCACAGGGTTTCACTCGGAGATAGGTTTAAGATTCGGGAGACTAGGCGAAACCGCAGGGATTGTAGAATATGGTATCAAACTCCCAAAAATAAGATGCCTGAAAAGTACGAGCGTAAATTTCGTCTTCGAGATTGCAGTCTCAGCAGCATTTAGTTTCCTTGTCTCAGAATATCCGAATCATCGAGACTATAATTTTTCGATTTGTAAACCTAAAGTTACGAGACTAGGCGTCAATTAATCACGTCTTATACTTACACGCATTTATTTATTGGTAATACGAAAATGTAAATGCCGTCCCGCATTTTTACCCTCTAGAACAACGATTCTTAACCGGTGGTCCGCGGACCACTGTTGGTCCCTGAGGCGACCCTAGGTGTTTCGCGAAGCCTTCGTGGCTCTCACATAACAGCCCTTATACACCTGCAACTTGGTTGCCAACCTAAGTTGGCAACACGCAAAAAAACCGGAAATTAAGTGGGTTGTAGGCATGTTGCAGGTTGCAGTACCAGGTTGCAAGAACGTGAATGGCGTGGTTGCCGGAATGTTGCAAGTGTGTAGTAACGTTCCTGCAACCTAGGTTGGCAACCAAGTTGCAGGTGTATTTGGCCTGTTATGCGTTAAGGAGAAACTCCGATGTAACGCAACTCAACCTTTCTTTTCTCAAAAAAAAACTCCAAGGTTAGTAGCAGAGCGGAGTTAGTTTTTGGCAGAGCAAGTTTTTTATAGACCTCATGGCATCCCGCTACTCAGAAAACATGGTTGTTGGTAAATCCATTTAACCATTATAAAAATCGTTCTAGACTGTTTTTATTGAGATTTTTTACGAATATAGTTTTTGAAGAATATATTTTTTGTAGGGATATGTGCTCTATTGATGGTATAAGGATTTCGGACGATTGATGAAATACCGTCAAACATTTTTTTTGGCATGTTAATCCCCTCAGTAATTCTATTTCCACGGAAATCTGGATGTAAAAAAAACATCTTCCGGCTTGTGCAAAACAGATAAGATAGATGAACTATTATTGATCTTCAGTGGCACTGCTGAAAGCTTTACGACATGTGTCTTTTTGTTCAACGTGGACATGCAATCCTTATTCTATATTTTTAAGAATTTATCTGTAAAATCCTTTTTCTTCCAGTAAGAACTGTAACGAAGAGCTTTACCATGTGATTTTAGTGAAATCGTTTTTTACATTTTTACCGTTCAGGAATGGCTAAAAAAAAATGAATAATAAAATATGTCCTTATTTGTTTAATGCTCGTTAGGAATTGCTCCTACTCGTTTATCATATTTTCCTTGTACATTTGCTCGCCTACTAGTTTATTATATTTTCCTTTTATATTTTAGTACATTTAGTGTTACAAGTGCTTGGCACTACATGATCAAATAAAATTCGGGCTTAAAAATTATGGGCTATCTCTGGGGGCCGATTTCTCGACATCTTATCTAGTGGTTAGTCTTATTGTATAGACAAGACGCTATTTTCTGAAAGCATTTACAGTATATTGAATTTTTGTTAACTTTGCATAGTTATGCCATATTTTGCACGGTCAAGTAAAAAGTATAGCAAAATACTCTTAAACTGAATTAGTTTCCCATTAGTTTCCCTATTGATATTACCGAGGTGTGCGATCACGATCACCGCAAGACATGGTATTTGAAACAAGACTTCATGATTTTAATGGCTCCTTACACATTTTAAATTTGGTGGTCCGCGACAACTAACGAGTTTTATCAAATGGTTTCTTATGTGCAAAATGTTAAGAACCACTGCTCTAGAATATCGCAGTGCATGGATTTTTGAATAATGTACAGTAGTAAGTAGAAAAAAAAAATCGTAATTATCGTTTAGGGTCTGGGTTGTAGTCTGGCTGGTCTAGCGGTTAGTGCGAGCACCTTCGGTGCACATGGTCATGAGTTCGAATCTCACCGTAGACCATGGTGTTTTTCGAACTCACGAGCTTGTGACGGACTATGATCTCACTCAGATGTTAAACGGGGATAAATAACACTGCTGAGCGTGATGCTGATCTCATTATCTCAACAAAAAGCAGATAAGATCTTGGAAATAGGATGTCACTAACACATCCTGCGGCCTTAGTCCAATGCTGGATTGTCGTGCCTGTTATTTATTTTTTATCGTTTAGGGGGTAACAAGTGTCCCTGTCTGCCTCCTCTTGGCTAAGCCCATGTGTACTTGTGTGTCCTGAAGATTCATTTTCCCTCTTCACCTATACCCTTATGGGAAAACGTGCAAGTTCGATCATTCAGTTGTCAATTATGCAAGCGAATGATCATTATTTTCGACCTTTCTCAATCATTTGCAATGAAATTTAGGCGGGAGGCTCCGGATTCATGCTCGGCGCCCCAAAAATATAAGGAACAAAACCATTTCGCCACATTTTGCAATCTCGAATTACCTAATGACTAAACTATAAGTAACGATGATCTAAAAATCCATCTACATATTATTTTTTACAGTTGCAAATGCCCGCGTCGGTTTCGGTCCTGGCGACCAAGACTGGGGCTACATTGATGTTCGGGAAGGAGCACACATGTTCTACTGGCTCTACTACACGACCGCCAATGTATCCGACTATACCGAAAAACCACTAACAATTTGGCTACAAGGTGGACCGGGCGCCTCCTCAACTGGCTATGGCAACTTTGAAGAACTTGGCCCACTGGACTTGGACCTTAATCCGCGTGACTTTACATGGGTCAAAGACATGAATGTCCTGTTTATTGATAATCCAGTTGGTAGTGGTTTCAGCTATGTGGACGATTCCAAATATCTCACCACTGACAATAAGATGATTGCACTTGATTTGGTGGCACTCATGAAAGGATTCTATGCCAAACATCCGGAATTCAAAACCGTGCCGTTGCATATTTTCTGTGAAAGTTATGGTGGAAAAATGGCTGCTGAATTTGCTCTGGAACTGGATGGTGCTATCAAGAGGGGTGAGATTGAAGCGAATTTGCAATCAGTTGGTCTGGGAGATTCGTGGATTGCACCGATCGTGTCCGTGTATTCATGGGCTCCGTTGCTGTTGAATATGGTAAGAAGAATTTAAAGTTATGACTGTTATGTTTAATATTTTAATAATTTTTTGTTTTATAAAGGGTATTGTCGATCAGGACGGCTACGAAGCTATCATGAAAGCTGCCGTTTTAACTGAACAAGCGATCAAAGCGAACCAATATGCTTTGGCTACTCAGCTTTGGGGACGTACAGAAATGGTGCTCCTTCAAGTATCAAAGGGTGTTGATTTCTATAATATTCTTTTGCCAACTAAAACATCGTCTATCCGTGCCAGAGTTAAAGCCCTTGCTAGGGATGTCTTGGGTAAAATTCATTGAACTTCACCTTCGTTGCTTCAAGGTATAATACTAATATTATTTGTTTTATAATTAGGTGGCATGCATGATACACTGGTTCGTAATCTGCGTGACGATAGAGACGACACTTTAGATGGACTGATGCGAGGACCTGTAAGTGCAGCTCTGGGAATTCCAACCAACGTTACATGGGGCGCGCAGAGTTCGAAAACATTTAGCACATTAGCTGGCGATTTTATGAAGCCAGTTGTTCATATTGGTAAGTAATTTTGTTTTTGTGATGTAAATTGAACAGCATTTTTAATGTGTTATCAAAACGGTTTGCTTCAAAAATTGAGCAGCTTGCTCATATAATTATAAGCTAAAACATATAAGATAAAACTACACAGAAAAAAAAAATTAGAATGGTTATCTAAAGAAATAGTCGAATTCATCTAAAGTTCGCGTTGATTTTCAGCTTATGATTCTATGTAGTTGAAACAGTTACGAAGATATGGATAATTTTTCTATTCGTCATTAGTTGAAACATCTACTATATTTGCAAATTCAATTAATTCATTTGTGAAGACAGCTATTCATTGTCTATAAATTGTTAAATGTAGGATAGCTAAATTGTGTTGAAGAAAAAAGAACGAATTTTATATTTGAATAGTACAATCAACAACTTTTGTGGAAGAATTGAATAAACTTTTTCTTCTAATCTTGCGTGGTTAAATGAACGAATTTAATAGTATTTTCAGCTGCGAAGATTAGAGAAATCAGCTATATCTTTGGTAAAACTATCTAAATTTAAGTCAACTACTTCACATTAGATAAAAAGTCTAAACCATTTTTTTCGGTGTAGAGGCGGGAGTATAGCATGATTTTCACATTTATCGAAAAAAACTCTAAACCGCATAAATTCTGTAGTTACATACTAGAATCCAGAGTTTAAGTTGCAGAGGACTTAAGGTACGTTGTGCTCGACACGACTGCATCGGCTCTAGCGACAGCGACTCGCTCATTTCATATAAAAACTGGTTTTTAGAATGAGAGAAAAATGAGTTTTTATATGAAATGAGCGAGTCGCTGTCGCTAGAGCCGATGCAGTCGTGTCGAGCACAACGTACACTGAAAAAAATGGTTTATATTTTTCTACTACAGGAATTGGCCTGAGTTTAGATTTACAAAGATTAGAGACTGAAAATTATACTAGCCGATTCTACTTGCTTGTTGCTTGACAGGACCTTTCTTTCGTATAATAACACATTTACTCATTTCTCCAATATATTTATTGCTTCAAATATTGTTGTTTTATGGAAAATAACGAGAATGTGATAATTATTGACGTTTTTTCGTTAGTGATAACGGGTTATAGTAACAGAATAATATATTTGGGGCAGGGGGTAAATACTCCACAATTCGCAAATCAAACATACCAAATTCTTCTAAAATCATTAATGACTTAATTTGAACCGTTTTCTACTTTTCATTTGTAAATCAATTTTAGATTTCGTCAAATTAAAATTTCAAGCAACCCATTTTTTCAATTTTCTTTTTAAAATTTTGCCTATTTTCTAAATTTACCCACTCCAAAAATTAAATCCACATAAACCCAACTTCTTAAAACATTCACTTCGGCCAAAAAAAGTTACTAATTTGTGACTAGTCAACATAATATAACGGTTTTACGGTCAAAATTCATACAAATAGTGAAGATTTTCATACAAAATGTACTAAGGTACAGGTGTACCTTTGCCGCCGGCAAGCGTTGTAAAAATCTGCCGCTGGATGGGGGCTAACAAGGAACATAACGGTACATTTTAAAGATACTAGCCAAAATCCCTGATATTTTTTTTATTTCATCAAAAACAAAAAATGGCCGTAGTTGGCCGGGAAATGAATTAAACCATATTATTCCGCAATTAATGAAGTCAATAAAAACCCAGAGTTTGGCTGCGACCACCTGCGATTTCGGCTATAGTAGCTATTTTTATCGACTAACCTCTGTTGTTCATGTTGGACTTTTTGCATAATAACTTTCACTTTGATGTAGCTTTCCACTTTAAATTGTGTTAACATGTTGGCAATGTTATGAGCTTATCTGATTCTGAAAATAGGGTAAATCGGAGCAACAGGTCCCGCACCTCCCCTACAAATTTTATGTAAAAACATATTAAATTAGTTATAACTCTTGGCTAAATTAAGCTAATTCGCTCAAGTTACTTTAATAAGCTTTTAATCTAATACCCTTCGACAGGACCAAATACAGGTTCGATCAAATCAAAGGTTCCACCACCTCCCCTATAAAAGATCCTAATTTCGCAGAAAAACTGTCTTAGCTGCTCATAATTCGTGAAAGGAAAAGTCGTTTGTTTCGATATTTTAATATTTTTCATAATTTGTTATAAACTCCTGAAAAGCTTACATAAAAGAGTAACTTTTGTGAATTACTCAGATTTATCCATTCAAAGAACCGTTATGATATTAGCGTGTGCATTTTCTACGTCGCATAAATTTTGAAATTTTTCGATGTTTGAATTACTATATCTTCGAAATAACAGTGAGTTTTTCAACGGGGGAGCAGTGAAATTACAACAAATGTATATAGTTGTAGAACTTTAACCCAAATACTAAATTGCACCAAGCAAGACGGAATAACTTTGGGTTTTGTTTGGTAACTCTAGTTTTCCTAAAGATTTAATAAATAATGGTGCAGTTTTGTAACTGTAAATAAGAAAGCCGTATGGCCATAGAATATTTTACTTTAAATAAGTCGTACTATCTATTAGCATCATTTGTAACATCAGTCAAAAGAAACGGTATATTATCTATACTATGGGGTTGGTAAAAGCATCCTTTAAACCGCTATATTTTCTTTCGGACAGCACATATTTAAAAATGGAGTTCACCATTCGATTCAGCGCAAAAAAATTCAACTTCTAGTCCTTTACATGGTGCATTTTACAACAGGACATCTTCGCAAATATGCGATGTCAAAAAAATCATCGATTTCGCCCCACTGTGTCTAGATATTAAGGCCGCAATGTAGAATCTTAGACGTCAAAATCAGGTCATAATTTTAGGTTATGTTCGCCAATGTTGCACTGTTTTGTTTTTGCTTTTTATTACGTCACTACTTGTTTTTGTTGTTTGTTCGTGTAAATAAAAAATTTAAGAGCTAAGCAATAACGTCATTGTACAGCTGAGTTGCGGCTATGATATTTCTAGATGGCGTTGCTAACGTACAAACTTGTCTCGTTTGCAACGTTTTATAATTCCTGAACGCACAGGTAATATCCAAATAGCATAACCACCCACAAAATGTATGGGTTCTACATGTAGGTGAGTAGGTAGTAAATTATTGCTACCATAGAACACAAATCGAATAGAAATAAATAGGACTGGCCTTCATTTCTTGTTTTTAGCCTCTGTGTATGAATATAGTTTCAACTTCCATATACATATACAACTTCCAGGATATATTTTATTTTAAATATTTTCCATTCCAATATTTACAGTCGAAAAGCTTTTGAATGAAACCGATATTGAAGTTGCCGTCTACACTGGACAATTGGATTTAATCTGTGCCACACCGGCCACTGTAGCATGGGTCGATGGCATGCAATGGACATCTAGTGAAGACTATAAAAAGGCTCCACGAAATGAGATGAGCGTAAATGGCATTTTGGAAGGATATGTTAAACAAACGGGAAAATTCCATATGTACTGGGTGAATCGTGCAGGTCATATGGTGCCAGCTGATAACCCGGCCGGTATGGATTACATTTTACAAAAAATAACGAAATATGATGAGACTGATTGAATGTAAAAACTCAAGCTAAGCACCGAATTTTTGTTATGTATTTGTTATTTAAATAAAAACCATTTGTTAAACGTTTATGGCATATTTTATTCCATTTTTGACATAAGATCACCATAAAGCAAAAGTTATGCCTAAAAATACCACTGATGCTAAGAACTAAGAGGATTGCCCCGTAGAAACGATAAATGATTGAATTTTTCATATCAGACTGGATCTGACAGCAGGGACAATTCGTCTTTTTTACCTTTGTGTCGCACTGAAACTGCGATATGACTATTACATTTTATAGATACACTTCCTGACCTCCTCTAGCAACAATCATTCCCCCACTTACTTCGTAAAAACTTGACAATAACACTTGACAGATGGGGACAACCGCTTTTTAAAATCGGGCCATGCAGTTTGTATGGGTGACAGCTAATTTAGCATTCCTTTTTATCTCTATATTCCATGAAAAATACATAAAGAACCACTCGAATCACGCTCGGAAGCTTAGACGATTGATTCGCCACTTTACGATGTACCACGACTGTATTATAGGTAAAGGGCTGAATTAAGATCGAGAGTGAATTTTTTCGCCCAGGGATTTTATCAATAAAAATGGATACTTACTGTTGTTGAATATGTCGCAAACGGTGGGGAATTCCATAACCTACAATCCGAGACCGGTTCCATAATTCTCCTCGGCCATTTTATGAATTATTTTTCGATTCCCCGATCATTTGACATTTCACGATGAAATAACCGGGGAATGTTCGAGAAAAATTATGGAACTGTTTTCGGATTGTAGCTTATGGAATTCCCCAGCATTCCCCACATATTCCACGACAGTAAGAATATATTTTCATTGAAAAAATCGCAGTGGCGAAAAATTTCACTCTCGAGGTCAGTACTAGGCTTAAAAGATAAAAACATAGCAACATTAAACAGCCGAACTTAACGTCAATTAAATAGGCTGAGCTTGCGCAACAAGTATTTTGTTATCCGCAGAGGGATAGAGTGCTCACAAAGAAAGTACAAAAAAAGTTTTCTAATTAAAGTACAGGAATAATCAATAAATCAATGAGCTGCTTAAATAAAAAATCTACTTTTTACGCGGTATATAAAGTAAATCCCAAAAATAAACAGATAAATCTTTTAATATTAATATTTTCAAATAAGCGAAAGTCAAACGCGTAAATAATGCGTCTGACCGTACTCATACTTACTGAATTTCTAATAAGGTAGATTTACATAAATTTTAAACAAACATGACAGCATAACATAATAATTTGTGCTTACGCATAAATAATGTAGAACAGACAAATATCTATCGCACCATTAAATTGATATTCGCCGGTAATAATAATCATTTGTCATCATAAGAGCAGATGAATACAAATTTCTACAAAGCAGTAGTTAAATGAAATGTCTTCTTCTGTTGAGAGAAAGTGAGGAATTTGACACCAACGACATAATCGTGTTTTGTAGAGTATGTATAGTCGATGATGATGAAAATGATGGTGTGGTAATTTATCTACAGTGGAAACTCGATAAGTCGAAGCCCAAGGGAACCAAACTTTCTTTCGAGTTATCGAAATTTCGACGTAAAGAGATTTCGAGATATCGAGTTTATTTGTAAGAAAATTCGACTTATAGAGTTTTATTCTTTTTGTGTATTTTTATATTTTGGTATTTTTCCGACATTATACCCTTATAAAATATTACATGCATTTTTTCCTCTTTTTTCCGATAGATGACAAAATGTTTTTTTTTTCTTTTCTTTAAAATCGTAGAAAGCGTACTAACCGGAATTTTGAATTCGGCGGATTTACCCTTTTTTCGACCTTTTGCATCAACCGCTTTTATAAGTTCTTTCTTCTGCTGAATAGTCAGGGTTTGTAGCGTTCTTTTTCACGCAGATATGTTTAATTGGAACAACCTTACGATGAACGCTATATTCAAATGCAAACTGAAACATTTTATCGCAGAAAAGTACCGTTATTCTCGTTTCCGGAATATGCAGCAATAAAATTCTAATTTCAAACAGAAAAATCGCCATTGGAGGAATAAAAAAAAATTGACTTATAGAGTTTCGCATAGCAAAGCTTTGACTTATAGAGTCTCGCCCGTTTACCGATAAGACATTTTAATTTGACCTGGAGAGTATCTGAAATTTCGACTTAAAGAGTCTCCATATCAGCACTTCAACTTATAGAGTTTCACAAGCAGTGAAATCAAAAATTTCTCTTCGAGTAATAGAGTTTTTGGTTTGAGTTATCGAGTTTGTTTTTCATTGTTTTTTGTTCAAATGTGCTGGGGAAGCAGATTTTCTTCGACTTAAAGCGTTTTTCGAGTTAAGGAGTTTCGAGTTATCGAGTTTCCACTGTATATGTTTACGCACTTTAGGCATTGGTTTTAAAATGGAACATAAATTACGCTTACGATGGAATAACAACAAAAACATATTTATAGAGAGAATATCTCCATGTCCATAGTGGATAAAAGGGCATTTTAACTACACTTGCGAGCAAAAATTACTGAATCAAAACGAGTGTATTTGTAAGTTTACTTTCAAAATTAAGTATTTTTTCTTTTAGATTAAATATCTTAAAGCTTTACGTCGCACCTTTATTTTGGTAACATTTTTTTCACACTTTACTGAGCGATTGTGAAAAGAATCGGCCCCGAGATAAAAACAGAACCAAAAATAGGGATATTTATCAAAACAGTGTAGGTTTTTTGGAAAATGAAACAAAACTTTTTGAAGAAATTTTAGTATTCATTTGCATAGTATTGGCAGGTAGTAGCCCCCGAAATATTCAATTAAACGCCAATGTGTTATACATAATTGCAAAGATAGTTTTATGTAGTTTTTTCGTCTTCAGACAATTTTTCTGTATCTCTTACCGTTTTTGAAATAATCGCAAAAAACTAAAAATGTCCCTCTTTTCCCCATTTTTAAGGTTGCGGACCGCCAATCGGTTGGGACTTTTAATGCCATAATCTGAGGACCATTCCCAACCATAATCCAAAAAAAATTCCGATGTAGGATTTTTGCCGACCAAATATGCCATTTTTCTTAGGCTATGTATGTATAAAGGAAACACAAATAATCGCATAATACACTGTATATGCGACTTTTTTTTGGGACCAAAATATTTTCTATGGTGACTTGATTTCGTAGCTTTGATGACATATCACATACGAATTTTATATAGAAATTTAGTGTTTAACCAATTTATGTACACACGCAGCTCAAAGATGAAACTTTGTAGTGGGAACGTCTGAAAAACGGGGGCAATTAACACGAAATTTAAAAATTAATATTAATTAATGATTACCTACTTAATAAATCAGCAACATTCCTTTTGCATAACTGTACACTAGCAGTTCAAATTTACAATTACAATTTACACTATTGCCAAAAATACATTTAAATGAGATTGGAATACGTGGAATGGTATAAATTATCCACTTCTCCCACTGCATTGTGGCTTAATACTCGAACCAATTAAAAAGCCAAAAAGTATTAGTATAATATTCCCTACGCCACTGCTAACTATTAATGAAAGCAAACTTGCCCCTTTATTTTCTGTTATTTCGTTTTCTTCTTCATTTATCATCTTGTTGATCTTGTTAGAAATTAAAATGTTTTTTTTTTTAAATACCTATTATTTATTATATTTATTTGTAGTTCCCACAGAGCTTCTTACTATATATTTTTATCTGGTTCCTCATCTTTCAAACAATAATAAAAGCCTCCAGTAATCCATTCACATACCCGCTCTGTGGCTCACTGAGTTGAGTCACACTCTACGATGCAAGTAATCGGGAGGTCCGGAGATCGAATCTCGGCGTGGTCCAATATTTCCGTATATGTGCGGATAGCAAATATATAGGGCTTGCAACATTATATACACTCCGAAATTATGAATCAAACATTGACTCGAAATAGCCTATAAACGGCTAAGTGATCGCAGCTATACTCCACAAAGGGTTACACAGTACAGAGAAGAAGAATCCATTCACATATGCTTATTTAATATTTATTACTCGTCGCAGCATTGGCCGAGAAGAAACCCATTTGACTCCATATACATTGATTACATTGCTTAAGCATAATCAGCCTTTTTTTAACACAATAAAACTTTGTTCATATTTAACACAAAGAGGCAAAGAGGTGAAATCATGATTTTTCGCCAATATCTTGTTAACTGTAATATTTACAGCAAAATTATATACTAGACCTAAAAATATCCAGTATAATTTCGATTTTTTGACAGTTACATTTGGCGCTCAAGCTCCTGAGGTAATTCCATTGAAGCCATGATAATTGGGCTACCCATTACTATCAACATATAGCTGGCTCACACGGAGACTCAGGCTGTTCCGATAAAGCATGCCTATATTTCCCCTATTGACATTTTTCGGAAAGACATGCCTGTAACTTATCGCCGAAACCACAGCAGGCGGGCAAAAATTGGGTTAACGCTAAGCCCCCATTAGACCATCTTGGTCGAATTAAAACTAAGGGTACCTCCCATACAAAGTGAACTCGAAATCTTCCAAATTGCTCATTTTTTTCTCCTCAGAAGCCATCTACAATAGATTTTTTTATCTCTTCGAACGTCACTACAACAATTAATTATAGTCTTCATAATGTCTATTGAACACATTATGAAGACTATAATTAATTGTTGTAGTGTACCAAGGTGTACAAATATGCAGCTTGGCAGATTTCGGGTTCACTTTGTATGGGAGGTACCCTTTGTTTTGATCCGATTGATTTAATTTTTGGTGAGAAGTATAAAAGGTGTCCCTGTAGGGTGTAGGCACTTAACCAAATTTTATTTGTCTGATGTAATTTAGAGAGAAGTTACAGGCATTACTATACTAATGTATGAAGTTCATTCTTTTGGTTGGTACATCTCACATTCTATTTAGTATCATTTTCACTCACCCGTATAGAAAATTGCATTTTCACAAATTCTACCGCATATCCTTTTCAACATTCGCATTAAAAATCACATTCCCACAAATTTCATCGCATGTTAGCAGTCAATTACTCTCACGGGCCGGCCACCAAGCCAAACGAAGGCGAGGCATCTTGTTCAGATATCGCACGAAATTTATCTATACAAACTATCACCTATAAAATTTAATATATTCTAACTTAAAAAATTGGGGCCCACCTGGCCCACTGAGCCGCCCCTGCCAGACTCCTTTATTAAAGTCGTTCCAAATGTCCTCAATCGGACTCATGTCTGGACTGAGTGCAATCAAGTCAATTCCGATTGCCCTTCGTTCAACAAGTGCCGCTGAGTGATATTTGATAAATACTATAGCGAACATTGTTAAACACCAAAGTCGTCCTGGAACTAATCAGTGCTGCAAAAGCCATGACAAGATCACCCATAATATCGGAAAAGTAACGATCAGCCGCAATCTCTACTCCTCGGGGTCAGAGAAGACAAACAACAACTTGGGGTTCTCCTCGAAAAGAGTGCTAAAGTATATAATCCAGGAACGGACTCAGCATGCTACAATTATGGGAATTAGCTCTATGCAAATATGGCTCACCTAAACGTTAATAAACTAGACATAATATATCACTGCATAAAAGGTGGAATATGGGCTCATCAGTAGAAAATATTTAGCATCATTGTGTGGGACTTGGGGATATGAAAGTTTGCTTGTGGGGCTCCATGTCTAATTTAGAACTTTATACAAGCTATCTTAGTCACGACGGCTCCATTTTGAATGTGGATAATTTTCAGCTGCGCATCAAAACAAGTAAGGTGCACCTCGTTCACCGATTCTTAGTCAATTAAGTAGACCGAGAGCGGGTCGCGATTTGACTCGAATTCAAGCTACCCGTCCCTCGGAATCACCCGTATATCCAGGCTAGTCCATTTAATACTAGCGAGTGATAACTTGTTGACTAAGCGGTACAATAGGGCTGACTAGGTATGATATCCTTGGCTAACAAAAAAAGTGGTCGACATTTCTTTAAATTTATGTAAGTAACCTTCAAAAAGCAAATGATGGTTTAAAATCGATATGCTGTTTCATTTACAGGGATAAATTACCAATTAATTAACATTCAATAGACTTCGATTTACCGTGCTTTTTGGTCTCTGGCCCCATTCTCTTCTCAATTACACAGTAAATATTGATAAAATGGCTACCAAAATATAGCTGAGATATCAGTCTTTAACATAACATAATATATTCAAGGAAACATAGCATAGTTTTCAAAATCGTCATACAAATATACGCGCCATCGTTTTGATTCAGTATTTTTGACAAATTAACCAAAATATGGCAATAGAGCGGCAAAAATCATGTATTTTTGCCATATGGTTGGAGACGGCCCGTATAGCATGAGTCCGGACACCTCCCGAAATGTTTTAAAATTTCAGTGATGATAACATGAAAATCGTAATAAAGAACAGATTTTTCACTATTTTTTTTAATAACATTTAAAAAAAATTGTCTTTCCGCATATTTTATAAAGTGGCGAACAAAATCAAAATAAAAACATTTTAAACCAAGGACTGAAATCCTTTCTGCACACTACCCTATTTTCAAAAAGTGGGAGCCCGTCCCGGTGTCGAATTAAATTTAATGTAATTTGAAATTCTGTTTGTGTTTCCACTTGACTATAAACTGTTGTCGCTTTCGGTAGAGGAGAAGTACATACAGATTACCTTTTCACTAACAATATTCTCAATATTCTCTTTTACATCTATCCGTACACCACATTTTATCGTCCACGATTATAATCAATGTTGCCAATTTAGCCGTTTCCGGCCAAAGGTCGACGGAAACTATATACAGTTTAGCCGGAAGAAATTACTAAATCCGGCCGGCCTGATTTTCAGCCGGATTTGATTTTCTCCGGCCGTTTTTCTAGCTAAAACAATTTTATGAAATTTCAAAATCGAATACACTTTGAAAATATAATTAAATGCCCTCCGTAGAACACGGTTTAGTCCCTTCTTAAAAACAGTTACTCAAACGTATAGAATCAAGTTCAAATTTTCAAAAATGCAAAAAGTGGTTTGGTAAAGCAAGACATACGTAAATGGTTGGGTGGGATCCCAGACCCCAGAGCAATTTAAAAATGCGGTATCTTACGCTTTCAGGTCCCCAAGGGAAATTTTTCTTGTTCTTCTTATCGACACAAGCGACACTTATCTTACCGTCCGCCATATAGCGGACACATAGCGGAAAATAACGGAAACATCAAAAATGTCCCTTGGGGACCTGAAAGCGTAGTGGGCTTCAAACTGATTTAAAAACAACAAAAATTAGCCTTATTATATTTTTTTTGAAATGCTAAGGGCTCCATTACATAGTCATATTTATATTATAATATGTATGTCATATGCCTAAGCCTACTCGATTCATTCAGTATAAATTTTTAGACGTGCAGGAAGCGAAATCAAGTAGGCTTAGGGATATGATAATATCTATTATAATATATATTACCAATATATGACTGTGTAATAGCGGCCTAATATGGCTGCACTACTAGTCACGATAAACCTACAATTTTTGTTCAGAGAAGACCCAATATTGATAAAAGTGTGAAACGAGAAATTCAGTTTTACGTAACGTTTACGATTACGCTTAGATTAAACTTATCAGGGGAAAAGAAATTCAGTTGACTTCAGGTTGAATTTCCCCTCCAGCATTGAATGCTTTGTTGCGATGGCAGATGTCGAAGTGAAATGTAACGTTCAGGCATGGAACGGATTAATTTCATAAGTTTATATGACACGTGGACACAAATTCAACTTAGGGCCGATCGTACATTTTATCGGCTGGTTAATCTTATCGTATATAAATTCAATTCAATATACCCACCCATGCCTATTTGGGATATGCAAAATTGTGATGTACTGTTTTGTGTACGGTAGGCAAGCGAATTTTTCATTCAGAATGTCAATGCCTATTCGTACTATTTTGTGCGACATGCTTAAACTCTCTAATCGCTTCTAGTTATTTTTCTAATAACTAGTTTTAAGGATACTTCCCACGTGTCATGCAAGTTTTTGTTTGTAAACTCATGTTAAAAATGTCGTTTGCCAAATTGTAAATTTAAAAAAATGATAGTTCAAATATAAAAAAATGTTTTAGTGAATAAAATAACATTAAGGGCGGAATCAATAGTCCTCACTCATAGTCCTATAGTCCTATTCTCACAAGGGAAGCCTTAAGGGACTGACGCTATTCATAGTCACTCAATAAGCAAACGCTTAAGGGTTTCCTAAAGGGTTCCCTTATTCGCTAAGGTTCATATCTAGTAACCTTATATGAACACATATATTTGTTGACATATCCCTTAGAGAAAGCATGCGTTAGTCCAGAGTGGGCATCAGAAAATAAAAATGGCACCGTTTTCACACTATTGCCGTTCATAGTATGTGTGAAAATTCTATTCAAATGTCAATTTTTTGTTTACAATTGAGAATATAAAATCCGCGTAATATTTATTACTCTCTCAAAAAGCCAACGTGATTATTAATCCTTCGATTGGCACATAGACCTAGACAGACCATTGGTACTATATCTTGATGAAAAATATCGTTCAACAATATTTTCCACCCCTTGCCAAATATTTCAAAGGGACTGACGGCAACAAATGCCATCAAACGTTCAGCGAAATATAAACTATGACGAAAAAACGGCATATCATTGTAAGACATAGTATGGAAACTGTGTCTAGAACTAAAATTAGACCTCTTCAAAAAATAAAATTAATTTTACAGAAGATTCAGCTAAACCTCAGGCATAATAGCTCGTAGGCGGCGACAGAAGGGTTAATAATTGCATCGACAATATTTTGACGTTTGAATTATTTCGTGGAGTGTAGTGTAATAAATTTGGAGTCAAACTCCAAAGTTGTTGGAGTTGTGTGATCACATAGCCACTCTGGACTAACGCATGGCATGGGCTGCTATGCTTTCTCTAAGACATATCCTTATTCAAACACTTTGAAATTTTTTAAAAATTTTGAAATTTTAACTACTTGTTTTTTTTTATATTTTATTTGTCACTTTCAATAGATATGACAAAAAAGTGAAACGTTTATTTAATGAGGCAACGCCCTAATAAGTGATGTCTATGAATACGAAGCTCCCTTAAAGGCTCACTTATATAGAGAAACCCCTTATTTCTTAAGGGAATTCTTATTACTTAAGTAGGGACTATGAATTCCGCCCTTACATTTTTGAAAAGTGAAAACAGGCCTCTAATACAAAAATCAATATTTTGAAAAAATTTGCAATGCCTATGTGACAATTTGAAATTTAACCTGGATAGCATCCCTTAGGGCAGAATTCATAGTCGTCACTTACTGAATAAGGATTCCCTTAGGGCGCTATTACACAGTCATACATTTGTAATATATATTATTTATAATAGATATTATCATATCCTTAAGCCTACCTTTCGTTTAGTGCACGTGTAAAACCGAATGAATCGAGTAGGCTTGATAATATGACTAGAAATATGAATATAAATATGACTGTGTCATGGAGCCCTTAAGGAATAAGTATAAGGGAATGCTTATTCGCGCAAAAAGTCACTTATAAAGGCATTGCCACATTCAATAAAATAATTTAATTCGGGAGCCCAATTATAGTAAATGACAAAAAAAATAAAAACTATCTAGTAGTAGCAAAATTAAAATTTATTTTTTAAGTATGATCGACTATCAATCGCAAAATTAGTAAGGATTCCCTTAAGTATAAGTGAGGACTATGAATTCCGCCCTTAATAATTTTTTTTAGTCTAGGTTAGCTGACCTGCCCCTAATTTGAAAAAAAAAACACAGACTAAATTGATTTGAACGAAACTTCAATATAATACCACTAAAGACTGGCACTACCTACAACGCACAACCCTAAATATTCAAAATCACAAAGTAAATCCCCTGGCAACCTGCGCCACTTTGCCTGCAAATTTCCACTCAAGTTCAAGGGTAATGCGAGGTGCATACATTATACATAAGTATTTATGTATGTATGGTTCAAAAAAATCAATAATGCATAATTAAGATTCACCTGCCCCTTAATGCATTGTTTATTTATCCAGGCGACCGATTCGTATTGATCAATCATTCGTCCTAAAAAAATGTTTGGCGTCCAAAACAATAACCGGCATTAGTTTCGCGTAAACATTCATTGAATACAAACGTGTCCTTATCGTTAAACAAATCATTGAGTAAAGTTTCAAATTTAAAATGAGCAAAGCACTTCAAACAATTCCCAAAGCTCCGTGTGATATAACCAAGTACGATAACGATCCGTTCGCGAAAAATCCCTTATTAAAATTTCGTGTTTCCAATCTGCGAAAGCAACGTCACTATGAACTTCTTCGACGAAAAGCGAATCAAGAGAGAGCCAGGATACTACGTGAACCCATCATATTCGATGCCCAACCATCGATTCCATTATCTCAAGCCAAATGCGTGGAGCTGTTGCGTGAGTCTGCCAGTAAAATGCCTATTCCGAAAATGATGAAGGAAACAGAACAAAAAATTAAGGATGCCGTCCCGAAGAATCTTCGCAGTAAATATCCCGATTTGGTCAAGCAATATATGAGTGAAGTTCGAGAGGAACACGATAGAGTGCTTAAGGAGCATAGCATTAGTAAGATTCTATTGCCTCCCAAGGATGAGAACGGTCAAGTACAATCGGTTGAGAAGATCGATTTCCGATTTAAGCATGTTGGCCGGACAGAAAATTATCAAAACTTCCTGGAAAACAGGAAGAAATTGAAAAAGGAACTGTATATAACGCAGCCATTCGTACGTGCTATACTTCATTACTCTGCCGTGGACTTTCCCGAGATTCTCAACGATTACGGGAGTTACAATAATAAGGATCGCCATAAGGTTCCGCTAACGCTGGCGAAATTCTCGCAACTTGCTGAAAAGGATTTGCAAAGTAATGTGCACTTCATCAAGCATTCGTGGTATCCTAAAATTATGACTGTTATCAAGAAGCATTATAAGCGTAAAAGTTTAACACTCATCCAATGGAACCGTGCCTTAAAATGCGTAAAGGGATTGATTAACCGACAAATTAATAACGTCAAACTACGGACATTAGATCATTTGGTGGAGGTTATATTGGATCGTAATAGGATACCACTTTTCAAACTGAATATTGTCTGCTACAAAGACATCACGTTGGAACCGTCATTCTATTCTATTGTCAAGTGCTATACTGATATTCTGCGAGATATTTCTAAAGTTGCTACAAATTTAGACTCAATTGAATTACAGGTGGATCGTTTTGCATTTCCAGTAAAGCTTGACAAGCTGCCCATTCACATCAACGAAACATATTTTGAGGAATCAATCGAGAGGATTAAAGTTGCACTGGAGATTGCATACGGCCCAATTTTGGACTATCTCGACGAATTCGATGCAAAATATCGTGAGCTTTTCGCTGAAGACACACGAACGCAACTCGAAGAGTTCCTGGGCCAATCGCATGAGTTTAATGAATATTTCGCGAAAATTGAGTATTTCAAAAAATTTCTAGATGAACTTTGGCGCGAAATGCAGCGGGAATATTTCGATATTGCGATCTTGGATAAGTCGATGGCTATTTACGAGCTTAAACGTATTGCCAATTCCCTTATCAGAATGATAACTAAAAAAATCGCCGCCGAACATATGAACGATCAAAAGGACATTTGCAGATCGTTTGCCGAAATTAAGGAGAAAGCATTGCAGGCTCCACGTTCTACAGAGGAGCTTCTAGCCAGTGGCGAATATATCGCTCAAGTAAAGACGAAACTTATCGCAGAGCTTCATACGCGGATACAGAGAAGTCTGAAATTTGGTGCCGAGCTTTTTGGATTGACCGAACTCAGTCAGGAACATATCAAATTGCAAAGAACTACCATAAATTGGTTGGAGGATATCAAAGTGATTTTTGAGAAAAATACCGCATTGCAGGAAACCTACAAGTTACAGTTTGAGGAGCATTTACAGAATGTTGCGAAAAAGTTGAATGATGATGTCAATCAGATGATTCCGTCGGTCAATATAGTGAACGAAATGAGTGATACCGGGAAGTTTGGTGATTATTACATTCTTCTGGAGAATTTTATAGATCAGTTGAAAATTTTCGATGATTATGTTGAGTGGATCAATAAGGAGGAGAAATTGTTCAAGTTTCCTAGGACGCAGTATCCAACGTTGGAGGCTTTAAAGGATTTCGTCATACCATTTGCAGCGTTAATGAAGTAAGTGCTAGTTTGCAATACATTTTTGAGTTTTGAATGTATGCATTTGGGACAACATGCCCCTATCGGTTTTAGGCCATACATACAGGCAGCGCCCGCTCTAGCACTTACGCCACCCCGGGCAAGAGGACAAATTGCCGCCCCTTAGGTACTGTACCATACAGATTAATAGTAGATATCCTACTATCTAGATCAGTGGTTCCTAATCTTTTTTAGTTCGTGTCCCCCTTGCGTAAATGAATTGTAAGTTCTGGGTCTCTTTTCACATTTTAAATTGTTTGAACATTTTTTTGTTAGTGCAGCCCATATTTTGGAACTACTGGAAATTTTAAGAAGTATTTAATTTCGTCGTGAGTTCGGTGGTCACCATGGCTTCGTCGAGCACGAAAAATGAAATCACCGGAGCGACCGTTCAGCTATCAAATCAGCTACTCTTAAGCGCAATTCACCACAGTTCAGCAAGGCCTTATCTTATAGAGTTTGTTTGGAATTTAAACATTTTAAAGCTTGATGTAAAAAATCTAAAATTAATGCGAAACTTTGTTTTCCACTAAAACACTCAATACATTTTTAAAAAACTCTGCCCTCAAAAATGTTAGGCCAAAAAATTGTGCTCGCTTTCATTACTAACCTCCTGCAGTTACTTTCCATAAATTCCTTGAAAACTTCAATGAGCCGGATTGCTTCAGGCATTTCAATGTGCATGGCTTATTTTCATAAATGTGTCATCTCGTCCGAACACAAGTTAGGGAGCTCTGCAATGTTTTCTGTGGTTCGATCCCTCATCTTGCTAAAATCCAAACCAGCTTCTTCGTAGTTTGCCCTCCAATGCAAGATGAGTAAATGCAATCGGGACCAACGTAATCCATTGACGCGAAGGTTTGGCGAATTGTATTTAAATTATGCTACGAAATGTCGATGGAAATTATGGAAAACAACTCCAAACAAACTATTGATGAAAATAATGCCTTTGTGGATAACATTTCTTACAAAGGAGTCTGTTTTAAACGCCTTAATGTGCTCAGCGTTTATTCGACTCCCCATTTCCCAATTCATAGAAAGGAAACGGCAGACCTCTCCACTAAATCGAAGTTGATATTGATTTTTTTTATTTAGATTTTTATTCGAGTGCTAGCCAAAAAGCCGCCCCTAAAATTTGGCGCCCCGGGCGACCGCCCGGCTCGCCCCCCCCCCCCTTAGAGCGGGCGCTGCATACAGGGCCAATCCATTTATTAAAATCCATAACGAAACTTCATATTAAAAATTACAATTTGCCTGGATGTTGGATTCGAATCCATGGATTCACTGTGTGTGTGCGCTGTGCGGCCTTATAGTCGCCATCTTAAATCGGTCTTAAAAATTTCAACTCGCTAACGTTAAAATTCGCCCATTTAATTTAATCCAGGAGGAAGCGAATTCAAGGCCCGTATCTCCGGTGAAAGTCACGGTCCATTCTCTTTGCGGCCTCCCAGGTGTCTTTTCCTCACGTGAGGATTAGCTAGCTAATCCAGACGACTAGGCATTTCCCCTGATGTCATCGGTTGAAAAGGTTAACTTCATCCCAATGCGTTTACTTTTCGTCCACGCCACGTTGCCGTACTTTCCGAGTTTCAGGAAACCTCTCTGTAAAATGTCCACAAATCTTTTCGTGCGACCATTTGACTGAGGCCAAGTTCCGACGTCGGGCTATCGTGCCACATTGATGATGATTTGACTGAGGGCAAAATGGTGCTGATGTGATCCATGGAGCAGAACATTTTTAATGTTTCTGATGAGCAATGAGGGGCGTTATCCCAAACAATCGTTCTGCAGCCCGAGAGCCCGAAACTTTTCGAACATCATGATTTCCTTAGAAGTTGAAATTGTCGGTCTCGAAAATATTGTTAGACAAATTTTGGAGCCAAATTTTAAGAAAGAACAGTCGAGAATGATTTGCTACACCATTTAACGAAAAATGACCCCTGCACGTGCAGTGCTCTTTTAAGCGGAAACACCTTCTAACGTTTGTCCACCCGAACTTAATGTTCTTTCTGGCAAGTTCGTCCAGGGACCCACGCAGATCTGCCAAGTTTTGCGAAGATGGGGAGAGATGGTGGTATGACGGAATCACACTACGGTTTAGTCCCGTTTTATAATCTGCAGTAACAGTAACACTACGGCGAATGTGACAAGCTCTGATAAAAAGTGGCTTCATACTGTTCTGCAGAGTGATCTTCGCCTCAATTCCACTGCATCTTCCTAATTCCTCAGAGAAAAAAAACCTGGAAATTCCTGGAAATTGCTTGGCCCATATGTTATCATGGCTAGCTTAGATAAATTGGCAAATTGCAACGAAGGACTTGGGCACTCGAAAATGCCCAGGGGACGGAGTCATGCCTCTCTCTAATTACGTCAGACACTGCAAATCACGTGACAAAACGCGTGTCCCGCTGGTGGAAAATGTCACTCGACTCCCCTGGAAGTAAGCCGCTTTCGGCTTTCCTCGGTTCAGCTGTTCCTAGCTTACCGCTTCCGACACATAGATGTCTACTTTTGAATTGAGGTTTTTTTTTAAAGTTACCAAATTTAAAAGTAGACACATACATATGTATGTGTTGAACAGTTATTTTATATTTTTGGTAACCTGTCCGTTACCACGAAAAAAACTTTGTGTATTTCAGGAGCCACTTACTCCCTTCTTCATTACAATGGTAAGGGGGTAGGTGGCTCCCGAAATACGTACAGTTTTTTTTCTGGTAACGGACAGGTTACCAAAAATATAAAATAAGTGTTTTATATTTGCCACAAACAAGGACACATTAGTTATTATTTGTCGAGATCGGTTAGTTATAAGATCGCATCTAAAGGCATGTTTACAAATCTAGGGCCTCCATTGCCGAAGAAGTCCAAACCGTGCTCGTACATGTAAACAACAACGCCGAATTTACCCGCTGTACGTGTGTCGCGGAGAAGAAACCGTACGAAAAGTTATACTTACGGCCGTTGCGGTGGATGGCAGGAGCATTGGCGATATAATCTTTCTATTCCGTTTCGAATCGTAATCGGATTCGTGCTTCAAAGTCAAGGAAGTTCCGTCGACTATAGCAACTTAACAAATTTCCTTGCGTACCCTCCTTGCGATACAGTTATTGGCGATGTCTGCTTCCCTTGCACTTTCATTCAATCTGACAGCTACATTTTGTCCCACGTACGTTTTATCGCAATCCTGGCAAGAGACATTGTCCTCGTGTTTCTCCTTCTTGTCCTTGGTCGAACCTAGTTGGTGTTGTCTGCTCGTCGAAACCATTTCCAGATCTATGCGGTTCATTGTTTTCCGAAGTTGCCTTGATATCCGTGAATG
The DNA here is from genome assembly GCA_949715475.1 of Microchrysa polita. Classification (NCBI taxonomy): domain Eukaryota; kingdom Metazoa; phylum Arthropoda; class Insecta; order Diptera; family Stratiomyidae; genus Microchrysa; species Microchrysa polita. Next base: position 29,118,893 of record OX454416.1, read on the forward strand.
CTCCTTCCTCTATCCTGGTCTTCTTCTTTCGAATAAGGTTCGACATCACCCGTGGGTCGTATCCGTTCATCTGACCTCGATGATGTACACTTGCTACTTTTCGAATCTCTCCTTGCTCAGCGGAACGGTGTAAGGGCGGTAAACTATGGAGTGGAACGGCGCAATCTTCTGTGGAATGGAAGGGTTAGAGAGGTTAATCCGCTGGGTGTAAGTTGGTTTTCGATGTATATCAAACTCAATTCCGCCATTTTTCATGATGGCTCCAGGTCCAGGAATGGTAGCTCACCGTTGTCCTCTGTTTCCATTGTCAACTGGCTGTTCCTGTAAGCCTTTTTAAGATTCTCTAGAATCTCGGTAATTTGCCCTTTACCTCCAGTTCTCCCTCGATCCTGTTCATTAATATCTCACTTACGAACGCCCATGGCTACCCCTCTGGTGTGCTTGTAGTTCGTCAGACTACTTTTCGAATCGCTCCTGTCTTGACTAGACCATAGAACCTCTGGAGTAGCCATTTCGCGATTCGCGTCGGTGAGTTGGTAGCTGCCATGAGTTACCTGAACTAGTTTCCGTGCTAGTACACTTTAGGTAGGTCTTTTATCCTCGGTTGGGCAGTGTTTAACATTCGCTGTTTGAAGGATTGATCGATGAAAAGGCGCGTTTAGATGGCATCAAACTTGTTTGCATCCAACTTTTCCCTCAAACTTATCCAAGTTGGAAGGCTGTTTACACATACGATATTCTCTCAAACAAATCCTATCAAACAAATCCTATCCAACTTGTTGGCCGTGTAAACAGTAGTTGAAAGTTGGAGCGGTCGTAAAACGTTATCAGTTTTTGCAATACGTATTAGTTCAGGAAAAATATATTTGCTTTTTCTTTTATTTTTCCGTGAATATTTTAAACATTGAAGGAAACATGCCCGAATGAGTATACAGCGTGCTCCAAAAGTCAACGAAACGCCAGAATTGGATGATAGCGCACCGATATTGGTAATCAGGCGCATTAATTCTTTATTATTAGAAAGTATATTTATATTTCGATTGGACTATAATCAATGCATCTCAAACAAGTTGTCCAACTTCTGTTTTCACGGTGGATTTGTTTGAATGCTTGTTCCACTTCAAACTTGTTGTCCAACTTCTGTTTACACGATGGATTTGGTGTCCAACTTGTTTGAATGCTCAAAAGTTGGACGACAAATCCATCGTGAAAACAGCGCTATAGATCAACCCTCTAAATGGAGTCTGGAAGTGGATATTTGCGCGACTCGCAATAACCTCTTGGGTTGAGTTTTTCGAGCATCGCTGAATCATAGTATCCACCACTACGAATGCGTTCCCCTTGTTCGCTCGCAGATAAAAGACCTCTTTCAGCTTGAGCTCCTTCACGGTTTTCGACTGTGCTGCTCCCAGTCTCGACGTCGTTAGATGTTAGTTCGCTACATCCGCCTCCACTTCCTTCCGATTGGCCTTCTTGGTGGGCACCTCCAATTGGATACCAGCCTCTACGTCGACGACGATGTCCTCAATATGAGGGCGAAGCTCAACCCCATGTTGGGTAGATCATCCTGCCTGTCCGTGAATGTTGGCTTCGACTTTTGGATGAAAAAGCCGTCAGCCCGTTCAACTCAAGCTCTTTAATCCATGTTAGGCGTTGCGGTCGTTAGCGCTTCCAATTTCCCCATTAGTTTGCGGCGTTTCCCTCGGCGTTCGCATAGTTCCGCCTTCCCGATTTTCTCCAGAGTTTCTATGATGTCCCCTTTGCCACCATCTCGATGTCGTCCTAGATGTAGGTGACCGTTGTACGCCCGTAGAATTATGGTACTTAGCTTTCGATACAGATCGTTGATGGAGTTCTTCATAGCCAGCTCCGTGACGAAGTCGCATCGTGTGCGCATCAAACCATCGATCCCAGGATGTTCCAAGCTGAAAGCAAACATGGAGAAGCGCAAGAAAAGGGTCTTTTATCTACAAGAGGACAATTTGAATTTTCAGGTATATAAATCTATAGCCAACACCGAATGACAACCAGTGGATCTGTACTGAAGAAGGACACAAGTGGTGCCCGAAATGATCATATACAACAAATAATGATAATCCCGTCGTAGGAAACACCACTTTTTTCTTTTAATTTGTTTTACATGCGAGGGAAACAGCGACGCAACTGTTTTTTCCACATATGTATGTTTCCACTGTTTGACCGTCTTCCGGGGCATGCACGGAGCTCGTGATTTGACCGGCTACATCAGTAAGATTCCATGATTGATAGCTGTGGGTCTCTAGTGGTCGTGGCTGGTCTCAGGTGTTCGCGTTTGCAATGCCTCCAGGAACATCACCCTGTCGCGTCGTCTGCAATCTGCTTTGGCATAGCGGCGAATAAGGAACAAGGTTCCAGGAGTGCTCAATCGGCCATACTTGTTAAAGAAGGGAATCTTTATCGTTGCGATGTTGCAGGATAATGATGATTTTGATAATCATCGCCAATTGAAGTAATTAAGACGTATAAGATCGCACGATCATTTGATTCCTACTTCAAACACTTAACCTTAACGACTTCACACGGTAGTCAATGCGCCATGATCCTCAAGAAGAGAGAGAATCACTGCATGGTACGAAATCTACCAATCAAAATCCACCTTTCCAATCAACAAAGCGGCAATCCAGTTTAGTTATTACAAAAATAAGTTGAATTCTAAATTGTCGGCAATTATTTTCTTTTTGATTTTAGATTATGCATTCAATGGCTCCGCAATTACAACGTATGGATGGATGGTCCGTTCGAATATTTAAAACCCAGCTTTGTCCAACGAACTACAGACGAGTTTTACAATGAATTTGTAAAGACTCAAAAATACTATTTAAATCGAATCAAGCAAGATTTAATGGGAAACCCTGTTTGCAAATTTCGGGTAAGTATTGAATATGTCTGGTATACAAACCTCCCTGTTCAAAATCTACCAGATTAGGTATCAAATCAATCATTAACTGTAGCGGTAATCGGGTCTGTTAAAAAACCGATTCATGAATTTTCATCGGGTGGATTTTGACATAGGTGGATTTTGACCCAGTGGATAGATAAGGTGGATTTAAAACAGTTGGATCCAGGAACGTCGTTTAGTTTAGTTTATCTGAAAATCTTGGTAACATATATTCTCTCCTTATTCCTTCCTTTCAGGGTCAAACTGAGGATCCCGATCCCGAAAAACACCCTGTACCACTTCGCTTATGTGGGAAAATGATCAAATGGATTAACGACTTCCGTACGGGCGTATTCATCGTCAATGTCATGTGCAATCCGGCATTACGACCGCGTCATTGGCAAGAAATGTCCGAAGTGGTAGGCTTTGATATAACACCAAATGCTGGAACTACGCTGCGCAAAATTATGGATTTAGACATTTACGACAGATTGGGTGGTTTGGAAGTGATCAGTGTCGGCGCTAACAAGGAACTTCAACTTCAGGGCAATCTGTCATCAATGACTGGCGAATGGGATGACATTGAGTTCAAAACCGAGATTCACAAAGAGGCTAAAGTTAAGATTTTATCAAGCTTAGACGATGTTCAAACCCTGCTGGATGACCATATCATAAAAACTCTATCAATGCGAGGTTCAGCCTTTGTGAAGCCATCGGAAAAAATGGTTCGAGTTTGGTACAACAAATTGCTGAGAATTAATCAAACTTTCGAGGAATGGCAGAAGATTCAATTTACCTATTTGTATTTGTTGCCGATATTTTCATCTCCCGATATTATTGCTCAAATGCCGACGGAGAATGAGCTGTTTTCCAAAGTGGCTGATATTTATAACAATTCCATTGAAGCTATCCAGGAAAATCCTAACGTAATGGAAACAGCACCTTTGGAAGGATTTCTGGAAGATCTTGCCAAGGCGAACCGACTGTTGGACGATATAATGAACGGAGTGAATGCGTATTTGGAAAAGAAGAGAGTTTGTTTGCCCAGATTTTTCTTCTTATCCAACGACGAGCTTCTTTCGATTCTTTCAGAAACTCGCAATCCGTTGAAAGTGCAACCACATCTAAAGAAATGTTTCGAAGGTATTGGACATCTAACTTTTGACGACAGTCTAAATGCAATCGCTATGAATAGCGAGAGAGGAGAAAATGTCAAATTTCCGAATAGGGTATCCACAAATGCTGCCGGCGGCAATGTTGAAAAATGGTTGGCTGCAGTTGAGAGGGAAATGCTAGCCGCTGTTAAAACAGAAATAGGCGAAGCTTACAGAAACTATGGCCGAAAGTCAAAAGTTGAATGGGCATTGCAATCGCCACAAATGGTGATACTGGCTGTCTCGCAGATTTATTTCGTTTCTGAGCTCCATCGACTTATCCGTAACGCTGGCGGCGAAAAGTTAAGCGAATTCCGTGATCAACTTACGCAGGAAATCAATAAAATGGTGCAGGCTATTACCGGCGAAGGTATTTCCAATTCTCAGCGAATGGCTTTACGATCGTTGATAATAGCGGAGATACACTCAAAGGAAATCGCCAATGAGATCCTTCAGAATAAGGTTAGTTCAGAAAGCGACTTTCATTGGGTTTGTCATCCGCGCTACTACTGGCAAGACGAAAACGTTTTTGTGCGTATTATAAATGCAACCATGGACTACGGCTATGAGTATTTAGGCAATTACGATCGTCTCATAGTTACTCCCCTGACCGATCGTTGCTATATCACTTTGATCAGTGCTTATCAACTACATCTTAACGGAGCCCCGGAAGGACCTGCAGGAACGGGCAAAACTGAAACAGTCAAAGACTTGGCCAAGATATTGGCGGTGCTTTGTAAAATTCTTAATTGCTCTGAAAGTATGGATTATGTATCGTTGGGAAAGTATTTCAAAGGACTTACATCATGTGGTGCTTGGGTGTGCTTCGACGAATTCAACAGGATCAATTTGGAAGTATTGTCGGTGGTGGCGCAACAAATTCACAGTATTCTTCATGCTGTTCGGGCGAATGTGACAACAATGTTCTTTGAAGGGACTCAGATAAATGTGAATCCTTGTTGCTACATTTGCATAACTCTAAATCCAGGATATGCAGGCAGATCGGAGCTTCCAGACAATTTAAAAGTTCTGTTCCGACCTATTAGTATGATCACTCCCGACTATGCTATGATTGGCGAAACAACACTTTTAGCCTACGGATATGTAAATCCCAAGCAGATGGCTGTCAAAATAGTAACGGCTTATCGACTCTGCACGGAACGTTTGTCCTCACAAAACCATTACGATTACGGGATGCGAGCTATCAAGGCGGTTTTGGTAAGATGCGGACAACTTAAGAAACAAATGCCTTCTCAGCCTGAGGATACGTTGGTTATTCGCGCCCTGAAGGACGTCAACATTCCGAAATTTCTCGACCACGATACTGTACTCTTTAACGATATAATATCCGATCTATTTCCGAGCGCACAACTACCAAAGGCCGACTACAAGGATATGTATACCGTTTTTCTGGAAGTGTGCCAAGATTTCAGGATAATTGCAAAGGATAATTTCTTTGAAAAAATCCTTCAGACCTATGAGACAATGAAAATGCGACATGGTTTTGTGCTGGTTGGAGATCCGATGACCGGCAAGTCGACAACATTGAAAGTCCTAGCAAAAATCATTGAGCGAATCGGTGAAACACCTGGTGTCCATTGCGCCGTCGTCAATCCTAAATCATTGACCATGGACCAATTATACGGCGTGTTTGATCGTAACACGTACGAATGGAAAGATGGAGTTGTTCCAATCATATACAGAAATTTCGCAACGAAACAGACGTCGGACCTGAAATGGCTGATTTTCGACGGACCGATTGATGCAATCTGGATTGAAAACATGAATACCGTGCTCGATGACAATAAGAAACTTTGCCTAACCTCGGGCGAAGTCATTCAAATGACCCGCGAAATGTCCATCATATTTGAAACGTTGAATTTGTCGCAAGCATCTCCGGCAACGGTCAGTCGTTGCGGCATGGTTTATTTTGAGCCGAACACACTCGGTTGGGAGACGTATGCCGAGTCGTGGCTTAGTAAAAGTGATCGCCGTTGGGCCGGTGACGGTTCGGACTTAATACTAACTCTTCTGCAATGGATAGTGCCGGCAGTAAGCTCTGTAAGCTTTTAAAAGTTAAATTACCTTAACGGTTCTTTTTTGCAGACCTGGGAGTTTATTCGAAAATCCTGCCAACAATATCCGTTCGGCAGTGAATTCAGCGCTTTCCGCTCGACTTTGGACATTTTTCAGATGCTCCTTCATGATGCAATTGAAGAAAATCTGGATGAATATCAAAGATACCTATCGGCCTGGTACCAGGCAGCTCTATTGTATTCAGTAAGCTGGGGAATTGGTGGTGTTCTCAATGGTGAATCGAGAGAAAAGTTTGATATGTTTTTGAGAACGGTAAGTAGGGGTGGGTGTTTGGTATAAAATTTAGTAAATTTCCAAATTTTATAGTTGTGGACCGGAAATAATGAGGCACATCCAGTTCCGGTGCGGATTGAAGTTTCTATTCCATCGGAAGGCATAATCATTGACTATATGTACATGTTCAAGCAGAAAGGAACCTGGAAATATTGGCCGGACTTAATAAAACGTGTTGAACCAGAGGAAAGTGCGCTAGGAGTGCAAGTAGCTACAATTGATACTGGAAGATACATGCATCTATTGGAAATGCATATTAAGGTAAGTATAACCTAAAACAGGATTCGACCGTATAATGTGGATAGGATACGGATACGGATTATCGTTATGATGATTTGGATATGTGACTTGAGCTTTATGGTTTCACCAGAATCGCTCAAAATCCTGATGGTTTGTGCATTGCATACGTTTAATATTGGGAATGGGTTTTAAGGTTTAAACAAAAATCCCCAAAAGCCAATAGTTTTAAAGAAACAGCCCAAATTTGCCTCCCTTATGGGTTCAATACGTAAAAAACTAGATTTTTAGAGATTTTCGTTAATAAACCATATTCAAACCGTAACGTATCTACTGGAAAAAATCATCTATGAGCACACGTGTAAACAAGCAGTTTTTCTGGATTACCTCTATAACGGTACACTTATTTAGAAAGTAGTATGTGACAAATATGCCCAAAAAATACATGCAAGGGAGCTACGAGGACTCAAACATTGAAGGCATTTTCAAAATGTTTGTGAAAGCTATATCCACACTGACTCCATTTGGCAGCTCATAAAAAAAATGGCATCGCGAGCTGCCATTTGGCAGTTACTTAGCATCTACACTAGCTACCAAATGGAGCCTGAAAGTTTCATTTCGGAGCTTTTGAAACTCTGCGCGCTTAAATTATTATTAGGCTATTGAAGAATTATACAATTTCACACAAAAAAACGAATAAAATTTTCAAAATTGTTACTTTGAATTCGACAAGCGGTTAATGTACGGTGTTCCATGTGTTCGATGGGACACGGCCCCTATGCCAGAGGGGCCCTCGCTCCAGAATGTGCGACACTCACTCACTCACACTCACAACTAAAAAATACACTCTAAAAAATTGTACTCCAATAATAGGAGGAAACTTTTTTTTCCTACTATTATAATGTAGTAGTAAATTTACACCATGATATGAACTAGAGTAATTTTACACTTTACGATGTAAATATTTACTACAAAATTACTTACATAAATAAGTAAACTTACTCTTAGAATTATGTAAATCAGAAATAAGCAAATTTGCACTGGAACAAATGTAAATTTACACCGGCGAATATGTAAATTTACATCTGGGTTTATGTAATTAATTAATAATATTTACGGCAGCCGGTTCTTCGATTTAAATCGTCCTGCCACACCCCCTTCGGTTCAACAGCAAAAAAACGCTATAACAACAGAATAATATGATGCTCACACGAACGCACTTCGGACGGAACAGACTAACTGCACACAGAACAAGCCACTTGAGAGATACAGGAAAATGCAATAATTCACAAAAGTATTGTAGCACACTCAGTTTTACACAAATGTAGGTGTAATTTTCACACCAAAATCGCAATATTACATGAAAATTACACAAAAATAAAGTAATGGCACATATTCACACCAAATGTGGTGTAAAATTACACCAAAATAGAGAAATATTAAAAAAATTGCGTAATATTACACTATTTTGTGGGTTTAATAGGAATTTGAAAAATAAACGTTTACTGTAATTTTGCGAGAGAAAAAAGGTGTAAAATTCAACGAATTTTCGATGTAAAATTCAACCTTGTTTTTACAGTGTAAGTAGTGGCTATGGAATTTCGTAAAAATGTTAGGGCAAAACCTTTTATGTATATATAACTGTGCTTTAATATTTAGAGAGTTGAAGAAGCTACAGTAATTTGCTTATCTTTATCCGATTTTTTTATACCCTTCGCTCGTAGAGTGAAAGGGTTTATCAACTTTGTCATGAAGTTTGTTTGTTTGTATGATCAGTATGACGAGAGGAGTCGGTTGGGCGATGTCCGTTTGTCTGTCTGTCCGTCTGTTGCAGCGCGTTTTCCACGGCCGTTATAAAAGCTATACGGGGCTGAAATTTTGCAAACATGCTTATTTATGTTTCAGGCTTTTTGTATGTTTGAATAGCTAAAATCGGACCGTGGGGTCATGGGGATGCCATACAAACCCGACCCCCCAAATTAGATTCTTCTAAGAAATTTTTGTTTGTGCCCCAATTTCAGTCAAACTTCACTCAAATGTATTACCATATCCATTCATGCCAAAAAACATATGTCAAAGTGAATAGAATCACAACGTGGGTCCTCCATTGTAGTTCTTCTACAAATTCAAATTATTTTTAATTTCCATTTTAGAGAACTTTCTTATTTCGAATTTGGATTTTTTTAAGGACAACTTATGGTGGCTTACTCTGGAATTTGTAGATAAATAAATTTAGGGTTACTTCATATTCGTTCCTTTGCTTCGATTGTTTGGAGTAGTTTTTTTATCACAGGGAGTAGCAAAAAGTGGACAAACATCCGAAACACTTTCTTAGAAAATTCCTAACAATAATTCATGTTGAATGTGTCAAGAGTCTTTTGGCAAAGGACCAACATATTATGAAAATTTTTATCGATGACATCGAATTAGCCAGGCGTTTTCTAGTTAAACATTTTTGGGTATAATGAAGGGCTAATGCCTATGCAGCACCACACAAATTTGTACATTTCTAAATGAAAATTTACTCAAAGTCTAGAACATTATCCGCTAGGTCATTGTTTCGATAGGTGATTTATATAGTGAATTCCTGCTCATTGGGAAATTGAAAGTAACTAGAGAGCTGTTTAAGAGATTGAGAGACTTGCTGCTTTCGGATGATTTGCGTGAAAGCATTTGGCTTTACTTTGGAAACCTCTTTGAGCGAAATTTTCAAATGTGTACCATCTTAGCATAAGTTTAATGCTTATTTGATGGCAAAAATAAAGAAGGAGACTCGGCATATGTTGAATAAAACTAGACCCATCGGATACGAAGAAAATAGTGATTTAAAACCGCATTTGGCACAGGTCAATCTTCACAGTCTCCACAGTAATTTAAGTTTCTACCTCTAAAAGTTATGACACGCATTACTGATATTTTATTAAAATGATGACCTTGTTGCTGGAAGAAAACAAGGTTGAGATCAGAAAAATTATCATTTCATTTCAGTCTCGAACGCAAGAGATTTAGTACATGTTACGCCACTGATGTACACCATCACCCACGGCTTTAGATCCGCATCGTCCCAAAACAGTATCAAACAATTGCACTTGCTTTTCCTAATTACGAGCTTCAGATATTTTCTCCTTTGGTTGGACTCTAGCAGTATATCATGAAAGCTTCTGTGAGTACGCCACTGGCGTAGCGCTTGTGGACAGTTGTGTGTAGATTTGGAATACCTTCTATCCAGAAGTTTCCCCTTCCCCTTCAGAAAACTTCTTCCGCGGAATAGCCCTGGCCATTCTTAAAAGATCTTGTTAAAAACTTTGCCAACTGTGCTAATGGCTGTTTTGTAGGTCTTTCGATAAGATAGCTTTGAAGCAAGACTCGCTTTGAGTGTAAAGCTCAATGAAGACATGCCACCGAGCCCTTATAAGGATTTTAGATTTACTTATAATTTTTGTTAAGGATTTTATTTAACTAAATTTTCATTACAGAATCGAAAAAAAGTCCTGTTTGTTGGCCCCACTGGAACGGGTAAAAGTTTTTACATGAAGCATATGCTTATGAATAAGTTGTCGACTGAAAAATATACTCCGGCATTTATGTCGCTCACAGTTAAAATAACGGCAAAGCAAACCCAAGAGACGCTTCTCTCCAAGGTTAGTAAGTAGTTAATAAAATTTAATTGAATATAATTTGATCATGGTCAGGTGAATAGGCCTGTCTGCACGGAAACACGAACAAAAAACCTCTCCTAAACAACAGGTTCTTGTTATCCGTGTAAAATGACTGACTAGTGGAGAGGATTTTCATATCGCAATAGATAATTGTTCTGTCAGACCGCATATTGAGCCTTATTCTGTATCTACACTTGGTACCAATTGGCAGCTCGCCAAAACTGGCGTGGATACTTGAATCCAAATAGGCTACCAAATAGTTGGCTGCTAAGCATCCAAATTACATAAACAATTTAATTTTGGAGGTTTCCTTATATTTAATTGTCAAAATAGGACCTCGCGCGTTTAAGTTGTTCTTAGACCATTCAAAAATTATACAATTTCACACAAGAAACGAACAAAAGTTGCAAACGTATCACTATGAGTTCTATAGGCGGTTGTCAAGCTGTCAGTTATCAAATCGGAAAAAAACTTTGCAGCCATAGCAGCGAGTGTGGATACAGATTTATAAACCACACTGCTAACATGGGTACAGAATAGGGTTCAATATGCGGCGAGGCAGAAACCTTAATACCCTTACTTATTTCCCATAATTTAGCTGATTAAACGTCGCAAGGGTAACTACGGTCCAACCAAGGATAAACTGGCAATCATCTTCATCGACGACATGAACATGCCCGAAAAGGACCTCTACGGAGCTCAACCGCCAATTGAACTACTGCGACAGTTTTTCGACTACGGTTACGTATACGATTTAATGGATAGCAAAAAAGTCGTTATAGACGATGTTCTCGTTCTGGCCGCTTGCGGGATCCCGGGTGGTAGCCGACAACATGTTTCCCCTCGATTCCTCTTCCACTACAACATATTTTCCATCAACAACTTCTCCGAAGAGACGATAAACAAGATTTTTACAACAAATCTCTTTTTGAGCTTCAAAAAAGGCGGTCACGGAAACGATGTCCAGAATCAGGTGAATCAAATTGTCGGAGCGACCCAGGCGATTTATAAGAACGTTTGCGATGGTTTAAAACCGACACCGGCCAAGTCTCATTATATTTTCAATATTAGAGACATAGCCAGGGTGTGTACGGGATGTTCACTGCTTAGGAAGGAGTCTGTAGACAGTAAGAAAATTTTTGCAAGACTTTGGTATCACGAAACCCTACGAGTATTTCATGACCGCCTGGTGAATGATGTTGATCAGTTTTGGATTTTCAATAAAATGAATGTCGTTGTGAAGGAACACTTTGGCGAGGAAACCGAAAGTGCTATGGAAAACTATTGTGAAGAGGGAAGTCAGTTGACTTTATATAGGGCAAATCAAATGATGTTTGGATCCTACACGGATGAGAATCTGACGGGTGACGAGAGAAAGTATGAAGAAGTTCAGTCTATAGACGCGTTCAGCAAAATCGCCTACAAGAAGCTCGAGGAGTACAATTCAAAGAGGAAGCACAAAATGGATATTGTTCTATTTCTTTATGCACTTCAGCATTTGAACAAGATTTGCCGAATCATAAGTATTCAAGGAGAAAGTGGACTGCTTATAGGAATGGCCGGAACTGGTAGGCAATCGTTGACTAAATTGGCGGCAGCCATATGCAAAGAGTCTATCTATCAGCCGAAAATAACTAAAAACTATAGTCTAGCAGATTGGCACAGTAACCTAAAGGAGGCACTTAAGGAAGCTGGCGGCGAGGGGAAGGATACTGTGTTTCTGATAAGCGAGAGTCAAATTAAAATGGAACGATTTCTTCAGGATATTGATTGTATTCTCAATCAGGGAGAGGTTCCGAATATCTACGCAATCGATGAGAAACAAGAGATTCTAGAGATGGTTCGCCTATCCGCACAAGGAGGCAACAGAAATGCCGACATAACGCCTTTAGAGGTTTTCAGCTATTTTGTAAACCGCTGCAAACAGAAGCTTCACATCATTTTGTGTTTTAGTCCGGTAGGTTCGCGACTTAGAAATAGATTTCGGCTCTATCCATCATTGGTGAACTGCTGTACAATCGATTGGTTTCAACCGTGGCCCGAGGAAGCTCTGCAAGTAGTAGCCCAGCATTATGTAGAGCAAATTGAAGTTGAGCCCCAAATCCGGGAAGGAATAGTAATAGCATGCAGACACATTCATATTACCGCTTTGCCAATTATTGAAGAATTTTGTGATGCCACCGGACGATTTATCTATTCAACGTCCACATCGTTTCTTCAGCTACTGCAACTGTTTCAATTGTTGGTACTTAAAAAACAAACGGAAATTATGCAACAGAAGCGTAGATATGAGGCCGGTTTGGAAACGCTACAAAAAGCAACCGTGGCCGTGGCTGCAATGCAAAAGGAGCTGAGCGCTTTGCAACCGAAATTGCTCGGTATGGCTGAGAATTCGAAAAAAATGATGATCGAAATAAACAGGGAAACTTTAGCAGCCGAGAGTGCGGCGGAGCAAGTGAAAAAGGACGAGTTGGTGGCGAATACACAAGCGACGGCAGCGCAAACACTGAAAGATGAATGCGAAAAAGATTTGGCACAAGCTATTCCCGTCCTGGAAGATGCAATTCAGGCCTTAAATACGCTGAAACCGTCCGACATTACACTTGTGAAATCCATGAAGAATCCTCCGTCCGCCATTAAGCTAGTCATGGCAGCAGTTTGTGTTATAAAAGGAGTCGCCCCAGATCGAATCAACGATCCTACGACTGGTAAGAAAACCAACGACTATTGGGGACCGAGCAAACGAATCCTGGGCGATATGGGTTTCTTACAATCTCTTAAAGATTTCGACAAGGATAACATTCATCCGGATATTATGAAACGCATTCGAAAAGACTTTATTCCGCACAAAGACTTCCAGCCGCATATTGTCATGAAAGCTTCAAGTGCTGCCGAGGGACTTTGTAAGTGGATAATTGCAATGGATTTGTACGATGCCGTAGCGAAAGTGGTTGCTCCGAAAAAGACACGTCTGCACATTGCCGAAAAGGAGTATGCCGACACTATGAAAATCTTGAATGAGAAACGTGAAATGGCCGAAGCGCTGGAGAAGAAAGTCATGCAACTGAACGAGGAACTTGAACGAGCCAATGCCGAGATGCAACGTACTTCGGATGAAGTGGAATTCTGCAAAGCGCGCCTTCTGCGTGCCGAATCTTTGATCAGTAGTTTGGGTGGCGAGAAGGATCGATGGTCTAACGCTACCGAAAATCTTCAAACTCTTTATGACAACATTCCCGGAGATATATTGCTCTCCGCCGCAATGATAACCTATCTGTCCGCCTTGACTATCCCCTACCGCGAGAGGTGTATTCAAAACTGGTATGCAAAGTGTCACAATCTTGAGATTCCATGTTCTGATTCATACGACTTTACATCCAATTTGGAATCGGAAATTCAAATTCAATCTTGGAATTTAGACGATTTGCCCAAGGATACTTTCTCAGTAGAGAATGCCGTAATAATGTCAAACTCGAACCGATGTAGCCTATTCATCGATCCACAAGGACAGGCCAACAAGTGGATCCGAAATATGGAGCGTCTCAATCGAATTCATGTGGTAAAACCTAGTCAACCAAATTTCATGCAATTAATTGAATCAGCAATGGTAACGGGTCGTCCAGTCCTAGTGGAAAACGTCCTGGAAGAGATTGACGTATCCCTGGAACCCATACTGGAAAAGAGAACATATCGAGAGAACGGCGCCGAATATCTCTGCTTGCACAACAATGTCGTGAAGCTTTCGCCAAAATTCAAAATGTATATGACGACAAACTTGCGCAATCCTCACTATGTACCAGAAATATTCAATAAAGTTACAATCATTAATTTTGCACTATCACCTCAAGGTTTGGAGGATCAATTGCTCGGCATCGTGGTGGCGAAAGAAAGGCCCGAGCTGCAAGAGCTTCGGCAATCACTGATTCTACAAAAGGCGAAAAACCGTTCCATGCTCAAGAATGCCGAAGACAAGATATTGGAAACGTTATCATCCAGTAAAGTTGATATTCTGGAAAACGAAGAAGCTATAAGAATTTTAGACGACTCAAAACTGTTAGCGGCAGACATTAAGGCGAAACAAGTCGCATCCTTGGATGCAGAATTGAAAATTGAAAATTTCCGGCAGAGTTATAAGCCTGTGGCTATTCATTCGGCGGTTTTGTACTATACGACAACGGATTTGCCGAATATCGATAACATGTATCAGTTTTCGTTGAACTGGTACATAAGCCTGTATGTTCGTTCAATTGAAAATGCAAACAAGTCAAAGGACTTATCGCGACGTCTCAAGTTTCTGATGAATGCTATTACATTGAACCTGTACAATACAGTCTGTAGATCAATTTTTGAACGACACAGACTGATCTTCTCTTTTATTTTGACAACGAAAATCATGATGTCCACCGGACAAATCAGCCAACACCAATTATCCCATTTGCTCTCGAGACCTAACGGAAAAGGCACGAACATAACCGAAGCAAATCCGGACAATTCTTGGATAACTGATAATATGTGGCGTGACATATGTAATTTGGATGCTATAGCCGAGCTAAAGGGATTCTCCGATTCGTTCAAGTCTAACTTGACCGCCTGGAAACAATATTTTGAGTCATCTGACCCTCACGAATATATCCTCCCGCCGCCATGGGAGGAGAAGACAAGCCGTTTCGAAAAGATACTAATCCTTCAAGCTTTCCGTCCGGAAAAACTTTATCTAGCCATTACCAAATTTATTGCTGCTGAAATGGATGATCAGTATATCACACCACCGCAATTTGATTTGCTTAAATCTTTTGAAGACTCGAATTGTTTGTCACCTTTGATTTTCATTTTATCGCCGGGAGTGGATCCGATGGCATCCTTGTTGCTGTTTGCCGAGAAAATGGGATTTGACGAAACTTTCGAGAGTATATCACTAGGCCAGGGACAAGGGCCGATTGCTGAGAAGCTTATTGCCAAAGCGCAGTTTCAAGGATCGTGGATATGTTTGCAGAATTGTCATTTGGCTGCGTCGTGGATGTCGAATCTGGAACGATTGTGGGAGAATATGGATGCTCATAATACGGCATGTGAGTATGTAGAATATTAGTAGCTAAGGGTTACCGCATATTGAGCACACGCAAGAACACCAGTTGTAAATTTAAAAAAATCAATGCAAATTCATAGCTACACACACAGCATCGAAAATAGGTTCGACATGGTCTAGCGATCTCAATTTGTGGTGTCCTTAATGCTGGCACCACACTGATCGAACAAATAACGTTTGTCGAATTAATTAATCGCCTGTATCCCTCCTAGGCGTATGTTTTCTACTGCGCGGTTCGGCGAACCCTGATCAATGTGGCGCCGGCAAAAGTATCACATAGAAGTGAGCTTATTTCAAACGTTGTGACTCCATTATTTGGTTATTTAAAATTGGAATCTAAGGTCGCACACATACGCAGAATCCATTTTCTTAGATTTTTACAAAACGAAAATAAAAAAAAATGGTTTTCGATTCACCGTGTGTGAGAGGCCTAATGATCTCTTGCTAATGTTACGACTGAAAATTCGTTTTCAATGAACAATTGCAGCGACATTTCGATTATGGCTCACAAGCTATCCGTGGAATGAATTTCCTGATATGCTGTTGCAAAATGGAGTGAAAGTGACAAATGAATTGCCCACGGGTCTACGTGAAAATCTGTTGCGAACATATCAAACGGAGCCGATGAGTAATGATAAATTTTACACAGGTGTGATAAGTTTTCTCTCAATACATTGAGGCTGGCATTCTGTAAGGCGATAGGCGACAGTCACTTTCATTTTTTATATCGTATCGACTAACGGTAAATCCACCAAGATAATGGACATGGCATGGATGTGCATCGTCAAACGTAGTTGATCAAAGGCGGAACGTTGCAATTTCATTTTATGTTGATTTTATTACCAGCATCAGTGGTAGAAGGTACCTAAAAAAAGAAAGTGACTGTCGTCTGTCGCCTATCGCCTTACAGAATTACAGCTCCGTTAGCTAAATATAAATAAATAAATAAATTGCTAAATCTTCTTTATGTTTTTGTTTTTTTTTAGGATGCCCCCAAAAGGACCGGGCGTTTACGCGACTTTTATATGGCGTCTGCTTTTTCCATGCTGTTGTACAGGAACGTCAAAAGTTTGGATCTCTGGGATGGAATATACCATATGGTTTTAACGACTCAGACTTTCAAACATCGGCACAGCAACTGTTGGTAATATTTTTTAGAATTGATAGAAATAGTAAAGTAAACGGAGGGATCCTGAAGTGAAAAGCAGCGCGAGATGGACGTTGAAATGCGTTAGATCTTACCTTTAAGGGGGTCAAAGAAGCATCACACCTGCTATTGAGAAGTTGAAACCTGGGGGTTGTCTTTTTAAGGAGAGTACTTTCTCTCTCCATTCGACATCGTAATATCGTGGCTATAAAGTGATCCGGGGGACCCGAAGCACAAACATCTTAGGAACTCTCTAGAAGGCGCTAGTTGCAGATGGCAACCTAATTTGAACCCACCGGTGCAGAATTCATCAAACCGATTACCACTATTTCTAGAAGCGACTGTCTCTGCCTCTATGGGTCTCTGAGCGTGAAACTTTAAAACAAGCCCAGCATTGGAGTGTGCTCGACGTAGGCGATAAAGCGGCGACACACACATGTTTACTTGGACGCAGGGGGCGTGGATAACTGCGGGGGGTCTGAAGCTGGGGTCACTCTTAAAACCTCTCCAAGTACTACTCAAGTGTCGCGCATTTGGGCACTTTGCGAAGGACTGCAGCAGAAAGCATGCATGCGAAGACTATCCCTTCCAGCAAGGGATTTCAGGAGAACTAAGAGGAGTTCTAAGAGCAAGGATCAATAGCTATACAGCTTCTACGCTCCACCACGATGAAACGGCATTGATTTCAAACAATTCCTAGACGGGCTGGCGCACGATGCGAGTACAAAAAGACCTATGACTAGGCGGGAGAGGACACTTCTTGGCGCGTTTTCACATTTCAAATAATTCCTGGACGGGTTGCCGCACGATGCGAGTACAAAAAGACCTGTGACTAGGCGGGAGAGGATACTTCTTGACGCGTTTTCACAGCTAGACGTTGCGTTGTTTTCATGAACTTAGGGACAAGTAGCCCTTATATGAGGAGAAAATGTTTGAGCAAATAATTTTTAACGGACTGCTACCGATGTAGTGGAAGGAAACCGTGCCGATCCTAAAGAAACATATGCAAGTCCACCATACAAGAGGCTAAGTTTCAGCACGACAGTAACATCAGGCAAAAAGTCTTTGTGCAAAAAAGGTATAGTAAGGGTTTTTGGTATCTTGTCAAAGCAGTGAAGAATAACTTCTCATCTTCTGTTCCGCCTCTTATAAATAACAATGAACAGTATAATGGGTTACTTAACAAAGCCAACATCTTTGCGGAACTATTCGCTTCTAATTCAACTTTACCACCCACTCTTCAATGCCCGCCCTAAATACCTGTATGCTTCTTAAAAAAAACAAAAATCGTTGCATTTTCGTACCAGAGAGTTTTTCAAAGTTCTTACCAAGCTTCACCCTTCGAGGTCAGCTGGCCCTGATGGTATATCCCCTATAGTCGTTATTCAATGTGCTTCTTCTTTGGCTAACTGACTTTTCTCACAGAGCAATGGAATCATTGGGTGAGTTGCCAATACAAAACAGTTGCGTATGTTCCGCAAACATGTTCGCCATTCTGATCCCCTAACTGCCATTTTGCGGTTCAGGAATAATCTCTGGTTATTTTCCTTTGTCTGCCTTTGTGAAATATGTTAACCGAAAAGAACTAGAGATGATTTGTGATCCGCAAAATGGCAATTAGGGGATCAGAATGACAAACATGTTTGGGGAACATTGTCTTCATTGCTTTGGTGAAGCGAACGTAGTTGCTTTGGATATTTCAAAGGCTTTCGACCGAGTGTGGCATCCATCTTTACTATCAAAGCTACGTGCTTTTGGCAATGATCCTTCACTAGTTAATTGAATTAAAAGCTTTTTAAGCGATCGGTCAATCGCTGTTGTACTGGACGGCGTTAAATCATCTGTTCATTCAATTAACACTGGTGTACCGTTGCGTTGGACTTTATCCAGCATAGACGATGCAGTGCAGTTGATGAAAATCAGAAAAAGAAAAAGAGTCAGGGACACTGTCCTGTCCCTGACTTTATCCAGCATAGACGATGCAGTGCAGTTGATGAAAATCAGAAAAAGAGTCAGGGACACTGTCCTGTCCCTGACTCTTGGATAAAGTCCAACGCAAGGCTTTTAAATTCATTGGTGATCAATCTATTACATCTCGAATTGAATCTCCTGTGTACCGACGTAACCTTAGTTGCCTAACATTATTTTATTCCCATGCCTAGAGAAGTGACTGTGGTAGGATTTGTAGACGACATTGCAGTCGTAGCAAAGAAACTAGAGTGCGTCGAAGTTTATGCCAACGAAGCAATTGCAACTGTGTATAAAGCTTTTGCTGGTAACGATTGGCCTTGAACTTGCAAAGCAAAAAACAGAGGCTGCTTAATTCAGTAATTGCAGAAAAATGTGCTCTCCAAATATCAGAGTAGCAAACAATATCATAACCTCCAAAAATATCATTAGGTATTCGGGGATTATGATTGATTCCAGATTGAACTTTGTAGAGCATGTGATATGTATGCGAAAAGTCTGCGGCCGTCTCCGTAGCTTTAGCGAAGATTATGTCCAATATAGACAACCTAAGCAGGAGATTGTTATTGGCAAAGGTTGTTACATCCATCTACTCTATGCCTCACCATTTTGGGCTACCTCACCAGATTCCTCTGGGAACGCCCAGAAATTTAGAAATAATTGAGAATGTGCTCTGCGTACCGAACAATCTCACACTAAGCTGGCAGTCTTTGATGGAATGATTCTATTAGAAATTGGAATTGAAAAGAGAAGAAGCTGGAGGGAACTCAGTAATTATAGCAAATTAGCCAAAGCCCTGCCAAGTAAGAAGATGGTCTGGTTATAGCCGTTAGAAATCCGGCATAATTGCATTAGCAGGAGGTATATATCGAAGATTTCGACAAATTGTTAAAAAAATACTTCGGGACTTGAGCCACGAGGGTGATAGGCGTTTTTGGGAGCTCGAAAATATTTTTGGAACCATGGAGACCTGGCCGAGACCGTATCCTTTTTTGTAAGAGGTGGGGAAATTTTTGCATAGATACTGCAATTACAGTTATGCTGAATTCATACCAGCTAAAACCAGACCACCTCTCTCGCCACAACCCCCGTGGGACCACCTTTCAGTTTGAGTATTACTTCGCGGGGACGGACAATGGCTAGTTAGCCTTCAAACCGATTTGCTGATTTCCGTTTGGATTCGTCCTACTGCAGCTCTTTGTAGTTGCTGCACACAAACTCATTCACTGCTTCCCAATGGCGTTGTTTCTCCAGCATACATACGACCACATTTCCTGGATTTAATAGGGCTCCCATTTCCGCATTCAGGTGCAAGCGCCCTGTTGAGAATCTTGGACAGTCGAAAAACACGTGCCTTGCGTCTTCTGGAACTCCCTTGCAGCTGGGGTAATTGGGCTAGTTATCCAGCTTGAAGCGATAGAAGTATCCTCCGTGACCCGTCAAGAATTGAGTCAAGAAGTGGTTCACCTCTCCATGTTTGCGTGAGCCCACTTTGTAATATCAGGGATGAGATAGTGTGTCCACCTGCCGGTTGAGGCTTCGTCCCATCGCCGTTGCCACTGTTCCATGCTTTCCTCTCTTTCCAAACTTTTTCGAAGTTTTAACTCTGCAGGGCTTTCATTACGACGAGCACAGTAGAGTCTGCTTGTTTCCTCGACCAGAATTCCCATTGACATCATTCCAGCAACGACGTATGCCGCTTCGTGTGAGGTTGTTCTGTATGCAGAGCACACTCTCAATGCTCACCTATGGTAAACCGAGTTCAGTTTCTGGGCGTTCTCAGAGGTATCGAGTAAA
The DNA here is from genome assembly GCA_949715475.1 of Microchrysa polita. NCBI lineage: Eukaryota > Metazoa > Arthropoda > Insecta > Diptera > Stratiomyidae > Microchrysa > Microchrysa polita. Next base: position 29,139,228 of record OX454416.1, read on the forward strand.
TTACCTCAGACCGGTGAGACGTATAGCAGTATGGATGTAACGACCCTAGCCAGCAGCTGTCTTCTGCTAGATCGTGGGCCACCTATATTGGGCATAATCATAGCTGAAGCTACGGTAGCTACTGTCGCCTTTTCCGTTACGTACTTAATGTGCTCTGCAAATGTTAGCTTCGAGCACTGCCATTCGGATGGTCAACGATCTTCGTCATAGACTGCTATCACGATTATAAAGTGAATGATGGCAAACACTGGTGGTCCTAGAACTAGTAGGAGGCTCCTGCGGCCGAGAGTGGTAACATTGCTGGTTTAAGCTAGTGAAAACCCCATAAATGCAATTTATTGTTGGGGTGCTCTAAGACCACCACCGGACCACATAATATCAAGCCACCTTTGTGGTCGAATGAAGCTGAAGCCACCAGGATGGTGGCGTAACATCAGGTACGAAGCAGGGCCGCTCAGAAGAAGAAGAAGACCGGGGCATGGAAGATACTGGAAATATTTGCTTCGCTTCAAGAGAATGTAAATCTGTGAAAAATGTCTCTTCGAGTGTCCCAGATTTAAAAACCTCTGCAGTTAATTAAAGGTGAACCTAAGATACTTGACTAGCCCGGATAGTTCAGTGGGTCTTATGCTGCAATCGCAATACAGCTGGGATGCTGTTAAGAGGACAGACCCCGTAGGGTAAAACTGTTACGAAAGAGGTGCTAGGTTGAGTCGCTAAAAATCCAGTCTCCGGCGGCCTCTGCTATACGCAGTTAGCAATATCTTCGGAAGATTCCAGAGACACCAGCCTCAGATCCAGATAATTCCTAGCTATACTACTCCTAACTGTCTTTTTTGTTAACATATCTTACCATTGCATGTACAGATGCTGCTCAACGACTACGAAGACATTCCTTACCAAGGACTCTGCTATCTAATAGCTGAATGCAACTATGGCGGACGCATTTCAGACAAATCAGATCGACTCATCATGTCCATAATTCTCGAGCACTTTATCAACGAAGACGTAGTGAATGATTTGCGCTATAAATTCGGCACAGGAGATATATATATCCTTCCACGAAAATCTGAACATCGAGAAATGATTCGTTATATCGATGAATGCATTCCGACCAGACCGGATCCGGAAGTTTATGGTCTTCATATGAATGCTGGCATCAAAAGAGAATTGCACACATCGAATGAATTATTGGACACAATGGTTCTGGCCACAACGATCTTGTCCTGTCCAAAGTCAATCGAAACAACTACATTTATACCGAAATTAAAAGAGATTTTGGAAGTTCTTCCCCGAGATTTGGATATTGAACAAGCCAAGCAGAAGTATCCGACAAATTACAATGACATCATGAATACAGTACTCTTACAGGAAATGGAGCAATACCAAGGACTGTTGTCACTAATCAGAAATACATGCATGGAATTGATAGCTGCCATAGAGGGCACAAGTGCAATGACCGCCGCTTTGGAGGATGTCATGTCAATGATAAATATGGAGAAAATTCCCAGATTGTGGCTGAAAAATTCATACGAAACGGTTAAGAGTCTGGGTCCGTACATACAGGATCTAATAACACGAATGAAGTGGATTCGAAAATGGTGAGAATAATTGTGGCAATTATTATAGTTTAGATAAATTATGTTTTCGTTTTGTCTTTTCTAAGGTACGAAGAAGGCGAGCCAAAATCATTTTGGATTGCTGGTCTATTTCACCCAAGAGGATTCTTTACAGGTATCCTACAAAATCATGGTCGAAAATGTCAAATTCCAGTGGACGAAATTATATTCGATTTTGCAGTGATGGATGACGAGATGTACGGGTAAAACTATTAAAATGGAAAGAAAATGTTTTTGACCTTAATTCTTCAATTGTGCAGACACGATAATACAAATGGAGTTGTCGTTTTTGGCTTTCAAATCGAAGGTGCACGATGGGACTCGATACGACATATTTTGGCCGAGCAAACTCCCAGAATATTGGTTGACGAGATGCCAAGTATCATGTTTATGGTAAAAAATATTTTCTTATATAAAAAGAGCATTTCTTTGGTCCAAGATAGAATAAACAGGATAACTTTCCATACAAGTCTTCGTCCCGGATACTATCTATGCAAGAGACTGGATCAGGGATGAAGAGAATATTTTGGCAGACAAATGGTTTATTTTCTATTAATGAAATATTCTAAATATTATCAAATGTTTCAGTACCATAGATTTTGTTGCTGTTCTGTCTGTCAGTCTGTTTTGAATTCATTCAAATTTTAAATTTTCTTTTTTTTTTCAATTTTAGCCAATACCGGTAAAGGAATTCAATGAAAATGGTCGATATAAATGTCCAGTTTACAAAACCTCAAACAGAAGTGGACCCATGACGACATCAGGACATTCGTCTAATTTTATATTGAATATTTTGCTGAAAACGGATAAACCTGTAAAGCATTGGATAAAACGGGGAGCTGCACTAATATGTCAGACTGAAGATTAACTTTTGACTGAAATTTTATACATTTAAATATATTTTTGAGACCCAATTAAATAAAATTATTTTGTGAAAAGTGTTTTAATTTTTTAGCAATATTACTAGTTGATCGAGAATTTCGGACCAAAAACTGAGAAGACGGTGATCCTTACACGACAACTAAACATGTGTGTACTGGCAACAATGACAGTCCGCTGCCATACGGAAATTTCAAGCTTCTTCGAGACGGACCCCATCCGTTTTACCCCAAACGGCCAAAACGATATTACAAGAATAGCAATAGCAACAACAACAGGTCAACTGTCAGTGGACTCGGGTGGAACTTAGGTTTCTGCAGTTCGGCCTGTCTATCAAGATGACACTGATGAAAAGCATTTCATCTTAGCACGGTTGCGCTCAAATGTATCAATCCATGCTGGCATCAAACCAATCCAGGTCCCAATATCTTTATTCTCATTATCATAATTATTCCGGGTGTACGTATCCCCAAAGTTCGGCATATTTCCCAACCACTGCCACATGATCAGCCGACGAATCGTGCAATTTAAGATGCGCCTCCCGCGAGTCTGTTCAATATTTTGTTAAACACCTGAAGAAGAATACTAAACATAATCTCGCTCTTCCGGCCATCGAAAACCTTTCGATGGCTTTCAACTTGTCCATATCCACGCTTGTCATCCCAGGATTCTGGAAAAAGGGGGGAATTACCCCCGTTCTAAAACCCGGTAAAGATGCCGAAAAGTACCGCTAAGCAGACGCTCGAAGCACTCATCCACCCCACCCTTGTAGCATATGCTGAGCTAGCTTTTTACCAATGGCTCCAGCTCTGGATTTGATTACTCATCATATCCGCAAAGTCCTCAACCAGAAAAAGCCCGTAACAAATATAGATTGATGCACCCAAATACTTGAGTCAATCAGGACGAAATGTCCTTTTTGGGTCCTGAAAGGTAACTGGCAACATTGGTATCAAATTTCAGAATTATCTTAAAGGATATCCCCACAATGCTAAAGGAATTATTTTGAATTCTTTCTGGGGAATGCTTAATTATACAAAAGGACATTTTTTCATAGAGAGGTTAAATGGTCAAGATGTGTGTCGATCCATAAAGGAGGTGCTGAAAATAGCACATTTGACGCTACCACCTATATAGCTATATAGCACTCGAACTTGTACTATCATGCCAGAGGTAACACCATCGCGAACCAACTGAATGCATCACATTTCTGTCCCCTCAATTCCCCTCAATTCTAGATATCTAGATTAGTCGCCAAATGGCGTCACGTGCAACCAAATGGCTGTTGTCCTTCCATCCAAACTGATCGCCTTTTGGGTGTGCGTCCAGTTTTGATATTCAATATAGCAACTCAACCAACTGCTTTGACAACGGCTTGTCCAATTCAATTTCTCAACTTTTGTGTGAAATTAAATAATTCTTGAATGACCATGTAATAATTCAAACGCGCAGAGTCCGATTTTGATAATTAAATTGAAAAAAATCACCAAAATTAAATTTTGGTTATGTCATTTTCTGTCTCTATTTGGCTGCTAGTGTAGATGCTAAGTAGCAGCCAAATGGCTGTTCGTGATGCCAGTTTTTGGACGCGCAGCCATTTGGCGACTAATCTAAATATAGGGTGGCCCACGAAAGATTTGCGTTTTAAAATCGCTATAAAAAACAACGAGTATATATTTTTCAATTTTTTTTATTTTATTGGATAGCCTTAACATTGCGGTTTATGTATGAAACACCACTTCGTTCATATGGCTGCCTCGGCTGGCTTTACAGTAGCCCATTCGGTCGACCCAATTTTTAAGCACATTTTCGATGGTATGGCCCTCAATGGCCCTGATGGCGACTTCAATCTCGTGCTTTAGGTCGTCAATCGTCTCTGGGTGGTTGGCGTAACACTTATCCTTGACGGCACCCCACAAAAAATAGTCCAACGGGGTCAAATCGCAGCTGCGAGGCGGCCAGTTGACATCGCCGTTTCGGCTGATTATGCGATTTTCAAACGTACCGCGCAAAAGATCGATTGTGACGTTGGCTGTGTGGCACGTAGCGCCGTCCTGCTGGAACCATATGTCGTCTATGTCTTCCTCTTCCATTCGGGGAAAGAAAAAGTCTTCCAACATGCCGCGATAGCGGACACCAAAAACGGTTACGCCGGATTTTCTGAACCCCAAATGCGACAGTTTTGCTTAAACTTAACCATTTCGTAAACCGCAAACCTTCTACTAAATATCTGACACATTGACAATGACATTCGAAATATCAAAGTCAAAATTATCGATAGTTCAAAAAGCAAACGTTAGATGGACCACCCTATAGATGGACCTCTAGCTAGGGTTGACAGGGAAATGATTAAGGTGGTCGCATATGCGAATGATGTAGCGATTGTAGTATCAGGAATGTCTCTCCGTGATCAGTCACATCATGGAAAGAGACCTTGGTTTGGTCAGTAAATGGGCGTAAACCCGGGGTGCTGTTTATTACAAAAACTAAAATACTGCCTTTCTCGCTCCCTAAACTAAATGGACATCAACTGCAATTACCGCCCAGCGCGAAGTATTTGCGCATTATTCGGGACTCAAAGCTCAACTGGAAGTTGAACATTTAGGAGCGCGTTAAAAAAAAAAACCTGTGTTGCTCTTTACGCCTGCAAGACAAGACAATATTTAGCAAGAAATTGGGTCTCAAGCCAAACATTGTACTCTCTGGTTTTACACGACGGCAATACGACCCATCCTAACATACGGGTCGGGTCACTCATCTGGTGGCCAGCTCTCAGTAAAGGCTACAATGTAACAAAACTTGGTAGAGTACAGAAATCGGCTTACCTTAGGTCCTGCATCTTCCACACATCGATCTTTCAACTAACTGCAATACAGTCAGGCTGAAAGAGTTAAGCTGCTGGAGTGCTAGACCATACGGCCACAACAATATTCTATACCAGCTCCCACAAGACGTACGCAACGTTGTAATGGATCTCAAAGTTCCAAACTAAGCTTTGGGAAGAATTTTGATGTCAACTTCCCAACTAGAGGAGGGCAAAGAGAGTGAGGTCAAGGATTTTGACATCACATTCTTCGCCAATGGGTCAAAAATGGACAGTGGCGTGGGTGCCGGAATCTTCTGCAGACCACTAAGTATCTGCGTATATTACCGACTTCCTGATCATACCAGCATTTTTCAAGCCGAAATACTTGCAATCATGAAGGCCTGTTATGGGCTGAGGAACATACAAAACAACCAGAGTATCGCCATCTGCTCAGATAGTCAGGCTGCTTTCATGGCATTGCAATCGGTGAAGACGACCTCCAAGCTCGTTGAAGTATGTGAGGAAGCGTTAATCAGCCTTGGCACACGACAAAGAATCATCCTACTCTGGGTACCCGGATACAGGAATATAGAGAGTAACGAGATGGCTAACGAACTAGCCACTCTTGACAGCTCCCATGCGAAGCGTGTTCGCATCCCGATGGCAGCTATAGGAGTAAGATCTTCATATACTAAATAAAGGCAGCTAATTCCAACTGCCGAAACCTGAGGACTTGCGTTATATCAAGGAAGACGTCTGGGAAAAAACGGTCTGAGATTATGACTAAAAAGCGTAGAGATATCGCCAAACTGACTGCTGTTATCACGGGGCACTGGCCAATGGGACTCCACGCTGCCAGGCTGGGCATCCCCTACAACGCGCATTGCCGCAGCTGCGGTAATTTAGATGAGAGAGAAAGCCTGATTCACTTCTGTGTGAATGCCCGGGTATTGCCAGAACCCGGTATAGGACGCTCGCAAGGGCTTTTCTTGGAGGCTTGGAGGATGCAGCAAATGTGAAAGTAGGGGAGCTGCTGTACTTCTTAAATAACACTGGCTGGTTCAAGGCACCTCCCCACTCTTAAATTCTTTACCAAACCTTCATCAGATACACTAGTTAAACTCCACGGAGTTTGTGGTTTCAAAACGCTTTATGCGTAAATTGGGCTTTTGGCTAGCCCCTGCCTAATTCAACAGTTTTACCAACCAACCAACCAACCAAGAATCTCAGTTCTCAAGATTTCAAAAGCGAAGTGCAGATATACAAATGGCTAGCTCCCGATCGTTTTGATGACAGAGGCATGCCACGCAGCCATTGCAGATTATGTTCACACAACCGTTGTGTATTTAGACAAGGAAGGTAAAGAGCTCTCGCAGTTCCGCCACAAAGAGGCAGGCTCATGTTACCTATTCATTTGTTCCTATGATACTATCACAAATGCTGTACATATTTTCGGATCATAACATAAAAACCAAAAAAGACTTCACCTGCAAATTTATCTTGAAGCTTAATACTCGCCCTAGTCGCTCAGACTTTCCATGTTAAAATTTGTAGCTATGTAGCTTATGGAACTCCCTAGCATTTTCATAGAGAAAAGAAGAAAAGAAAATTAGACTTAATAGGTGGGTTTTTTTGGTTATCCCGTGCAGGTTTGGGTAACGAAACTCCATATAAAAAAATGGCAGCTGACGCCCCTGTCATTTTTTTTATATGAAGTTTCGTTACCCAAACCTACACGGGATAACCAAAAAAACACACCTAATATAAACTCAATAAAAGCGGTTAAAAACATACCTTGACGTCATAGCCGGTTCCAACGGACATAAAAAACATTGAACACACTCACAAAACCATCCGCCGATCCATACAACTTCTAAACAAATTTCAATTGTCGTAAATGTCAAAATCTGATTTCAGTTTGACATTCGCGACAACTTGCAAAATTTGGTGGACTGTTTGCCGGATAATCACAATTCATTGCTTCGTTTTATAGTGTCACTACATTCTTAAATCAACCAAAAATAAATATGATGCCAATAAATAATCAATTTATGACCCCACTTTGGCACAACGGTCCAACTCCCGGTGGTTTGTATAATTTCCCAGGATTCAATGGTCCCGTCGGCCACTCGTTCAATGTTTTCGGACGACAAAGAAGCTCGTAAGTTTTTTTTTCTGAAGAGGACTGACTTTTTTTTATTAAACTGCTATTTGCAGTTTTAGATAAATTGTATATTTTCCATAACAAACATTACCTAGTCATCCTTTTTCACCATAACCTCATTCGGTATGTCTTTCTTCCAGACAACCCATCACAACCGGAACCTCGGTTGTTGGAATGAAATTTGACGGAGGTGTTGTTATTGCGGCCGACAATCTTGTCTCGTACGGATCGATGGCTCGTTTTCAGGATGTTCAACGTGTTTTCAATATCAACAACAAGACCGTCATCGGTGCCGGTGGCGATTTTGCCGATTTCCAGTGTCTTCGACGCTACATCGACCAGAAGATCACCGACGATATTTGTCATGCCGATGGATATGAAATGAAACCAAAATCGTTGTACAACTGGCTCACACGAATCTTGTACACCAAGCGGAGCAAGTTCGAGCCATTGTGGGTGGATATCGTTGTCGGCGGAATGGAGAATGATGTTCCATTTTTGGGACATATTGATTTACGAGGCAGATCGTATCAGGATGATGTTATTGCCACTGGTTTTGGCAAACATTTGGCATTGCCGTTGTTGAGAGAGCGTACCGAAACCGGCGCGGCGGTGAGCAAAGACGAAGCAATTGCATTGGTATGGATTTGGTTGAAGAATTCTGTTAGTAGAGCTTAAACTGACATTAATTTTTTGTATTGCAGGTGAAAAAGACGATGGAAGTTCTGTTCTATAGAGATTGTCGTGCATCACCCAATTTCACAATGACCGTTTGCACGAAAGATAAGGCTGAGATCTTAGGACCCTTTAAAGTTTCACAAAATTGGGAGTTGGCTAGGTCGGTTGAAGGTTATTAAACAATTTTTCCTTTTTTTGTATTTGATACACATAATAAATTTATTCGTCTCTATCACTTAAAAATAATTTGTTTGTGATTTTTTTTTTTTTGATGATATAGTATTTCCCAATTGAAATAATCCTTATCCCAAATGAAAAAATCCATATCCCAAATGAAAAATGACTCCATTCATTGATAAAATGACGGAGTGGTTTCAAAACAACACCAACTGCACCTAGCACAGTCCAACACAAATGTGGAAAAATTTCGCTCAAATGTCAGTAAGTGAGGCGGAAAAGGCACTTGGAGTTTCGAAAGCTCCACTCCACACGAAGAAAGAAACATGGTGGTGGAACACCGAAACTAAGGAAGCAGTGCAAGCCAAATCGAACGCATTTAAGGCATGGACGAAATGCGAGTAAAGCAGTGAAACCGAACGGGTTCAACTTCGCGAAAATTATATGCAATGCCGGAAAAACGTAAAGCGCTTGGTAGTTCAAGCGAAGGCAGCTGAGAAATTCTACAAAGAATTAGAAATTCAGAATGCGACCGAAGGACCGTCTTTGCGCGAGAGACCTATGCACGACGCCAGGATTTTTAGGGTCGCAGCCCAAAGGAGAAGGAACGCTCGGGAAATACCGGCGCCAAAGTACGTGGAGGAATACGCAAGGAATGTTGCTGATTGACGATACGGTAATTTGTAGCAGGATGCGAGAGTATTTTGACGAACTTCTAAATGAAAAATTTCCTCGAGCAGCTTTTCAAGATGTTGAGCCGAATACCACAAATATTGAAGATATCTCAGAGGAAGAGGTGCTGGAGGCAATGCATCAGATGAAACGCGGAAACGCAGTCGGACCGGACAAAATCCCCGCGGAATTTTGGTTGAAAATGGAAAACGTCGGTTTTAGTTGGCTCACAATTCTCTTCAATGAAATCAAAGGTGGGCAACCGATGCCAGATGCTTTCAGGGAAAGTTTTCTTCTTCCTTTCTATAAGAACAAGGGAGACTCACGCAAACTCAACAAATCGTACGTGTCATTTAACAGTAAACTTTCTTCGCCGTACTGGCCTTCTTCTGGCGTGCCCCAAGGGTCAATCCTCGGCCCACTTCGCTTCATTTTCTTTATCAACTTCCTTCATCACTAAAACAATGATCATTACTTTACGCGTATGATTGCAAAATTGTTTCAACTATAGCGAGCCCCGACGATTGCATCAGTCTCCAAGCTGACTTACACGATTTATCGGATTGGTGTCAACTTAATTATTTGTACCTAATTATATCGAAATGCGTAGCAATGACTTATTCGCTGAAGATATGCCCCATTACATTTCCTTATAATCTGGATTCGGTCCAACTTCAGAGCGTTTCTACATTTAATGATACTGGGATTGAATTCGACTCGAAACTCCGCTTCATGGATCACTACTCCGACATCATTAAACGTGCTTCCAAACTTGCTGGGTTTACCTTAAGATCTTCCCATGAATTTAATACCTTAGGGTCCAGTTTATATGTTTCGTTAGTGCGTAGCATCTTAGAATATGCCTCAATCGTCTGGTCACCATCGACAGATAACAGCATGAAAGATTTAGAATCAGTACAAAGAAAATTCACCCGCCAATTAATTTTTAAATCGAATTTGCCTTACATGCCTTACATTGATCGTCTGCGAACTTTAAATCTGATGAGTTTGATTCAATGAAGAGTTTATTTGGACATTTGTTTCCTTTATAAATTATGTCGCGGCTATCTGCGTAGTGAACTATCCGACCGCATTCAGTACCGCGTCCCAGCTTACAACACGCGATCTATAGCTGTTTTTGACCCACCTCCAACTGAGATGTCGGTATATTTTAATTCCCCTTTGATCAGGCTTATGCACGAATATGATAAGCTGGAGCTTGACCCTCTCCCTCCTTCATTCACTACTTTTAAACAAACTTTAATTCATAAAGTATCTCTTTTGAATCCAGAAGTGCAATTTGCTATTTAAATTTTAACTGTTTGCATAGTACACATTATTTATTTATAGATCTTACTCTTTACTTATTTTTTCCGCACCTTATTCTCTTTTTACTATTATTGCTTTTTCTCTTTTTAATATTATAGCTAATTTGTTTACTAGCTTTGAATTTATAGTTTTGTTCTTTACTGTATTATTGGGAATGTATCCTGTTCAGTGAATTGTGAATAAATAATAATAATAAATAATAAAACTAGTTAAGATAAGGTAGTCTGGCTGGTCTAGCGGTTAGTGCGCGCACCTTCGGTGCACAGGGTCATGAGTTCGAATCTCACCCTGGATCATGGTGTTTTTCGAACTCACGAGCTTGTGACGGACTATGATCTCACTCAGATGTTAAACGAGTACCCATTAATGGGGATAAATAACACTGCTGAGCGTGATGCTGATCTCATTACCTCAACAAAAAGCAGATAAGATCTTGGAAATAGGACGTCACTAACACATCCTGCGGCCTTAGTCCAATGCTGGATTGTCGCGCCTGTTATTTATTTTATTTAGTTAAGCTGGCCTAGCTCAGCGCCGTTCACGTCCGAGATCAATTACGCATCCGGAACCACCACGAGTTGTATCAATTGTACGATGAGCTGGAAGTAACGAAAATCGTGAAGCTTCAACGATTGCAATGGGCGGAGCATGTACAATTAAAGGACGATAATCACATGCCGAAGAAGTTGATGATCGCACAACGAGTTGACGGAGCGAGATTGTGTGGACGACCGAGAGCTCGCTGGGAGTGTTCAGTAGGTGAGGACGTAACTGCTGGGCTTTCGAAACTGGAGGACAAGGTCGCGTGACCGCTACAATTAGAGGTATACAATTCAGTCAACGCCCGATTTCGGGCTATCCTGCCACATTGATGATGATAAAGTGTATGTAGCTTTGTGCAAATTTATTCAGGAAAGGGTTACCTATTCGAAAGATGTTTATAAGTAGAAATAGATAAAACAGCTACTTTAAAATGCAATGGAAGGGAAGGAAAGACCGGCTTAGGTTGACCCCGACTACTCCGAACCTTAAGGAGAAGTTTCAAACAACAGCATGAATTGAAACTTGTCCCATATGCTTGAGCTCAATCTCAATGCACCAATTCCATTCATTTTTTCAAGATCCTCGTGTACTGTGAGACTAAAGATACTAGAGAGTGTCGCGTCGTTAGCGACAGGTTGTCTATAACAAAATCGTGAAATAGCTCTGAAATACAGTACTTTGTTTGGAGTCGTGTGTACATATATATAAAATGCCGTTCGTCACCAAGTCGCCAACATTACACAAAGATCAAAGAAGCAACCAACCAATTTGATCTACAAAATATTTAAATTGAGTTTATTTTTTCCATTTATCAATATCACAATAAAACTAACATATCACAAAAACTACTGGTCTAAATAAAAATCGGTAACATATTTTAAAATTAAGACATATTTTAAAGTGGTCTTCTTAAAAACGATTTTGCAAGTTTAGTAAACTGTTTTTAAATTAGGGTATACATATGCATGGTAACATTGCTTGTAGTTAGAATACATACAATCTCAAAAAAAAAATATTTTTTAAAGATTTAATTATATCAATCTTTGAATGCTATGCATCTTTTTCTCACTTGTTTACAATTCTCCTAACATAAATTAATATCATAAGTAACATTTGCTTTTTGTCTTACATCTATGCATTTATATCTGTTTAACAGATTTTTAGTATTCTCTAGAATTGTGATATATATGTATATTTTTTCGGGTATATTTGGGATGACTTTCAATTCTAATTAAGAAACATATTCCCTTTGCATTTATAATGGCCGCCCGTCTATGTCGTACTCTCTGTTCTGACTATATGCAGAGATACGAAAATTAGTTTGTTAAAATCTACTAAAATGGTGATACACAGTGACTACTGTAATTACATTTTCTAGATATTGTTGTAACACTTGCAATATACCTAAAAAAAAAAACATTTTTACAATTTCTATCGTGCATTTTTCTATTTTTATTATGACACAGAGAATCATATTGCATATTTTCAAATTGTATACCGTATATTCAATAAAAACGTATATTTAACAAATATTGGACTCTTTTCTTACAGTCTTAAGTACGTATGTATGTATGAGCTACCGTAATCTAAAAGTTTTGAGTTTTATTTAAAAATTTACATGAACATCGAAAGTTTGTATTTATGTGATGTCTAACTCTCGCCATCAATCGGTCGAAGGTAAAAATTTTATTTGACATTAAGTTATTGCCATTAAATACTTTATGCAAAAATATAAATAGGAGATAAAAAAAATACAAAATATATTTCTTTCAATTCTCTGCAATCTACATAAAATAGTGTTTCATCAAAATAGTAATTTCTGACGCTCATATCTCAATAATGTTGAATGGTATGCGCCTTTCGTTGTTCTTTTGTTCTTAAATTATCATAAGAGAGGAAGTGGAAGCCGCCAAAATTAAGAGTGTTAGAAGGTTCGTCTAATCTATATATATTTTGCTAATATCTCTATTTAGAAGTGAGATGATCCGACTGGTTTAGTTTTTTTCTGTTCAATTATGTGCCCGATTTTATTAATTTACATGTTCAAATGAAATATGAAGAAATGCAGCTTCCAAACATTAAGTCCTTTAAGATTTTTGACAAAGTTGCGAGTGATGTCAATAAAGAGCGCGTCACTAATTTCCAAATAGTCTCATCTCATCATATATGTATATGTTTTTAAAGTTTTGTCTTAACAGAGATTGGAATGTTCTTTTAATTTTTAAATATGTTAAGAAATGTTATATTTTTGATTGTCTAATTGATAATTCATAATTTGGATGTATCTTAAAGCGACATCATATAATTTCAAATACACTTCACAAAATCTTTTAAATTTGTTCTAAAATTGATTTATCAGAAGATCGAAAAAGAGTAAAGATTTAATAAAACATCAATGTCATTGAGCATTAAGTCAACAGTGGGCGCGTTCTATAAAATCTAAACGGATATCTTGTTTCAGAGCATATTTTTTTTGAAATTGTATAATTGGTAAACTAAAAATTTGCGATCACACCACTCGGTGTGACACAAAACACAATCAGAAGAACACGCCCAGAGTAAACATTTCTTCAATTTGTCCAAAGACACATTTTCTAATGCTAATCGATCTAGCTTAAGTCTTTTTCTTTTCTAATATTTACGAACTACTAATATGTAAACAGCTGCTTCGCTAAATTTGATTTGGTCCTGGAGTGGGTGGAGCCGATTGTGGTCGATTCATATTTATGTCCATAATGCAACGATTTCGTTCATTCTGCTCAAATCGTTCCATAATTTTGGCCACAATCAGTGACGGTGGAATGTCGGGGTTGCCTAGAAAAGAATAGAAAGAGAAAAGAAGTGATGAAGTAACTTTTTTGTACAATTAGATAAACAAAATCAAGCATGCAAGAATGCCAACAAACACATCAAGGTACATATTTAAAAATTTATATATAAAAAAAAAACAAATTTGTGCAAGAAAACTTTGAAAGTGAACAAATTGGAACAAATTCATGCAAGTGAAAATTAATTCAAAATTATGCACTAAACATATTTTCCAGGTACAAATCTATATTAAAAATACAATCTAAAAAAATCGAGCGTCTTTCTAGAGTATGGATGTCCAACTTTTTCACATCTCTGGGCCACGTGTCGGCTTGAAACCGAATTGTTCCGGGTCGTACAAACTAAATAACACAAATACACCAGTGCCTTATGGAATGTAACCGCTTTCGTTTATTATGTTTACGAAATGTAAAAAATACACCGTGGAACAAATTTAGCTATTTAGAGCCTTGCCTAATGTGAACCTTTTTTCATGTGTGAGATTGACGAAATTTGGAGAACCATTACAAAAATACCGGCGTAAATACTTCGCCCGCAATACGAGGGTTTTTTAGATTTTGGATACATACATAGTGAATAATTTTGCACGTATATTTTATAGGTAATAAATAAGAATTATGCACAATATTAATGAAATGCTGCTTGTAAATCTATTTTTGGATTCGTCTAATTAAACGCCTTCCATTCTAGAAGGCGTTTATTATATTATTATTATACTATGTACCATGGCTACACATATTAACTGAATTTATTAGCTGTAACTCCATTACCATTACTCCAAACTAGAAAAAAGCAACTGATATGAAATGCACCCATCGAGTTTTTTGATTTGAGTATCCATACGTCCATGTCCGATAAAAACTAAAAAAGTCGACTTTTTAAAATCTCCGGGACACCCTGTTAGCTTTGTCCTACCAACAAGTAGTAACAGTAAGTACTGAATACTGTTACTATCTACACATTCCTACCAAATTTCATTACGATCGGTTAAGCCATTCGCGAGTTATTTAGTAAACCAATTTTTAAATCTCTTACCAACTTCTAAGTATTTCGCGCCAAAGACTGTTACGATTTTACACATTTCTACCAAATTTCATTACGATCGGTTAAGCCGTTCGCGAGTTATTTAGTGAACAAATTTTTAAATCTCCGGGACACCCTGTTATCTTTGCTTTACCAACTTCTAAGTATTTCGCGCCAAAGACTGTTACTATTCTACACATTCCTACCAAAATACAGGACGATCGGTTAATCCGTTCGCGATTTATTTAGTGAACAAATTTTCAAATGCCCGGGATATCCTGTTATTTTTGCCCTTCCAACTTTTAAGTATTTCGTGCCAAAGACTGTTCCCATTCTACACATTCCTACCAAATTTCATGAAGATCGGATAAGCCGTTCGCGAGTGCGAGAGTGAACAGACGGACGGACAGACGGACGGACAAAATCGATTTCATAAGGGTTTTTTGAAAAATCTAAAAAACCCTAAAAACGCGGCTAATTTCGGGCACGGCACGGAAGATTGTCACGTCGTCAATGGGATTGTCCCTGAGCGCGATGGGTGTTAGGTGCGTTGATGCGGCTGCACAGCCGAAAAGATGTGCAGGCTGGCTCCACACGCTGGGCAAATGTCTGCAATAGAGCTATCGATGCAAGACCAAAATGAGTTTAGTCTACAGCACCGTCCTGAGTGAAGTTGAGCCAACGTGGTACGTGTGGCTCTACGTAGCTGTTCGTCAGGTGGTCGAACGCGAAGGACACGATTTTCCCACAGATCATTCGTGGTTTTGATTACCTCGCTAGTGTGTAATTGCTTTGGAACCGCCTTGTAAGTGTTGGTGTTATCGAGGGGAAATCTTTTGTATCTTTGGACTTCCCTTTCCTTAACCCTTAGCGAACGTCTTACGTGACGTGGCGGTTGGGTTTTGTCCATAAGATCGAGCAACCAACGAGATATTGCTTTGCGAGGAGCTCATTATGACTAATGCAGTGGTGCATTTTCCTAAAGCCGTGTTGTTCGAAGCGAAAGGTTCATCGTGGCAGTGTTATACTCTATGGCCGGTGTGTCAAGGTGTTTGAGCATTATCATTGCTATACCGTCCGGACCAAGCGCTTTAGAATTTTTGGCGTTCTTTATGGCACTGGCGACTTTCATGGTGGTGATGTGAAGATGTTCATCTACCGTGATGTTTCGGATGGGTCGAAAGATTTTGCGCTTGAGCTTATCCTTGGGCGGATGCTCGATGAACTGCTTGTTAAATTTATTGGCGCATTTCGTTTCGTCGCACACGGTAGAGTTGCCAAACTTGATAGCGACCCTTCCTTGTGTTTTAGTGGGGTTTGATAGGCCTTTTACTGTATTCCATAGTTTGCTCACACCTGTGGTGGTATTAAGATTTTGGAAGTGCGAGTACCATTTACCTCTCATGTGGTCACTGACTTGCTTAACGATGGCTGCGTTAAGGTCACCATTGGATCACTTGGGTCTGCACTCCTTTGCTGATCCCTGGTTCTAGCTAATTTTGCTGCATATGCTGGGAAGTTAGGTTTTAGGCTGTGAATGCGGCCAGCTGGAATGTATCTCTTGGCTGCAGTGAGAACTATCCGTCAGTTGTTTTTCGGCCATACGTACATCACGAGGGGGGGGGGGGTGTAATACTAGCAAAAGCCTCGCTAGTGAATCTTTTACAGCTATCCCAGTCAGCTTTGTTGAAGTTAGTGTACGTTTTCTTGTCGGGATGGACAAAATTTGGACGTGAATGATTATGAAGGCTAAACCACCTCCTGCATTGCTTTCTCGGTCGTGTCTGATGACGTTATAGTTCCCATATGAGCTAAGCGAATTATTGGAATTGAGTTTAGTCTCCTGAACAGCTGATATCTGGATGTGGTGTCTGTCCATGAACTCTGTTAGCTCGGCGATTTTATTCTGGAGTCCGTTGCAATTAATTTGGACGATTTTAGTGGTGGAGTTGTTGTTGTTGTTGTTTTAGCGGTGCAGAAGGGTGTGAGTCGCTGAGCATGTCTGTGGATGTGCTCTAAGTTTCGTAGTCGTTCTCGCCTATTGTCTCAAGCGACAAGAAAGTAGCAGCTGCAATAGGATTCTCCCATAACGCCCTCGGAGTGAGGTTAGTGGGAGCAGCGGGGCATCGAAACAGGTGGTCCACATCGTGAGGCGCACCACCGCAACTCGGACAAATGTTCTGGATGTCCGGGTCTATTCGAGATAGGTACGAGTTGAGGTGTGAATAAAAACCCGACCTAAGCTGGGCTAGTGTCACTCTTGTGGCTCTCGGGGTCAGATTAGTGGTAGAGTAGTTCACGTCGATGGTTCGTGGAGCTGGGTCTAGGTGGGACAGCGTTTGCAGGGGTAGAAGGTGATAATTTCTGGGAACCTTGGCTGGGCTGCTGTTGAGAGGAGTTAGATGATGAGCGTCGTCCTCTATTTCTACACCCGCTCGCAGTATACCTTGAACCTCTTTGACTCAGATAAGTAAGTCCCGAGCAGTTTTTTAGGTGGACCCATTCTCCACAGCACGTGCATTCAACCGACTATTGTACATTGGTCCTAATCCTATTTCCCCTGTTACAGCATATCCATGGACCTGGATTCGATTCGATGCCGACGTACACGTAGTAGCAATGTGAGGAGCAGCAGGGCCGGCCAAGACGGCTACCCAAGGATAAAAACGGTACGAATAAAACATTCTTGCTTCGAAGGGGGTCGTCGCGACTCTTGGCCATGCTGGATAGCATGGGTCGTTCCGGTTCGTAGACCCGGTCGCAGTATTTTATTGAGAGGTAGATAACCCCATAGTAGGATTCTATTTGTTTATACATAAATTTTTTGGTTTCGATAGAGACACATTCATACGTAAGGTTTAATTGGGATTTGTGAAAAAAAAACACGGTTTTGACTAAGAATCAAATTGTAGGAATGACCCCACCGTCCAATCCTTTCGTTTCATATGTTTGGTGACATCAATAGAAATACATTTGTGTGAAGTTTGGTTGGAATTGGTGCACATCTAAAGAAATTTTTCTTGGAAAAACCAAATTGGGGGCTGCGTTTGTAGGGCAGCCCCAAAACCCCTTGGTCCGATGCCATCTATTTTTGCATATGATTTGGGCATCTATGGAAATACATTTCTGTGCGGTTGATTTAGAATTGGTGCTCAAATAAAAAAGTTTTTTTTAGAAGAACTCATTTTGGGCGATTTGTATGACAGCCCCATGACCCCAAGGTCCGATTTCATCGATTTTACATACGGATTGTGGCGTCAA
This sequence comes from Microchrysa polita, assembly GCA_949715475.1. Classification (NCBI taxonomy): domain Eukaryota; kingdom Metazoa; phylum Arthropoda; class Insecta; order Diptera; family Stratiomyidae; genus Microchrysa; species Microchrysa polita. The sequence continues at coordinate 29,157,208 of OX454416.1, forward strand.
TAGAAATACATTTGCATGAGGTTTGGTTCAAATTAGTGCACAAGGAAAAAAGGTTTTTTTTTAGGCGAACCTAATTTGGGCAGCGAAGCGAAGGTATAACAACCGAAACAGTTAAGAAGCCGGGGTCAAAACTAAGCTGAAACCGAAATAATGAAAAATGAAAACTTCCCATTTTATGTACATATAGTGTAACAAAAATACATTTAAGCACGCCCTCAAAGTAAACACCACCTCTGGCCGTAAGTGTGAAACCCTCCTTAGATGTACCTAGATATATACGAAGCATTCTTAGTCTGGCTGCCATCCCAGTATATTGGTTGAATGAATGAATGAGATAGCAAATGGTCCCACATTTTTTGTCTATGGCTCTGTCCTTCTATTTTCTTGGTTTGTGAATGTGACGTCTTCAGATAACGGCATGGCCGGCGTCATTGTGATTAGACAAAATGATTCTAATTTCATGTTTGTACATACATATATTGAACACATTTTTCCATAATTTATTTCAAATTTCGGTCAGCTATACTGGCAGTCCATTAAATGAATGCAGGATAGCTAAAAACAAAAGACTAGACAGAAGTTGGCGTGGTTTATCCATGGTCATGATAAATCTTTCCAGAGTATTTCAAGTATTTTTCATTTCAAGTCCAACCTTCATAAAATTATGTGAAAAACATAACCTCAGTGCTGAGTGCTACGCAGATAAATGTATAGCCATTTCCTCCTATAATGAAGCAGTTATGTATTAAAACACACTAATAGGTACACAATTTTGTCCAGACTCGTTCAGTATAGGCTGGAAGAGCTGAACAAATTGGGCTCCAATATAGAGTAACGCTGTTTTGTGTTTTGGGATCCAGATCATATGGCATCACAGGTAACAAAAAATCTGGACAAGCTAGCGGATCAAAGCCTTTCTTTGTAGCTTCCAAAAACTACCTTATACAATTCAGAATTTCTATACAATTTAACCTCGAATCGATATATCCAAATATCGGTGAGTCGACGCACTATGCCCCACAAGAATTTACGGTATCAAAAAGAAGATCTGCACTTATCACCAACGGTAGTAATCTCAGTAATTTCTGACAATAGCATAACTTCTGACAATAGCATAGTTCAGGATTTCAGGTACTTGTAAAACGATTACTTCAGAAATGCGCTTAATTAAATACGGTAAGCATATTAATTGCATAAAATTACAACTATTTTCAAACTTAAAATTTTAAAGTAATAACTCTACGAATAGTACAGACGAGTTGTAATTTAAATCGGAAAAATATGAATCGGCTGATTTTTGGTATATATTTTAAGCTCAATTGAAAATATCCTGGCTCGACTTACATTTCTTTCGGAGTTATGGTAAAAACTGTAAAGGTCTGTAAATGACAATACCCTAATTTTATTTTAGCCAAAGGATGACATCCACCAATATAAGTTTACTGTATTATATGTCATTGCAAAGGTAATTTTATCTAGTTTAATTCGCCCTCGGAACACTTTGCTATATCTTTCACGATTTTTGAAATAATTAGCAGAAACTTAAAATTAACCCACTCTTCCCGCCTTAAATCGAGAACCACACCCCCTAGAGGCGGGAACTCTCGGATTATGGAAATATACATATTTTTTTTAACATATATACCGAAAATCAGCCGGTTCGCAATTATTTCCAATATAATGCAACTATTGGAACAATTCGCCTGTAGTATAAAGATATAAAGTGAAATAAAAAACAACTAACAAGTCTACACTTTAACACTTTGGAAATGCAATTAAAATGACTGAAAACCTTTCAATTTGACTCTACGCTTTCTGAAATGGATTAGTGATGTTGACTAGTATGCGGATGAAAACGTTGAAGAATTAAGAATTTTTCAGGATCTGAAAAAATGTGTTAATTCACGTTAGTAGGTGAAAACCCTTTATCTATCCAATCCACTGCTAGATTTTTTCCTAATAATAAAAAAAAACTACTTACCCAAAAGTCCCCGATAGCCGAGAACGCTATGATCATGCAAATGGCTTGCCATTTGCTGCTGCCGTAAGAAGGTATCAATATCAATTCCTTTGACTTGTGATGGTTTCAAAAATCTATGGAATAGAAAAACATTTTCCAATATAATATAGCCGAGAAACTATGTCAGTTGATACTACAAACCTTTTTGGTATTTTCGAAAGCATATCCTCCGAATGCACTGGCCCAAAGCCCAAATTGATCAATATTGCTTCCGGATCCGGCTTCCTCGCCTCCAACAAGCTTTCAACACTCGAACAATGACTTGAATCCGACTGAAATGAACCGTCCCGCAAAAGACTTCTACGTCGTTGCGGACTTTCCGAGAGTGATGCTTCGCGTGATATTATCCCTTTATGTTGTGGCACAGGACTAACAGGTACTGAGATGTTTCCGAAAAATGTCGGTAAACTGCTGCTTACGTTATTCGCATTATCACTTCTGGGTCGTTCGCCCAAAACATGCGAATAGCTACGAGATCGTTCGTTTAACATAAAACCACTGTTGTCATTCTCATCGTCAGTTTGTTCGCTAAAGCTACGCCCAATATTGCTTAGTAAATGCTTTTGCACCAGATTTGTTTTTATTGCTGCTGTCGGTGATTTTGGCAATGACTGAAGCTCTTTGTGGTGTGGTTCAAGCGATTGTTGATTGCTATAATGATGATGATGATCATTGGTTTGTACTTGATCGTTGGTGGATGAACTGTAACCACAGCTTGTATTACTACGTCCTATTTTACCGAGTGGTGTTTTGCGAGTTGCTGTAAGCGAAATATCACCAAGCGCTGAGATCTCTATGTTGTGTGAGTGTGATGTATCGTGCTCCGGAGCAGCTTGAATGCGAATCTGACAGGATGGGTCGTCAGCAATTTCGACGCAGTCACTAATATGCATATCGTCTACATTTAATTCAGCTATTGTTAGCTCGGATCTTTCCATATTGCTATGTTTTTTCATGCTATCGAAACGAGCCCTATTTATACGCACTTTATCATAGAATTCGTTTATTTTGGCCTTTCCCAATGATCTTATGCTGCCAACACTGAGACGTCCTTCTTCTTGCTCCGTATGGAAACCATCGAACGTTCGAACCTTATTAAAAAGAGTGCCTGCACTCCACATTCGGCTCTGATTCGATCCACTATTTATGGCAATTTTGGGTGTGTCGATAGGTTCTTGCTCGCAAGTGGACACCTCTTCAAGTGTAGCAACACTTGTTGTTGGAGGCACAACAACATAATTGGCATTCTCCGAACTCGGACTGGTGCTAGTAGATTCACTCCATTTTTGCAAGCGTACGGGATTTTTACGACGAACCTCTTCGACGATTCCGGAGAGCCAGACGCTTACTCGATTGCGAACTGAAAAATTAAAAAAAACTGTAAGACAAAGGTTTGTCCTTATTGAATGTTAAAAAGTAAGTAAAATCGTTAATGGAATGACCAATTCGGCGTATCAGTTTTTGTAGATGTTCAGTGCGGTCATCCTAGTAAAAATAGATCTGCGTTCGTTTACACAACGCTTACATCCAACAGTAGGATTACTGGTTCCTGTAAACAGCTATAAACTGTTACCCTTTGTGATTGCACATTGGGGGGGTGACAATTGCAATTCGTGTCTTAACAAGGCGGTGTGTTAAAGGCGTACCGCCAGGTGATGTACGTTAAATCTTGGGGTTACTCCATCTTATCGGGTCATATCCTCCAGGGCTTGTGTCTCGGCCGCTTTGTAAGGATGTGCCCTATGCCTATCAGGCTCTCCCCTTTTTTTCAAGGTTGCAGACCCCCAATCGGTGAAGACTATTTTTCCCATAATTAGAGGACCTTACTTGCTTACTTCAAAATCTGATAAGCCAGCTGGCGAGCCGAATTGAAATCGCCCGATTTGTCTCCTTGATACCACTGGAAAACGGATTATTTTTACCCGACTGTCAGCGGTAGTCGAAGAAGGAGACAGGCTCTCACACCAATAGTATGGCTTTCGACGAGCACGTTCAACAGTAGGAGCAATTACAACTCCCAACTCGCGGAGAGAGTCCGTTGCTAAGTTTGTTACTAACTTAGCAACGGACTCTCTCCGTGAGCTGGGAGAATATCCACTCCGCGCTGCAGAATATGGGTATGACCGACTACCTGGGCGGTATAGTTAAGAGCTACGTCTCATGTCGCAACCTAGAATATAATACTAGTGAGGGCACCAAGTACACAGTAACCGCGGGCGTTGCGCAGGGAACCATGGTCCCCTTCTGTTGAATATAATGTACAATTGCATTCTAGAGCTCTCCATGCCGAAGGGAGTAAAGGTGGCTGGACTCGCAGATGACGTTGCAGTTGTCGCCAAGGATTGAAACTATGGCTAAAATTAGTGGGGAACTCGCGAAGCATAAAACGGAAGTTGTTCTAATAAGCGCAGAAAAGACCCTCCCTCAAAATCACAGTTGGATGAACAGTCATAAAATCTAAGTCAGCCATTAGGTACTTGGGTGTTCTGATTGACTCTCGGCTGAATTTCTGGGGGCACTTGTCGAATAATTGATGAACGCACCCTCTGCTCCAAAACCCTCTCTATTGCAAGCCGGGAACCACCGAGAGAAATTAGCCTATATGTTTGCCTTATGAAGTACCTAAACAGTAAGCCGACCAGAAGTACAGCATTTTGCTGCACAGTACAGCATTTCGACCTGCCGTAACGGCTTAGTTAAGGGCGAGAGTGAAACTCTTTCCGCTGCGATTTTATCAATAAAAATGCATACTAACTGTCGTGGAATATTTCACAAACGGTGGTAAATTCCATAAGCTACAAGACGAGACCAGTTCCATGATTCTCCTCGGCCATTTTATGTATTATTTTTCGATTTCCCGGTAATTTGACTTTTCACGATGAAATAACCGGGGAATCGGAAAAAAAATACATAAAATGGCCGAGAAAAATTATGGTACTATTTTCGGATTGTAGCTTATGGAATTCCCCAGCATTTCCCACATATTCCACGACAGTAAGGCCCGTATTTATGAACATTCCTTAACTCAAGGAGACCTTGAGTCAAGTATGCCAAAATTCAATAAATTAAATGTCATTTCCCATACTTTTTCATGGAAATCATTTATATTCAGGAGTCAATGCATCCTTGATTTGAGGCGAAACTCAAGGAGACCTTAAGTTTTCAATAGACTTGAAATATTATATTTCAAGGAAGCTACCTTGACTTCCAGTGAGGTTGACTATAAAAAATTTCAAGGTCTCCTTGAGTTTGTCCTTAAATCAAGGATGCATTGACTCGTGAATATAGGTGATTTCTATGAAAAAGTATGGAAAATTACATCTAATTTATTGAATTTCGGCATCCTTGACTCAAGGTCTCCTTGAGTTAAGGAATGTTCATAAATACGGGCCTAAGAATACATTTTCATTGAAAAAATCGCAGCGGACAAAAATGTCACTCTCGATGTCAGTACTATGCTTAAAGCATTGGGAAATGTACAGCATTCGCCATGCCACACAATGACACACTGCAGTATATAATAAGCTCTTCGGTGATGAGCCTTTGATCAGTCCTGCTTTTAAGGTGTAAAGTTTGACTCCTGTGCCCTGTACGATCGATATTTAGCGAAATAATCATAATTTTATGTTTGGCAATCGTTCATGCTCCATATCTCGGGAACCCTTCTCGATCTTTCTAAAATCCGGCAAACTTGCTTCAAATGACAGGGACCTACCTATCCGCGTTCGCAAGTTACGGCTGCCCAAATCGCAATTTTGAGTTTTCTCATTGAAAATTGTCTATAACCTGGAAGCTCCTGAGCGGAATTTTTAAATTGGGCAGACTTGTAGAGCATCGCACTGTCGATATTTGGTGAACATTTCCAAGGTTAAAAAGTTTAAGACGTCGAAAGATGCGATTTTAATTTATTTTTCCTATCACAAAACGATGGATAATAATAAGCCACTGTACTCCATCCGATTCCCATATCAAGCTCTATAGGTAAAAGCATACTAAAGAAAGGACTCTGTCGTGGTTTTTTAGATAAAGTTTTGTTTTTGCACAATATGTCCTTAAAAATGAAGAATTGCACATCATCCTCCAGAAATATCGCAACCAGGATAAGCAACCCTTCCACCTTCCACCGCTTTGGAGGTTCTCCTCAGACTCCACTCCATAGCTGCATTTAAAATTGTGCCAGGAAAGCTACCATTTTATGTGTATAATCTTATTTCGAGTAATCTTCCCTGTTATAGCTTTTCGTGTTAAAACATTCGTTTGTGCTTCAAAGTTCAAATTCTGATTTTTTTTCGAGGAGAACCAGTGGCGTATATAGCTTTTCAGAGGGGGAGGGGATCAGTGGTCATGATAATTTTTTTCAGCACAGTGAAAAGCATTAAGTTGAGAAGTTCTAAATAAGGAATTTAAGGTATAGTCACCACCATATTGTTTCTATGCTTTTCTACCGAATAAAAATGTCCTTTGAGGTCTGCTGACGAGATCGAAAAATGGGCCATGGATTCAAATTTGAAAATTGTTTCAATTCTCCTTGTTTAGTTGAACTTCCGAAAGAATAGGTTTGGAACTGTGAAGCACGTCGTCGAACACGGTGGCATGTTTCATAGTCCCCACCTTAATGTTGGTATACCTACTTAATCGAAGTTGGACTAGAGATACGATACGCGGGAACTTGATCCCGTCAGGCGACAAAGCATCTTAGGAAGAACTGAGAAGTGTATAGCATCGCCTAAAATTATCAGTATGCAGAATACGATCTAAACATTTAAAGTTCGATCCTGGAAGGTTGTGGTTGAACTTAAAATTTAAGGTTTGTCTGCAATCCTGAGCCCAAATGTTAAGAATCTTTCCCGCACTGGAGTTGAATGCGGTAAAACTAGGCCTCAGTGAGCATACAATAATGTTCTGCAGAACGAGGAAGGAAGCCGGATGTAAGGACGCCGAGAACGCCCCTGTGAAGTAATACCGAAAGATGTTCCGGCGAATGAGTGATCGACATGGTTGTGATTTTATTCGAGAAAATGTTTACATAACTGCATATCTGGTAGCATGATTCAGTATTGGCCAAGCAAAGTTAATACAACATGAACATATGCCTTAATGCCGCTCAATATGAACCCTATTGTATCACTAGATTATCTCACAATACTGATTTTCGCTATAATGTTATCTTAGTAGATCCCAGCTAATCTGTTCTTGTGGCAGTTGCACTTTGAACCGAAACATGCCTTCCCAAGGTTCTTCGCGAGTTCCCCACGTGAGATATTATTCTTTCTCCAAATCGGCATGAAGGGGAGGGGTTAAGAGTTTGCCTGAAAACCGAATTCCGCAAGTATGTGTAAAGCATTGGGTCTTCTGGAGTCTGGTCAGCTTACTAAACAGAAAACATGGCGAGGTAAATCACTACCTTACCCTATCTCTTGGGCTACGGAGTATAAGCCGCGCCAACATGGTAGGTTTTGTGTTAGCAGAGCGGTCTATGAAATTCACAAGAAGCTGCGTAAGGAAGCCAGGCGTAATTCGGCAAACCGTATACCTGCAAAGTAGTACCGAAAGGCATTACGCAGGGATCTACGGCATGAAAGCAAATTTGATGAAAGCGACGCTCCACAATACGAGCTTGCATGTTTAACACAGCAGAAAGCTATTGTGAACCGAGTTATTGTTTTTTTTCTAGTCCTGGAGCATACATTACATTTATTTTCATATTTATAGAAATGTTCTCTTTAAGTCGATTAAAGCTTAGAAGCATGCATTTAAAAGAGTCAAGCTGTAACAATTTTCCAAATTGTTGGTTTTTTTTGGGGTTTTTTAGATTTTTCAAAAAACCCTTATGAAATCGGTTTTGTCCGTCCGTCTGTCTGTCCGACCGTCTGTTCACTCTCGCACTCGCGAACGGCTTAACCGATCGTCATGAAATTTGGTAGGAGTGTGTAGACTGGTAACAGTCTTTGGCACGAAATACTTAAAAGTTGGTAGGGCAAAATAACAGGGTGTCCCGGACATTTTAAAATTTGTTTATTAAATAATTCGCGAATGGCTTAACCGGCCGTCCTGTATTTTGGTAGGAATGTGTAGAATAGTAACAGTCTTGGGCACGAAATACTTAGAAGTTGGTAGAGCAAAGATAACAGGGTGTCCCGAGAGTTAAAAAATTTGTTCACTAAATAACTCGCGAACGGCTTAGCCGATAGTAATGAAATTTGGTAGGAATGTGTAGAATCATAACAGTCTTCAGCACGAAATACTTAGACGTTGGTAAGACAAAGCTAACAGGGTGTCCCGGAGATTTGTAAAAGTCGACTTTTTTAGTTTTTATCGGACATGAACGTATGGATACTCAAATCAAAGAACTCGATGGGTACATTTAATATCAGTTGCTTTTTTCTAGTTTGGAGTAATGATAACGGAGTTACAGCTAATAAATTCAGTTAATATGTGTAGCCATGATACATAGTAAATCTATTTTTATTTAGATCAATCCAAAAATAGATTTACAAGCACCTATAAAATATACGTGCAAAATTATTCACTATGTATGTATCCAAAACCTAAAAAACCTTCGTATTGCGGTCGCAGCCCTCTGTACGCCGGTATTTTTTTGGTTTGCAGTAGTCGACGTCAATGCCGCCCTAACTGAAATCCTTATCAAACAATCAATCGATGCTAAACAGCTTTCTTTCACTTAACATTGTCAAAACATAACATCGCTGATTCATTCATACCAGCAACTAACAGAATACTATTTTGCCTCACTAGGGATTATATACTACAACATAATAGAGACAGTTCAATATACAGATTTGAATAACCCTATAATAAAGATAACTTTCGATAAATTTCTAAGTGCAGTAGCTTCCCGATAAGATCTAATCGACATTTTTTGCAAGGTTAGAAAAATGACGATAACCGGTTGATACGTTGTGAATGAAGTGAATTATGGATGAACATTTTAGTGTTAATTTAGCTTAAGAATGGCATTTATGAGTACATAATTTGTCTTCATTTAAGACTGAAATTAATAAAAATGTCTTCATTTTTTATAATTTTATCATAAAGTTTGTGTATGTGTCATCTCATGATTACTTGGCTGTGACTTGTTGACTAAATACATTTTCTATTCCAGAGTACAACACCACACCTACCTTCGTGTTTGGGGTAAACTGACATCGTGCATGCACGGAATCAGATTGTGATTTTTGGGATCGTTATCCCTTTAATGTTTAAGACATAAATCAACTATGTACATACGAGTAAAATTTGGTTGATGTATCGATCGATTATACAATCGCATACATATTTGGCTTAGTAAAAGGAAACAGCTCATTGCACATAAAAATATCCGTTTGGAAAATCTCCACAATCCAACCAGCTGCAAATATGCTAATGATACTCTAAAAATCATTTGAAGCTCATAATTACAAGTGGCAAGGTGTAATTAATGTGTATGAGGAAATTTGCAAGGCAAATTCTCAGAAATAAATAACACAATATTTTATGATTTTAATTTGCACATTAATTTCCCAATGTTCAATAAAAATACGATTCATATGGGCGCCGACCACCGCCACAGATAGAAATAAACACAACACACTCACACTATACAGATGACGGTAAGGTCGTCGTGAATTCAAGGTGCGACTTCTTCAAAGAATCTTCCCAAAGTAAATAACGAGTATGTTTTATATTTGGAACATATTTTAACGTGTAAAATTGAATACAGTTTATTATTAGTCCGAAGTACAAAATAATTATCATAATTTATGAACTAACAAAGTCAAGTACACAATAATGATTTTTTCTAAAGGTATGACTACCAGATATGCCCATTCGCCCATATGGCAAGCACCTCTCGCACATTAAAAGACGGTAGCAAAGACTAATTTTACCACCCCAATAGGAAAAATAGAAGCGCTTCTGATAGAAGCGACGTAGAAGCGCTACTTCATCATTTCCAAATGTGCTTCGGAGGAAGTGCTTCCACAGAAGTATAATTACGAATGGTGAGGGAGCACTTCAAGATCGTAATAGAAAATTATAGACTCTTTGTAGCTGCTCCAGAAGCGCTTACCACTCACTTCTCTACAAGCGCTTCTGGAGCGCATCTTAAGGAACTGCTTGCCGCCGCGGACATGCAATGCTAAAAAGTACATGAAGAGGAATGGAATGGGAAGCGCTTCTCTGCTTCCCGAGAAGCGCTCCTTCTGCCCTTCTGGAGCGCTCTTTTTCCTATTGGGACATACGTTTTTAAAGTTTAAAATAAGCTGACCGTGTCAGCAACTAAACAAACAAAAATTCTGCGAGTATATTTTGTATACGTCTAGAAATTCGCGTCGTTTTCCCATACGGGGATTTTTTTTATTTATTCTTCGTTTACGTACGTGTGTACATAGAATTTAGCATGTGACTTTATTATTATTATCATCGTGATCAGGTGTGGTTCTTAGTTTCCAGAAACGCTTAATTTTTGATTTTTTTGTTTACTTTCTTTACTTAGCTTATGGATGATACCAAACCATACGTACACGTACACGCAGCTAATACGGCCCCGATATCTTATCTGAAGTATACTTCCTTTCTTAATTTATTAATGACCAATTATAGAAAATAGATTACGATAACAGTGATAACTGATCACCGATAGAGATAGACTTTGATTTATAATAATTTATTCGATAATATAATATCAAGGAAAATTATTGCAGATCTTTGATAATCATCAAAGGCCCATTATCTTCCTCCTTTTCCTTCGAAGCCAATTCATGGCATCTTAAATTTTGTATCTGCCTGACGTAGGTACTCGTAGTACGGATATTTTTGAAAAACATAACAGCAGTGAGAAGGCGTTTTTGGTAGGAGCAGGATCACTTTCGATTTGAATCCAATTAGAAAAATTAAAATAAAATACAAAATATTAGTCTAGGTTACTGTTTGCCAACCGGTGATCCGCGGACCGAAGATGATCGTATTTTCTACAACAATTAAAAAATTAAACTACGTAGACTCTGGGTGCACAAAAAAAGATCTCTTCAGACTTTGTCTATTTGTACAAAATTGTCGTTTGCACAACGTGTTGCGGGTCAACATTTTGTGAAATCCCCAATATTTGTACAAAAATTAGTCAGTGTAAGAATTCAGTTTATTGACAATCCCCTTGTCCTTTAAATTGAATTTTCCTTGTAAGAATAAAATCTGGTCACAGATCCCCTCCATCTCCGAAAAGCTATCTACGCCAGCTAATTTGATAAGTTTAGCTCCAAAAAATGTCTAAGAATTTTATTTTTCAAAATTAAGCTTTTACAGGTTGGTAAATGGCAGTGCAAACATATTGGCTAAGAGTAGATTATATTGTGTAGGTGTACCTATTTCGTTTTCGAACACAGGATATTTCTGAAACGTTACGCCACTGCAGAAGAGGCTGTGGGCTATAAAGCCCAGCGAGCCGGAAATGAAAGGTATGCCGAAATGATTGGTGCGCCAAAATTCAGTAGATGCAAAGAACGAAGCATATCGCCAATGGACCCAACGCGCAACTAGAGCCAAAAAGACCAAATATGACGAGCTTCGAATAATTTCGAATAGGTTAATTAGGCGTAAGCAACGTAAGCATCTTGACGAGCACTTGATGAAAATTAACCAAAGACTAGCTACTAAGAATAGAAGACAAGCGTACAAGCCAATTAATACAATTAAAAGTGGATACCAACTCAAGACAAGCCTCTGTAAGGATAAGGATGGCAATCTCATGACCGACATCGATAGCGTTGATAAACGCTGGGTCTCACATTTTGATCAGCTCCTCAATGTTCAATTGAACAACCCCACACAAGAAACTCTGGAGCAGGTGGCTGAAACAGGTGCTTCCGTTCAACCCCCAACAGTAGAAGAAGTTGATCTCGTCAAGCAATCACTAAAACATAATAAAGCCCCGGGCGCTGACGAGATTCCAGCTGAACTGCTGAAGCATGGTGGGGAGAGCCTTGTTAAGGCTATACACACAGCAGGGCGATGGGCTGGCGCCGACGCTCTTCAACCTTGCTCTGGAGTATGTAATTCGTGGCATGAATATGGACAGCAGCGGAACGCTACTCATCAAGTCGACTCGACATAATACTCCAATCAACGGGGAGATTTTACCTTGCAAAAATTGGGGACGTCTCAAATTTTTGATATGTTATAAAGACAGGTGGAGTAAGTTAAAATCCAAGTTTGCGTCACTTTCCCCCTGTGCTTCCGCCGCTATCTTGAAAAAACCATCTAAAATCGGCTCTTTTATCAGTCCATTTGAGCACGAAATGTGCCGAGACAATTTTGTAGAGCACATAATTTCCTATAAATTTCATCTGACAAGTCTTACTCTACAATCAAAATTGGCAGAGTTATAGCGCAAAGAATATGCTAAAAATTCCAAAAATCATTATTAACAAATTTCAAAACATATTCGAGAACTCTATACTAAAATGCAGAGGAGGCTATGAGTTATTGGTATACAATGCGTTTTTGTGAATTTGAAATTGGCATAATTTTTGATATTTTCTCTATTTTCTTGGCGCTATAACTCTGTTATTTTTGATTGTAGAGTACAACATCTTAGATTAAATTTGTAGGAAATTTTGTCCTCTACAAAATTGTCTTGGAAGATTTTGTGCTCAAATGGACTGTAAAGAAGTTACAGGCCAAAAACTAATGAAAGGGTCGATTTTAGATGGGTTTTTGAAGATAGCGGCGGGAGTACAGGGGGGAAAGTGACGCAAACTTGGATTTTAACTTACCCCACCTGTCTTTATAACATATCAAAAATTTGAGAAGTCCCCAATTTTTGCACGCTAACCCCTATTATTTCGTCTCTATTGATTGGAGTATAATGTCTCGAAGGGTGGGCGATGCAGAAAGCCTTCTGCATAGTCTCAATGGAGGTTGGACTACATAATCAAAAACAAGAACGCCAGTAAGCGACGGATACAACTAGCTAATGTGTTATTTTTCGGTCCTCCCAATAATGAAATCACAGCTGGTGCACGTGTATAAAATGATCCTCCGACCTGTGCTAGGCTATAGCTGCGAAGCAAGGGCCCAAAGCTCTGAGGACCTGTTGGACACATTCGAGAAAAGGTTCTCCGAAGAATCTTCGGGGCCGTTTGCGAACGAGGTGAATGGCGCATCCGGTACAACCATAAGATGTATCAACTGCGTGATGAGCTACATGGACATGCGTGGACGACCGAGAACTCGATAAGAGTAATCAGTACGTGAGAACGCTCACCAGATGCTGGGCTTCCGGAACTGGAGGACAAGGTCGCGTGACCACGACAATTGGAGGCCATCAATCCAGGCGCCAAGGCCCGACGTCGGGCTATCGGGCCATAAAGAAGCAGAATAAAATTAGGAATAATTGAGCAAGTGTAATACCGTTATAGAATCTAGAATGTTGTCTAGATTCTATAACGGTATTACACAACCAACCAAGCAATTACGCAACCTTTTAAAATTACTTGCCGTGAAACCCTGGTGCAATTTTTTTAAAGTACAGTTATTTGAACTAGGATGAATTAATAATTTTGATCTCTCAGTTCCACAAAGGTTAGATTTCTCTCAAAACTAAAAGGGTTACTTATCGGGTTGGACTGCAATTGATAGAGCATTTTGTTGCCGTTATAAAAACAGAAGAAAAAAGAAAATCGGCAAAATACTAAAATTTACAGTAACACTATGTGAAAAATTTAAACAAATGATTATTTTTTTCGACTTTCTTTTCATTGGTAAAAATACGTGGTTGAATTTCTTTTCTATGTATTTTTGTAGCGGGCGCCATGTCGGCTATTATCTGCCGGCTTGACGTTGATTTAAGGGACACTCTGTATATCGATTACATATTACAGTGAAACCTCTACTGGCGGACACCTCCCATAACCGGACAATTTTTTAATACACACGTTTTAGGATACATTTGGGGAACAAATTTACCTCTAACAACCGGACCCTCTAATAGACGGACACGGACACCATATTTCTGTACATATGATTCGAAAAACCTCTCACAAACGGACAGAAAATTGACTTTCTCGCATACGAAAATAAAAATATTTTGGCGATTTCACAAATTTAAGGTATTGACTGCAGTCTTTGGTTGTAATGCAATTGGTGGTTCGTAGAAGAGGAAGAATTATACTTAGAGTGGATGACTCCCACAGATTTATCTTACAATTGGCTATTTTGTTATTATTCTTGTTTTGTTAACGGGCATACTCACGATATGTATAGAAGTAATGGTCAGGTCACCGCTGCCATACTTATAAACCTCCTCCGTTTCTCACAATAAGTGAACGGTCTGCAAGCGTGCGTACCTGGCAGTCGGGTTAAGAGAGTATCTTCGGACTTGCTCCCTTCTTAGGTTTCGACCTTGGGCCTTCACGGCCATAACTGCCCTCGCGACAGTTCGCTTCAAACTCTAGTCCATTACAGAGTCAGAGTAAAAGCTTTCTTGGAACAGAAGGAAGAAAAAATCGATGTAGCCTGCTCTGATTGATTTGTATAAGCTAGAAGCCAAAACATTCCTATTTCTGGACCAATAATTAAAGCCAAGCCAATAATTCTGGACTGCTGCGTCCAATGGATGGTTAGAGAAGTGGAGTAAAAGGCACAATATAGCCCTTAAATGTATAACTGGCGAAGCTTCGGATGCGTCGAAAGTAGACGTCGATCAATTCACAGCAAAATTACCCTCCATACTACATAGGTGAAGTCATTTACAACACTGATGAGAGTAGCCCTTTCTTTCATTGAAGTTGAAAAAATGTGCTGGTGGTAAACTATTTAAAGAAAGGCTGAAAATTTTATTTTGTGTTAACATGGCAGGCGAAAAGGAGATGCTTCTGGTGATCGGTATGGCAGACCCCATCCTATCCTCAAGCTTTCAGGAAGCTTCGCCTCCAAGATTTGCCAGTCAATTGGAAGTCGAATCGCAAAGTGTGGACGACGCTTTCCGAATGGATACAAAAATTTGACAGTAAAATGAAAACACGAAGCAGAAAGGTGCTTTTATTCCTTTATAATGCTGCGTCCTACCCAAGAGAATTAAGTTTAACAAATGTCACCAGCGTGTTTTTTGTCAGCTAATACAATAACCGTGTGTCAACTCTTAGATCAGGGGGTAATCTAAAATTTTAAGGTACACTACCGACGATTAATCCTGAGAACATCATTTCAAAAATTGACACGACAACATCAGCTTTAGATCTAGCAAAAATTTATCAATGTTCTTGAAGCTTTGTTCTTTATCAAAGCCTCTTGGCACAAAGTTAATGCAACCTCCATTTAAAAAAAAAAAAAAAACAGATTTAAAAAGGCAGCATTCTCGCAAACAAACCAGACTCTTTTGGAATTTGACCCCAAAGACGACACCACCTTATTCGGTTTTCAAAATGTGTTCGGCAGTGCAAACAATCGAAGTCTAGGGAAATTTTGGACTATCGATATGACGGTCCACATACTGAAAATCATGAAATTGATACTCGTTATGAAGGTTCAAAAGACATTGTGGACGTAAGCGCTGGCGACGATGGTGACGAGGAGACTCTTGCCAGGGAGGTATATTGGAAACTTTTGGCCGTTTCCATGTAGAAAACGGGTGTAGTCCGCCCCGTAGAGGCAGTTTCCGTAGGACCACCTGGCAAGAGCCCTGAAGGTTCGATGCAGGAAGGTTGTGTTTGTCTGTGTATATGTGTGGATTCGAGTTATGTGTTTTTTCGTCATATTGGGAGCATTACATCTCGGCGCGGCTGCTCTCAATTTTATTAATTCGCGCCGGCATTGAAACAAATCCAGGCCCAGAGGTATGGTTTTGTAGTGTTTGCGGCCAACGAATCGGTACGAATGCCAGGTCAGTGCAGTGAATTGTTGCTTGGAATGGGTATGTTACTATTTTTCTTGATTAATATATTATATTTTCTTATTTTTATTATTATAGTAACATTTTATTTAATTATAATTTGTTTATTATTTTATATTTATATAAACATTTTTTAAATAATGAAATCTTATTATGATTTTTATAATAAGTGCTATCATTTTGAATGTTTTACAAAAACTTAAATTTATTTTTTTTTTCAAATTGACTTATTAAAAAAATCAGTGATAGAATTGATTTTTTTAATTTTGCAATTTTCACAAAGTGAAACTAGATAGAGACGACTAGATAGAGACGCCACAGGTACATCTCAGGTGTTCTGGCCTGAGAAGGGTTGGTCAGCACTCCACAGCATATGTTGCACCGGGATGCATAAATACAGGGCGACCAAGGGCTGCTCCTAGCCCTCCACCTCCTCCTCAGCCCCCAGCACTCCACTGTCCTTATTGCAGTTTAACTGCAACGGCATTCACCAAAAAATCACCGAGATCACTCACTTCATGAGTGTAAACAGAATTCTGATTTCTGCTATCCAGGAGACTTTGCTCCACTCGAACTCGTCTCTTAGCGTCCATGGCAATTACGTTATACTGCGCAAAGATAGACCAGCCGCCAGGAATGATTCTCACCCTGGAGGTGGACTTGCCTTCCTAATACACAAGTCCGTACATTACTGTGTATTAGATGTAGATGTCAACGGTACGGCGGAAATGCAAGCCATCTCAGTTTCATCAGGGAGTACTAATATCGAAATTTTTAATGTATATGTTCCACCACACTCTAGTTGCCCTTCTGGCTATCGTTTCGATATTGGTCCTCTCCTATCTGGAGAGCACAGGATCATTCTTGGTGACTTTAACGCGCACCATGAGCTCTGGCATTCTGACCTCAACAACGATGCCAGGGGTATAGCTATTGCCGAATCTCTAGACGCCTCAGATTTCTGTCCACTCAATGAAGACTCGCCGACTCGAGTCACAGGCACTTGCAGTAGCTCTCCTGACTTAACTATTGTAAGTGCCAGCCTAATCAGTGCTACTCGATGGGAGACGCACACTGCTCTCTCGTCCGATCACCTCCCAATCATAATAAGAGTTGACAAACCAGCAAACCTGACTAAGTCTGAGAAGCGAACGTTTGTCAATCACAAGAAAGCCGATTGGGAGGGTTTCAAAGCATACTCGTCGGCGAAGTTCATCGAGCTACCCACACCAACTAACGTTCATAAGGCCGAAAGAAATATTAGGAACGTCATTGCCAAAGCAGCGGCACGTTTTATTCCTGCTGGACGTATCCCGAAAGTTCGACCTAATTTCCCTACCAGTGCCGCCAGATTAGCCGATGAACGAGATAACATCAGACGCGCTCACCCAGGTGATCCCAGAATTCAGGAGCTTAACTCTGAAATCAACCGACAAGTAAAAGACTATCGGAAGGCGAAATGGAACGAGCACCTAAATGACTGCAACCTCAATGAAGGTGTCAGTAAACTATGGTCTACTGTCCGCGCCCTATCCAATCCTAGGAAAGGAAAGGGCAATAATGCCATCAAATTTGGCCATAAGAGCACCAGCGAACCCCTTCAGTGCGCAAGCCTGTTCAATAAGCAATTTATTGAACATCCCAAGTCCGATGGCTTAAAGCGTAAAATTAGAAGACGGATTCGCAGTAGAAATGTTGACACTATACCATCGTATACTGCGGACCAGGTTAAAAAAGTCATTGAGAATGCTAAAAATTCAAAGGCCCTCGGACCTGATGGCATTTCGATGGCCATGTTGAAACATCTCGACCTTCCAGCCATTGAGTATCTCACGGCAGCCTTTAACTTGTCGATGTCCACGCTTGCCATCCCTGAAATCTGGAAAACAGGACGGATTGTCCCCTGTCTCAAACCGGGTAAAAGCGCTGGTCTCGGTGAATCCTACCGACCCATAACAATACTTTCACCTGTCGCAAAGACGCTAGAGGCCCTTATTCACCCCACTCTTGTTAAGCATGCTAAGCTAGAACCTCACCAGCACGGCTTCAGGAAAATGCATAGTACCACCACAGCCCTCGATGCGATCACTACACGCATCCGTAATGGGCTAAACCACAGACGTCCTTGCCACAGAACGATTCTTGTGGCAATTGACCTAACGAGTGCTTTTGACAATGTCAATCACTCGATGCTTCTCGCTAACTTACTGAATATGCATATCCCTGCTCAAGAGATCCGTTGGATTGCAAACTATCTAGCTGGTCGGCATTCCTTCACTGAGTTTCGTGGCAAACGTTCTAAGCTTAGGAAAATCAAATTAGGAGTTCCACAGGGTGGGGTACTCTCCCCCACTCTGTTCAACATCTACATGTCCGGCCTTCCTACACCACCGGAAGGAATCGAGGTGATTTCCTACGCAGACGATTGCACCGTACTCGCCACCGGGGAGGATAAGAATGAAATGCGCCTCCAAATTAATCGCTATCTCGGACGATTACAGGCTTTCTTCCAAAGCCGAAACCTCACCATCTCCGCGTCTAAATCTTCTGCGACATTTCTTACCACCTGGTCGGTGGATTGTCGGTGGGAGGTTGATGTACGTATTGGCAACAATCCAATTCCTACTGTTGCAAATCCTAAAATTCTCGGGCTCCATTTAGAGAACATGATGACGTCAGCTCATCACGCAGCATCCGTTTGTGAAAAGATGCGCAGTAGGAATAAAATCCTAAAAGCACTAGCTGGTAGCACCTGGGGCAAGGATAAAGAAACCATGCTAGTCACATACAAAGCGGTGGGTCGAGCAGTTGCTGATTATGCAGCCCCAGTTTGGTCACATAGTTTATGTGATACAAACTGGACCAAAATTCAGGTCTGCCAAAATGCTGCTCTACGCACAGCCACAGGTTGCCTCTTGATGTCTGCCCAGGATCACTTACATCAAGAGACAAAATTGATGCCAATACGTGACCACAATCTCCTACTGTCCAAACAATATCTTGTTGGTTGCTACCGTGAGAATCATCCCAACAACAGTCTCATGGACCGAATTCCTCCACCACGACATGTCAGGCGTGATTTGCGAGACCTAGAGAGAGAGGTCCAGGGATACAAGAGGGACCCTTACGACGATGATGCATACCGAGCTGCCATCGCTGAGATTCACACTGCAGAAGTGAGTCGGTCTATTGCGAGATTAGGTGCGAACAGAGTCCTCTCAGTGCGCCCTCCACCCATTTCGCCTGAGGAGATTAGGCTCCCGAGAGCCACCAGAGTGACATTAGCTCAACTTCGGTCGGGCTTTTGTTCACGCCTCAATTCGTACCTTTCTCGCATTAACCCGGACATTCAAAACATCTGTCCAAAGTGCGCTGGCGCTCCACACGATGTGGGTCACTTGTTTCAATGCCCAGCTGCGCCCACTGACTTAACCCCTATCTCACTGTGGGAAAACCCTATCGCAGCAGCTATGTTTTTGTCCCTTGACATAACGGACGAAAGCATCGACGAACCATAACTCGAATCCACATAGATGCACAGCGGTTGCACACCTTTCTGCACCGCTAAAAGAAGAAAAAGACGAGGAGACTCAAGAAACAAATCAAATTAAATCTTTGGCAGAAGTCTTGAGCAAATTGCCCGTTTGCAGACTTTCTTTTTCTTTTACTTGTAAAATGAATATAAGAACCCGTTTTTATACCAATAATAATAAATATGAAGTACATAGTATTATTTTAATGCTTTTTATATTGTAATGAAGCTTCTATACGTTTATATATTGAATTTTGTACGATACCTCTTACAAGCGGACACCTCCCATAACCGGACAAAAAGACTGACACCATGGGTGTCCGGCTATGAGAGGTTTCACTGTATTATTATTTTTATTGGAACAACATGGATGACAGCTTCGAAGTTCTTCCGTACTTTCAATAATACAAAAATGCTGTTGTACATGTCGCTGTACACTTTTGAATGCTTTACATTACAGCGAAATGATGAACGTTTGGTCACCTAACGCTCTACAGACATTTTCATAGCTCAAATTTTGATCACAATGAGAACCTCTTTCGATACGAGTACATACCCATCTGTGTTGACGTGACAAATAGTTTTCTTATTATAGCCGTGAAAAAGTAAGCCAAAATATGGCCATCAAACGGTAAAAATCCAACATCGCTGGATTTTTGCTGGATGATTGGGGATGGCTCCCATTTTATGGGGAAAAAAAAATCCCCACCGATTGGAGGTCCGCAACCTTAAAAAAAAAAAGGGTGGAAAGGGGGTATTTTTTCCGACGACACTTCAGAATTTTATTGGAAAATTCGGCGCTAGATTAAAAAATAAATTAGAATATTTTCATTTTAAACCTTTTTTAAAAGCTGGGGACTTTTTTTCTTATAATCTGGGGGCTATCCCCAAACCTTCTGCAAAAATCCAGCGATGTAGGATTTTTGCCGACCAAATATCGTATCCTTCTTTGACTATTAATGTTGATATTAATTTCAAGTGACGCGTCTAGCAGAATGCTACATTCAGCTGGTACAAAATATTTAGTAACCACATCGTCTCGTATGTAAAAATTACTGAGAATATTATGCAATTATATTTCGTATGACATGAATAACGTTAACGGCCTTCGTTCAATCATGCACAACATGTGTTTAATTTATTTTTTAATAGCCAATACTCTATCACTCGTACTCGTACATACGCAAAATTATTGCCAATGTTTAGACACATCATCTTCATATTATTTCTTGTGGTGCCGCAATAAACAAAAATCCACCCGCCACTTTATTAATTTGCTAGTATTTATTCAAATTAACATTCTTATGATGTGCTATGATATTATCATGTCGTGATTATGATCAGAATAAATGTACTACAACAGAATAACAAAAACATATAAAAATGATGTGTAAACTCACTGTCAAAGAATCAAAAGAGTAAACGCAAGTCTTGTACATTTAATCTTATTTAATTCCAAATGTATTTTTGGATAAAAGCAGAAAATTCCCCGACAGTAGCAAAAGCATTAGAAGTACATATGTATGTACGTATAGACACAGATTTAGAGGTAAGCACAGTCGTACTTCCAACATTACACATTATTATTCAAACACTTTAAATATTTACAAAAAGACTGACATGATAAATTTAAAATGATCAAATAAGAATCACAGAATTAAATTTATGATCATGAGTAATAAGAAGATATACGACAAGAAAATTGTTTATGTGGCCACTTGGAAATCGTAAATTTTCCTAAAAAAAAAGAAAGAATTTTGCGGAAACCACTTGTGGGAGGCGGAAAATGATTGACTATGATGAAACCATTTTGTACATACGGATGTAATACACTATGAGAAAAAGTTCAGTGCAATTGACAGTTGATAGTGATATGATTGAAGATGAATAATAAAGAAAATGCGCTTATGTAATTAGATTTTTAGCTATTAAAGCGATAGTGATGTTAGAAAAATGAATAATAGATTTAATGATATGATTAGCGCTGTACATTATTTTATGTCGTGCAAATCAAAGTACCATTATCAGGTGGTGTCATGGTGGACGAGTTGCACTCATTATTATCCGTCGTGTTCAGTTCCTTTTCCGTTTGCATGTTTACTGTTGCGATGGTTAGTTTGTACGAATGTTAGTTTATTAGTAGAGGCATGTCTCTTGCCAACCCATCATAGTTAGCCGCCAAGAACAGAAGGACGACAAACGTCGAACACCTTGACGTGAAAATAAAATTAAATGAAAAAATATAAATTATTGTAAATTGCAATAAATTATAGGTTATTTAATTTATGCATATTTGTTCAAAAGTGATATTAAATTGATGAGAATCTGTATCGTTCAATAAATAGTAGTTCAACTTAAACTTTCATTATCCAAAAACACGCATTGGTGACAGCCAGCGCCGGTCCTAGGTTCTATGGCGCCCTGTGCAAGTGTGTTGAAACTTGCTTTTTACTTGTCTTTCTAACTATAATTTCGGACGTGGCCAAAATGTGGCCTTTTTAGAGCTAAGGCGTAGTGTTAAAATTTGATCAGTTTTTTGCACAGAAGAGTGAGTATAAGGAAACAAAAAACTACGCGAGAGATGAACGAATTCGGTTACGGAATGAGACGTGAAGTGAAAGGTAGGGATAAAGTTGCCAAACTGGATTTTGTATGGAAGTTTGACATATTGTTTTCTAAAATGTAAACATTCTGATTGGACCAGACCGGTTTTTTGATATATTTTGTATAGAGACATTTAGGTGAGGTTTGGTTAAGGTTGCATAAAGATTTGTGTATGAAGAATCTACCTTTGAGGTGGAGTTTACATGCGAGCGCATGACCTCGTAGTCAATTTTAGTTCAATTTTACAAACGGTGAAATAAAGCCAGTATGAGCTCTTCTTTTAACATACATTATTCCTTTGATATTCAGGAGATAGTAATTTTTAGGTTGTCACCATTTACTGAGGGGTTGCTCACTTTGACTGCTACTTGTTACTTGATTTGTGGTATTTATTTAAAAGTATAGGTACTAAGACCCTACGAACTTTGTAGAGAAATGTGCGATGGAATATTTTCCACATAGGGTTAAAAACCACTAATTTCGATTAGAAAACATAAAAATGGGGTAAAATTTGGACATTTTGTAATTTAGCATTTTTATGTTTTCACTTTTCAGAAACAATTTTTCGAAAATTTACAATTTTTTATGTTTTTAAATCGAAACTTTTGAAAATTTGGGGTTTGAGACCCAACGTAGAACTTATTCCAGCGCAAGTTGAGAGTCCCAGCTATCACAGTTTAAAAGTGAGAGTCGGCCAAAAATCCCACAAAAAGTGAAAAATTTGACCTAATTTTTATGTTTTCAAATTAAAATTTTCGATAATTTTGATTTGAAAACATAAAAGTGCGAAATTTTTGAAAATGTTGATTTAATAACCTTAAAGTCTTGACTCGGTAATCAGGATCTAGTCCGAACAACTAAATATTTTACTATGTATTCTATAGTCCGGATTTTTTTAAGCATTTTACGTTTTTCAGTTTGTAATGACAGATTTGGTCATGTATTTTCTATAACATAAAAGATCGGCAAATGTAACGACGCTTAATAATTTCAAGAGAAATACATTTATCACTCTTGTGTTTCTTATTAATTTATTTGAACTGATTTTCCTTAGATAAAAATGATTGCGCCAATCCGGATGTTTTGTTAGTTTTTGAGTAAAGTTCGTATTTTCGAAAATGTTGATTTGAAAACATAAAAATTCAAAATTTTCGAAAATTTCGATTTGAAACATTAAAACTTAACAATGGGACGAATAAGAAAGAATTGAAATTGTTTGTTTGGCTTCATCTTATATCTTTATGAGCTGAGCGCCCCTTTTTATTGGCGCCCTGTTCAAATGCACATTTTGCACATATAGTAGAGCCGACCCTGTATACAGCCACATGTCAAAAAATGTTGAGAAATAATCGCTGAGATGGGCGAAGAGCCATAGGCAACGTATAAAACCAAACAAGAACATGAAACAGTAGTTCATATTAGTGTATATTATGCCCGCCCCACACTGTGCGGAATTTGTCTAGCCCAGCGCAAAAGATCGATCCAAGATCGGTACCTTGGATTCCCCCAAACCACACTGTTAGCAGTTGACCGAATGAAAAAAATATTAAATAAAATTTAATTCCACCATCGCCTTTGTCCGTCCCAGGTATGTGTTGTCTTTGTAGCTCATCGCACAGTTGGTACAACTCATGGTTTTACCGGATGCATCATTCATCTCGTTGGCGAACCGAAGATTCTCGGCGAACCTTTCGCTCAAATGTGTTCATCAGATCTTCAGTTTGGGTTAGGTCCATACGCTTCGCAGCCATAGAATAGCCCATAGCACAGGTCGGATGATTGTTTTATACAGGTGGACTTTCGTGTTTCTGCGCACCAACTTCGATTTCATTATTGGGAGGACCGAAAAATAACACTTATTAGCTAGTTGTATCTGTGGCTTTATCTCATCTGTTTCGATGGCGTCTTTTGACAAATTGCAACCCAGGTAAGTTAACTTGTCTACATACTCTATATTGAGGTCCTCCATTGTGATACTTGAATTTACCAGCGTTCTTGTTATACCCTTCGCTCATAGAGTGAAAGGGTATATTAACTTTGTCATGAAGTTTGTAACGCATTGAAGGAAGCATCTCCGACCATATAAAATATGTATATATATATGATCAGCGTGACGAGCTGAGTCGATTGGACGATGTCCGTCTGTCCGTCTGTCTGTCTGTTGCGACGCGTTTTGCTCGGCCAGTTTAAAAACTATGGAGCTGAAACTTTGCACACATGCTTCTTTTTGTTGCAGGCAGTTTGTATGTTTGAATCGCTGAAATCCGACAAGGGGGTCGTGGGGCTGCCATACAAACCTACCCCCCAAAATTAGGTTCTTCTTAGAAAAACTTTTTTATTTATGCATCAATTTCAAGTAAATTTCACACAAATGTGTTTTCATTGCTGACACACAATATATGTAAAAATCGACCAAATCGGACAATGGGGTCGTGGGGCTGCCATACAAACCTAGACCCCCAAATTAGGTTCTTCTAAGAAAAACTTTTTTATTTTCTCATCGATTTCAATCAAATTTCGCACAAATGTGTTTCAAGTTATATCACAAAACATATGTAAAAATTGACCAAATCAGACCATGGGGTCATGGGGCTGTCATACAAACCTAGCTCCCCAAATTAAGTTCTAAGAAGAAATTTTTTGTTATTTATGCACCAATTTCAACAAAACTTCACACAAATATGTTTCTATTGATGACACAAAACATATGTATGAATAGATGGAGTCGGACCATGTGGTCATGGGGCTACCATACAAACCTAGCCGCCAAATCAAATTTTTCAAAGAAAAAACGTTTTTATTTGCACACCAATTTCAATCAAACCTCAGAAAATTATATTTCTATTGATGCCACATAACAAACGTGGAAATAAATGAAATCGGACTATGGGGTCGTGGGGCTGGCATATAAACCCAACCCCAAAATTAGGTTCTTCGAAGAAAAACTTTTTTATGTATCCACCATTTTCAACCAAATCTCATAGAAATGTGTTTTAATTGATGCCACAAACATACGTAAAAATTAATGGAAAGGCTATGCGTTCGTAGGGCTGCCGTACACCCCCCCCCCCCCCTTTGGTTCTTCTAAGAAACCCACATCCCCCGCTTCTCCCATTAAATCTTCGCCACGGCACTTATGTGAAAATTCAAGGACAAGGAAAAGCATGGAAGCGGGGAGGACGAAACACAAGTCATAGATACGCCCCAAAAAACTTTTAGCCCGAGGGGAGCGAAGGGTATCCAAATTTCGGCCGCGCCCAAAATTAGCCTCGGTCTCGTTTTTGATTGCATCAGGATCTTGGCTTTATCCTCGATGTTATGTAATTCAACTACTTTTGCGGCGGTACTGAGGTTATACAGAAGGCTTTCTGCATCGCCCACTCGAGACATGATTTTGATGTCATCGGCGTACGCTAATAATTGTGTCGACTTTATGAGTAGTGTTCCGCTGCTGTCCATATTCATGGCTTGAATTACATACTCCAGGGCAAGGTTGAAGAGTGTCGGCTCCAGTTCATCAGAGTTTTGCTGTTCATCTCAACCCTTCTACAAGAAAGCTCTTGGAAATTGGATGTCACTAACATTTATGCGGCCTAGGTCCAATTTTAGACTGTCACGCAAATTATTTATTTATGTGGATAAGCTAATAGGTTTTTTATGGATAATAAAATAAGTTCATTAGTTTATTGATAGAAAAACCGCTCACTAGAGCCACTCTAGCGGTCAAAGTGTGCGATTTGTTTGTGGCCCCTTGGAAGGTTGTAGCTCTTAGAACTTTAAGGTTTAAGGTCTTAAGCAAAAAGTGTTATCGCTTCGCTTATTACCGATCTTCTCCATGTGTTCTTTGGCCGTCCAACACGGCGTCTTGCTCCGGAGTCCTGTGGATTCCAGTTTATAGCCTTTCTTGCAACGTTCTTGGGCCCCTTTTCTGAAGGTGTGACCCATTTACGCCTTACATGGGCTCTCGACAACCCTGTTTCCGCGAAGTTTAATTTAAAAACATAAAGGTACGATTATCACGCTAACCATAGAGTAGCTGCAGGGGTGAAAGTTAACACTTTTTGTAGCCTTTTTGAATGGCTGTAGCTTCTTAACTCTAAGAAAAATTTCATTTGAAAACATTATCTCGAATTGAAGCGGTGGTGATTATAGTGATCGAATATTCCACAAAAAGATTACATTAGAATTTTCATTGAAAACAAGTTTAAGTTTGCAAACTATTTGATTATCGCGGACCACCAAACTGAGAAAATGTTTTTTTTGATAAGGGAAATGTGGATATAGGCATAATTTTGGTCTTAAGTTAGTTTTAAAGTAAGTTTATGGTGAATATTTTATTTTTTTAAATCTACAAAACTCTCACCAGAAAACGGAATGGCATTCGGGCCTGCTCAGCTGGACAGGAATGAGATGGCTGATTGATTTTTATAGGAGGAATGTCTACTCAACATACAAATTGAATTAAAATTTCTTAAAACCTACTATATGTGGATAGTGGATCCAACACCGAAGAAGCAACTCTACTGAAAAAAAGAACCTGAAAAAGACCCTATAAGCATAAAATTATGGCAAGACAATATACAGGAACAAGAAATTCAACTGCAAATAAACTTGGTTTTCTAGATGTCGATCGGTACAGAAGACGCATGATTCCTTAGGTGATCCTTAATAGAGAAAGCTCGGCTCGGCTCAAGCTTCTTTTAGTCTACTTTATCACTAATAGGGGACAGGAACCATGGCTGGGTTGGGAGGGATGTAGTATACAAGATGCTTCTTAGCATAATTTACTGTGAATCAAGAAATATCTCAATGCTTATTCTTCGAAGCCTTCTACTGATTTTTTTTGCTTGCCAGACAATTTTATTTAATGGTTATCCAGTCACCATATTCACAAATTATTTAAAATTTGTGGCGAATAGTTTCGCTAAGGATTAGATATCGTATAACTGAGAAGTATCGAAGTAGTCCAAGTTCTTGATAAGCTCATCATCACAAATGTTAAAACCAGAAAAAATCATTACAGCAACGCACTACATACATTAAAAAAAGTGACTTAATTACTAATTTATAAAATAAATGGTAATCAAACCATACCACAAAAGTCCTTTATGACACGCACCTGCTTCTTGATCCTTAATCAGAGGATGCATAATCATTAAGCACAATACTAGCACTAACCAATCCCACAAATTCCACATTGAGCCAAACCAATATTTAGCGGTCTCGACAAATGATTTTTATTTTTCTATATTACACTATGCTTTGCACTGACTTATCCCGAGATTTCCGTTACACTAAACTGCGCCTACGCCGAAAATTACAAATTATAATCACTTAAAATTAAACTACAGATTCATTTTCGATCGCAGGATCTCTGGCAAATCTCAATCGAAAAATATTTTCGCTAATAATAAATACGAGTACACTATACTAAAGAACTATAACACTAATCGCTTCTAATTCGAAAACACAACTGTACAACTCATATTTTAAATAATATATTCCGGACGGATTTTAATTCCACCATTTACTCTTAAAAATCACTGATAAAAATATATTTTTTGGTTGAATGGTGTCGTAAATGAGGGAATATGCAAAAACACACATTTTCTATAAGAATATAGTCCAGATCAACAGCTTTTCATCAGCTTTTGATCACACACTTGAAAAATGTTTCATTTTTCCTATGTCATTCGATTATACGAGTATTATACCTATAGAGGTGTGTTGTATCTGTTTGTTACCGTTTGTTTTGTTTTAGTAGTATAAACATAGAAATCTGAAACAATATATTCAATTAATCGTGGCGGAAAATTTTTGCAAATACATAATGGAGTATCACGTCAGAATTTTGCGTTATTGGACATGTTATAGGTTTATTTTGTCAAACAAAAAAAATAAAAAGTAAATTATTATGCAAAACGTGTTCCCACGCCTACGACAAGAAATAATAAAATATGTATCAGGAAAAGATATTGAAAAATTAATAGAATTGCTATGGGAAAACACCGACACGAACAATAAGTTTTCGAGTTTTTATGCGATGATGGCTCAGCGATCGTAGTTCAGAAACTAATTCTGTACATATTTACATACATACATTCATTCTGCATAGAAAGTATACGCATATAGTGTTCAGAACCGCTGTGCGATCATCACATGAGTCCCCTCTACAAATACAAGCCTTTAAGGTTTATTTTCCTTGGCACGACCCCAGCGGCTCTAGCGACAGCGACTCGCTCCTTCCATATAAAAACTCGTTTTTAGATGATAAATCGCTTAGCATAGGTCAACAATGGAGATTATCGTCGATTGAATCGCGCGACTCTTGTTGTAAATAATGCCCGCATGAGTGGTGAACGTGGTGCACTCGCTTGTTGGTAGGCTTCGGGCGACGGCTGCTAGGGTTAGGGAAATAGCTTCGCACAATGGTCGTACTCATTCGGCCGATACACTAATGAACCTGTATATAGAAAGCAGTCGCGCGACTCTTGTTGTAATTAATGCCCGCCTGAGTGCTAAACGTGGTGCACTCGCTTGTTTGTAGGCCTGGGGCGACGACGGCTGCTTGGGGTAGGGAAGTTGCAGTGTACATAAGCCACGATCGCTGCAGCCGATTCGAGGAAAACACTATTAGGTGATAGTCAACAGCTAGAGTCGCTGGAGTCGCTAGGGCCGCTGCGCTCGTGTCGAGGAAAATTTACCTTAATAGGAAATGTTCTTTGTGTGTATATTCGCTCAGCGATCAACGTCGTGAGTTGCTTCGAGCAACACAAGTTTTCAAATTATATCCATTAAATGTTTTTATGTAGAGTAGGGTATATAGTGCATTTTCTCACACATATGGATTTATCGGTTTCGATAAAAAAAAACGATCGCTGATAACTTTCCGGTTAAGATCACCTGTTCGTTCAAACTGACGGCTGTTTGCCATCTTTCGCTCATTCTCGTGTCTCGGCTGATTTCTTAGATATTGGTGGATTTAATCACAGAGACGATTATTTATATGCAAAAAATATGTACCACAATAAGAAACATTTGTACATTTGTCTCGAATTGGGGTTTGGAGCGGGTCGGAGCGACATAAAATCCCGGAGCGGTTTTGTGCCAGTAGGAGCAAAGCGAGGTGGAATTGGATCTTACGGCTCCGGGCTCCGATATGTATTTGAAATTGGGGAAATATACTGTCGCGAACCACGGAAATAAATATCTATAACGACTGTGTCAATTTCGTTTGTTTACAAATGAAATCGACACTGTTGACATCTTACTAGCTGCATCCAGTCCGCCGGTTTGATAACAGCAACTGCAATATGCAAATTACATTATGCACACGAAATGTACTCTGTTGTTGCATTTGCTGTGATGAGGCAGGTCATTAACATTTCGCTGTCAAATGAGACACCCAGATCCTTGGAACATTCGACTTTACTTAAAGGAGTAGCTCTGTGGTGATAACTAAATATCAATGAACTTTCCTTTAATGAAAAGGTCATCGAGTGACACTTTTTAACGTTTAAATTAAGTTGGTTGGTTTCACACCAATTTTCTAATGCATATAGATCGTCTTGAAGGGATAAACTGACAATTGACTTTATAGCTCAATAAACTTTGAGATCATCGGCGTATAAAAGACAACGGTAAATCGTTAATAAAAATATTAAATAAAATTGGTCCTAAGATTGACCCTTAGGGAACACCAGAGGTAAAACAAAGGGGAGAAGAGTAGGAGCCGTTATAAATAACCCGACACTCTCGGTTAGTTAGATATGGGGAGAATCAAGCGAGAAGATTTCCACTAACACCAAACTTTTGAATCTTAGGCCTAGTACTGACCTGGAGAGGGAAATTTTTCGCCGCTGCGATTTTTTCAATGAAAATGTATTCTTACTGTCGTGGTATATGTGGGGAATGCTGGGGAATTCCATAAGCTACAATCCGAAAACAGTTCCATAATTTTTCTCGGCCATTTTATGTATTTTTGTCCGATTCCCGGTTATTTCATCGTGAAATGTGAAATTACCGGGGAATCGAAAAATAATACATAAAATGGCCGAGGAAAATTATGGAACCGGTCTCGGATTGCAGCTTATGGAATTCCCCACCATTTGTGACATATTCCATATCAATTTTTATTGATGAAATCCCTAGGCCAAAAATTTCACTCTCGATCTTAATTCAGCCCTTTAACAAGAAAGATGCTGTGGGCGACAGTGTAAAATGCCTTTGAAAAGTTGGTGTATACAATATCGACTTGATAGTGATTGTCTATGTTTCGGGCCACCATGTTAGTAAAAGTTAAAAGATTGGTGCAAGTGGAACTACCTTTAACAAAGCCGTGTTGCTGCTTAGGAAAAAGCGCAGAAATTATGGGATAAATCTTGTTGTGGGTGAGACGCTCGATTGGGAAGCAGGATAAAAGGGAAATGGGACGGTAGTTAGATATAGAGGATGTATTGGACGTTTTAGGAATTGGAAGGACATTAGCAGCTTTCCATTGTTTGGGAAAGACAGCACAATTTAAGCTATCATTAAACAAAATGGACAGGAGAACACTTAAAGAGAATGACAAAGACTATATAAACATATTAGGCAACTCGTCAGGACTGGAGCCACCATCATCCTTTAATGAATAAACGATAGAAGCCACTTCAAGGGGGGCGTGTTGTAAAGACGAGGATTTGAGGCGCAGAGGAAGGTGTAGTGGGAAAGCTATTAAGAGAAAGATTAGGTGAAGAAAATGTGGAGGCAACAAATTTGGCTAACAGATCACAGGCTTCTAGAGGAGTCTCGCTATAGAGTCATTGAGCTATAAGTTTTCTGGCAAGCTGGAAGAAGACTTCAGTGATCGTATATAAGACCAGAATGGTTTCAGATGATTAGCCGCAAGAGATATTTTAATCTTGCTATAGTAGCTTCTCATTGCATTTTTAGCCTCTGTTCTTGAACGTTTAAAGATTGAGAAATTAACAGCAGAAGGAGAGCTTTTCTATTTGCTACGGTCGACTACTTTTTTGTGCAATGCCATAGCAACTGCTTCAGTAAACCATGGGGAGATTTATTTTTTTTCGATGAGAAAAGAGGAGTGAAGCGAGACATCAAAGAGTTGATATAACCATAATACTTATCCACGGCGTTATCATAGCTAAGATTGGCAAAAAAGGAAAACCAGTTAACTGGTGGAGATTGAATTATAATCAGCTCTACGAAAATTAAATATGCGAATATTAGAGACGTTCTTAGAAATAGGTATGCGAAGATCAAGTTCAGTGCATAGGGGAGGGTGGTGAGGGTAAGATTCACGTAACTACATAAGAGGATGGCGACAGGCATGCAGATGATGGTGAAAGATTATGCATGGTCAGATCCAAAAGACGACCACTCGGATTTCTGACAAAGTTAATTTGAGCTAATTTACAGATAGACAAAAAGGATGAAAGCGCAAGAGAAAAGGAATTTGAAATCTTAATGTCTAAGCCAATATCAGTTGGCCAAGTCCAAAGGACAGAGAGCAGGTTAAAATCTCCACAAACAAGAATGCTAGACAGAGGGAAGAATGTTGGGACAAAAGAGGTAAATTCAGCAAAGAAGGTTTCATAAACACTGAGGGGAGAGCTACAGGGTATATTCTAGGGTTGGGGGGAATAAGTGGATAAGTCGAAAAGTATAACTTTTCAGGGCAGCATTTTTTATGTTTGCCGTGCTATATTGGCCGAATGCTTCAACTCGAAAAAACTTTTCTTATTGTTAGATATCCTCTGCAGTGTCAGGATTTGATCTGCGGAATTTCATTTGAATACTTTCATCCAAACCGGAAGTATGGACATTTAACCCTTCAATACTCGATCGAAATCTATAACAATAAAAGTCGTTATCCACCATAAAAGTATTTCTGAATAAAATTTTTTAAATTGTTTTACTCGATGAGGTATATTTTTTTATTATTTGTGGGCCTATCATTGTTCCCAGGGCCGGATTTCCCATATGGGCAACCTGGGCTACTGCCCGGGGCGGCAGAATTTTAGGGGCGGCAAATTCTTAATTTTTTTTTTTCATTGGTTTAAAATTAGGGGAAAGGTGCATTTTGAAAACTCAAAAATAATTGTAGAAAATTTTTTTAATTTATTCTAGTTAGATGTCCAGGTTCGTCTTAATCCAAAGCACCTAATCGCAACCTCAAATTAAAATTTTAATGTGATTCCGCCTTCAAAAATTGGGACTACGCAAAATTTTGCTTGAAGCATACACTCATTCACTCTGAATGGCGTGGCGGCCTTTAGTTCAATGAGAGTAGAAGTATAAATCATATATATTTTGGAACATTACGCTATCAGCTTCGCAAGAAGAATTTTCTTGTTCTTGTTATCGACACTAGCGACACTTATCTTACCGTCCGCCATATAGCGGACATATAGCGGAAAATATCGGAAACACAAAAGTTCCCCCTATTAAAGCGGATAGCAGAACATGCCTATATTTTTGGTGATAGTCATCCTTTGGAAAGTTCGGAACATTACGCTATCAGCTCTCGTAAGAAGAATTTTCTTGTTCTTCTTATCGACACTAGCGACACTTATCTTACCGTCCGCAATATAGCGGATGCGCAGCGGAAAATATCGGAAACACAAAAGTTCCCCCTATGAGAACGGATAGCAGAACAAGCCGAAAGTTCAAAACGCCTCCAAGCAAGTAACTCATCCAACCACAAATTTTCGTGTGTTATTATTTCTTAAATTTGTCCCCACATAAAAGCAAGGATTTGGTTTCGGGAGAGGTCTAAGTCTCGATATTAAAAATACGGCATTGGCTATCAATTTTTTGAGTTTCTATCGGGTGAATAAGTTTAACTAAATTTTTAATAGTTTTTACTCTTAAATTTTCGAATCTGCAATTTTTAGTTCATAGAAAAACCGAAAATTCCATCGAAAATAAAAAATAATTTAAAATAGTTGAAATCAGGAAAATCTAAAACTTTTCAGGCTCCCAATGATTTTTGCTGAATAACATCAGTAAGTCCTTTCGGAATTCGTTTTCGTTATATTTATCACCGAAAACATATTAGGTCAAGGTTTGCTCAATATTTACCGTAAGCTTGCTTAATTTTGTTTTTTTTTTTCGGTATAACTTTTTCTGGTTAATTATGATGCTATTATAGGATATTGTATTTATTTTATTGGGGTAATTCGCAAATTATTTCCAAAACAATCGAAAGGAAAAATTTAGAAAATATCAGTGGCGCAACCACGGGAGGGGCTAACGGAGCTGAAGCCCCTCCCAGACCCAAACAATTGGGAAATGAAAAAAATCAAAATGAAATATGAAACAATGCACTTTGTTGCAGTTTTTATAAAATGTGAATTATTGTTCTTTTGGAGAATAATTTATGCACCAGTCTCGATTGTCTGAACAAGTTGCACCATCCTTCCTAGAATTTTAGAAAAATCTTTGTGCAAAAATAATAAAATACAAATGGGCTGTTCTGATGAGATTTTCGTTGTATTTTTGGATGTTATATCGTAACATACGGAGCGGCCATCGTATTAGTTCACATCCAAAATCTATCGGTTCTTATCGAGAGGGTCCTGTTTGTGGAGCTGTTGAACGACATTAGCCCAACTTCGGTCCGATCTTTGTTCTTGCCTTAATTCCAATTTTCCACGTGCAGTAACGCAGGCTATTACCGCCAAAACGGACGATGTGCCTACACCGCAGGTCGAGCAACGCGAAACCATGGAGCGGTATAAAGAACGAGGCAAGGGAGAAGAAGTAACGCGGGCTATCATAAATTATGCTCTAATTTCGGAGGGCCATTTTTTTGCCAAGCTGCACATCTCCACCTTATTCGCAAAATGTCTTGCGATGACCCTACCTCTATATTTGGACTCCTGAACGGGTGATAACGACCAAAATCCGCAAAGCCAAATAATAAATCCATGCGGCGAATTCTATCCTTTCTGTTATAAAATCGCTTGTAGCGTATAGTGACTGGGGTACTTCCTATTTGCATCCGCGCTTTTTGTTTTAATATTTACTAGGGCCTCAAATTCCGTTATTATCAGGGACATCACATTATCGTCTATAGGAAAGTCCTATTTGATCAAATGTAGTTGTCCGTATGTTTCGGTTCACGATCTATTCGGTTTTCGTTATAATTGCGTTGTCACGACGCTAAGCTACGAATAAAATTAAATCGAAAAACTCAGGCTGCAATGGAGGCTTTAAACATCAGCGTATTACAGGAAAATAACAAAATCTCCCAACATTCGGAGGCAAACTCAAATGCCCAGTAATATCTATGGCGTTAGCCCCCTCCAGGACCAGATCCTGGTTGCGCCACTGGAAAACATGATACTTATATTAAAGCCTTTTTTACACGAAACCCAAATTTTAAACGCTTTTTCTTCATTAAAAATTTTTCAAATTAATAATTTGGCAAACGATATGATTTTGGGTTAGCATTTGTATGAAAATTACCCCGTAGAGTATGTTATAGCTGTTAAAAAAACACGTTCTGTGACATCCAGTTTTTTATCGTTTAATCGTTGAAATCTTTAGTTATTTGCGTTCGTTGAGGCTAATTTCCGATTTTAGGCCGAAATTGGGGCAACCCGAATGTTATTTAGCCGCAATTTCAATAATAATACAAGTCGACTTATCTAATTATTCCCAGCCAATAGTTTCCCTACAAAACTGTACAAGTAGACTTAACCGAGTAACCACATCAATGAGTGAGTTGTCTGAAAATGCAAATTTCTGTAACTAAGAAAGCGTTGCGTTTTAAGCTTAAACACTTCTACATATTACGCGGAACTTTTGTAAGAGTAGTTTAATGCACTTAACTCATTTTCGATATAAGTCGACTTATCCACTTATTCGCCGTGGCCCTACATATACGCATGCTAGAACCAAAGTTGTTGATGGGGAAGGTTTAATTAAGGAAAGTACGCACTCTACAGGATAAGACGGTGAGAAGTTAGCGCAGAGCGAACTGGAGAAAGAACTTTTAACAGCAATTAGGACACCATTGCCGTCTTTTTTTTTTTGTCAAATAGACTAGGGTTTCGAGCACTACGATAAACGTTATAGTTCGGAAAGATTTCGTCACTGAGAATATATCCAACAAAAATCACCGGAGGAATTATTTTCTGTTGCGTTTATGCGATAGTTTCCGGACTCCCTGTTTAGAACAACTCGTATGGAAGTTGTGCTGTTTCCTGTACTCAATAAAAAAAGCAGCCACGTCACAGTGTGGCGACTAAAAGATCACGCCCCCCAGAGCACGGCAAATGTAACATCCAAACCTATTATTGGAATCTTCCTGAATGCATGCTGGTTAGATTCTAGTTCTATCACGACAGGTGATAGGATGGATGATATGAATTTGATTTCCACTTTTCTGTCTTACGACGGAGAGAAGGAACAATTCATCAAGGATAATGCCAAGTGTAAAAATAAATAACAGGCGCGACAATCCAGCATTGGACTAAGGCCGCAGGATGTGTTAGTGACATCCTATTTCCAAGATCTTATCTGCTTTTTGTTGAGGTAATGAGATCAGCATCACGCTCAGCAGTGTTATTTATCCCCATAAATGGGTACTCGTTTAACATCTGAGTGAGATCATAGTCCGTCACAAGCTCGTGAGTTCGAAAAACACCATGATCCACGGTGAGATCCGAACTCATGACCCTGTGCACCAAAGGTGCGCGCACTAACCGCTAGACCAGCCAGACTATAATGCCAAGTGTGGAGAAAGAAAAACGTTGGAAGCAGCCGCGAGGTATTCTTTTTCTTTTAGCGGTACAAGAAAGTGTGAACCGCTGTGTATCTATATGGATTCGATTTATAGTTCGTCGTCGTTTTCGTCCGAGTCTCCAGGGACAAAAAGGTGGCAGCTGCAATGGGGTTCTCGACTAGTGAGAGGGGGGTGAGATTAGTGGTTGCAGCTGGGCATTGAAACAGATGGGCCACATCATGAGGTGTGCCAGCACAATTTGGGCATACGTTTTGTATGTTCGGATCTATGCGAGATAGATACGAATTGAGGCGTGAGCAGAAGCCTTACCGAAGCTGGGCTAAAGTCACTCTGGTGGCTCTCGGGAGCGTAATCTCCCCAGGCGAAATAGGTGGTGGGAGCACTGAGAGGACGCTTTTCGTGCCTAAACTCCGCGAGGTATTCGATTCTATATTGATGCCGTCATGAGAATTACTTGCCTCTTTCATTTCAAATCCCCTGAATGAGCTGATTTAGGAAAGTTTCGAAAAATGTACATACTGCAGCGTATTTCAGCAAGATATATTGTCTTATAGTGTTAATAAGCACGGAATATTACCCCAGATCTCCTCCTAGACCTACTTAAAACTTATTTCCCTATTTAACTTGTTTTTCAAATGATTTCGTTCTTGGCATTCTATTGGGAAATCAAGAAAGGAACTGCTATTGGTCAAACAACACAAATAAAGCATTTATTAGCAGAGCCGTCTTAGCACAACCAATTAAAGGCTTCTCATCAACATACTTGACCAACGACCATAGGTTAATTGCAAACCTAATGAATCGTTCAATTGCCATCAACAAAGGCACTTCTCCAATGAATTTGCAATTGTTCTCTGCGTTTTATCTGCTCAGCGCATCGTCATCATTGTTAAGCCTCCCCCAGTCTCAGAGTATATTGTGGAGGACGAGCATCTGTCTACAAAGACCATGGACCGTATGTCATCATCAATGTGGTGCCAATAGCATTTCCATTACAGCAATATTGAGCGGCCTCTTAATTGAAAAATTGATTACATACGGTGGCGCGCAATCCAATGTTTGTCAGCATGATCTTAACAAGCAACGAACGAGCCCCCTTTTTGTGAAGCATCATCATCGTTCGCGACAGCTTACGGATTCAATATATAAGCGTCGCGCAACGAGTGTCAATTAAAAAGTTGGCCTGGCAATTCAATCTCTTCACTTCACAGAATGGACGGTTTCACACAAGCCAACAAGTGAAAATGTGTGTGCAGTTGACACGCAGTTTCCATTTATGGGATTGGGGATAGCTGGGTGACAGTTTTGCATTTTGTTT
Source organism: Microchrysa polita (assembly GCA_949715475.1). NCBI lineage: Eukaryota > Metazoa > Arthropoda > Insecta > Diptera > Stratiomyidae > Microchrysa > Microchrysa polita. The sequence continues at coordinate 29,194,323 of OX454416.1, forward strand.
TGTGGAGTACATGTTACAGGCATGCAATATACAATACACAATGGATTGCAACTGCATATCGTACTGGTGGCATACTCTTCCAAAGAACTTGGGCGTGTTACGAATCATCGCGGAAGAGACCCCGCTGCAATTCACACACAACAAAGATAAGCGGATTGCATGCACTCTACGGTAAACAATTATAATCCGCGACAAAGTGCCATATCGTGTGTCAACACACACGGAGTTATAAATGGAAAGTACGGGAAATGTGAACTAAACGGCCAAACACTTGGACGACGTTATTTCGAGATCGAGACTACGTTATGCTGTAGATCTCAAGTGTTTCCAGTAACCGGATCTAGAAGCATGGCATAAGGTATAAGTGGTAGGAGGGATTCCCATTGGCGTGCGATTAACGTGATGACCTTCCACCAGATTATGTGCCGCCTTGTTTTGTCTGCCTCTCAACTGTATGTGGAACAGATTCAAGATTACACTCGCGATGCTAGAAGCTAGAGAATGATTTCCTATTTTGAACTAGAGTTGTTTACTGACTCATTCTAGGAAGGGCGCGCGGGCAGATGAATTGGGAAGGTCATTCGGACTAAAGAGATATCAATCAGACTTACAGGGCGAGAAGTTGTGTAGATGATGTACTAACCCTAGAATATGTAAAAAATTAAAGAGGAGGTAAACAACAGTCAAATTTACGTACCTGAATATATTGTAACTCAAGCTAAGAAATCCACTGGCACGAATCCCGACCGAAGCTTAGATCGGCTTGCTTCAATCCAGCTGTGGCATGAGATGCAACACTCCAAGAAGTGAAGACGCAACGCAGCAGCCCCGATGCGAGAACAGCGCAGAAAGTATGGTATCAATAGAACGAAATGAGATACTTCACAAAAAACTGTACTTTGCTTCCTACACGTAGCAAATTGTTGTGTCGGTGTCGTCGTCGGATTATCACTTCTTTGGAAAATGTGATGTTAGGCAGAGCTCACTTACTTCACATCACAAATAACACGACCAACCCGAACCCGCAACCACCTTGACTTGGAACTTGGAATCTCACTCAACACTTCACCGCTTTCATTCAACAGAAATTTAATGGTGCGATTAGCGCCCGAACGACACACTGTGAAATTGCACTAACGCGCTATAATTATAAATACCGACACTTTGCGCCAAATAGAAAGCCAACGCAGAAGCAAATGAAAATATTCCGCTATGGAAAAATTAATTAGCAAATGCGAACCTACAAAGTAGGAAGCGGATGGCAAATTCACACGCGATTTGTCTAAGTCCAAGAGCAAGACTACTACTTGTTCCAATTGGAAACTTTTCTGCTTTGCTTGGCGACGATACGACAAAACACGACAACAGACGAGTACGTAGTATTGCGAGAAATAGAATGCAACGGATTGTTTGACAATAGCGACGGACAATGACGCGCCTCTAGAAATACAGGTTGAATGTTGAACGTGGTTGAACGTCATAAAAGCTGAAACGGGTTGCTTAGTTTTAATTGAATCGGTCTGAATTTACTACAAACAAGTGGTTGGGCTAATTGAATTCAACCTTAATGCCAGCTGATTATGGCAGTTTGTTGATGATTCAAATACGAAATTTTGTTTATAGATTCATTTGAGTTGTGTATACATTTTCAATTTGGATATTTCATCGCTGATTTACATAGCTAATGTGGTTTTCGACTTTATTTCCCAACAATGGTGGCCTGTTTAAAAAGGATCGCGGAGGTAAATATACTTCGCAAAAGACCAGAAACTGGTGAAACTGTTCGATCATAATTTTTCTTTCTAAATTTCATAAAAATGTTAAAGTTTGCTTTCCCATATGGTTATAACATAACAGCATTAGGTTAAGGTGACCAGACTTCCGAAGGCTCAATGTTGTACACATCGCGGAGACTGGTTTTCACGCAAACCCTCAATCATACTATTTCTCATGCCCCTTTTCACGCCGATTTTGAGAAAGCCTAATATGTCACGAGGCAACCACCATGATGCAATTGTTGTATCCATCCTGTTTTTGGTAGGACAGTCCTGCTTTTTCGACCTTAACCTGCTATAGATATTACGCTGAATGTCCGGCTTTTGTTTTTGCACGTCAACTGGTCATATGTAGAAATTTACAAATATGATGTACCAGAATCCAGAACCCTCATTTTGTAAGGCCGTTGACGACTACAGTTGGTTTTATAGTGAATATGTTTGGCAAGAGAATCGAATTGGAATTAGCTGAATACTATTGAGCATGGCATATTAGGCGTCCAAAATCGATGAAGATTGTAGACAGTTCCTCGAAGGAACGTTTTGGATAACCAATACCAAATAATTTTTAATTTTTACTGTTACAGATCGTGTCAAAGTTACGAATGCATCTTAATGCATAGCAGGGATCACAAGTATGTCAAAGCGAGCGAGAGAATCAAATAAAATGGTCCTGTTATCACATGACAATGGAATAAACTGTTGAATTTGTCAAAAAAATCCCACAAATATTGATATTCTTGACAAATTTGGAAGGTGCGGAAAATTAGGTAGACGAATTTCTGTTCCATTTGTATTTCTGGTTGTCCTTTTTAAGTCCTGATTTTTCAATAGCGTTGTCCTGCCAAACGATGATATTTGATGCATTTGTCCTGCCTTTTCCTATCATAAAATTTAGAGCGTTATGCATGCCACAAAATAAGTAATATCTTCGTAAACAGAATTGAGAAAGAATAGTAGCCGATAATCTGGGAATTATGTGGTGAACCTGTTCTGTTGATACTAAACAGGACCCATAAAGTATCCTAAACTTCTCAATATCCTCATTGACAGAATATCATCAACATTTGAAGTATGTACCAATATGCATGTTTTAACGCAAATCTATAATAACCAAAGGCGTAGCGTAGCCAGGATCTCGTTTAGAAGGGGCAAACCCATGAGCCCGGAATTTTCTTAGGGGGGTGGATATGTAATTCAAATTTGCGACAAAAATTAAAATATCCTGTCAGTTTAAATTAGCGGCCCTATTTTGTTAGAAAAAATTTTACACGTTTCAAAACCATATTTTAAGAAAGGACAATTAAGAATTATTTTCGTTGCATTTTAAGGATAAATGACCTCTTGCACGTGTTTAGCTTTTACCCTTTGATTACATAAACTTTTTAGATAGTCGATACTCAGTGCTTTTCCATCTTTTGAATTTCAGTGCTCAAGGCATTATACGTATGATAATGACACCAGAATTGTACGGATGATAATGACTCGTTCCCTGTGTCTGACTATCCGAGACCATGAGACATGTTTATTTGAAGTACGAAAATTTTTGTGGCGTGCTAGGAGTCGAACCCGCGTTTTCACGCTCTCTAATATCGAAGTGCAGCAATTTTTTGTAGATAGAAGAACAGAGCTGTAAAAATATGCCGTGGCTTTCCTTTATTACAATAGATAATCTGATACCTCATTGGGTAGAGAATTCATAAGCGGTTGGTGGTCCCCTATTTCATTTGATTTGATAGACATATTGTGGGAAGAAACTTTATCTGGAAACCCTTGCAGACTCCTTTAGTTGGCATTTTCCTATAAAGGTTGATATGGGAATCACTATAGATTTTTCCATCGTTTTGTGAAAATTTAAAACCGCGTCTTTCCACGGCTGTAACTTCTGAACCTTGGTAGCTATAGTAGATGTTCGAAATGTTTACATGCAATGTGAGTGCCAAGTATACCCCACAAGTGCGTTAAATTTCAGAACAATCGATCAAATTATCGAAAAATAACGATTGCCAAATGTAAGTGTGATTATGGTGCTAAAACACCTTTGAAACAGAAAAGACTGTGACCACATGCCTCATCGTGGAGCTTATTTTGTAGTGATTTAGGTTTCTTTGTGTGGCATTGGGAATGCTGTACATTTTGCTGTACATTAATGCAGTACTGTACTGTACAGCAAAATGCTGTACGTCTGGTCAGCTTACCCTAAGGTGGGTACTGAAATCCAAATATGTAGGTGTAATTTGCGTCAAAGTTGGTAAATGCAAAAGATGATCCGTCAGGCTGATAAAAACCTTCACTGGAGAACTCCCTAACTATGAAAGTTTCGTTGATAGGCAGGCCGAGCAGCGGAACCCAAAGTGTGTCCCGATAGGAAGTTCAAAAACGATATTCAAACTGCCTGTCTAGATACTATTCCCAGCTACGAGGGTAGTCTGATAAGTACCCAGCCTTCCCGCCTGATGATGTCAGTATCGCAAGAGCAATTTACTATCGTGTAGTACATTCTTCTAGACGGCAACTGTCCAAATTTCAGCCGGATCAGACTCGTACTTTTGCTTTGGCCATAGGCATTTCAAGCGCAACCGTGAGACCACTTCAAAGCAGTGTTTGACGCTGTATAAGCGCAATCCGAAGGAGTTTCTGCGTCGTTTCGTGACAGTCGACGAAACTTGGATACACTGGTACACACCAGAGACCAAGAAACAGTCGAAACAGTGGACTTCACTCGGCGAACGTGCTCCGAAGAAGGCGAATACTGTCCCATCGGCCGGAAAGGTGATGGCCAGCGTTTTCTGGGATTCACAAGGTGTGATCCGCATCGGCTACCTGCAGAAGGGCAACGCGGCACCAGGGCTGTACTATGCCGAATTATTAGGCCGATTCGATGCCGAATTGAAGAAAAAACAGTCCCACTTGGCAAAGAAAAAAATGCTCTTCCACCATGATAACGCACCGGCTCACACCTCCGCCCGCCAACGCTAAACTGGTCGAATTGGGCTACGAACTGCTGCCTCATCCACCGTATTCTCCAAATTTGGCCCCGTGCGACTTCTTTTTGTTTCCAAACTTGAAAAGGTCACTCGCCGGGCAGAAATTTCAGTCGAATGAGGAGGCCTCGAAAAAACGTATTATTCAGACGGGTTAAAGAAGTTGGAGCATCGCTGGATCAGGTGTATCGCGCTAAAAGGAGACTATATTGAAAAATAAATCGCCACTTTTCCAAAAATTTTGTTTTCTTTTGTAGGCTAGGTACTTATCAGACCACCCTCGTAATTTATAGTTTCATGCCCACATGAATATATATAATAATAATATAATTGTTGACCAATCCTTGACGTGGTCCCCAATGGATGGGAATAGCAGCGAAACCCAACGGGGATAATAGTACTTCGAAATGAGTGCGACCTAACCAAGGAATGATCAATCGTGATATTGAATCACGCACGACAATCTTTGTGGGGAAGCACCGAAATAAACAAAATAGATGAGGATCTGCTTGATTTTATAATAATAAGTTTCGTGGAATTCGGAATGCATGGATTCTCCGTGTGTGTGTGGCCTTAGACGTTACACTCATGTCGGATAGCGAAACATTGAAGGAGGAAAGAGTAGAGAGTATCATAGAGGAGAAGGATCCAACAACCTGGTGTGCAGTGAATTGGAATCTATGGAGAAAGAGGTACAAAAGAGGGAGGAAACATAGTTGCTTGTTTATCGACAAGATATATCCTACTATCTCGGAGGGAGACTGAAGTTGTTCTACCAAAACCGGGAAAAAAGGACTGTACGGAAGCGAAGTCATTCAGGACGGTTAGCTTAACCTCATTTCTATTGGAAACAATGGAGCGGGTATTGGTGGACCACCTAGAGAATACAACGTTGTTGTCAACATGCTTACAGAGCAGGTAGATCTACCGAGATCGCTCTGCATGAAGTAGTGCGGGTAGCAGAAAGAGAGATTAAGAACTGCGGCATCGCTATGTCATCGTTTATGCATATAGAGGGTGCTTTTGATAAGATCTCCTACAGCAAACTAAGAAATGCCCTAGCTGAGAGGGAGGTCTAGCCACTGATAATAGCATGGATCGACTCGATGCTTAGTGGGAGGACAGTAAATCTTAGTAATCTGGTACACCAGAATAAGGGGAAGGGTAGTCAGGCTGTCCTCTTCTGTGGAACATCACACTAGACTCTCTTCTCTGGAAACTGGACTCGATGGGCGTACACACAGTAGGATACGCTAATGACTTAGCAATTATGGTCAGTAAATTCATGGACACTATTCAAAGTTGCATGAGGCAAGCTCTCAAAGCAACTGAGGAATGATGTAATGAACAATAGTTTACCATAAATGCTAGCAAGTCGAGCACTTTATAGTCTTTACTCGAAAAAGAAAGATGTAGAAATAAGTTCCAGGCTGCATTTTGGTTCGGAGATAAAGGAGTCCAAGGAGGTGAAGTATCTCGGGATAACCTTAGATAACAAACTTACTTGGAACCCTCATGTTGACAAAAAGCAGCGAGGATTTTACATCAGTGTAAGAGAGTGTGCACGTAGGTGGAGTATACCACCAAATTGGATCACATTGGCACATTGGATCTATACAATGATGGTTAGGTCCATTCTATCCTATGTAGCAGTGGTCTGGAGGCCCAAGTGTATCCAGAAATCTACGAGGAAACGGCTGGATGGGACTCAACGCATAGCATGTGTAAGCATATGTGGTGCAATGAGAACCATGGCAAGGCATGCTATGAAAGTATTATTGCAAAGCTAAGTGTGGCGCTTACAGCAATAAGAATGGAAAGGGATGGTACATGATGGCACTTTGGAAGCAACGGTTGTCATAAGAGGATCCTGCATATTGTTCGTAATAATGTCAGGGAGACTCATTGTGTCTTTGAATGTTATGAGTAGATGTAGGGTAGTCGAAAGACATCACAGCACTCTCATAGAGGATGGTAGGATACACGAGGAGCATCCATGTGATATCGCTATCTTTACTGATGCGTCTCTCACGGAAGGAAGGGCGGGGCCTGGAATATACTCCGAGGAGCTAAATCTAGCTTGCTAACTTCGTCTAGGACAGCCCATCGGTGATCAAGCGCATGCAGCAATCTAACATCAACTCCAAATTGGTTCTTGAATGTGTCCAGAAGCTCAAAGAGTGTGCTTCAATCAACGAAGCTAATGTCGGTTGAAGGACACTTAGGTACATTGGGGAACGACATGGCCGATACCTTTGCAAAAGAGGGATCAGTAGAAAAGTTTCAAGGATCGGAACCCAAAATTGCCTTGGAAAACGGCATGGTTGGGGCCGATACATAGCTGGATTGACTCCATACATCGGCAACGATGGCGAAGGCTATCCACTTGTGGGCAGGCTCGAAACGTAATTACCAGCCCACTAGGGAGGAAAGCCAAAAGGTACTCAGCTATACAGGGAGTAGCCGAAGCTGGATAACTGCCTTAGTAACAGGGCCTGATAATTTTAAAGCGCATCTATCTAAGATGAAAATCGTTGAGGATGATGTATTCAGACTATGTCTGGAAGAGGCTGAGACGACAGCACACATTGTGTGTGAGTGCCCATCACTATAGCTAGTAGGAGGCTGAGAATCCCAGGCAGGTACGGATCCCAAGCACCTCCGAAAATTCCTGCGTCCAGGTGGTGAAAAGAGTTGCAGTACATTTAGACGGCGAAATGACTAGGTTGCGGATATTGAAGAACTCCACCAGTTTCTCAATATAGTCATTCAGTCGAACACACATGCCATTTAAATCATTCTCCGTGGTGAGTACGGTGCAATCGCCCGCATAGGAAATTAATTCCGGGGGTGTTGGAAGGCTCGCCAGAAGATGTTGAACAATGTAGGAGAGAGTACGCTACCTTGCGGAACTCCCTGGTTAATTTTCCTAGGCTTTGAACAGCTGCCACGAAACTCTGTGTAGGATTGCCTTCCAGCTAGATAGTTGGCAATCCATCATACCTGAGTGGTGGATGAGTGCTTTGAGTGTCTTCGCAACGGGTGATAAAATTGTGATTGGACGCTAGGACTCGGCGAATTTTGCGCTTTTACCGGGTTTTAGAAGGAGGGTGATTCGCCCCTTTTTCCAGAATTCAGGGATGACAAGCGTGGATATAAACATGGGGAGGTGATCGGATTGAAGGGACGTGGTTGTCTCCCAGCGGGTTTCATTTATCAAACTGGCAGCAGTTATGTCAGGAGTACTATCGCAGGCGCCAGCGACGCATGTAGACGATATTCCATTGAGTGCGCAGAAATCTGATGGGTCTAATTTTGACGCGATGTCTATAGCTCTGGCATCGTTGCCGAGGAGAGAGGAGGATCCTATGCTGGCCTGTGAGGAGTGGACCAATATTTAACTTATAACCAGAACCACAGCTTGATTCTGGTGGTATATAGATGTTTATAAGTTCGATATTGGTATTGCCGGATTTAACGGCATTAGTTTTCATTTCCGCCGTGCCGTCATTTAAATGTAGGTCTAATACACTGTATTGCGCGGTTCTGTGTATAAGGAATGCAAGCCCTCGTCCTGGATTAGGACCCTGTCTGCCGACTCTATCGCGCTTCTAAAGTATATAGTCACCGCGGATGTCGATAGTTGCTGTTGGTTGGAGCTTTGTCTCCTGAAATGCCGCTATCAGAATTCTGCGTGTACTCATGAAATGGACGATCTCACCGATCTTCTGACAGATGCCCTTGCAGTTAAACTGCAATATGGTGAGTGGGGTATAAACTGCTGCAGGGGAGCAGGTGTTAGACTGGAGCGAGTATGTCTAGTTGTATTGTTGGCAGCGGGTGGTGGTGGTGGACTATTTATTCGGGAGCTTGGGCCAGGGATGGCCGGAGAAGGTGGTAGAACATTAGTTTGTGAGCTGGGCCCTGGGGTGGCTGGGGGCTGACCCGCGTTCAGACAATCTGGGGCATTAAAAAACAAACTTCGGGACCTGGATTGGAATTGAGAGCAACCGCGCTGAGATGAAATGCTCCCAATTTGACGAAAAAACAAATGGGAAAATATCCACACACATACACAACCCTCCTGCATCAAACCTTCATGGCTCTTGCCAGGGAGGAGCTTTTTGGCAACTCTTGGCCGTTTCCTTGATGAAACGGGTGTGGTCCGCCCCGAAGAGGCTTGTAACTGCCGTGTGGCAGCGGGGCTGCCATCGGGAATGGTCGCCAGTATGACCACCTGGGCAGACATCAGAAGGCACTCTGTTGTAGAGCAGCATTTTGGATTTTATCCCTTTCCCGGACAGAACGTCTATAGACGTCCAATTTTGAGCATTTGACATACAAATCGTGTCAAATTTTGGCGTTGTGTCCGGCAATGAGTTATTCCAGTTTGTGTTATATAAACTATGTGGCCAAACTGGAGCAGCAAAATCAGCCGCTGCTCGATCCACCGGTTCTTAAGTGGCTAGCATGGTTTCTTTATCTTTGCCCCAGGTGCTACAGGCCAGTGCTTTAAGAATTTCGTTACTACTGCGCATCTTTTCACAAACCGCTGCAGCGTGATGAGCTGAAGTCATCACTTTCTCCAGGTGAAGCCCGAGAATCTTGGAATTAGCTACAGCAGGAACAGGTTTGTTGCCAATACATACCTCAACCGGCCACCGACAATCTCATGACCAGGTGGTGAGAAACGTCGTAGAAGATTTTGATGCTGAGATGGTGATGAGGAGGCGCTTATCATCCTCATCCCTATCATCCGCTCCCGTGGCGAGTAAGGTACAGTCGTCCGCATAAGAAATGCCTTCCAGTGGTGTTGGAAGACCTGCCATATAGATGTTAAACCGGGTGGAAGAGAGTACCCCCCTACCTGTAGAACACCCTGCTTGATTTTCTTAAGCGCCTAGAACGTCTGCTCCGAAACTCAGTGAAGAATTGCATACCAGCTAGATAGTTAGCAATCCAACGAATCGATTGTGCAGGAAATATTCATATTCTTGTTTCTACACTGCTAAACAAAAACTTCTTCTTCTCAGTACCGTATAGCCCCATGTGGGGACACGGTGCATTAACTCAGCCGTTTATAGGCCAATTTCGAGCCAACGTTACATTGCTTATCATTTCGGAGTGTTGCAAGCACTATATATTTCCTATCCGTACATGTACGGAAATTTTGGGCCACGCCGAGATTCGATCCCCGGACTTCTAGATTACTAGCATCGTAGAGTGCGACTCAACCAAGTGAGCCACAGAACGTGACAACAACTACAACTTAAAACACACGACACATACTTCATATACTCGTACATATATTGATCTTCTCATCCAAAACGTTTTTTTTTATCAATTAAAATTTCTCAGGAAATAAACAAACAAATAAATTTCAAACATGATTTACCATATAAAGATGAACTCATCCGTCTCTTACGTACACTGGAGCCGCAAGAGAAGGTTCGTAACTTTTTACCTCCAAAAATATTTATGACATTCATAACTCCTTTTCAATTTAGATATTATTCCGAAAATATTTTCGAAATCTTGAATGGAATATTGGAAGTCCACGCGTACTTAATATGTTACAAGAATGCAAAATTATTTCAGCGACCGAATACATTTTAAGGTAACATTTTGTATTCGCCATCATTAAAAACAATAATGTGGTAGATGGAAAGCTTCATCCTAATTACGAAAATGCGTCATAATGATGATGCTGTCTGTCTCCCGCATAAACATCTTTAATTTAAAAAAAAATCCAATTTTCAGCCAAAGCGAAGCAGAGCATGTCCAGTGTGTCCTAAATGACTTTCTCGAATCGGAATTTAAACTTCTTGCAGACATACTAAGAAGCTGTTGCTATGGTAATTTATCTAAGGCTTTCCTCACATGGACTAATTTAAGTCTTGCACGCTCAAATGTTCCGAGATTAATTTAATGTTAATTCGATGACACAATCGAGTCTTCAAGTCGCCTAGCCTGTAAGTCGCAGACACTGAACTCTTTCCATGTGAGGAAAACCTTATTTTTATGTTTGTTCATAGCTTAACCAGAACGTATTTTCAAAGATATACGAAACTCGGCCCAAATCACCACAATACTCGAAGAATGTTTCAAGCAACTATTCAGTGATTTATATTCAAATCCAACGTCAATGACGGTCAATTATGTTTTAGCGATGAAAAAAATTGGACTGGATCGTAAGCGAATTTAAAAAAAAAGTACCATCTCGAACATTTTAGTATGTATTCTTTTTTTAGAGGAGGTAATTACAATGCTTAACCATATGCACATCAATGTACTGTTGCAAGATGAAAGTGTAAAATTAAAAACATCCTTCGGAAATTTACAAAAATGGAGTAAATCGGTGGACAACAAAACATTTTTATATAAATTACTCTGGGAGGTTTGTATTATTTATTTGTGAATTTCTTTTTTTGTATGATTTCACTGGTTGCTCTCAGATAACCAAGGACAAACAACAAACTCTGGAGTACATCTTTAAGACTTCAGTAAACTCGGAATTTAAGGGCTGGAAAAATTACATTGTCTTGCTTGAAATAATATCAACGGATTGTGATAACTCAATAGGAGGAATAATCAAAAGTTGGTTCAGGAAATTTTGTATAATCTTTTTATACTATCGCATTGTTTTTCAGATCATCTTAAGGAGCTCTTCAAACGATTCATTCGAGATAAGGACATACGAATTTTGTATATTGCTTTACTAACTGCTCGAATCGTTTATTCTGGAGTCAATTCCAATTTAGAAACGTATCAGCATTGGTTCAAAACGACTGTCGGAGAAATGAATTATCTTGTTACGCCGCAAGAATTTAAATATGTAATGTCGGCGTTAGGCGAAACGTTGTCTGTGGAGGGAGATTGTGTTTTCTTGGAGGTATGTAAATGATTTATGTAACTTTTTTTTTACAAGTTACTTGTCACTCGTACTATTACATTTTCACAAAACTATGCTATGTTCTTCCAATTTTTCAGATGCAAACGAATACATCGATTTCGGCTCCACCACTTTGTAATCAAATTGTTCTTAATTACAAGAAAAAGTGTAGACGTCGCATTGCCGAATTGACCAGCCAAGAGTTTGAGCAATCATTTGATATGGAAGATACTATCATTATCGATGATGAGTAGACAAAAATCAAATATTTGTATATGTACATTGATTTTGTATTTATAGAAAATATACGACCACAAGCCCAAGATAACCAAACACATATATACAAACACTCGCCATTCAAAAAAATTACAACTGGCTAGAATGTTTCTTAGCCGATCGATCACCTCCAGCCAATGGTTTCTCTCTTTCATCCCATATCGTAACGCCATCACAAGCACATATTTTCTTATAATTCTGCAGAATGCCAGCCGAACGAGCGATGATGCCACATGCCAATCTAAAATATTTGAATGAGCTATTAATTTCTTTTAAACTTTTAGAGAATCGACACAAAATTACCTTCTTCCCGCATTTCCATCGATGGGCGATCTCTCATGTCTACCCTTTCCGAGATCATCGGGATTCTCCGAAACAACAACAGCCCGGCCAATGATTTCACTTACGCTCAACATCGAATCGATAAAACGAAATGTAGCACGTCCATCCTCATCGGCACGTACATTTCCCAAGTCGCCTGCATGCCGTTGATCGGCCGGATCGTTTGGTCCACCATGTGGAGAATTTCTTGGGTTGAAGTGATCACCGACCGATTCGCAACCCATGGAAATATCACCACATTCGTGAATATGTAGACCATGCAATCCTTCACTCAGGCCATCAATAACTCCGTCAATGACGCAACCCTCTCCCTTAGTATCAATAGCAGAAAATCGTACTACCCCCTTGATTGGCTGCTGTCCATCTCCAATCATAGCAACTGCAGATTGGCCTGAAGATAAGTGCATACGATAAATGTTGCGCATTTTACGCATTTGATCCCAACATTAGTTACCACCAAATCCTGATAGTACAGCTCGACGTCCGGTCTTCTCAATTCGATTCTGCACTTCGCACCATGGAACTTTTGTGTTTATTATGACCTGGCCAAGGTCCGTGTTGATCTCGATCGTACCTAAACCTTCCAGACATTTCTGTACTTTTGCGGCACAACCCGGCCCGGACATTTGCACGGCGAATTCGATCTGAAAAACATGTTTGACTTGAGTATGTTTATGGTGGGTCTGTAAATTACAAAAACCGGAACTATTTACCTTAATTTCACCCATTTCCTCCTATTGCAATGATACAGCAAAATATATCAAATGGCTACTTCTAAAGAGTAATGTTATTTGGAATTGACTAGTCTTTGACAGATATTTATTTATGATAAGAGACCGCATTTGAGGTTATGCAAAAATTGAAGGCCATGGGATTTTAACGACACAGATACACTGGCTGGCTACACAGAAGCGAAGAGGGATGGACATTGTGTGCATGCTAGAGACGAAGACGGCGAAATATTCATATAAATAAAACCCGGATCTCTGACGAACAATTTGAAAGTACTAATTGTTCTACTATGGAATCACAAACCAAAGAAACGGAGCTGACATTATTTGGGTCTCGCCTTTACTTGGCATCATCGTATGTGAAGTGACCGCTTGATTAGCATCAAATTGGTTATCCACGGAAGGGGATGGATCGTAATAAGTTTCCCAAGTTGGAGCGCTTAGAAAAAAGGGGGCATTTTGGGACGACGTTAACAAACTGCTTCAAAGTATTCCGGATACCGAGTTTGTGTTCTTTTGAGGAGATTTGGTGATCCTAAATACATTGTTGTGAAAAATCAGATCACCTACAGTAAAAAAAAGCACGGTGATGGAAGTCCAAAACTAAAGAAGCAGTGCAAGCTAAATCGAACGCATTGCTGGTATGGAAGACGTGAGAGTCAAGCAGTGACTACCTAAACATCACATGAAATGCCGGAACGAATCAAGCGCCTGGTAGCTCAAGCAAAGTCGATGGCAGCTGAAAAATTCCACCAAGGATTAGAAGATCGAACTGCGAACGAAAGACCGTTATTGCACGAGGGGCCTAAGCAAGGATATTTAGGGTCGCAGCATAAAGACTCGAGAAATACAGGCGCAAGATACGTGAAAGACTCGCAAGGAATGCTCCTGGTTGACGGTACGACGTCAACCTGTAGGAGGATGCAAGAGTATTTTGAAAAACTTTTAAATGAAGAATTTCCTCGAGAAGCTTTTCAAGATGTTGTCGATATTAGTTGGATCACAGTGCTCTTCAACAAAATCAAAGGTGGGCAACTGATGCCTGACGCTTTCAGGGAAATTTTTCTTCTTCTTGTCTATAAGAACAAGGGTGACTCACGCAAACTCAACAATTATAGAGCTGTAAAGTTGCCGGCAACCGATTGAGAAATATTATGTGGTTTAATGACAATCAATGTGGCTTTTTCGAAGATCGATTTATAGTCGATATGATTCAGTGCAGCAGCACATAAGAACTTACGCTTTGTATTCATCGATTTGGTAAATGCATTCAATAAAGTACCTCGTTGTCTGATATGGTTGGTCTTAAAAGCACTGAATGTCCCATAAGTGGTCCCCACTTATGGGACAGGAAAGTGTATTCAGTTCGTTCTCTTCAACATCATCACGTACATATCTCTGACGGCTTGAAAATATCTCTTCTTTTTGCCGATAATAGTAGCCCAAACATCGTTGCCTTGCATACTGCGTATAAAACATCGCACAAAGGTTTGATTGATGAAGGGTGAGAAAATGCCACTAAAGCTAAAGAGTAAGTTGTACAAAACGGTTGTACATCCCACACTCCTGTATGGATCTAAATGCTGGACCATGTATGAAGATTCTGTCTCATAAACGCGCATGCACCCACCGAAGTCAATGAAGATGCGGTTAAAGACGAGTTCTATCAACGCCTAGAAAATCTCTTCGATTCACTTCAATCAAACGATGTCAAATTGCTGCTGGGGGATTTAACGCCAAAGTCGGAAACGAAAGTTGGCATAGGGGGATTACTGGAGGGTACCGCCAAAACGGGCGATGTGCCTATACCGCAGGTCGAGCAACGCGAAACCATGGAGCGGTATAAAGAACGAGGCAAGGAAGAAGAAGACAGCCTAGATGAAGACTGTAATGACAATGGCCAACGACTAATTGACTTCGCGACCAGCAGAAATATTGTCATTAGCTCTACGTGTTTTCCGCATCGTAGCATTCAGAAGCAGACCTGGATATCTCCAGATCAACATACCGTCAACCAAATTTACCACGTCCTCGTCTGCAAGAGATTGGCATCGAGCATAATGGATGTTCGATCCTATCGTGGAGCAAATATTGATTCTGACCACTATATGGTGAAGGCGACCTATAGGTGCAGAATTTCTTCGGTGCATAATTCGAGATTTAACCCGGCAAACATTTTTGCGGTTGACAAATTGTCGGATGATGCCACGGTGGTTGCTTATACGACTGCCCTTGGGGAGAAGCTCTCGCAGCTATACACACAATTTCGCTAAAGTGTGGAGCGACGAAATAATCCCCGAACATTGGCGTAAGAGTGTCATTTGCCTAATCCTCAAAAAGGGGATAAGTTGAAATGTGAGAACTACAGAGGCATCTCATTAGTTTGTACGGCCTATAAGATTTTATCGAAAATTCTTGAAAAGAGAATTAATCCGTACGCAGAACGAATCATTGGCGAGTATCAAGGCGGCTTCAGACCTGGTCGCTCAACGACCGATCAGCTTTTCACAGTGAAACTACTACTCCAAAAGTGCTGGCAATATAACATCGACGTATACAATTTTTTTGTCGATTTCAAGCAGGCATACGACAGTATCGATCGAAGTGTACTGTACGACATTATGCTGAATTTTGATATACCGGCAAAGTTAGTGCGACTCACAAGGATGACGATGGCTAATACCCTCTCGCAGGTCAGAGTGCAGAACCGACTCACTGACCTATTTGAAACTCGTACTGGACTCAAGCAGGGCGACGGGCTGGCGCCGACGCTCTTCAACCTGGCTCTGGAGTATGAAATTCGAGCCATGAATTTGGACAGCAGCGGAATGCTACTTATTAAATCGACTCAACTAGTAGCGTACGCCGACGACATCAACATCATGTCTCGAAGATTGTGTGATGCAGAAAGCCTTCTGCATAATCTCAATAATGCCGCCAATGAAGTTGGGCTACATATCAACGAATCCAAAACCAAGGTCATGATGCAATCAAAAACTAGAACGCCAGTAAATTCAAGCATCACAGTGGGGGACCTCAATATAGGGTATGTAGACAACTTCACTTACCTGGGTTGCAATTTGTCAAAGGACGCCAGGGGTTGACGAGCGTATTCCATATCGGAGTTTTCTAAAATGTGTTGAGTGATTCGCATTAATTATCAATTTCTCACGTGGCGTCTGTTTTAAAACCGCTGGGTTCCCGTATTCCATGGCATCGGCATCCTTTAGATCAGACAATTGCGACGACCATTTTCCGATTGGGCTATGTTTCAAAATCTGGCGCATCGAGCCAAGCTTTATAGGCAACTATGCTGCACGACGTCGTGTTGATGTTTCGCCGTCCTCTGCAACACTTTCAAAAATCGAAGCCTTCCCGCACATTTCAGATTTCTATCGTTCCCGTATTTCTCAAATTTGGTCACCATTGTCCGTATAGTTGAAGCCTGCGGGAGCGTTACAAACTCCATAAACGCCACGTCGAGTGACAATTTCTTTTCGGCGATTTTCTATTAGATAAGACTATTTTGGTTTTTTGATCAATGTTGTACAGCTCCATATTAAAATCTCCCAAGTTTAAAGTCTGAATAAAAAAAATAAGAAAACTCACATACAAAAATTTATGACCTTTCCAAATGAATGATGATACAAAGTATCCGACCCCTTCTTGTGTCGAAGGGGGTCTTTGCGACTCTTGGCCATGCCTGGGGCATGGGTCGTTCCGGGACGTAGACCCGGTCGCAGTAGGAAGTCCAAAGGTTTAAACGAGTTCGTCTCGATAACTCCAGCACTTACAAGGCGGCCCTTAATCAACTGCACACCAGCAAGGTAACCAAAGCCACGAACTGGCTATCCGTAAACCGCGTCCTTCGCGCTCGACCACCCAACATCTCAGCCGACGAACAACAACTACCTAGAGCCACACGTACCACCTTGGCTCAGCTTCGTTCTGGATGGTGCTCTAGACTAAATTCGTTTTGGTCGCGCATTGACAACACCATTGGAAATATTTGTCCAGCATGTGGAGCCAGCCCACACAACGTGGACCATATATTTGACTGCACTGCCGCACCTACGCATCTAACACCTGTCGCACTATGGGAGAACCCCATCGAAGTTGCGATCTTCTTAGGTCTTGATCTTGAGGAGAGGATGCCTACGATTTATGAATGATGATACAAGTTCCCCCCCCCTCTCTTGCGCCGCTACAACAACAACAACCTTTCCAAATGAGTAAGAGACTTTTCGCCCACCCGAAGGAAAATCGATCGATCGCCTATCATTGCAGAGATTGACACTACTTGTAGTTCTATCCGGGCGTTGGGACAAAATCATCTCAGTGTACCATCGCGTCCGAAAGGTGGACAAAGGCGAGACACTAGCGCCAGAACACATCTAATAAGACTCTGGTCGGGTTACTGTTCTGGAATAAATTCTCATTTATCCCAAAAAGACCCGGCAATTCGAGAACCTCTAATCTCCTGAATATCACGTACGTAACAAATAGTCGTATACACATTACTATTGATAAAAAAATCTAGATAAACATTGACGAACACTCCGGAGCTTTGAACATTATTGGAAGCGAATAAGAGAATTTCCTCCCAAGTGGCTGTTTATTTTCGACCCAAGGAATTTGAAGTTTCCAAGTAGATATAGTCGAAAAATTGGCGACGAGAACAAAAAAATAAACACGTTCGCTGTTTACGATTTAACTGAACTTTATTTCTCTTGAAAGCTTTATTTTAGAATATGCATGCATATATGTATTTTTATTGTTTTTTATGTATTACGTGACACTGTTACATAGAGAAGAATCATATCCTAATCTAATTTACTTTTCGAACCTCTTGATCTAATATTATATGTGTACCATACCATGAAAAGCGATTCATCAAAAGCAAAAACACGTTAGTTTATATGCGTATCATTCAATATCACTAACTCCTTCCACGTAATTGCGTTTTTTTTAATGTTTTCAAGAAGAAACAAGAAATGAGAAAATACTTTGATTTTTGCTTTTTAAATATTGTATAATAATAATGTATGTGTAAAAATAAAATAGTAAAACTAGCGAATTTCTTTCTTTTTTCTTAAATGCCATAGAAATGTGTTTTCATTTAAAACTGCTTGAAGATAAATAAAATATTATATTTTTATATATTAACGATTGAATAAATCTTCTATTTCGTTTTTTTTATTTAGAAAATATTACTGGAAATAATGCTGCCTTAAATAAGATGCCTCTCTGCGTTTTAGTTCTGGAAGAGAGTTCGTGTAAACTCAATATAGTCCAGGGCGCCGGTGACAGGATGATTGGTTTTGGGGTCTTGGTAGGGTTTCATACGTTGCACACAGTAGTCGGCCATATCCTTCGTAAGGTTCTGTAAAAAAAATGGTTCAGGGTAATTGTTTTGAATTTAGGCAAACGCAAACGAAATCGACCTACCATATATAATTCTTCCTTCGTGACATATGGTCGGTCGGATGCTGTAATGGCGCGGAAGGCATTTTCGATTTCTTCGTAACTCTGCACATTTTCGGTTTCTTTCGAAATCATAAATGCAATATACTCCTGCAGGGACACATAACCGTCACGATTCGGATCGACAACATCCAATATGGCTTCGAATTCGGGGTCGGGTTGGCCTTCTTCGACCATTGGCAAATCGTAGCCGAGCGCACGGAGACATGATTTGAATTCTTGATGATTGAGTTTACCGCTCTTGTCCTTGTCGAAATGTTTAAACATCATGGAGAATTCTTTGAGGGAATCTTCGGAGACGCCGGAATGATTACGTGCCTGAATCTGTTGTTCCAAATTGTGTTGCATACGCATCGACAGTTGATCCAATTGATCCCATTGTTGTGCCAGGCCAACGGTTGAATGTTCCGTGTAACGATTGTCGAGAATAAGATGCTCTTCGAGAAGTGCGCCCAACTCTTCGATTTTCTTCAGATCAACACGACGTAGACGAACTTCGGTGGCCTTGCCGCGTAACGCTTCCAATTGTTGTTCCAATGAACCGGAGCCTTCCATCATGGAAGTTCTAAGTGGGGAAAAATAGAGAAAATTGTTTTAAAATGATGCAACGACATCATGGTGATCAGGTATTAGTTGAAACGCATTTTTCTAAAATTCGTCTAATTTTGTGTATACAAGTCCACTCGAATGAATGAGATGTGATTTTTAATATGTGATATGATGTGCCACAATTTCTGAGATAAAGCACGGCATCATTGTCATTTTTCATAGAGATGAATTGCATATTGGTCTTCCATTCGGAATTTTTAATGGTATTTTCAAAATAAGACGAAAAATTTGCTTCATATGCCGGCCCCACACTGTCCGGGGTATACCAAACCGCACGGTACAAAAAAGCAAAGTTGTGAACAACACAACAAATAACGTTTGTTGAATTCCCCCAACGCCTCTGTCTCTTCCAAGAGTGTGTTATCCACAACGTTGATCTTTGACCCCGGACAGTGTGGATGCGGCCTTAGGCTTCGCTTATATGACGAGACTTCGCGTCCACAAACTAGACGACCAAATTCTCCTAAAGAATAAATAGAATCTATCGTGTGGACAAAACTAGGTAGAAAAGGCGTTTGTCGTAAATGGTGGACTCAACACTGTTGAGTTAACAATGAACCTTCAACTCATTCAAAAAGACCAATCCAATCGTCTAGTCTCCCTAGACGAGTACGTAGTATCCCCGCTTGAGAAAAGTCTCAATGCATCTCCTGTTCTCTCTTAAAAGCCGATTGGTTCTTTAATGTTAAAACGCGAAACGCACACTGGTTAATTGCATCGCAAGAATTGAAATGTCAATAAAGCAAAATAAGCTCAATAGTTCACAAAACAACATGTACAGTTTCGTTTCTTTACCCAGACTTATTCCAACCAAGCATATAGAATCTATAATAACAACAGTTGAATAAATCAATTGTAATCCAGGAATCTCTCCTTCTAAATTGACTTAATATATTCAAATCAACTTACCTCGTCTCGGTCAACCATTGATGGAACAAATTGGCATGCTTGGCGAATTCCTTGCGTAGCTTGTCATTCTCCTCTTGTCGTTGTGCCTCCTTGGCCAACTCTCCGTCGCGCTCCTCGATAATCTTTTGCAAATTGCGCCAGGTCTCCTCGAGTGCTTCCATTGTGAACCAGGTGTACGGGTTGGGTCCAACGTTGAAGCTCTTGATCTTCTGGTCGAGAGCGGCCAATGATTTGAAATCGGCCTCGGCCGATGACAATGAAGCTTGGAATTGGGCATGAGCTTCGCGCAATGCACGAATCTCTTCGATCGAGTTGCAACGCACTGGATCGGTTAAATCTTCTTCGGCATTTTCGAACCACGAATTGAAAGCGGATGCCTTCTTGGCGAACGTCAAGTACAACTCTTCGATTTGCTTGAACTGATCTTGCATGTCCAAGAGACGTGCCTTGCGCGCCTCGGAGGCAGCACGGAGTTTTTGCCAGCGACTAATAACATCCTCGTGACGCTTAAGAATGGCCGGAGATTGAGCGTGGTTGGCATTGATCAGTTGATCTTTCAGGGCAGTGATGTTATGGATTCCTTCCTTCTCGAATGCATTAAGACCTGAAAAGCGAAAGGATTAAAATTGGAAACTAAAAACATGTTTAGATAGATCTTACCGGCATCGAATGTCTCCTGTTTGGTCAGCAATGTTTGAACCGTAGAAAGATCCCGTCCGAATTCCTCGGACTTGACATATCCCTCCTTGTCGGCAATCCAACTCTCAACAACATCTGCCTTCCACATGAACTGCAAATAGGCCGAATTGTCCAACAATGCTCCCTTGCGACGAGCCGCCAACGAGTTCAAATTCTCCAATTTGTTTCGCAGTTGATTGCAACGCTGTCCGATCGAATCACCATGATGATTCTTAGCCTCCACCAAACTGGCACCTTGTTCGCAAATCAACGAGCAACGATCGCGATGGGCAGCGAAATCCGTCTCGAAAGCATCGTGCTTCTTCAGAAGACCTTGCACGGCAGCCATGGAGTCGCCATAATTCTCGGCCGACAAAAGCTGTTGTTTCTCAGTGATCCAAGCCTCTTCCTCCTCAACCTGTGCAAGGAATTGCTGATAGGTTAGCGATTCGTCCAATTTCTGTCCACGAGTAGCGGCCAAATTCTTCAGTTCAGCCCATGCCTGATTGAGTGCCTTCAAACGTTGTTCAATCTCGGGAACGCCCAAGTTCGATACGTCCATAAGTTTCTCGCCAGCTTCTTGCACGGCCTGAATGGCAGGCTCGTGTGAAGCCAGTTCAGCTTCCAAACGCTTGTGCTTCTTCTTCAAGTTTTGTACGCCAGTCAAATCGCGACCGTAATCGTCCGACCCGACAAGAAGTTTCTTCTCCTTGATCCAGCTCTCCTCGTCAGCGATGTCGCGGAAGAATTGATGAAGCGTCAATGCCTCATTGAGACGCGCTTGACGATGTGCTGCCAAATTGCAGACGCGCTCATATCGTTCATTGATCGATTGACGCTTTTCTTGGATTCCGGCACTATCGAATTGACCACTATCAACCAACGAGTCAGCTTGGCTGTTCATGTCCTTGATACGATCCTCGTGGGCTTGAATGTCAGCCTCGACCAATTGATGTTTCTTCATCAGATTTTGAACAGAAGCCAAATCCTTTCCAGAATCCTCGGTGGTTAGCAAACTCTCGACTTCGCCAAGCCAGAAGTCCAGATCCTTAACAGCAGCAATGTACGTGCGTTGCTTGTTGGCCTCCTTCAATTTGAGTGACTTTTCGGTTGTCTTCTGAGTCAAGTACTCCCATTGGTCAGCGATTTGCGTAAGACGCTTCTGAACCGCATCTTCCGATCCGCTGCATTGCTTCTTGTCAATCAGATTACCACCCATGGCCAAAACGCTTTGAATACGATCGGCGTTGGCGGCCAACTCGGCTTCGAAAGCTTGATGCTTCTGGTGTTTCGACTGAATATTGGCCGGATCCTTGTAGCTCTCCTCAGTGGCCAATTGCAATTTCTCGGCAATCCAGTTCTCAATTTCGTCAGCATCTCGACTGAATTGTTGCAATGTTTGTTCATCTCCCAAGCGTGATCGCTTCTCAATCAATCCCTCCTTCAGGTGACGCCAGCGCTCCAAAACTTGCTTCCTCTTATCATCAATCAAGTTCGAAGCATAGTGATTCTGACTCATCAACGTATCAGCCAAAACTTGCAACTGGCCAATCTTCTCCTCATGACCATTAATGGCCTTGTCAAAGTCCTCGTGTTTCTTGATCAAAGCCTCGACATTATCGCCCTTCGAATCAACCTCTTCGGCATTCAAGAATGCCTCGCGAGCCGACATCCAATTCTCAGCCTGCTCACAGTCACGCATGTACAATTGCAAGTCCAAGTTCTGTTCCAATTGTAAACGACGTTCGGTCCAGGCACGTTCCAATTCGTCACGTGACTTGGCCAAATCCTCGATTTTCTCCTTGATTTCGGGCGATGCATAGTGATTGGCCTGAAGCAATTCCTTGCCGAATTGCTCGAAAGCGGCAAATGTTCCAGCACGTGCATCGATTTCCGTGCGATGTTCCTAAAATGATTACAGCGGTTATATTAGTCGGTCAAATTAGGTTTTCTAGAAGATTCTAGTACATCGTGAACACGGGACAATTTGTGATGATATGTAAAGTTAAAATCAAGAAGACGTGATAATGTGTATGTGTGTTTATGGAAATTTACTAATTTGCGACAAAACTTGTTTTCCTTATAGAAATTTTAAAGGTACAAATTTACAAAGCCAATTTTAGATTATTGCGATGACGGAAAATTTGCGTTTCGGACATTTTTTGTCCAAATGTTTGCATAGAGGTTGCCATATATCGACGATTGTTAATGCTTAGTAAATAATGTCATCCGTCAATGAAAAGGTTAAGTATTATGTGAAATATTTGCTTAGCAATTATGAAAATATAAATTAGGTATTAACAAAATAAAGCACGATGATATTTTGCATACGTTTAAATGAGGCTGTAACTACACTGGTCGAGGTGCGCCGAACCACGCAGTAAAAAAGGTCAAAGGACAACACACGCCTGGGAGGGACAGACGCGATGGGGAAATACAACGAACAAGTAACAAAATTGTATTCCCCCATCGCCTCTGTCCCACCCAGGCGTGTGTTCTCCACAACTTTGTTCTTTAGCGCGCGTTTCGACGAACCCCGATCAAAGTGGTTGCGGTGTTTTTTTTTTTTTTTTGAAAAGGAGAATCCAGGCGCATTTGGAAAGCCCTTTCACTCTCATTTTTTGCATTTTAACGGGTGGAAAATAGCTGCATCTGATTTTTGTTCGTAAAAGATCTAGAAAGCTTATTCATTACCGTCAGAACGGACGCTGTGCCTACACCGCAGGTCGAGCGACGCGACGCCATGGAGGAACGAGGCAAGGAAGAAGAAGAAAATCTAGAAGGCTCCTGGCTTAAACAAGAAAATTACTGCAGTTTTGATGCAAAATCCATTTATCAAATTTCACTACTGAAAATCTACCCATTAACCTTTTTTCAATTACTAAAGCGGATATTCCCTTCCTTCGAGTGGTGCTACTGCCTACAAAATCGTAAAGCACGATTGGAAGGAGGGTTCAAATGGGCGCGGCTTCATAATGCAAAACAAAACTGAGTGAGTGCATTCAGAAACGTTAATGGCAAACCCCTGCAGATAATAAATTCTGTTTGGAGAGGATTCAGTGTGAAAAGATGCATTTCAAGTATTGGAACGACCAACCCTAGAAAAAGGAACACCAGCTGGCCTGACCGTTCCCAGAAAAACGCTGGCAGCCTGCGACTTAATTATGAGTGTTATTTTTAGTTTTCAAACCACCTAAAGCAGAGGTTTCTAGCATACGGACCGCGGTCACAATCCGGCCCAAAGGGCTTTCCCCTCGTCTCAAACGTCTCAATTTAGCAAAATTTTTAAGCAAAAACGACAAATTTGTGTACATCCACTCAACTGTCATATAAATATTGGAATGCTTCATAAAATCTCAATATTTTCCTCCTGAATCGCTAAGTTACAATTCCGTTTACCTATAATTGGGTTGCTAGGTGCGCTAGGCTTGCAAGAAAAATGCTTCGACACCAGTAAGAGATTTTAGTACAAAATATTGAAGACGAGTTTTTGTATCAAATTTCGGTAATTTGAGGAGTCCATAAGCAGGACAGAATAATTTAAAATAGAAGAAGCATAATACCGTCGTGCTCGGTGGCCGCGATCGTTCGGTCGCCACTCTGTGATATAGTAATTCAAAGAGAAACGAGTTTCCAAACTCGGCATGACCCGCCACAAGTTTATTCTTCAGAAGATGATAAGAAATGTTCTTATCGTAGAATAATAAACTAACAATGCACACTCCGAATTCAGTTGTCTTTGAATCGTTGACGACTACACACGGTAGTCGTCAATGCACCATGCTCCACTAGGAGTTAGGGTAAATCAAGAAAAGAATACCATGGACGTATATTTTATTACATATTTTGAGCATAATACGAATCGCATTATTGGCTGAATGTAAACATTTTTCTATAAAAACGCTTTCGCAATTTTTCGCAGCAATAGCAACTTTTGGAAGTCATTGAAAAATAGAATCTCATCACTTGACTCATCTTTAGCCTAACCGTGTCATAAGGGTCGAAGTTAAACGTTCGATGATAAAACTCACAGATCATAGCTGGATTCCAGTTTTTCTACCGATCAAAACTCACCCTGGCTAGATCAGCGAAATGAGAATGGAAGTGTTGGACTGTGCTTGTGCTGCCCCCGTCACCCTTTCTACTTTACGACAAGAGGAGGTATCGCATAGCCGGGTAAGCAAATACGCATGAGACGATTGAAATTGCGAAATTTGAGTGTGAGTTAGTGGCATCGAGAAGAGAATGCCGAGGCCGACTTCATAAAAATACTAAAAGCTCTTCCCACTATGGGCAGATAGTGCGGTTCCGCAATAAGTGTTCTATTACCTATTGTTCATTCTGATACTTCAGGATTGTTGTAGTTGTAGAAGCGAATCAAGAAATATTTTTTTCTCTCTGGTATTGAGGGAGATTTGGCAGCTCTTGGCCGTTGTATCAGGCAGCTATGGGACGATTTACTTCGTAGAACCGACTGCCTTAGGAGATTTTTTATGAAGACAATGGTCACATAGGTGTTTGAACCCTCTTCTCAACTGAATACCACACTTAAAGAATCCCGTCACCAAACATGCGATGTATAGATTAGAATAGGACTTACAGCCGAGTAGTGTGGAGCAACCAGACGAACCTCGACTACAGTCCCCATTTCGGATCTACTACCACTAGCATCTAGCGCGTATCCAATTTCACCCGACCCGCAAAGTATGTATGTCCTACCAGTGAGTAAATAGCAGCGACCACAGAATTACCATTTAACAAAGCATGTTGAGTGAGCAGAGACAAGGCTGAGCTGAATAGCTTACCGAAAAAGTGCAGCTAATAGACGCTCCAGAATCGTTAATAGTTTTAGGGCCATTTTTTCGTACATCTTATAGGCTGGTTAGTCTTATTGCCTAGAGAAGACACACACAATATTTAGAAAGCTTTTCCATTTTATTGAATGAAATTTTTGTTTATTTTGCATAGTTCTGCCATATTTTGATGATTACACCATCATCTTAGATTAAAAAAATCATTGCACGGTTTCATGCAACAGCGTAAATAAGCAAAAGATAACATAACTATGCAAAATAAACAAAAATGTCATTCAGTACAATGGAAAAGCTTTCAAAATATTGTTTGTGTCTTCTCTAGGCAATAAGACTAACCAGCCTATAAAATGTACGAAAAAATGGCCCTTAATGTTCGATTTATCCAAATCGTGTACGGTTTCCGTAAGACTCATAGCACCACCACTGCTCTTGATATAATCACGTCCAAAATGTTCAATGAACTGCCGAAGCCCTGCAAGCGCACCATCCTCGTGGTTCTTGATCTCTCAAAAGGTTTTTGACATGATCGGCCACCAACTACTACCGATAGATCTTAGAAACTCCACTCCGCCTTAAGTTCATAAATGAGTTGCAAACTATTTTGCCCGTCGTCAGTCCTGGGCACTGAGTTTAGAAATGGAAAATTTGGGCTCCAAAAAAATCAACAAGCCGTTTCACCGGCACACAGTGGGGCGATTAGAACAAAAATTGGGACATAGGCAAATAAACTAAATTTAAATATTGCAGATTTGACTACTATGGTTTTACACTGTAAAGTATAAGCTATCGAAACCTGTTGTTAATTTTTTTTTAATTGTAACGGTATTGATTGTACAGACATGTTTGTTCAATAAGAAATACATTTTTAACATATTCCACGAAAGCTTCAAATACCCGTAAAAACCACCTTACTTAATACAATGGCACATAAATATACTTTTCACGTTAGGCCTTTGGATAGGAAGGCCTTCTTATGGTAGTTGCGTATCTAACAAGGAACATAACGGTAAAATTCAAAGATACAAGCCAAAAATCATGATATTTTTGTAAATTCATCAAAAACAAAAAATGGCCGTAGTTGGCCGGGAAATGAATTAAACCATATTATTCTGCAATTAATGGAGTCAATAAAACCACAGAGTTTGGCTGCGACCACCTGTGACCCCGGCTATAGTAGCTATTTTTATCGACTAACCTCTGTTGTTTCATGTTTGACTTTTTGCATAATAACTTCCACTCTGATGTAGCTTTCGACTTTAAATTGTGTTTACATGTTAGCAATGTTATAACCTTATCTGATTCTGAAAATGGGGTAAATCGGAGCAACAGGTCCCGCACCTCCCCTACAAATTGTATGTAGAAAACATATTAAATTAGTAATAACTCTTCGCTAAATTAAGCTAATTCGGTCAAGTTATTCTAATAAGTTTTAAATCGAATACCCTTCGACAGGACCAAATGCAGGTTCGATTAAAACCGTTATGATATTAGCGTGCGCATTTTCTATGTCGCATGCATTTTGTAATTTTTCGAAGTTTGAACTACTGTATCTTCGAAATAACAGTGAGTTTTTAAACGGGGGTTCAGTGAAATTACAACAAATGTATATATTTCTAGGACCCCAACCCAAATACTAAATTGCACAAAGCAAGACGGAATAACTTTGGGTTTTGTTTGGTAACTCTAGCTTTCCTAAAGATTTCATAAATAAGGGTGCAGTTTTCTAACGGTAAATGAGAAAGCAATATGGCCATATAATATTTTACTGTATATAAGGTGCACTATCTATTAGCATCATTTGTAACATCAGAAAGGAGGAACGGTACATTATCTATACTATGGGGTTGGTAAAAGCATCCTTAAAACCGCTATATGTTCTTTCCAACAGGACATATTTGAAAACGGAATCCACCATTCGATTCAGCACAAACAAATTCAACTTATAGTCCTTTACATGGTGCATTTTGCAGCAGGACATCCTCGCAAATATGTGATGTCCGAAAAATCATCGATTTCGCCCCACTGTGCGGCAGTGTCATTTCATACGCCGACGATTTCACCAACTTATTAACCGCCAATTACATTGCTGAATTATCATCAATAGTTAAGGCCTGAATGGACCTCGGGCGGATTGAGAATGAAATTTTTGTCCGCTGCGATTTTCTCAATGAAAATGCATAATTACTGCCGTGTAATATGTGGCAAACGCTGGGGATTTCCATAAGCTACAAACCGAAAACGGTTGCATAATAATTTTTCTCGGCCATTGTATGTATTATTTTTCGACTCCCCGATCATTTCATCGTGGAAAATATCTAATGACCGGGGAATCGATAAATAATACATAAAATGGCCAAGAAAATTTTTGGAATTATTCTCGGATTACTGTAGCTTATGGAATTCCTTAGCGTTTGCTACATATTCCACGACAGTAAGTATACATTTTTATTGAGAAAATTGCAGCGGAATGAATTTCACTTTAGAGGTCTATCCATCCCTTTACTTGGTTGAACTCAACAGCTATTTCATCAGCAAAAATCTCGAAACTCTCAACGCCGAATAGTTGGCGTCGAGTCCCATACGTAAACCCAAAATCGTTGAATAATCCGGAAAATTTAACATGCAGATACTATCGGCGATAAGCTCAGAAGCGGAAATAAAATTCTCAAAGCTCTAGCCGATAGTACTTGGTGTATGGATAAAGAAACACTGCTGGCCTATAGGGGCAAAGAGAGAGAAGTCAAGGAGTATAAGCAAGCAACTTTCGAGAACTCCGACTGAAAGGCGGATATTGCTCATAAACACGTCAAAGAAGGCCACTCGAGATTTCAAAAGCAAACAGTCGACATACGTTGAGCCACAAAAACGTCTCCGTTTCTCGGCCAAGGCTGGACAATTTCAGAGAAAATGACGTACACTCTCTTCCTCTTCTTCGCAACTACGACAGAAGTCGTTATGGGGAATTCTGAGCCTCCTGGCGTGCACCCCGACAGGACAGTGACAGATCCCGACCACTTGCCGATCTTTCCTGTCTATTGACAGTAAAATAGTTGACCTGGCCGCGTCAAGTCGTGGTTAATCTTGTTGTAGCACATATGGTACCGTTAGACCATCTTGCACTAGCCCTGTGCATTACAGTTGTTTCTATTGCCTATTTAAAGGCATAGCGGTCGCATTACGAGCGAGACGGTCTGCATTGTAGTTCTCTTCCACTATGACTTGATATCCAACAGAGAACAATGTTGAAATATTGACCAATCACTCTTAGAGCTGAACGGTAGCTATCAACAGTTGTTGATGTTGTCAGGACAGATTCGAGAGATCGAATTGCAGCCTGACTGTCAGTGTAAATGATGACATCCCTCATCGTGACGACATGATTTCCCAACCAGGTTAGGGTTTCCATGATTGCAGAAATTTTCGCTTGAAGAACATTACAGTAGACAGTGTGCCAAGTTAATGTCTAGTCCATCCGAATGGACTCCAATACCAACTCCTTCATCCATCTTAGAGCTATTTGTGTAGAGTACCATAGATCCTGTAGCCAGTGGTGCATTGCTATCCCAGTGATCCCTTGACGGAATCAAACAATAGTGGTTTTTGCCAAAAGCATACCTGGGACTAGTGTAATCATCACCTCAAGGGGAGGTTAAAATTTCGTAGTATCGTTGAGTGGCCGTTCTCTAGCGTTTGCCACTGACTACTTTCACATAAGCGTAGTGCCGTATTAGCAGCCAGTTGTTGGCCGAATAGATCCAACGGTAGCAGATTGAGCACAGTGTCCAGTCCAGCCAAAGGTGTAGTACGAAAGGCTTCAGTTATGACAATAGAAGCCATTCTTTGTACTTTCGCCAGCAAGTTATAATAAGTTGTTTTACTGAGTGTTGACCACCATACGCATATACCGTACAGTAGGATGGGTCGTACGATAGCAGTGTAGATCCAATACAATGCTTTTGGTTGCAGGCCTCAGCTCCTTCCTACTGCTTTCCTGAACGAATAGAGTGCTATAGTTGCTTTATTTACCCTCTCTTGAATGTTAGGTTTCCTATCGAGCAACAGTCCAAGGAATTTAGCCTTTTCAGCAAAAGTGAGTTGCCTATCCCGTAGCATGGGAGGGTCAATACAAGGAATGGTACGTTTCGTAAAGAGCACCAACTCAGTTTTAGAGACGAGAGGATGATATTCTCTACATTAAGGTTCAGATTTGGTACATCTTACGTACGTTGTGTGACAAACTAGGCTGCACTACTCATATTACAAATGATATTACAGCTGTAATGTAGGATTACTAAAATATACCGTTATACGGTGTCACATGTCATACAACCTGTAGATCATTTCATTTAGTTCATGCGACGTGGCGTTTCTTGACCGAAAATAATCCTGTTTTGGTAAAAGGAGAATGTTTGTCCAGAAAATATGAAGCTCTAAAAGGACCAAAGAGACGAATCCTAGATCGCCACTCTATCAGTCTAGACTAAGCTGACTAGACGTACAGAATTTTGCTGTACAGTACAGCATTGGGAAATGTACAGCAAAATGTACAGCATTCCCCCTGCCACCCAATGAAACCTAATTTACTACATAATAAGCTCCTCGATGAGTCTTTGATCAGTCATGTCTGCTTTTAAGGTGTAAAGTTTGACCCCTGTACCCTGTGAGGTCGTAATTTAGCGAGATACATCTTCTCAGTACCATATAGTCCCATGTGGGGCCATGGTGCGTTAACTCAGCCGTTTATAGGCAATTTCGAGTCAACGTTAACATTGCATATCATTTCGGACGGAAATTTTGGACCACGCCGACCGCCGAGGTTCGATCTCCGGACCTCTAGATTACTAGCATCGTAGAGTGCGACTCAACCAAGTGAGCCACAGAGCGTGATAAATGCACTTTTATTTTTGCCAATCTTTCATTTTCGATAACGCGGGAGCCCTTCCCGATCTCTCTGAAAAATTTTCACAATTGTAGAGCATATTTCCGCATTCGGAAACTACAGCTGCCTAAATCGCACTTCTGCGTTTTCTAATCGAAAATTATCCATAACTTGGAAATTCTTGAGTGGAATTTTGATATTTGTCAAACTTGTAGGGCACGGCAATGGTGAACATTTCACGGCTGTAAATGCCAAGGTTCAAAAGTTACAACCGTCAAAAGATGAGATTTTAATTTATTTTTCCTATGACAAAACGATAGAAAAATCAGCCACTGTACTCCATCCGATTGCTTTATCAACCTCTATAGGAAAATCCATACTAAAGAAAGAACTCGGCATGGGTTTGTATGTAGATAATGTTTTTTCCCACATTTCCTTAGAGTTAATTTAAAACGGCGTTAAGAGCCAGGGGACCGGCATGGCATGACATCAACCATGGAGAAATGCATACTCTGCTCCAGAAATATTGTAACCAGGTTGAGATAAGATTTAGACCTCTATGCATCGTCTCCTTAGGCTTACTTTAATTCTGTGCCTCGCCGTTTGCTCCGCTCAGACCTCGTCTGTCTGTCCCGCATTAGAGAATTGGCCAACATTTTTGCGATGCAGTGCTGTTGCGAAATAGGATAAGGCGTAGTGCAGGCGCAGCGAGCGTTGAGCCAATGAAAGGCAATTCGTAAGATTTAGATCACTGGCTCGTCCATACATTTACTCAGATCCTGTGGATCGCCCTTGGCTTCGCTCAGAACTCACTATGTCTGTCGCCCTTTTCATAATTCGCCAAAATCCTTGCGACCAGCGCTGGTAGGAAGCGGATAAGGCGAGGTGCGATCACAGCGGTGAGCCAATAGAAGACAATTGGTAACATTTAGACCTTTAGCTCGTCCTTAGGATTGCTCAGATACTATAGTTCGCCCTTCGCTTTGATCAGAGCTCACTATGTTAGTCGCACTTTTCATAATTCGTCAGCATTTTGAATACGCCGGGCTGCTGGGAAATAGGATAAGGCGAGCGGTGAGCTAACGGAAGGCATATCGTAGGATTTAGACCTCTGGTTCGTCCATACGTACACTCAGATCCTGAAACTCGCTGCGCTTAGACCTCTCTCTGTCTGTCCCGCATCAGAGAATTTGCCAACATTTTTGCGGCGTAGATCTCCGAGCTGCAAACCTGTAAGTATGGCTGAGGATTTGGTTGAAAACCGAATTCCCCAAGTATGTGTACAGCATTGGGCCTGCGGAAGTCTGGTCACCTTATAGACTAGAGATTCATTGAGAAAGGAGTGTTCGAAACACGGCACGGCACAACATCAAGCTTTTAATATTTCATTACAATAATTAAAACAAAACGCCTCTAGGTGATGGTGTGGATGATAACTGCATCAAACTGTCAATTCGGTTATCGAAGAAACACGTTCACAACATACACCACAGTCGGCAACGCATCCTGCTCCTCAAGCAGTTACGTTGATGCTGCGCCATCTCACCGGGAATTGACTGGCTGAAACATCAAGAGCGATGAACCTTTCTTTGGCGTTTTCAGTGGTTCAGTGGGTAGAGAAGACACTACCTCTGAGATACAGGAGCGTAGTATCGAATCCCACTGTCTGTTTTTATTGTTGTTACAACAGCCAAAAGCTGTCAAAACCCCTTTCGATTCAGGAGAAAAAAATGAATCCCGACTATTAATCTAGTCCAGTAGACTAGTAGCTACATTAGGTAAGGTTAGGAAATAAAACAATTGCGTATGTTCCGCAAACATGTTTGCCGTTCAGATCCCATAACCGCCATTTTGCTGACCAAAAATAATTTTCGGTTCTTTTCGTTTGTCTGTCTTTGTGGAACATGTAAACGAAAAGAACTGGAGATTAATTCTAATCCGGAAAATGGCAGTTAGGGGATCAGAACGGCAAACATATTTCCGGAACATACGCAACTGTTTAGTTTCGTAACATCACCCATACACAGCTCGTTTTTTTATCACGAAATAGCTCGAATGCTGTCAAATGGACTGGCATCGCCACGTTCAATCCCGATAAAGGTTTGTGTTCGAAAAGACGACTCATGTTATGATTCGTTCCCAGTCTATCCAATCCAATATGTTCAATCGATTGTACAATGTATGCCGAGCATTAAAGTAGATATATACTGAACTGAAGATAAGTCAGTTATTTGAAATATTTTGCAGAGCAGACTAAAGACTAAATTTTCCAATGAAATGAAATTTTCAAGAAAAAGATTAACATGAACGCACACGCATACATAGTGGGTTCAGGTAAATACAAAAGCGCCGAGAGGGCATTTGTTGCTATTACATAAAAGCAGTCTTGTCTGGCGTTTATTTGAAAGCGTCGTAATTACATGCCTCAAAATAATTTCAAGCAAATTAAATACAAACAACGATATGCACGAATTAGCTTCATACATTGCAATAGGCGTAAGCTGTGAACTGTACATTGGAAAAACGACGGTTAGAAATTCTCTGCAACTCAATTCCAGAGACCACGTCTCTGAAGCTGTTGATGCAATATTCAGCATACGTATGTAGGTCAGGCGAAACATTCTTCGCCTGCGCATGTACGTTAATTTACGTTCAAAAGCACCCAAAGGATATGTGACACCTATTTTTCCAACACATGTATATAACAAAAAAAAACATCAATTCGAAGTATGCGAGAAAAATATGTTAGCCAAAATTCAATGTGTGTTGTTATACACAAAAAAGTATATCACCGAAGATAAAACTGTTAGTAGAATACATTTTGAAAATCACGAAATTTGTAAGATGTGATAATTAAAGACAACACAAATTAATTGAACACACAACACAATCGACTGAAGCCTTCCGGTTATAGAAAACTATGGCAAATAGTTTTCAATTTAGTTAGCGCATGACGAAACATCAATTGTGTGATTTTTTCATTTTACAGAGCTTTGCTCAGATAATCCTACGACACATTTTTTGGTTCATATAAATACTCAATCTCTATGTCAGTAGTACCTCGGGTGGGCCAAAGAAAAACTCTATTTCGGCACGATGATTCTACAAAAAATTTTGAATGTAAAATCAGAAATAGATTTTGTTTCAGATCGGATTTGTTGGTGTAATTATGATAAATAAATTTCATAAAAAAATGTCAATAAATTTTTGGGAAAAACAATAGACAATAAATTTTTAACACTCACCTGATGACGTTCAATAAGAGCTTCAGCTCCAGTCACATCATTGGCCAATTCATCGGACGTGACTAGTCCCATCATTGAATTGATCCAAGCCATCAAGTCACGATAATCGCTAAAGAATCGTTGCAAATCGTACGAATCTAAAAGCTTGACCTTACGAGCCTGAGCCTTGGTCAAAACTTGATCCCACATCTCGTTGATTTCCTTCTGCTTCGTGTACGTTTGTTCAGCAGTGTCTGGATGCGATGACATCAGCCGAGTGGCCGTCTCATTCAACTGGTTGATCTTGTCTCCCAACGCCGCCAAGTCGCGCTCAATACCCTCATGCTTACGCTGTAAAGTTTGCACGCTACGCAAATCCTTGCCCAAATCCTCATTGTTCAGAGCATTTTCCTTCTCGCCAATCCAATCCTTGGTCTCGTCAATGTCACGATGGAAACGTTGAACCTCATGAGCCGATCCCAATTGGCTGGCACGTTCGGCCGTCAATTGTTGCAACGATGTCCACTTCTCGTTAAGATCTTGCATTTGAGTTTGAATCTTGAGAGCCGCCTCAGTCTGGCCGAGTGATGTTAGTTGAACGGCAATCTCATTCATGTTGGCCAAACGCACTTCATTTGCACGCAAGTCATCGTTGAAATCATCGAATTTCTTCTGAAGGATTTCCACTTCTTCCAAATCTTCACCGACGTCCTTGATTTGGGCGTGATTCTCCTTGTCCTTAATCCAGGCACCGAGATCCGCAGCCTCGCGAACCAATACGTACGCCTTGACAGTTTCATTCAATTTATTCTGGCGCTCGCGAGCCAATGCCAACAAATTGTCGTATTGTGAATTAATTTGGCTCTGACGCTTGGCAATGGAATGTCCGTCGACAAGATTTTGTTGACTTGCACTCAGGCCGGCTTCGATCTTCTTGATGTAAGCCGCGGGAACGAAGCCTTGACGATCGTTCACCTCAACCTTCCACCAATCCTTGTTGTTCGAGTTGAGAAGAGTCAAAACATCGCCCTTCTTCATCGAAACTTCACGTGGTGATTTTTCCGTGTAGTCATAGAGTGCAACGACGCACTCCTTGCCGGTAATATCAACGACAGGGGTCTCTTGTTGGCGGCAGTTCTTGGCCTGCTCCTGAAGTGCCTGGATGGTATTTCCGAAAGCCTCCAAATCGGAAACCAAAGCTTCGTGTTTCTTGAGTAAAGCCTCGGACGAATCTTCATCCTTTCCATAATCCATGCTCGAGACAATCGGTTCCTTCTCTCGCATCCATGATTCAGCCTCGTTGGCATCGGCGAAGAATTGATGAGCTTGCAAAGAATCTTCCAAATCTTGCTTGCGTTGCAACGCCTTCTCCTTCAATGAGTCCCATTGCTCCTTGAGAGCATCAAGTCTCACCTTGATATCATCACTCGAGTAGGGATGATCTTGCAGCATTTGTTCGCCAGACTTAACAACGTTCACAAGTCGTGCTTCGTGATTGTTGATTTCAGCCAAAACGGCTTGATGTTTCTTGATCAAATTCTGAACACCAATCAGATCACGGCCACGATTGGTCGAGCCAGCGATCGGTTCCTTTTCACGGATCCAAGCGGCTTCGTCATCAAGATCGCGGAACAACTGTTGAACTTGAAGCGAGTCCATGAGTCGTGATCGTCGTTCGGCCATTGGAGCGGCCAGGGCAGCATATCGTGTTGAAAGTCCTCCCTCCTTGTTTCGAATGTTGTCGGCATCAAAATGACCCGATTCGATGAACTTAGTGGCTGCAACCTTGATAGCCTCAATGCGATCCTGGTGAGCCATAACATCCGCCTCCAACAAGGCGTGCTTCTTTTGCAAATTTTGCACGGATGTCAAATCCTTGCCATGGTCCTCGGACAACAGTTGACCTTCAACCTCGCTCAACCACAATTCAATGTCTTCAATCGTACGATTGAATTGTTGCTGTTGACAAGCCTCTTGCAATTTGCAGCCCTTCTTATCGGAAGCCTGAACCAAGGTTTCCCATAAAACGACAATCTCTTGCATCCTGGCGTTGATTTGATCGGAAGCATAGTGATTCTTGGAAATAAGCTCCTCGGCAACGTTAGTAATGTCTTCAATACGTGACTTGTTTGCATTAAGTTCATGTTCAAAGTTTTGATGCTTCTGCATTTTGCCATTCAAATTGGTTGGATCCAAGTAGCTGTCGTCAGTTGCAAACTTCAATTTCTCACTAATCCAGCCCTTGGTCTCGTCACAGTCGCGTTCGAATTGTTGGTATCGGCTCGAGTCTTCAAGAAGGGCACGACGGTTGGCCGACTTCTCCTGAAGAGCTGAACGACGAGCGAGAAGCATTTGTCGCCGTTGAGCAACATCATCAGCAGCATAATGTTGTCCGTCGATAAGCTTGGTCGCAAAAATATCCAAAGCTTTGATCTTCTCCTCCTGGGCAGCCAAACTTTTCTCAAAGTCTTCATGCTTCTTGATCAACGCTTCAACGGAGTCCAGTGAATCACCCAAATCCTCGTTGGCCAGGAAGGCTTCCTGTTTGGCCATCCATGTGTCAGCCTGCTCGGTATCGCGGTAGAATAGCTGGAGATCCATACATTGTTCGTAGAGAATTCGTCGTTCTTCCCACAATGATAGCAACGAGCTCTTATCACTCTCGAGAGCACCCAGTTTCTCTTGAATTTCAGCCGCGGCGTAGTGCTCGCGCTCTAGCAACTTCTTGCCAGCTTCAGTTGTCAGCTTGAAGCTATCCTCACGAGCATCGATTTCTCCCTTATGTTCTTGATGACGTTCGAGCAACGCTTCGGCTCCAGCCACATCCTTGGCCAATTCATCGGCCGAAATGATAGCCTTCATGCCATTAATCCATGAGACTAAATCACGGAAATCGGCGAGGAAACGATGCAAAAAGTATGATTCATCCAACTTCTGCTTGCGCTCCTTAGCCTTGGCCGTCAACGATTGCCAATAGTTGGAAATTTCAGCTTGCTTGTCGCGAATTTGATCGCTATGATCGGCATGGATGGAACACAAGCGCTGAGCTTCAGCTCCCAGAGTGGAAACCTTGTCTTCGAGCGCCGCCAAATCACGTTCGACACCCTCGTGTTTGCGCTGCAATGCCTGAACGCTGGCCAAATCACGACCATAGTCATCGGAAGACAGTACAACGTCCTTCTCGGCAATCCAAGCAACAGTCTCATCGGCATCGCGATTGAATCGTT
This sequence comes from Microchrysa polita, assembly GCA_949715475.1. NCBI lineage: Eukaryota > Metazoa > Arthropoda > Insecta > Diptera > Stratiomyidae > Microchrysa > Microchrysa polita. The sequence continues at coordinate 29,231,147 of OX454416.1, forward strand.
GAATTTCATGCGCACCAAACAATTTCTCCTGGCGCATAATGGCCAATTGTTTCAAACGTTGCCACGCCTCGTTTAACTCCTCCTTCCTCTTGATGATCGTATCGCGTTCTGGATGGCCATCTTGCACCAGTTTATCAGCCAATTGGTTCACCTCCGTAACACGGTACTCTTGCGAGGCCATGTCCTTTTGGAATTCATCGAATTTCCGTTGTAAAACTTCAACATGTTCCAAATCGTGACCGTACTCGTCGGCCGTTACGAATGCCTCCTTGTCCTTAATCCAGAACATAACTTCCTCGCATTGCCGAAGAAATTGAACCAAGACGAGAGCCTGTTGCAACTTTTGTCCCTTCTCGGCGAGACGACGCAACAACAATTCCCAAAGACGATGCAATTCGTCTAAGCGACGTTGAATTGTTTCCGATTCAAAATGATGTTGATTGATCATCTCCTGACCGATGTTGTCCAGACTCACGATGGCATTGCTATGAGCCGAAACTTCCGCCTCGAATGCCTGATGTTTTTGAATCTTGGCCTGAAGATTGGTCGGATCGCGATAGCTTTCCTCGCTGGCGGCTTGCAACTTCTCATGAATCCAACTCTCCAGTTCGTCAGCGTCACGCTTGAAGTATTGGAAACGACGCGAGTCCTCCAATTTCTCACGCTTTTGACGTGTCTCGTTCTTGAACTCATTGTATCGCGACAAGACCTGCTCACGACGCTCCTGGATGTCCTCGACCGTCTCTAAAATTCGTACTTCTTTCGGAGTGAATTGCTCCATGATGATCGTTCGCTTTTACTTATATTTGACGTGTGTTTTGCTGTTTATATTTCGTTTATCCTGTGAAACGAGTATCGTGAATTAATTCATGTACATATTCCTACCAAATCAAATTCACTTACTTTTTAAATTGTATCGGATCTATTCGTACTTCAGCTCTACTATTCCACTCTGAAAAATCTTTCTTATTCGTCTACCTATGAAAAGATAACAAGACACTCATATTATTACTTAATAGTCACGCAGCATATCTCAAAAGCATAAGAAAAAATTTAGTCACTCGCTTAATAAATAGCCCCTTGAAACAGAACCACAATAGCCGATGACGTAAGTCAGACAAAAATCTCAACTGATAAAAAATGCTTCGGGAGCGGCGATAAGTAGTTAATTAGACACTCGCTTCGGTTCGCGTTATTAGAATTGTGTGAACTTACATAGATAGAGAATGGTTGCGTGTCTGATGGAAATTCGAACTGTGTGCTCTTTTTTCCAATCAGCGCAATGTTATCAGAGACGGTCGATGAAATTCTGGGTGTTGGCCGTTTAAGTGTGGCTATGGAAGAGTTTTGATTCATAGCGGACTTTACATAATTATTTCAAAAGTTATTGGCCATATACAATTTAAAAATAAATAAATAACAGGCGCGATAATCCAGCATTGGACTAAGGCCGCAGGATGTGTTAGTGACATCCCATTTCCAAGATCTTATCTGCTTTTTGTTGAGGTAATGAGATCAGCATCACACTCTTCATCCCCATAAATGGGTACTCGTTTAACATCTGAGTGAGATCATAGTACGTCACAAGCTCGTGAGTTCGAAAAACACCATGACCCACGGTGAGATTCGAACTCATGACCCTGTGCACCGAAGGTAATCGACTATGACCTAAAGCAGTGATTCCCTAGGGAGGGGTGACGATCAGGGAAGGGGAGCGCGGACACAACTCTAATATTGATGCAATTAATAAATTATGGTTTGCTTGCCATTAACGAATTATGGTTTTCTTGCTAGCTTCTTTCGAAATACACCAGGGATAACGGTTGTTGGTCGCTTCAGTAATAACAATTCCAATTTTGCTGCTCGACGTATCACTGAAGTCATGATAACGGCCGATCGCACGACGAAATTCAGGATGTGGAAATCATGAAATTTAAATAATACTTCCTAAAAATTCCACTAGTTCCAAAATATGGGCTGAACTAACAAACAAATGTTCAAAGAATACAAATTGCGACAATGAATTCCGAATTTAAGTCCAAAATTAAAAGCATTGCGTGCCCATGGTAAATTTTGCATCTATTTTCGGTTTTTGGCCAACATTTTCTCGGGTGGCCAAGATCCGCAGATCTCGCAAGGGAGGAAAAAAATGAAAAAGATGGGGAACCACTGACCTAAAGGAACATGGTTGTATAAAAAGTACACGCATATAGTTCTCAGAACCGGTGGTTTAACTGCGATGGCAGAGCAATCATGAGTCGTCTCTACCAACACAAACATTTAGATCAGGGCTGTCCAAATCGCGGCCCGCGGCTCCATGTGGCCCACTGAGGCTGTCAATGTGACTCGGCGAGAAGAGAAGTGCATTTTCAATATACAAATTGAAATAATTTTTGAATACACATGAACAGCTTTTGCGGAAATAATCGACCAGTTTCAATTACATATTTACAACGTTGCAGTACAGTGCAAACTGTGGCTTCAATCGGGAAAAAGGTATTGGCAGCGTGTCTCATAATGGGTTCATATGTTCACAAAATTATTCAAGTTTTCGATAGCGCTTGACGATGTCAATGCTACGCTTCGACTCCCAATATTATTCACTATAACGATAAAATGGAGTAATAATTTTTCCAAGTGCCCTCTGTTTTTGAGAGATCCCATAATGGATGGATATAAAGTGCTTCTGTTTTACTTTATCGGTTTTTAGGGTTTTTTAGAAAATTTTTTTTTCAAAAAACCCTTATGAAATCGATTTTGTCCGTCCGTTCGTCTGTTCACTAAATAACTCGCAAACGGCTCAACCGATTGTCATGAAATTTGGTAAGAAAGTGTAGAATGGTTACAGTCTTTGGCACATATAAGAAGTTGGTAGTAAGAAGTTAACAGGGTGTTCCGAACGTTTGAAAAAAGTCGACTTTTTTAGTTTTTATCGGAGATTGACATATGGGTATTTAAATCAAAGATCTAAACGAGTACATCTCATATCAGCTAAGTTATTGGCGTTTAAAGTTAAACTTCCTTTTCGACCTCCGCTTTTCTAAACCGTTATAGGGATCGATATGAAACTTTGCACAAAGATTGGTCAGCATGGTCTTATATACGTTAAATATTAAGACTGTTGACTTTTGCTAAGAAAAAGTAAATAACAGTAAATTTGTAAAATTTCAATTTGTTCGTGTGTAGCCCCTCTTAGGTTTCCAAATATGAAAATTCTACTAAGGGTTTTTAGAAAATTACATAGGGAATATGTCTACGAATTTTCATTCGAATAACTGTATCCAAACCGGAAATATAGCCAAAAAAGTATTAAGTAAGGGCCTTTCACAATGCAAAGGAAACCTCTTAAGTATTTCTTCAATGCATATATTTTAACTTGATGAAATAATGAACATGCAATTTGGCGGAAATGCATAGAATGGTAATAGTGTTTGCCACAAATATTTTTTAAGTTTGTAGGACCAAGTTAACAGGGTGTCCCTGAATAGCTGCAAAAGTATACTTGTTCAATACTCATAAGAAAGCTTGCGTGGGCTCTTATGTCAGGGGACACAATGGAATCATTTCATATAAGTTGCTTTTCCTTGATTAAAAAAACAGTAACAGTAAATTTACAGCTAATAATTCAGTTCATATTATACAGCCAAGCCATCCTTACGTTTGCCTGAGTATCTTTTTGATCAAAGGCGATCAGAAATCTTAAATAGAAAAACGCCTGTAGATTTTCCTTGGAGTACTTTTATACAAACTGGGTAAATAGCGCCTTCATTCTGGAACGCGTTTATTTAGACCAATCCAAAAATAGATTTACAGGAAGCATTTTATTAATGTTGTGCACAATTCTTATTTATTGCTTATAAAATATATGGACAAAAAATATTTACTATGCATTAAAATTCTAAAAAACGGTATTTCTTTTTGTCACAGCCCTTGTCGAAAAAATTTCCTATCCTAAATATGCCACTCGCCTTCGACCAATTTGGCGACGTGAAGCCAAATGATTTTCGGCCCTCGGAATCGTCTTTCTGCTTCGGAACCGATTTACCTTTAACCTCCGCTATTCCGATTGGTATTTGGTGCTGGTTCTGGGGCTGTCATGTGGACTTTCGGCAAAATATGGATGTTTGTCGTGGGTTTCGCATCTATCCAGATGCCTTTAATTACTGGGGAAAATAGATTTTTTATTTCCATTCTGGCGGTAATGTCTCAGCCTTTTCTACAGGCAGCTCTATCGTGGATCGTGTAATCGCCGAGACCAATGCGTTGTTCTTTTTCCTTTTTCTTTTGACACATCCACGTATTCTTCGGTCTGCCTCGGGCCTTGGGGCCCATCAAGTGGAACTTCCATTGATATCGTCTTCCTTAAGAGCGGCATACATTTTTTGCTAGAGAAAATGAGCTTTCTCGGGTGATCTTAGGTTATCCTTAAATCATTGTTGAAGGACAATAACAGTTGTAAAAAAAAAGTTGTACGGAACATACCCCCTCAGCTTAACCCTTTAACTGCCACAGGCATTTAAAAATTTTGGCAAAAATCATTTTCAGGGGTCGTACGGATTAGACAAAATAAAAATATAGGAATATAGGAGTTATATAGGAGGTATTTTATTTATAACATATCATCACACACACACATATGGCCAAACAAATAAGTACACCCCTCTTGTACCATTTTATTCATGATTTTCATTGCATTTATTCTATTGTAATACTCGAAATAGATAGCCATTATAAGAACTCGGATACAACAATGCCAGGGAACCCGAAAAAGAAGATGGCTCTCCCCAATCTTCTTGGTCCCGACCGGAATAAACTCTGAAGTGGATAATGAGCTTGGTTCAAATAATAAGAACGCCATCGTTCCTTAACTTTTTTCACAACTGTTTCCGACTTTTTATCAGGATTTGTGTTATGTTATTTTTTTTTGGTGTGCAACTAACGTCAAATTAAAAAAAAACTTAAAGGGCGAAAAACGCTTACCAGGCCTATAGAAAGGCGTGTGGGGTCCAAAACTTTGAAATTGTGGTCAAACTATTCGCTCAATTATGAAAGGAATCGGCTGACCGTGCATTCAGTTCATATTTCAATAAGAACTAAAGAAAATCAGACGGAACTATGATTAAGTCTATAATAAGGCTATCAAGGATAATGGACAATCACATTATCACTATGGCGAAAAAAGCTCCCTTGGCATTATTGATGCTTATCGCGGGAGTATTGGAAATATTTCATCTAACCGAAAAGTCAATGGAAGACTACAAGAAGTAAAGCAATTTTTGTGAATAGATTCGAAGTTACCTTCGCCATCAAAAAAAATAGGGACGGCGGCGCGATCATTTATGGAGAGAGATAGTCCTCCTTGGTCGAGACAAAACAAAGAAAGAAATTTGATCAACGCTATATTAAAGGACATTTCCCAACCTGGGCCAAAATATTATGGTCAATGGGTTATTTCAGAGTTTGTGTTTTTATGCTAAAGAATCTAACCAGTTAGGTGATTCATCAAAAATGAATTCCTCTCCAATTAGGTAACAAAAGTTGACCAACTGATTTTTATTTTCTTTAATAACAGCTTGGCTACAGGGTGTTAAGAAAAAATAATTTAACTGTACTTATTTTTTTGGTCATATGTGTATATTTCTTTTTATGGAGCATTTCGATTTCCTTTTCAAATTGTTTTGTTTTCAGTACATATATTGGAATTTTTCAAACCCGTGTCTATTAAATGTTTAGCCTTTTTTTAGCATTTTTTAGATAGACAAATGAAAAATATTGGAATATATAGGAATAGCCGCAAAATATAGGAGAATATAGGAGGTGCGATACAAATATGGGAAATATAGGAAATATAGGAGGAGTACGGACCCTGCACGACCTAAAGCCTAATATCTCCAAAGCTAGAACAGCTAGAATAGTGAAATAAAATCATTATTACAGCCAACAAATTTACCAATAAAATAAAACTAACCACACTAAATTCGAATAAGAGGTTTGGTTTTTACAGAGCTTCAAAGTCAAATTTGTGTGATTTGACCCAAAAACAATATTTTTTCCATCTCAATTTTCTCCAACTTCTGCCGAGGAGAGGTGCTTGTACGATTCTTTTAAAAATTGACGCATAGTCTTACAATCATATCCTTATTACATCATTTTGATCTAGCTCCATTACTTCTAACAGTTTTCATTCGTTAAGTGTAGAAAACTAGAGTTAATTTTAGCTCGAATTCAATACAATTCAATTCATACTGCCCCCAAAGATCTGCAATTGGTAAAATCTGTTCAAAGTATGTCGAAATCGAGTCAAAATTAACCCTAGTTTTCTGCACTTAAGGTACTAAAACTGTTAGAAATAATGGAGCTGGAATAAAATGATGTAAGAAAGATAATGAACTAAGAACTATGCGCCAATTTTTAAAAGAATCGTACAAGCACCTCACCTTGGCAGAAGTTGGAGAAAATTGAGATGGAAAAAAAGATTGATTTTGGGTAAAATCACGCATATTCAACTTTGAAGCTCTGTAAAAACCAAATCTCTTATCCGATTTTAGTGTGGTTAGTTTTATTTTACAGGTAAATCTGCTGGCTGTAATAATCATTTTACTTCACTATTCTAGCTGGTCTAGCTTTGGAGATATGTATTAGGTTTTAAGTCGTGCAAGAAAATGATTTTTTCAAAAATCTTTAAATGCCTGTGGCAGCTAAAGGGTTAAGCTGAGGGGGTATGTTCCGTACAACTTTTTTGCTGGAAATCAACTGAGGAATCATAATCCGGTGCGTTTATGCGGCAGTTTTCGGACACCCTGTATATTTTGTGGTGATGGAAGATGAGAATGACCGCCACAACAACAAGATGAAGAATGACCACCGGTTTATGGCAAAAAATCAGCAACTGAAAACAGATTATTGTCATGACAGATTGTATAAAAATTGCATGGCAATATGTTCCACACGTCCAATAAAAAAAAAAATTGGATTGGAATGGTCACATACACCTTTCAATTTATCTGACAATCAAAAAATTGCTTCGATCGACTGGAAGTATTGAGTGCATTCACCTCAGAACGGAGAGTATACGTTAAAATAATGGGTCTCCTCGCATGGGGATACTTAATTCTCGGAGACCTACGGACGAGGTGACTTAATTTGAAAAATAGCTGGTCTGGTCTCTCGGTAGTCGAGACTTATAGTTGAAATAGATTGGATGCGTCAGAATCGGCATCAGCAGAAAAATTTCAATTTAGAACACACGCATTTGCCTTTGATGACATACATTGACAGCAGCAGCAGCGGCAGAAGCACTTTTTCTGCTTCTGCTGTCAATGTGGGTCACCAAAGGCAAATGCGTGTGTTCTAAATTAAAATTTTTCTGCTGATGCCGATTCTGACGCATCCAATCTATTTCAACTATAAGTCTCGACTACCGAGAGACGCATCAAATGTATTTCAAGCTTGAGGTATCCCCTGTATGACAGTCTTGTTCTGTAGGGGCTAAATTGTCATCGTTATCCAAGAAATAAACAAATATTCCGACGGATTTATGCTAACAGAAAGTATCGCTTTAACGGCTTTGAATCACTTGATCTTTTTGTTAACAATGAAAATAATTTTTGGCGGTATTATCGCGGGATTATTTCACTCTGCACCAGCGGGATTCTGAAACGGTTTTGGTGAGCGGGATTTTGATGTGGTGGGATTTAGTAATATCGGGATAACGTTAAACGAGATTTTGTTTTTCGCGATTATATAGGTATTGAATGATGTAAAGGTGTCAGACCGATTTTGCAATCCATTGGCAGATCGATTGTACAGTGTATTGCGGCTCTAACAAAACGGTTAAAGTTCCTACACGTATGACACATCCATTTTATTGAAGGGATGCCTACTATGCATGAATTATTTGCCAACGCGATCGCTGATTTACCCCCATTTATTTTTTTGCTTGATAAATGTAAAGCTGTATCCACACTGGCTGCCAAATCTAAGCTCGTGATGCAACTGGAAGTTGTCATCGCATCTACAATGACTGCCATTTGGTTGATCGTCCCAGCAAATTGACGGAGCGAGATTTCGTGGACGACCGAGAGCTCGGTATGAGAACTCAGTGGACGCCCATCTGTTGCTGGGCTTCCGAAACTGGAGGAAAAGGTCAGGTAATCGCGAGAGGAGGTCAAGAATTCAGGCGGCCAAAGCCCGACTTCAGGCTATCGTGCTGCATTGATTCGCGAAAACCGTGGAGGCTTTTCGCGTCAAATTTGTATGGTAATTGTGCCCTGTTCTGTCCTATACTGGATAGTTAAAAACGCACCGACTGTCATAATAGATATGTTTTTTGGTTATCCAGTGCGGGTTTGGGTAACGAAACTCCTTATAAAAAAAAAGGCCAGCTGATCCACCTGTAATTTTTTTTTATACGAAGTTTCGTTACCCAAACCTAGACGGGATAACCAAAAAAAAACACACCTAATGTCATACTTTTTAAGGCCGCACAAACACGGCAAATCCATGGATTTTATTACATTAATATGGATTTTAGTTCAGTCAAATGAATCATCCACTTGCGGATTTAGATTTTAATCCAATTAAATCCATGGATTCGAAGTATGTGCGCGCCATAATTAACTGCTAATTCGGCCAACGATAAAGGCCTGGATAGAGATCGGGCGGAATGAAAATGAAATTTTTGTCCGCTGCGATTTTCTCTATGAAAATGCATGCTTACTGTCGTGGAACATGTCGGAAATGATGGCGAATTCCATAAGCTACAATCCGAATATGGTTCTACAATTTGTCTCTGCCATTTTATATATTATTTTTCGATTCCCCGGTCATTAGATAATTTCCACGATGAACTCGTCGTGGACAGTGAATCGGTTTGACGTTTGCAAAACTCACCACGCCCGACGGAGAATATGCTACAGAGTCGACTCATTTTCACGTTGAAAATGCATTCGGACAAGGGGGAAATTATTTTTTTTAGTTATTTTAAGAAGATTTAGGACGTAAAACTCCTTTGAAGCAATTTTCAAAGCTAAAATTTTAAATTCACCACGGTTTTTATGCCGGTTCATTACCGTTTCATTTTCATTCCGCTCGAACTCTATCCGGGGCTTAACGCCTAAAGCCCCGGATAGAGTTCGAGCGGAATGAAAATGAAACGGTAATGAACCGGCATAAAAACCGTGGTGACGGTAATGAACCGGCATAAAAACCGTGAATTTAAAATTTTAGCTTCGAAAATTGATACAAAGGCGTTTTACGTCCTACATAATCTTAAAAATAACTAAAAAAAGTAATTTCCCCATTGTCCGAATGCATTTTCAACGTGAAAATGAGTCGACTCTGTAGCATATTCTCCGTCGGGCGTGGTGAGTTTTGCAAACGTCAAACCGATTCACTGTCCGCGACGAGTTCATCGCGGAAATTATCTAATGACCGGGGAATCGAAAAATAACACATAAAATGGCAGAGACAAATTGTGAAACCATTCTCGGATTTTAGTTTATGGAATACCCCATCATTTACCACATATTCCACGACAGTAAGTATGCATTTTCATTGAGAAAATCGCCGCGGACAAAAATTTCATTTTCATTCCGCCCGATCTCTATTCAGGCCTTAAAAATTCAATCAACTTTTTTCCTCTCTTGACCCCCACTGTGCCGGGGTCAAAATTCATTCAACAATCAACTGTCCAATTAGAATCACTCAAGAGTGCGATCATCCATCGGATGCTCCATTCAAAATGAGAACATTCCGGACGATGACGCAATCGCACAAGAACGGTTTTTGTTGTAAACAAATGGACAAGCTAAGCTCTCCATTCTGAATTTATGATCCGCACCACTGACCATTGTGCCTGTCTAGACAGTTTCAATTTTCGTTCGTCTTCATCATTTTGACAATTGAAACTTGAGATGTATGCGCTATTGAAGAAACGCATTCATTCTTGAACGCAATTGCCAATGTTAAATATTAACAACACATCATCTATTCATACAATTCATGAAAGAATTTATCATTATTCGTCCTGACCAAAGCCGTGACACATATTTAACGATAAATAATGAACAGATCTGGATAGAATGAGACAATGATCTCTTCTGTTCACTTGACGCAATCAATGACATGTTCAATGTTGAAAGTGGATACGGAGCTTGAAGACGATAGGGAAGACGAAAGCGCACATGTGTGGACATAGCCATTCATTTACATAAAATGAACAGACCCGCTCGGGGCCACTTGTCCACCATTCAATTCCTAGTCAATGCAACGACCGACACTGGTGACAACGCTTTGGGTTGTTGTTTCTTTTTTGCGACCTCAATTACATAATCGCATCATACCACCCCCGATCCCGAATCACAAAGCGCGTCTCGTCAACTAATCAACTTGAAGCTTTGCACTGCAGTCACTCGAAAATTGATTTATCAATTTTGTTTGTGCTAGCGAAAATTTGCTGGCTGCTGCCTATCTATTTGCACGAACTCACACTCAATCCAACCGACAAACACACATCACGACATCACATACAAAAAAACTAGAACCCGGCCGCGGCTGCAAAACTGGGGTCTGCGGCTGGAGTGTGTGCCGTGGAGCACGAAAAAAAGCAGCAGCGACCGAAAGAAGACGGTCGATGACGTCGCCATTATAAAATTTTTCACTTTGCTCCACCGAACGGATGCATTTGATATTGAAAAATTGTCGGATACATATTTTTGGATTCTTACTCACATCCGGTGAATGAAAAATATCAATTTTAAGATGCACAAGAACTTTTCTAATTGGAAATCTCACTTTTCTTCACGTATTTTCAATGAGATCATTTTCGGCTGGCTAAGTGCAGAGCTATGATATTTAACTGGATTGGAAATCATCGTGTAGATGAGCGTACGTGTGTGTCTAGAAATTTTTTCTCCTCTTCCTCAACGCCACCTCTCGTACACCCCTCGGGCAACCCACAAGATGGTCGGCCGATGAACAGACTGTCAACAGTGTGGTTGTCACCCAATTCGCGCCAAGTGAACGCAGTGAGTGTGAGTGGACAAAATCGAGTTTTTCCAAGTGAATTGTAAGAAATTGACTTAAACAGTGTAGGCCGTAAGGCTGCGAATTCGTTCTAATTTAAAAAAAAGTTTATTTCAGAACATGAAGTGCATTGTTTCGGGTTTTCCAGCGACCAACAGTGAAACACTATGAGTGTATCTTTTCACAGGTAATCGCGTGAGAGCCTACATTTTAGTGGTCATATGTGAATTTTTGTGTCAAAATTATAGTTTATCGCATTGTTCATACATGTTTTCTTGAAAACAAGTGCGCGATTGTGTGGTTGACAGCCAATACAATAGACGAGTTTCCGTTCGTTTGAGTTCGTCCCAGGTTCGTACCTTGTTCGTGCATGTTTTGTACGAAGCGGGCACGAAAGGTTACGATGGAAATTCGTCTCGTCGATGTGTTCATGAACGTATCAATTTCTTTCTGTTTCGGGGGCTCATCACATTGTTAGAGTTTTGCAAATTTTTTTTTGCAATTTTCGTGCAAAGTTTCGAGTCAATTTGATAATTAAACTGCTTTGGTAAAATAATATGCTAATTCTTTCATAATGTAAACCCTTTCTTCCAGATTTCTAATTGATGAGGCGAACGCGTATGGATATGGATAGACAAACTACAGTTAAGAGGTGTGTAGATTCCTAAAAGAGCTGTGGTTTGCACGAAACATTTGCGTAATGACGGCATATTTTGACTTGAGAAACGAACTGTGCTCAAAGAAAATGCATTTCCGGAACTGAATCCGTCTGGTATTACGGTAAGTAAACAAATAAATTTAACCGACAGTAGTTGAATTGTTAAAATATAAATTGGTATGCATAATGATTTATCGATTGTTTTCAGATGTCTAATGAGTCTATCGGCGAGCCAAATGCAGTTCCAGCAGGTTTAGGATCGTCACATGCAGGACGCGAGCCGTGAATCTGCGGGACAGTGTACTAGGGAAGCAGTTATGCTCCGCCACCACGAGAGGCTGATAGTGTCTATCAAGCACCCGAGCCCCATTCAAACATATCACCACGTGCGGCATTTTCAAATCTCATCAATCGACTGGACGAACAGTATGGTGTGAAGCAAACGTTGACTCCTTGCGTGCTGCTTGGTGCATTGATCGTTTTCCTCGGCGTGGCGACCTTCATGTATGTAACGATCAGTCTCGATTTGGCCAACACCATCAACGATCGAAATACTTTCTATCAGATATGCGACGATTCACACAGATGACGTGCATCGATGAGGAGGGTTTGAAAGGAGCTCTGGAGTTATTGAGGACCACAAATGTAAAGATATTACAGCACAGTTTAGTTTGGGTACCAAGGAAATTGTTCGATTGGTTCAGGCCACTCATCTGCATCTGAACGTTCGTCGAATGGTTCGCGATCTGCACAATGTCGAATATTTGATTCACCAAAATCCGCAGTGGAAAATAAGTGCAGTCGATGAAGACGGCACTGCATTGTCTTTTGATCAAGTATTGGCGGTCCGCGATGCTCAAGCCTACAGTTTTGCAATTTTGAATCCCCGCCTTCCGTTCACGTGTTCCGTGTACAATAAGCTACAGAAGTTCTTCTTTATGTTGGACTCATCGGGCTTGCGGTTATAGTCGCCGGAGGAGTAAATTTTGCATACAAACTGATTGTTCGGTACAAGCAATCTAAACGCGATGCTGTGGCCTATTTGAACGACGAGATCATCAATCATTTAATGCGAAAGGCAGCTAATAGTCCAGACGAGCCGCTGGTTGTTGTGAACCATCTGAGGGACAAGTTGATTCCGCTGCATAAACGCCTAAGCATGGAGTGGGCGTGGAATGAATGCAGTCTTAATCGCCTTAATTCCGCCAAAGCCGGTCCCAAGCCCGGTTATAAAAGGAAGAGGGAGGCGATTAACGAAATATAATTTATTTTCTACCCAATCAAAATGTGACATTCGTAAGTATTATTCCCCTGGAGGAAATTAGTATAATGGTGAAAAACTTCCATACAAATTTGACAAAAGTTGTACTCGACCCAATAAAACACACCTGAAGATTATTGATTCGTTACTCATTACCATTACACCGATATGAAAATCATAGAAAACTTAAACGTAATTTGCGGAAAACAAGAATTTCGATTTATGTATTTAGTCTTTATCTTTTTTGCTTAGGGCTCCATTACACAGTCATATTTATATTATAATATGTATGCCATATGCCTAAGCCTACTCGATTCATTCAGTATAAATTTTTAGACGTGCAATAAGCGAAATCAAGTAGGCTTGCATATTATAATAGAAATATTACCAAATATGATTGTGTACTAGAGCCCTGAGTACCGAAATTGTTTGCATGCAGTTCATAAAAATCTATTTGGGAATTCAAATTTTTGCGCCAAATGTATGCCCCCATCGTATGAAAAACTTACGGCGCCTATGGTGTAGTTGATAGTATGTGTGTTTTTTGTGATTGTGTTATAAAAACCTAGACAAAATTTTTCCTTAAGGGCTTATCCATAGTCTACCTAATCCCAGGTGCAGAGGGTGTGGTTGCACTTTTAGGGGCATATTTCATTATTCAGTGGCAATTTTTAAATGCAAATTGCATTAAAACACTAAAGATTGAATGAACTTACACTTTTTCACAGTTATTTCTTTTATTTAACACTTTTTTCCGTAAAATTTCTCCACGTCCGATAGTCGACAGCAATTGGAACACACACAGTACAGTACTTTTCAACAAAATGGTGCAGCTTCCTTCAAAGCCAATTCGATTCTTCAGTGAAATTTGCCCGAAACTACGCGAAAGAAGTAGTAAGATATGTCAAATATTTGCTCTAGTACCGCCATTGCGCCAGTACTGCAGTTTGAGTGAAAACAATCTGTAGATTTATGGAAAATCAAAATACAGGAATCAAATAGATTTTATCAAAAGTATTCAGAAATATTTTGCCAAAAATATTCATAGCTGTAAGTGTTATTAATATGACTTTCATTTGAATTTTAGTTTTTAAAAACAAACATCAACTCCGAATGTGCATATGGCATCCCCATCTAGTACATCACACGGTGAACTTTGTACATTTCTTTCGGGAATTTTCATCATTCGTGTCTTGGCATTATCCGCGGACGGACGTGTTGCTAAAGGTGTTACTGAAAGTGCTGAAAATCTGAAAAAATCAATAAATAAAGTTTTTGAAACTTGTGAAAACACCTATAAAAAACTAATTATGTAAGTATTTTGAAAATTCAATTAAACTTATCAGAAAGTAAAGAAAAATAGTTTTTCGATACTTTTCTATTATACAAAATGGCCGCCAGCCTAGTGAATCGATAGAAAATTAGAAAACTGCAAGTTCATTTGTTCATTCTGTAGGATTTCTTGAATTTATAGAAAAATATCATTCGAATGTTACTGTAAATGAATAAAAAAAATTCACCATTTAAGGAATATATATTTTTTCCATTATCGATTAAATGTTAATGCACTCACTGCATATGTTCCGATTTTTTGCTGAAATGGCAAACTGCATTGAAAGCTGCGAGAGCTTTTTATACGGGGGGATTGCTGATTGAAAAAAGCCTTTATATAGCTACAACAGCTCAATGTGGTGGTGAGTGTTGAAAGTCGATTTCAGTGAAACGAAATCTCATTTACCATACACTCTATGACGAAGCATATCAATCATTTATCAGCTTGTAAAAAAATGTTATTAAATATTATATAAGACCTCGGACTCTCCCCTCTCGGCTTCCGTTCCTATATTAAAAATATTTTCCTTGATTCAATTTTCCTGCTTTGAAGATTGTTACTAGTTCGCATGCTCGGTAAATTTTCAGTTCCGGCAATTGCTATAAAGCTTCCATCCCTAAATGTTGGCGCGTGTAGTACCCTGTACTAAAAATATTCTTTGTACGATACCTGTGGCCATCATGTTGTGCTTCTAATTTTATCCAAATGAAATTGCTCATGTACTCACCTCTGGAAAACTTTCAAGTGAGAATGAGGCGTGAAAAGTGGGCTGACGTTGTTTCGCTATTACCACCCTAAGGGGGTGGAGGGTGTTGAAGGACTTTCCATTTATGCCATAAGCCGTATTTGAATGTGCTCGTGTATAAGTATAGCTTTTTATGGGGTCAAGAGTGTGACGGATTAATGTACATGTAGCTTGGGGTAGGACGAGAATTTTTCTCGAAAGCTGACACCGAATACAAATGCTTGAAACAGATTAGACGCCTTGAATGCTGCCGAGGAAAGCAGCACAATGTGACGTTTTGTTTGAAAAATAAATTAGGTCACATTGCAGTAGTTTCGAATATGGCATTGATTCGACGTCCTATTGGGCCTGTCTACGCGCGAAACAAGAACAAAATTAAATCCCGTTTTTTTTAGAGGAGATTCGTGAGGAGCAAGGAAAGGAAAAATTCAATTTTCATATAAAAATCATTTTTGTTCTTGCGGTTTTGTTCCCGTGTAGTTTCACCCATTGGAAGCATTACATTTTGGCGCGGCTACTCTTAATGTGTGAAACTACACAGGAACAAAAACGCGAGCACAAAACCGGTTTTTATATGGAAATTGAATTTTTCCTTGCCTAGCTCCTCACGAATCTCTTGTAAAAACGGTTTTCATATTGTTCTTGTTCCCGCCCCGCAGGGGGGTCGGTGTCCTTGTGACACTCATCCAAGGAAGGCTGTTTGTAATGGGACAAAGATCTTTGGTGAGCTACGACACCACGGACCTAGTAGCGCAAGGGGGCCCCTGGTACAGTTGAGACGCCATGGCCAGACCATTCGGGCGGTAACGTTCCCGTGCTCCTTATGTACGGGTGGCTCTTGGCGTGCCTACCTCCCCCCATAGATTGCGGGAGGGAAGCACTAAAGGCCAAGCACGATTGTGGTGTCCTCTGGTGGGGGAGTGCATCTTATGGAAATCGTGTGAGCTTCGGAGTTGACGGCTTCGCATGACCCGAGTCCTGAAGGGGCTAGTTAGGGAGAACGGCCTTGGTGGAAAATGCCTACGCGCCTATATCTAACTAGTTTGTGGATTGATGACCACACTGCCCGAGTCGCATTGCTGACTAGTAAACTGAAGGGGCCACCTGGATGTGAAAAGCAGCGCTACGTGTCTACACAGGCTCGTAGTCACAGGTCCAACGAGCCTGGGATGTGCATGTCCGAATTCGACGTAAGGCTTAACCAATAGGGGGCCGAAGGAGGATCACACCTGCTATAGAGAAGTCTTTAGCGAATAGTGAACTACGGGGATGGGTGTGCCCAGGGGACCATGGTCCTTGCCCATCAAGGTGTTGGACTCGTAGTAGCTGGAGGTTGTTACCCAAGTCATCCAGCTAGTGATGCAACCCCGGGGTTGGGTTCCTGATGGTGTGTGCATGCGCCGGACTGAGAAATCCCCATCTGACAACAACACCTTGTCAGTAAAAAGCCGAAGGTCCAAACATTTAGCGGGAACGGGAGATACAGGCCGAAAGGCTAGGTGCTCCCCTGACGGTATACCTCGTAGATGGTTTGCTTGTTTTTGTTCCCGTTTTGCGCCGGTGTTGAAACAAATCCAGTTCTAGGGTATGTTATTTTAGTGTTTGCAGCCAAAAAATTGGTTCGAATGTTATGTCAGTGGGGTGTAACTGCTGTCAGGAGTGGGCCCATTTCAGGGGTTCAGGCTTGAGCAGGACGGGTCAGCATTAGCATAATAGGTCATATGCAGCTGATTGTAGGAATTCAGGTCGGCCACGGGTGTCACCTGACCCATTTTCACCTTCACAGCCCCCCACACCCCGAACAATATGACCAGGAATTCCAGACGCAAGTTTAACTCCTGCCTCTCTACCAACAGTTTTCACTCCATTGTCCATATACCAGTTTAATTGCAATGGCATTCACCAAAAAATTACCGAGATTACTCACTTGATGAGTTCTCACAGAATTCTGATTTCCGCCCATCCAGGAAGCGAAGCTTCATTTGAACTCGTCTCTCAGCGTCCACAGTAATTATGTTGTATTGCGGAAAGATAGACCAGCCTCCAGGAATGATTCCCACCCTGGAGGTGGACTTACCTTCCTAATACACAAGTCCGTATAAATAACTGTGTGTTAGATGTAGTTGTGGACGGTACGGCGGAACTGCAATCCATCTGAATTTTATCAAAAAGTACCACCTCACTCTAGTTGATGCCAATACGTGACCACAATCTCCTACTGTCCAAACAATATCTTGTTGGTTGCTACCGTGAGAATCATCCCAACAACAGTCTCATGGACCGAATTCCTCCACCACGACATGCCAGGCGTGATTTGCGAGACCTAGAGAGAGAGGTCCAGGGATACAAGAGGGACCCTTACGACGATGATGCATACCGAGCTGCCATCGCTGAGATTCACACTGCAGAAGCGAGTCGGTCTATTGCGAGATTAGGTGCGAATAGAGTCCTCTCAGTGCGCCCTCCACCCATTTCGCCTGAGGAGATTAGGCTCCCGAGAGCCACCAGAGTGACACTAGCCCAGCTTAGGTCGGGCTTTTGTTCACGCCTCAATTCGTATCTTTCTCGCATTAACCCGGACATTCAAAACATCTGTCCAAACTGCGCTGGCGCTCCACACGATGTGGGTCACTTGTTTCAATGCCCAGCTGCGCCCACTGACTTAACCCCTATCTCACTGTGGGGAAAACCCTATCGCAGCAGCTATGTTTTTGTCCCTTGACATAACGGACGAAAGCATCGACGAACCATAACTCGAATCCACATAGATGCACAGCGGTTGCACACCTTTCTGCACCGCTAAAAGAAGAAGAAGACCTCACTCTAGTTGCTCTTCTGGCTATCGTTTTGTATCGTTGGTCCTCTCCCTCCCGGAGAACACAGGATCATTCTTGGTGACCTTAATGCGCTCTGGCATTCTGACCTACACAACGATATCAGGGGTATAACTATCGCCGAATTTTTAGACGCCTCAGAATTCTCTCAATGATGACTCGCCGACTTGAGTCACTGGCCCTTACAGTAGTTGTCCTGACATAATCATTGTAAGTGCCAGCTTCATAAGTTCAACGTGATGGGAGAAGCGTACGACTCTCCAATCAGATCCCCTCCCAATCATTATAAGAATTGATAAACAAGCGAACCTAACCAAGTCAGAGAAGCAAACGTTTGTCAATCACAAGAAAGTCGATTGGGACGGTTTCAAAGCATACTCGCCGGCGAAGTTCATCGAGCTACTTACACCAACTAGCGTTCACAAGACCGAACGAAATATTAGGAAGGTCATTGCCAAAGCAGCGGCACGTTATATTCCCGCAGGACGTATCCCGAAAGTTCCACCCAACTTCCCTACCAGTACCGCCATATTAACTGATGAACGATATAACATCAGACGCGCTTACCCTGGTGATTTCAGAATTCAAGAGCTTAACTCTGAAATCAATTGACAATTTAAAGACTATCGGAAAACTTTTGGCCGTAAACAAACTAGCAGTCCTCTTCACTGTGCGCACCTGTTCAATAAGCAATTTATTGAAAATAAAATTATGTTGATGTTAAAGCTTAGGGGGACATTCCTTTAATGCAAGCATAGCCTTGGCCGAAGGGAAATTATGGTAAGGGATCGAGAGGGGGACAACACAAACATCCATGGTCACAGTGGGATTCCAACCCACGCTCCGGCAACTCAGAGATAGAGTAACATCTCTACCACTGAGCCAACGAATGCCCTGACATCTCACGTCTGATGGGCTCAAGCGTAAAATTAGAAGACGGATTCGCAGCAGAAATGTTGACACTATACAATCGTATACTGCGGACCAAGGTCCTCGGACCAGATGGCCATGTTGAAACATTTCGACCTTCCATCCATTGAGTATCGCTCGGCATCCTTTAACTTCTCGATCTCTACGCTTGCCATGCCTGAAATCTGGAAAACAGGACGGATTGCCCCCTGTCTCAAGCCAGGGAAAAGCGTCAGTTTTGGCGAAAGCTACCGCCCGCCCCATAACGATACTGTAACCTGTCGCAAAGACGTTGGAGGCCCGTATTCACCCCACTCTTGTTGCACATGCGAAGTTAGAACCTCACCAGCATGGCTTCAGGAAAATGCATAGTATCACCACTGCCCTCGATGCGATCACTACACCCATCCGATACGGACTAAACCAACGACGTCCATGTCACACATCCATTCTTGTGGTAATTTACCTATAAAATGCGTTTTGATAAGGTCAATCATTCGATTTGCATCCCAACCACAATCTCATGGATCGAATTCCTCCACCACGACATGTCAGGAGTGGTTTACGAGACCTAGAGAGAGAGGTCCAGGGATAAAAGCGGGACCTTTACGATGAAGCTACATAGCTACGAGCCGCTATCGCAGCGATTGGGGGGAAGCCATGAAATGGAGAGGACTCCCAGTAATTGCTGGGCTTCTGAAACTGGGTTGAGCTACCGCGACAATTGGGAGGTCAAAGATAAATGCGGCTCGACGTCGGGCTACCGGGCCATATTGATGGCATGGCCCGATTACATTCGCAGTCTGCTATCTATAATTTGTTTTCCCATTTACTTGTGTAAAAAGGTTCTCACCAGATCAAGGTTCGATGATTGATTCTACCGAGTCATAAGTCTTCTTTTGCAAAAGTCTTCAACCCTTTTTCCGTTCTGTCGGTGTTCAGCGTCATATTCCCATTGTCTCAGACAAGGCCCCGCAGGGGGGTCGGTGTCCTTGTGACATCAGCCAGAAATGGCTGTATGTAGTGGGACAAAGATCTTTGGTGAGTTGCGCCACCACGAACCTAGCAGCGCAAGGGGACCCCTGGTACAGTTGATACGCCATGGCGAGGATCTGTACAAATACCATTCGGGCGGTAACGTTCCCGAGCTCCTGAGTTATGTCGGGTGGCTCATGGCGTGACCTACCTCCTCCCATGACTTACGGGAGGGAAGTCACTAAAGGCCAATCACGATTATGGTGTCCTCTGGTGGGGGATTGCATCGTATGGTAAATCGTGTGAGCTTCGGAGTTGACGGCTTCGCATGACCCGAGTCCTGAAGGGGCTAGTTAGGGAGAACGGCTTTGGTGGTAAATGCCTACGCGCCTATATCTAACTAGTTTGTGGATTGATGATCACACTGCCCGAGTCGCATTGCTGACTAGTAAACTGAAGGGGCCACCTGGTTGTGAAAAGCAGCGCTACGAGTCTGCACAGGCTCATAGTCACAGGTCCAACGAACCTGGGATGTGCACATCTTAATTCTCACCTGATGCTTAACCAATAGGGGGCCGAAGGAGGATCACACCTGCTATAGAGAAGTCTATAGCGAATAGTGAACTACGGGGATGGGTGTGTCCAGGGGACCATGGTCCTTTCCCATCAAGGAGTTGGCTTCGTAGTGGCTGGAGGTTGTTACCCAAGTCATCCAGCTAGTGATGCAACCCCGGGGTTGGGTTCCTGAAGGTGAGTGCATTCGCCGAATGGAGAAATCCCCATCTGGCAACAACATCGTGTCAGTAAAAAGCCGAAGGTCCAAACATCAGGATTCATATCCCTCAAATTGGTATTTGGGATCATTCGTCTACAGTAGGATTCGTGCCCACCGCTATTATTTGCTTGTTGTAGTAACAGTTGAAGCATTTTTTTTTTTCGCTTGAATCGAGGATACGATTATAGGTTCGAGGGAGAGCCCCCTAACGACTACACCAACCAGACTACTAAAGCAAGCCTCAGCTGTGTAAAAATCAATTTTTTATACCCGTCACTATGTGAACGGGAATATTAAGCCTTAAATCATATCCAGGAATGGATGGAATCGGAAAGCTACGTCATAAGGCTATCATATAAACCACGGCGTCGTAAAAATATTGGCAAATTATAAAAAGCGCCACAGACAGGGCAAGGTCTGAACGAAGCGAAGAGCGAGCAACGGGATCTAAATAATCGTATGGACGAATCAGAAGTCTAAAGAAGTCTTATGATTTTCTTATCGGTGTAATGGGAATATGAGTAATGAATCAATAAGGCTTCAGGTGTGTTTTATTGGGTCGAGTACAACTTTTGTCAAATTTGTATGGAAGTTTTTCACCATTACATATACTAATTTCCTCCAGGGGAATAATACTTACGAATGTCACATTTTGATTGGGTAGAAAATAAATTATATTTCGTTAATCGCCTCCCTCTTCCTTTTATAACCGGGCTTGGGACCGGCTTTGGCGTAATTAAAGCGATTAAGGCTGCATTCATTCCACGCCCACTCCATGCTTCGGCGTTTATGCAGCGGAATCAACTTGTCCCTCAGATGGTTCACAACAACCAGCGGCTCGTCTGGACTATTAGCTGCCTTTCGCATTAAATGATTGATGATCTCGTCGTTCAAATAGGCCACAGCATCGCGTTTAGATTGCTTGTACCGAACAACCAGTTTGTATGCAAAATTAACTCCTGCGGCGACTATAACCGCTAGCCCGATGAGTCCAACATAAAAGAAGAACTTCTGTAGCTTACGGAACACGTGAACGGAAGGCGGGGATTCAAAATTGCAAAACTGTAGGCTTGAGCATCGCGCAACGCCAATACTTGATCAAAAGACAATGCAGTGCCGTCTGCATCGACTGCGGATTTTGGTGAATCAAATATTCGACATTGTGCAGATCGCGAACCATTCGACGAGCGTTCAGATGCAGATGAGTGGCCTGAACCAATCGAACAATTTCCTTGGCACCCAAACTAAACTGTGCTGTAATATCTTTACATTTGTGGTTCTCAATAACTCCAGAGCTCCTTTCAAACCCTCCTCATCGATGCACGTCATCTGTGTGAATCGTCGCATATCTGATAGAAAGTATTTCGATCGTTGATGGTGTTGGCCAAATCGAGACTGATCGTTACATACATGAAGGTCGCCCCGCCGAGGAAAATGATTAATGCACTAAGCAGCACGCAAGGAATCAACGTTTGCTTCACACCATACTGTTCGTCCAGTCGATTGATGAGATTTGAAAATGCCGCACGTGGTGATATGTTTGAATGGGGCTCGGGTGCTTGATAGACAATATCAGAAGCCTCTCGAGGGGGCGGAGCATAACTGCTTCCCTAGTAGACACTGTCCCGCAGATTCACGGCTCGCGTCCTGCATGTGACGATCCTAAACCTGCTTGAACTGCATTTGGCTCGCCGATAGACTCATTAGACATCTGAAAACAATCGATAAATCATTATGCATACCAATTTATATTTTAACAATTCAACTACTGTCGGTTACATTTTTTTGTTTACTTACCGTAATACCAGACGGATTCAGCTCCGGAAATGCATTTTCTTTGAGCACAGTTCGTTTCTCAAGTCAAAATATGCCGCCATTACGAAAATGTTTCGTCCAAACAACAGCTCTTTTAGGAATCTACACACCTCTTAACTGTAGTTTGTCTATCCATACAGCGCGTTCGCCTCATCAATTAGAAATCTGCAAGAAACGGTTTACATTATGAAAGAATTAACATATTATTTTATCAAAGCCGTTTAATTATCAAATTGACTCGAAACTTTGCACGAAAATTGCAAAAAAAATTTGCATAACTAACAATGTGATGAGCCCCCGAAACAGAAAGAAATTTATAAGTTCATGAACACATCGACGAGACGAATTTCCGTCCCAGCAAAATCGGAAAGTTTTATATAAGTCTTATATTCGAGCAGAATAAGACTTACTCAATAAGAGATTATTCAAAAAAGTCTTAGTCATTTACAAGAGGAAATCCTTACTAAAAGGCTTACCTTAACATGGGTCATGTCATTGGCGTTAAGGTTTAAAGCTTTGAAGCTTCCAAATCTTGTATATAAACCTGATTATAAGACTTATTTCAGAATTACAATAATTCTTATTTAAGGATTACAATAATTCTTATTTAAGTATTATCTCAAGCATTATCTAAGGCATTTCGAAACTAAAATATGTCCATTAATAAAAGGTTGAAATAAGTAACTTTTGTAACTCCTTGCTGGGCGATGGTGCATTCACTCTTGTTTGTTTAATTTATATTTCTTTATATTTTTCATCCGCACATGTACTTCGACCACGCCGAGATTCGATCTCCGGACCCCAAGATTACTAGCATCATATACTGCGACTCAACCAAGTCAGCCACAGAGCATGTTATAAATAAATATTTGCAAACTGCCTTATGCCACCTGTCTGAAATGGCATTTATATACTTACTAATAAGGCTTTTATAAGAATATAATAAATGCCTTAACGTAAAGTATATTATAAACCTTATCAATGACTTTTCTTTCATTGATATATACGCTATAGGGCAACTGGGAGCTTTCAAATAGTGAGTGCAAATTGAGTTTGAAATGTTGTCTTACATTTTCCTAAGAAGTAAGTCTTATATAATGATATGAAAAAGATCTACTCACGCAAAGCTATTTCAGCTTACTGAATGCTTACAGTTCAGTAGTAAGTAAGCCTTTTCTAAGTCTTACTTTTTCATAGACCTTACGGAAATTTTGCTGGGGTCTTAACCTTTCATGCCAGCTTCGTACAAAACATGCACGAACCTGGGACGAACTCCAACGAACGGAAACTCGTCTATTGTATTGGCTGTCAACCACACAATCGCGCATTTGTTTTCAAGAAAATATGTATGAAAAATTCGATAAACTATAATTTTGACACAAATTCACATATCACTACTAAAGTGTAGGCTCACACGCGATTACCTGTGAAAAGATACACTCTCATAGTGTTTCTCTGTTGGTCGCTGAAACACCCGACAACAATGCACTTCATGTTCTGAAATAAACTTTTTTAGCTTTTAGCTTTTTAAATTAAAACGAATTCGCAGCCTTACGGCCTACACTGTTTCAAGTCAATTTCTTACAATTCACTTGGAAAAACTCGATTTTGTCCACTCACATTCACTGCGTTCACTTGGCGCGAATTGGATGACAACACACTGTTGACAGTCTATTCATCGGCCGACCATCTTGTGGGTTGCCCGAGAGGTGGCGCTGAGGAAGAGGAGAAAAAATTTCTAGACACACAGGTACGCTCATCTACATGATGATTTCCAATCCAAGTTCATATCATAGGTCGCAAGCATGTTGGCAAATTATGAAAAGCGTGACACACAGAGAGTGATACGAGCGTAGAGAAGGGCGAGTCATAGGATTTGAGTAAACCTATGGACGAGCCAGAGGTTTTGTGAATTGCCTTCCATCGGCTCACCGCTCGCTGCGCTCGTCGGTTGCATTATTCCTGGAGGAGAGTATGCATTTCTCCGTCGTTGCATTGATGATGCCATCCCGGTGTCCTGGGCTCTGAATATGATTTTAAATTAATTCTAAGGCAATGCAGTAGGAAAAAAAACTTTATCGAAAACTCATGCCGTGTGCTTTCTTTAGTATGCATTTTCCTATAGAGGTTGATAAAGGATTTAGATGGTAGAGTACAGTGGCTGTTTTTCATCGTTTTGTAGTAGGAAAATCAATTAAAATCGCAACTTTCGGCGGCTGTAACTTATGAACCTTGGCAGCTAGAGCCTTGTAATGTTCACTAGGCCTGTTCCAAAAACCGGGATCCCGGTACAAAACCGGTGTTCACTTGGTACCGGACCCGATATTCTAAAGTACCGATATCCCGGTTTTTTGGTACCGAGTTAAAAAAAACCGACCGACGAGTCGGTTTTTTGGTACCGAGTTAAAAAGAACGATTCATTTCAACCATGAGCCGGTTTTTTCAGGTTTTTTGGTACCGGTACTCAAAAAACCGGCTTATGGTTAAAAAAACCGTCGGTACTGAAAAAAACCTGAGTCGGTTTTTAACCCGGTACTCAAAAAAACCGGCTTATGGTTAGAAAAACCGTCGGTACTGAAAAAAAAACTTGAGTCAGGGAAACCGCTTGTGGTACCGGGTATTGAAAAAAACGGAAACCCGATACTGAAATCTCGGTACCGAACAGGCCTAGTTCACCACATGTGGGCAGTTCGGTGCCTAACATGTTTGCCAAATTTCAAAATTCCGCTCAAGAATTGCCAAGTTACGGACAATTTTCAAATTAGAAAACACACAAGTGCGATTTGGGCAGGAACAGATGGAATCGCAACACGTCCTAAAGGTACGTTGTCCTCGACACGACTGCATCGGCTCTAGCGACAGCGACTCGCGTATTTCATATAAAAACTCGTTTTTAGAATGAGAGAAAAATGAGTTTTTATATGAAATGAGCGAGTCGCTTTCGCTAGAGCCGATGCAGTCGTGTCGAGCACAACGTACCTTAATACTGCGGTAGAAATTATTAACTCAAAAGAAGCCTAAGTTCAATTCGAATGTGACGGGTATTCAAATTTCGGCCGCACCCGAAATTAGCCTCGGTCTCGTTTTAATTTGATTTGGAAAATCTCGTAATCTTACAGATATTTTATTTTTTCTATTCCAGGTACAATCGCAACGGTGAACGTCCTGCGGGTGGTCGAGGCGGATTCCGCGATGGAGGACGTGGTGGCGGCGGTTTCCGTGGCGGAGCCGGACCTTATATGGCTCGTGGTGGTGGAGGATTTCGTGGACCGCAAGCCGAACGTCCCGATCGTCGTCAAGAACAAGACAAAAACAAGCTACGTGGCGACCGCTTAAATCGTGTTCGCTGGGAAGAAGTAGATCTAACGCCATTCCGTAAGAATTTCTATGAACCGTGTACAGCCGTCATGGAACGTACACCGGAAGATGTCGACGGCTTTCTCAAGCGTAACGAGATCACGCTAAAGGGCAAAACCATTCCACGACCCTGTCTGGATTTTGATGAGGGCAGTTTTCCCGAATACGTAATGAATGAGTTCAAACGACAAGGATTTAAGAAGCCGACAGCAATTCAGGCACAAGGCTGGCCCATTGCCCTGAGCGGACGAGACATGGTGGGTATAGCTCAAACGGGATCGGGCAAAACGCTGGCGTACGTACTCCCGGCTGTTGTTCATATTAACAATCAGCCGAGATTAGAGCGTGGAGATGGCCCGATCGCGTTGATACTCGCACCCACTCGTGAGCTGGCCCAACAAATTCAGCATGTGGCAAACGATTTCGGTTCTTGTACTCATGTGAATAACACCTGTATCTTTGGTGGCGCTCCGAAACATACGCAAGCACGCGATTTGGAGCGGGGTGTCGAAATCGTTATTGCTACGCCCGGACGACTAATCGACTTCCTGGAACGCAACACGACCAACCTGAAACGTTGCACGTATTTAGTTTTGGACGAAGCCGATCGCATGCTTGACATGGGTTTCGAACCGCAAATTCGAAAGATTATTGAACAAATTCGTCCCGATCGACAAGTGCTCATGTGGTCGGCCACCTGGCCGAAAGAAGTTCGCAACTTGGCCGAAGAGTTTTTGGATAATTACGTGCAAATCAATATCGGTTCGTTGAATTTGTCGGCCAATCATAACATTCTGCAGATTGTCGACGTATGCGAGGAGTTTGAGAAGGAGTCAAAACTATTCAAATTGCTTACGGAAATCGCGTCGGAGAGCGAGACTAAAACGATTATTTTCGTTGAAACAAAACGTCGCGTGGACGACATAACACGCTCTATTGCCCGTCAAGGGTGGAAGGCTTCAGCCATTCACGGCGATAAGTCACAACAGGAACGCGACTATGTGCTCAATGCATTCCGTACGGGACGACAAACAATTTTGGTTGCAACTGATGTTGCCGCTCGCGGTTTAGGTAAGATACAAACGTGTTTCAAATACAAACGTTGAAATGATGATAGTTTTCGTTCATTTCACGTTGGAAAAAAAATTGTGCGAAATTTTTCGGACTTAAAAAATGAAAGACAAAATTTTTGATTAAAATTAATCGATCTAAAGTCAGTCAGATTGTGGCCGTGAAAACACATTGATGGGAAAGCGTGGACATTTAGACAGAAAACAAAAAAAAAAACATTTTAACATTTTTCATTAAACCCTTTGTTGTTCACCCAAATTTCTAGAACACAAAGGAAAGTCAGTCGCGGAGAAAAATTCACTTGGAAAAATCTCTTAAAAACCAGTCACATTTGTTCTAGAGTTTTTAGTGTGTTATCTAGCCATTATAAGCCGCTTCCAGTATTCACAACGTAACAGTGTCTTCCAACCTTGAATATTATTTATTATAAATGAGCTCCATTCGACGAAGCTCAGATTTCTTTCACAGGTACACATCGTGCAGTGGTTCAACAATGCGACTAGGACTCGGCTAGGTAACTTCATTATTTTACACACATGCAGTGAATACTGGAGAAAAAAGTTATTTTGAATTTTAGTTTGAAATGTGTAGCGGATTTGATTGAGACTCGTTATGATAAAATAATTCAAAGAAATTGAATGATAAACTAAAAAAAAAAGAGATAGTGAAAAGTGGGTTTATAAGAGACTTTATAACGGTATAATTGTTGATATGAATGTTCTAGCATGTAACGAAACGGATAAGGCATTATAATACGTGTGTGTATGTACCGAAACTTAATCGCGGAATCGAAACAATAGACTAAGGAGTAATTACATAGTTTATACATATAACCAATGGTAGTGGGGTTGAGCATCACATGTTTTCTATTCATAGAAAAAATGAATTGTTTTCCTATTTTATCCGGTAAACAACATTTGATCACAATTCGTGGCCACACACTTTACTCTTTGCTTTTCGTTGGACGCAAAGGTAAGTTTTGGCCCTATTTTGTCACTTTCTAATTGTAGTGTGGCGTGCTGAGAATGTGCTCTTCTCCTATCGTTAAGTTTTAAAATATGTAGTTTTTAAGAAAATTTAATTTTCGTCAATATTTTAATTTCGTTATCGTAAGTAAGAAAAACTATGTTAGTATTTAAGGAGAATTTTTTGGTTCCTGCCTTATCTACTTCTTTGTAAGTGGAGAGAGTCAGTTGCATGACGGCAACTTTTTATATTCAGGACCATTCGGAAGTGCTCCTAAAACATATGCAATTTTGCAGGGTCAGTGCCTTGCATGTGTGTTTTCAAAATTTCAATATCTCATCTGCTCCTTAGTGTCGGGTTTTATTTAATAAGTATTTACGCGTTTTACCATCTCTTGTCATATATAACATTTTCTAGGTGTTGGCGTTTTGTAGCCAGGACCAATAAAATTGAACGGATAACTCCGTGCCAGCAACTTTCGGATGTTCATTATAAATTTGAAATATTTATCAAACGTCCCCCAGTATGTGCTACGATTATCATGCTTCTTCTGCTGGAAACAATTTTGTAATGCATTTTACGGAAAAAACAAAGTTTGGCATGAATACGGCCAACAATCGCGGGAGGATCAACCTCAAATCGTGTAATAGTAATCTAATTTTTCACATACATATGCAAAAACATAATAGTGCCTTGATCGAATAGAAATTTTTTTAATTTTTTTTTATGTCTCTTCATATAATATAAAATAGTAAAAAAAAAACAAAATGAATGCACCGTATACTTACGTTGTAATAAGTCCAAGACTTCCGGCCAAATTCGTTTGACTGACGATTTGTTAAATATACGCAAAAATATTGTACACCATTTAAACTGTTATTCTACACCAATAATTTTAACAACATGGATAAATTAGCACCTTACAACAAAAGAAAAATATTTTTACATAAATTATATATGAAACAAAAATGGACTTCGATTTTGCTCTTAAAATTGATCAAATTGATGTATGTATAAGTACAATAGTGATCGGGGATTTTAGCGAAATTTGTAAAAAAAAAAAGATTTGTTAAGACTTTAAAAAACGAATCGTACTACGATACGTTTATACATTAGAATTTTTAAAATTTGGAGCCAGTGTCTTCCACATTTGACACAGGCAGTAAAAAACCGGCGGTAAGTACAAAAACAAATTGTAATACTTAAAAAACGTGTAATTTCCACTCAATTTGTTTGAAATTTCACTCCAAAATTAATTTACTCAACGCCGAAATTGCAATATTGAAATTTCTCTTGAAAAAAAAGCGCAGACTAAAGAGCTATGGAGTCAAGAAAATCGAAAAGAAATTTTTGTTCAGACCTCTTCTTTTTTGTTACATCAATTTTTAGTTTTATCATAATTTTTATTTAACCAATTTATCAATGTGTCATGCAAAAGAAAACTTTTACAATTATCCGAAAACCAGAAATTGAGATTGTATTTTCGAAATTTAGATGTCGAAGATGTGAAATTTGTAATCAATTATGATTACCCGTCAAATTCTGAGGACTATGTTCACCGTATTGGTAGAACAGGTCGCTCCAACAATACCGGAACAGCATATACGCTATTCACGACAACAAATGGAGCAAAGGCCGGAGATTTGGTACAAGTGTTGCGCGAGGCAAATCAGGTGAGTGGAACACGGACATTTTTTTTATTTATGTTACCCATATTGAGCCTCGCCTCACGCGGGAACTGTCTAGTCGCAGAGATTATTACAGTGTATCCGGGTGAGGTAAAATTACAAAATCTAATAAACTTTTTAATGTTTCCCCCAGGTGATCAATCCACGTCTAATGGAAATGTCCAAGTTTGGCTCTGGATTTGGCAAAAATCGTGGTCGATTCCAAAGTCGTGGTGGCGGTCGTATGGGCGGTGGCAATGCCGGCGGTCCACGCGTCTATAACAATCCAATGATGATTCCTCGTGACTATGGTAAAATGGAGAATTATGCGGTTCCCATTCCCAGGGCAATAACGGGCGGTGAATATCCAAAACCACCAATGAAACGTCCGCGCGAAGAAGACGCCACCCAACCGGGTGAATATGAAATTCCAGCCAAACGTTTAAACGGTCAAACATCACGATTCTCATCAGCTCCGAATACAGATGCAGCACCCAGTTCGGCATCACCCCCAACGACGGCTGGCTCGTCCGCGGCTCCACCAAATGCATTGGTCGCCAAACCGCCACCATCCAGCTATGAAGACAAACGTGCACCACCTACCGCCACTGGATATCCACCACATTCGGCTCAAAACACACCATCGGTACGCGTAAGTCGGCCGCCACCGGGCGGACCACATCATGCCTATCCCGGTGTTGTTGCTGCACATTCCTATCAGCCACATCACGGTATGATTCCACGTCAGGCGGCCGGCGGTCCACCTGGTAAATATATGCATCATCATCATCAGCAACATGCCTACGCAACAAGCTCCGGCCCATCTCCAGCGCAAGTACAAAGCGGCGGTGTCTATCCACCACAACCACAACATCATCATCATCCGTATGCTGCTGTGCCAGTCTATGGAATTCCACCACCTAATATGTTTGCATATCCTCCTCCCCCACTACCGGTTAAGAATTAAGAGTCTATGCTATGATAAAAGCATGGGAGGATATGACTTCTTTTCTTCTTTTTTTTTCTCTGACATTTATAAAATAAGGCATTTTTCTAGATAGTGTTTTATGTAGTTTACAGAATTGTCTGGAAAACATGTGATTGGGAGCTTTTTGTTGTG
Source organism: Microchrysa polita (assembly GCA_949715475.1). Taxonomy (NCBI): domain Eukaryota; kingdom Metazoa; phylum Arthropoda; class Insecta; order Diptera; family Stratiomyidae; genus Microchrysa; species Microchrysa polita. The sequence continues at coordinate 29,261,658 of OX454416.1, forward strand.
TCGAAGATCGACACGATGGAAATCTCTTCTTTTTTTTTATTTATTCGTCTGTAAGTCTAGAATCTACTCTAATGTATGTTAGTAACATGCAACCTGGTATTATACATTTGTGAATTTTAATTTTATTTCATTCACAGCACAGGATTTTAAATCTCATAATTTTTTCCTTTTTACAAATGTTAAATACAATTTAAAAGTATCTATATATTAATTAAAATACATAATATACGATTAACTGCTGTTGTTTTCAATAATACGCTTCAGATTTATGTTTCCCAGTTTCGTCAGCTTGTTTGCACCGACTGTTTTTTTACATTCAAAAAAAACAAGCTTTGCTCCTTTTAGTAGATACGTATTTCGGCAACTATGTATGAATTTAAAAAGGTCTGTGTATTCGGGGCCGTTCGCGAGCTAGATCAATGGCGTATCCGGTACAACCATGAGTTGTATCAATTGTACGATGAGCTGGAAATATCGAAAATCGTGAAGCTTCAACGTTAGTAATCGGCAGGGCATGTACAATGGATGGACGATAATCGCACGCCAAAGAAAGTGATGAACGCACAACGAATTGACGGAGCGAGGTTGCGTGGACGACCGAGAGCTCGCTGGGAGAACTCCGTAGGTGAGGACACCCACCAGCTGCTGGGCTTCCGTTCGTTTGCGTTTTTCAGCTAGTTCTTATGTTCTTTCACTCGTGTATCCACCAATCGTTTAGTTTGACGTTGACCTACGTAGGTTTTAGGACAATTATCACATACAGTGACACGCAAAACTGTTCACGAAATTAACCCATTCCCCGCCAATGATGCCATATGGCATCAGTAAAAGCCTCATATTTGGGAGCGCGCCACGGACACCCTGTAACATCCTCAACATTGGTTTTATTTTTGGTACACTAAGTAATGTTTCTTCTATATATTCCAATGTTCCTGGCTAGTATTTAGTTGGATTTGTGCCATTGGGAGCAGAAAAAAAAGTGTGAAAAAATTTAAAAAAAAAATACGATTTTAGCGGGTAGGACTCCACAAACTTTCAAAAATCATATACTTGCGACCTGATTTTCTCGGAACTAATTGTGCTAAACAAAAGCGAGAGTAGCATAGATTAGAATAGCAAAAAATAAATTTGCAATAACGGTAGTTTTATAGGTAGTAACACTTAATACATTTTAGTGATGCCATATGGCATCGATGGCGGAAACCCATTAAAAAATTTATTTTTAATTTTAATTTTTTTTTATATTTTTTTACAATATGTTTTACTGCATTTTTAATAATTTTCACTTTGTGAAAATTAATTTTATGCTGAAAATTCGTTTCTGAGGATTTAGAGTCTAAGTCCGATGATCGTTTTCACAATCAAATGCATCGTTTTCTAAAGCGCACCCACAAACACCTAACATATGCACGTGTATTCCATCCAGGAGACTAACATACGATGCACTAAATAATAAATTCAGACACGTACGAGACCTCGTCAAAGAGCCAAATTACTCCTTTGACGTATGTGGTCTCAACAATGGGATTTCTTTCGGAATTATCCTTGTCACTCTCAAGTGGTATACAAATTGAAAAAGGAGATGTATGATATGTGCATACCAATAATTTATTGACCTTCGGTAAAGGATTATGTTGCGTGTCCTGTTTTATTTCATTGTCTTAAATTTGAAGATTTATGACAGGACTTGCATTGCATCATCCTTTACTCTGGGTGGTCTATATGCATGCACACTACACCCTGTAAGCGCTCAAAGTTTCGTATATATGCAACATAATTTTCAAGCGCTGAATCAACCGTGATAATTATTCATCTTGATTTTTTTTTAATTTCAAGGAGTTTGAAGGACATATTTGTCCACAAAAGTTTTGAGTCAGTACTTCGAAAGGCTTGTCTCGGTACAGACCAAAAAAGTGTGTAAAAGTAACATACCGAAATTCAATTTCCACAATGAGGATTTATTTATCCGTTATTTTTTTTAAGAAAGCAATTTCAATCCATTCTTTTTCATGCATGTTTCTTATGCAGAATGAAATTACATGAGGCGGTTGAATATCTTGAATCTATAATGTCGGATGATGAAAATGCTTGGATATTACAACGAAAGTCGGGGTTACCTCAGGTAGCCCAACTGCAGTTCCGTAGGGATATTGCAACCTACTATTGTACGACTGTGGCTCATCAGATTCGGGTAGCACATATCCAAAAACGCCACAGTCTTCCGAATGTTGCACGTTATGTTGGAATTGGCCATTATGTTGCGGAATGCAATCGAAGAAGATGTGCATATCCGCCCTGCAAAAGCCAAACTCGGACTGTATGCATCAAATGTGATACAGGATTATGTGTTAAATGTTTCTAAAAATTTCACACAAGCTCAGAATTATATTTAAAGAAAATAAAAAGTGTTTTTCCACAAACATTTCAACGTTTTTATCTTAATTGAAAAAAAAATTTTGTAATGGGTTCCCGCCAATGATGCCATATGGCATCGGGCCTTTGCGGGAGAACGGAGGCACGTAGGAAAAAATGGTAAACGGTTTTGGATTCAGGGTGGCTTCTTTACCCTAAATACCAATTTTCAGGATGAAATTCGAAAAAAAATGTGTTGGCGGGGAATGGGTTAAAGATTTTTGCTTTTTTTTGCCGCTGTGAAATTAGGAGAAAGAAATCAATGATACTTTTAACTTATATAAATACAGTAGCCGCTCGGAAATTAGAATGCGCGGAAATTAGAATAGCTTGGAAATTAGAACAAGTGAATTAAATACATGCGCCGCTCTTAAATTAGAACAAGCTGTTCTAATTTTCAAGCGTCACAAGTTGGTCTTGACAATTCTTATATTTTATTCCCTTTTTAACCCTTAACAACCCAGTACACTTTTATAACGCAACTGACCAGTATAGTGTCCAACAGACACCATTATAGATTTCTAGGGTATTTGAAAGAAAATAATGAAATTATAAATCATAATGACTTTTATTATTTGATTTTAGTTTTTTTTCTTATTGCAAGCATTACAAACGGATTTTTCAGAGTGTCCACAGCAGACATTGCGATTGCATTCATTGCAGCACTGTTTAGAATTTCTATATTTTTCTTTCGTTTCGGCAGGTTCAGAGAGTTAAATAGCAAACTTCCCCTGGTCATCGCTATTGAATTGGTGCCCCAAAACGTTTTCGACGTCACTTTCTGCAAAGGCACATCGAATTTCAGCATCTGTTAATTCCTTTTAAGCCATTTGTTCGAACAAAACACGACTACCTCATAAAAAAATGTTGAAGTACTCAAAAAAAAACGTTCGGTCCCAAATACCGATATACTAAATGTAACCAAATAACTCAAATCCGCCCACGACTGCTATATGTCAAAAACATCGAAGTACTGAAGCAAATTTTTTGCTCCTAAATACCGTTATACACATTGGAATCAGACGAAAATGGTACTGTGTCCTTTGGACACTTCTGGGTTGATAAGTCACTATTTTACTTAATTAATGATTTCCCGCACAAATAAATACTTTTCTTTTTATACGTAAATGAACATAAAAGTGTGTTCACGAGACACTTGTGGGTTGTTAAGGGTTAAACAGTTAAATACCTTCCGTTACAGTCTTGTTGTGTAGGTACATAATGTTTCGGAAATATGCTACCGAAAAGGTAACTTTTGGGAAAATTAATTAGTAAATATTAAGTGCAGTCAGCGGCGTACGCAAACATATATTTCGGGAGGGGTTTTCAATACGAATTTTTTATTTATAATTTTGATTAGAGACATAGTTTTTACCCAAGAAAAAAAGAAACCATTACAATTCAGTCGCTTATGTTTATATTTTTAAATTACACAATCTAGCCTGATCTAGCTTCACGAAAAGTTCTGAAATCGGTAACCTCCTGCGGCAGTTGATTCTTCCTTTTTAAATATTCTATGTCAAATTTTCCGAAACATCCTCGACACAAGAAGGACTTTTTCAGCCGTTTTTGCAACATCACTGTATTGTGAATTAATTTCGGAGCGGGTTTTAACTTTGAACCCTCAAAACCCCTATGTAGGATCGCCACTGAGTACAGCTCAATTGAAGTGCTGGTGTTTATTCTGTGTATATAAAAGTGCCCATATATGTAAAATGTCATCCCTACAAAAAAGACAATGCTTACTTTAGCAACAAAAGCCGAGATTATTGAAAAACTTAAAAACGGAGTATTAAATAAGAGGCTTTCCTGTGACTATGGAGTGGCGCCATCATTCATTTCGTATTTAATGAAAAATGCAAATCAAATTATGAATAAAATAAAAAATTCCTATATGCCATTAAGGAAAAAACATTGCATTATTTATAATCCCCGCAAATGGAGCAAAAACTATTCGAGTGGTTTATGAAACAAAGAAAAAGGAAGTGCTCCATTGATGGCAATGTTCTAAAAGAAAAAGCCCTTCAAATCCTTGAGCAACAAAATCCTGGGACCGCATTTAACGCCAGCGACGGTTGGTTGCAAAACTGCAAACGACTATTTGGTTTGCGCAGACTTAAAATTTGTGGAGAGAAGTTGTCTAGCGATGTGACTGCAGTATCGCCATTTAAAGCACAATTGCAAGCGAAAATTGCGGAAATGGGCATTACACTCGATCAAGTGTACAATGTGGATGATTCTGCATTATTTTTCAGACTCCTTCCCGATAAAACTTTAGTCGCCAGCGACGAATGCTGTGGTCCAGGGCTTAAGACATCAAAGGAACGAGTGAAAATTTTATTGTGTTCCAAGGCCACTGGAGTACATAAGATTAAGCCGCTAGTGATCGGGAAGTCGCGAAATCCTCGATCGTTCAAAGGGTTTATTAATCCGCTAGAGTATGCCTCATCCCGTAATTCTTGGATGACGACGGCTGTTTTAATGAGGTGGTTCCACGAGAGTTTCGTACCCGAAGTAAGCGGTAGCTTCAAATTAAGGGCAACATTTATGTTAAATTTGAATGTTTAATTTCAAGGTGACTGAATTCCTAATAAAAAAAAATCTTTCAAACAAGGCATTGCTACTCCTAGATAACACCACATGCCATCCACAGTAACCTGTGGATGGCATGATGGATGGTAGCCGCGACGGGAATATAGTCATTATGTTCTTTCCCCCGAACGTAACTCCAATTCTACAGCCCATGGATCAGAATCCTATAAAGCATACAAAGATGTCCTACAGAAAGCTTTGCTTTTTATGATTATTGCTGAAGATAATTGTGGATTGGAACAAGCTTTTGTCTAATCAATCTGATTCCATTGGTGGGATGAATTACGCCTGCCGTCCATTACCTGCTTCGAGCGGCGCGGCGCTCCCGCGTTTAAAGCTTTTCCGAATTTTCATGGCGTAACCAAGCAAAATATGGCGTAACTATGCAAAATAAACAAAAATTCCATTCAATCACTGCCATCTAGATAGACAGGCCGGATTATCAGCTGATCTGTCAGTGGTCATGCAACACTAGTAGTGCCATGGTTGGTCATGGTCCGCGCTTAGTACTGCCAAAGTACCGCTCAGTACAATCCACAAATTGTCCACAATCCAAATATCAGTGGCTGTCAGCCTGTCATTTCGTGTGACTTGATATGATATACACATGCCAGTGCGTTGATTTTTGAGATAAATATGGTAAGTACGATGTTGATGTATACTATTTTACCACTTGCACATCAAAAACACATTAAAGCAAACCATAACCTTTGTTTCGTAATAAACGCTCGGCATATTTAAACTTTTGGGTTCAGAAGCACTGGAGGTTGTGGGTTTTACAAATGTCAACTGTCACTGGTCACGAACGCACTTTGTCCACTTGTAGACGAACAAATTTCTGCAGTTCGGCCTGTCTATCTAGATGGCAGTGATTCAATACAATGGAAAAGCTTTCTGAATATTGTGTGTGCTTATACCTTTTACTAGTAAAAGCTTTTTTCGCACATTTTGTGAAAGCTTTGCCGCTGGAGCGCCGCGCCGCTCAAGTTTACGCTTGCAGTGGAAGAGAGCCCTTAATGACGAAAGCGATTTTGAAGAGGAGGACGATAATCCCCTCGCTAACCTAAGGCTTCGGCAGGACACAATAGAGCTATTTCAACGTCTAGGGCAGGTATAGATGGAATAAATCACACAATAGACAACAGCAATGCTCTTTATTTAAAAAGGAAGTAACGCCAACTGAATTGGAGGAGTGAAATGAGGACATAATTATTGATGAAAACTCCAATTTATCCAGTAGCTCCGACTCTGATGACGAGGAATTGATCGGAGATGCTCGGTTCTCCCATGCAGAGGCAATTAACTGTTCAAATCGATTACTTAGCGCGGCTAAGGAAAATTAGGGCTCCGCGAACACAATATCATCAAAAGTCTGAAATTCGGTGGAGGTTCTTTAATTGTTTGGAGTTGTTTTAAATGCAACAAGTGTGGAAAATTGCATCGAATAAAGGGGATAATGCGTGCAATTGATTATATAGACATCCTGGAGGTCTCTATGATTCCGAGTATCGATGTTTTTGGTTGCGTAACTGAAGACGCAATCTTTGCAAATGATAATGACCCCAAACATACGGCCAAAATAACAAAAGAATGGCTGGAAAATAAAAATATTCGGACAATAAAATGGCCAGCTCAGTCAGTCGACCTAAATCCTATTGAAAATTTATGGACTGTTTCAAAAAAAACGGCTGCTCGCAAATAAGGATATTCTGAAATTTGTGGACTAGCTTTGGGAAGAAGTACAATGCAAATGGGAGCAAATTGACGCTCAACTGTTGGATAACCTGTGTTAAAATCGAAATTGCCTGCGACCCGCAAAAGTGTTCACAAATCCATTTTTTTTATTAAATATTATAATTTAATTTTAATGTTTCTTTGATTTTTTTGCTTAGAATAAAATAAAATATTTATTTAAGTTAGAAGTATCATTGATTTCTTCCTCCTAATTTCACAGCGGCAAAAAAAGCAAAAATCTTTGATTTCGTGAACAGTTTTGCGTGTCACTGTATGTAAACTCCGTTTCTGCCCTCAGTTTTTTAGGGTCCTTCTCTGATTTAAGGGAGTCCTTTTAATGTTGATGTTTTACTTGATGCCACAATCTCTGCGTCATATTTCGCCATCATCTTTTTTATTGGTTTGTAAAATTCTGCCATTTTGTGCTGGTACGAATGCGCCGATGTGCTAACTATTGTCTGATGTGTACTGGTTGGTTTCCTGTGAATGTCGTACTCCAGGAGTGTTAAACTTAAAACTCGTATTCTCAGTGTCTAATCAGGTTTAGGTCTAAAGATGCTATCTCCCCGTTGTACTTTTTCTCCATAGTAAATTCTATGTGGTAACTGGTTGATATGGTTCAGTATTGTATCGGTTTTTAGGGTTTCTTAGATTTTTCAAAAAAACCCTTATGAAATCGATTTTGTCTGTCCGTCTGTCCGTCCGTCTGTTCACTAAATAACTCGCGAACGGCTTAACCGATCGTCATGAAATTTGGTAGGAATGTGTAGAATGGTAACAGTCTTTGGCACGAAATACTTAAAAGTTGGTAGAACAAAAATTACAGGGTGTCCCGGACATTTGAAAATTTGTTCACTAAATAACTCGCGAACGGCTTAACGGATCGTCATGAAATTTGGTAGGAATGTGTAGAATGGTAACAGTCTTTGGCACGAAATACTTAAAAGTTGGTAGAACAAAAATTACAGGGTGTCCCGGACATTTGAAAATTTGTTCACTAAATAACTCGCGAACGGCTTAACGGATCGTCATGAAATTTGGTAGGAATGTGTAGAATGGTAACAGTCTTTGGCATGAAATACTTAAAAATTGGTAGGACCAAGATAACAGGGTGTCCCGGATATTTACAAATTTGTTCACTAACCGATCGTAATGAAATTTGGTTGGAATGTGTAGAATCGTAACAGTCTTTAGCACGAAATACTTAGACGTTGGTAGGACAAAGCAAAAAGGGTGTCCCGGAGATTTGAAAATTTGAATTTTTTAGTTTTTATCAAATCAAAGAACTCGATGGGTACATTTCATATCAGTCGCTTTTTTCCAGTTTGGAGTAATAGTAACAGCGTTACAGCTAATAAATCCAGTTAAAATGTGGAGTCATAATATATGGTAAATCTATTTTTGGATTGGGCTAATTAAAAAGTGTTACAGAATGAAAGGCGTTAGCCTTTCATTCTGGAACGCGTTTATTTAGACCAATCCAAAAATAGATTTACGAGAAGCATTTCATTAACATTATGCATAATTCTTATTTATTACCTATAAAATAGGTATATGTGCAAAATGATTCACTATGTATGTATTGAAAATCTAAAAAACCCTCGTATTGCGGGCGCAGCCCTCTGTACGCCGGTATTTTTCCTTTTTTGACTATTGCCAGGATGTCGTCTACATATCTAATTCATATTTTTATGTTCTCTTTATTCATCTTTTTCTCGAGGTGCGCTGATCATTGGGGAGAGTGGGTTTCCCATCGCTGTTCCTTTAGTCGTTTTGTAGTAGTGCTCTCTGAAGGTAAAATAATTCTCCATCATACATGTTGATGCCGGTTTCGTTAGCATTTATGCTTTTCTTCTTCCTTCAGGTGTTTTTTGTCCTTTTCTAGGAGCCATTCTCCCAACATCCATATCGCTTCTTTTACCGGTATGCTTGGGAATAATGGCTTTACGTCATAGGACATTAATTCCTAATCTTCTTCCAATTTTATATTTTCAAGCATTTTGATTAATTCTCCGGAGTTTCTGTATATGTTGCCCATTCCGTTGATTCCATTGACGACCCATTCTGCGATGTTGTGTGTTGGCGAATTCGTATCCGCTATTATTTCTCTATGTATTTTCGGCTGACATCTAATTCGTGGTAACGATGCGTTGGGCATCCTAAATTTAGCTAGGTTTGGTATGATTGGTTTACACTCTTTAAGGACCTTTTCCACTCGTTTAATAGATTCGGGTGGGGGGTCAGTTCCAAATAGTTGCCCGATCGCAGTTTGTCAAATACTCGTTCATCGTACTCATGTTTTTCCATTATAAATACTAAATTTCCTTTATCTTCCTTAAGATACACGGCTTTAGTTGTTTTATTATTCGCTGCCCTTCTCTTGCTGTTTTCCATGCTCTCTGTTATAATGTGCGCAATCTCCCTCCATATGCAATATTTTGTATTAGCTTCAACAAATTTTATACTCGGCTTCACAAAAATCGGGCCACTCGCCACTTTCGAACTGAAATTCAATTTTCTCTGTAAATATGCAACTTACAACTATGAAAGTTATATCAACAGAAAGTGCATTTAATGGCAATTCAAATGACTATGATTTTCATCTGAAGTACCGTTAACTAATATTACAAAAGATTCGCCTGTTTTGATTAAAGTTCACGCTTACCGTGTGGCCCGGTTTCATTGAAGCTCAGTGTATATCCATAATCGTACTTTCTATTGGCGGTTGCTGTCTAACTGCGTAGTTGAATCCTTTATTGAGTACTTTAAGCTCATCTAATGTGAAGCGAACCGATAACTTATTGACGACGTAATTGGCTATGGCCGGGTTTCTGATAGCTCTTAATGGCTGATTTCAGATTGTAAGACGGAACCGGACGGGTAAACTTGCAAGACAAGAGAGCTTTTGTAGTGGCCAGTAGACAAGCATTGTGCATTTCACATTGTAAGAACGCGTCTTACGAAAGAAAAAAATCGTGACACGATTGTTTTTCTTTCGTAGGAATCGTACGATCGATAAGACGATTGCATCTACCAACAGTTCAGGCGTTCTGCAAAGACAATTAGCGCGTGTTTTACTTGCATTTTAATCTTGTCGACTCGTCACTTCATTGTACACTAACTTTGGAGCGTGCATGGCAACATTTATACATACTTGCTGTGTGATTATTGTTCGCCGGTCCGTGTTTTGATCGGATAGTGTGAAATGATCATACGATGGTTCTTGTCGTGCAAGTTTACCCGTCCGGTCGTTTTCTTACAATTTGAATTCAGCCTGTCGGCTGATTAGTCTTATAGCGGAGAGAAGACACACACCATATTTAGAAAGCTTTTCCATTGTGTTGAATGGAATTTTTGTTTATTTTGCATACCTACGCCACATTTTGCTTGTTTAAGCCATCATCTTAGATTGAGAAAATCATTGCGCACTTTCATCCAACAGCGTAAATAAGCAAAAGATAACATAACTATGCAAAATTAACAAAAAATCAATTCAATATAATGGAGAAGCTTTTTGAATATTGTGTGTGTCTTCTCTGGACGATAAGACTAACCATATTCTATAAGATTTACGAGAGAATGGGCCTATATATTTGCTCAAGTTTACTGCTTGCTGTTGCTGTCCTCACTATATTTTGCGACTTCTTAAGGTCCGATAGTTTTTTGTCTAGAATGTTTCGTTTTCGATATTTTTCATATTTGTGCGCTGTATTGATTTTTGACAGCGTAACTACGATTTCAAATCCTAAGAAAATCTTGATATTGAAAAAATTTCGGGCTTGCCCCCCCCCTGACCGAAATCCTGGCTACGCCCATGGGCTCGGCTGTGTAATTGTTTAATTTCACTAGCTCTGAGTTGGCTTCGCAGGCCTTCTTTCTTGCCTCGTTATTTATACCGCTCCATGGTGTCGCGTCACTCGGCCTGCGGTGTAGGCACATCGCCGGTTCTGACGGTAATGTCTCAGTATATTTCTACAGGCAGCTCTAAGTTGGATCGTGTCATTGCCGAGACCAATGCGTTTTTGTTACTTCTTCATTTGACACTTCCAGGTGTTGGTTGGTTAGTTGGTAAAAGCGGGGGCAGAGGCTAGCCAGAAGCCCAATTAGCGCATAAAGCGCCGTTTTGAAACCACAAACTCCGTGAAGTTTAACTATAGTGTGTTGTGTATATGATGAAGGTTAGGTAATGAATTTAGGCGTGGGGAGGTGCCTTGAACCAGCTAGTTTTATTTAGGAAATACAGCAGTTCCCCTAATATCACATTAGCTGCATCCTCCAAGCTTCCCAGAATAGCCCTACCGAGCGTCCTATACCGGGTTCTGGCAAGACCCGGGCATTCACACAGAAAATGAAACAGGGTTTCCTTCTCATTTACATTACCGCAGCTGCGGCAATGGGCGTTGTAGGGGATGCCCAGCCTGGCTATGTGGAGCCCCATTGGCCAGTGCCCCGTGATAACACCAGTAAGCTTGGCGATATCTCTAAGCGGTTTAGTCAGAATCTCATAAGTTCTTTTCCAGTCGTAGGAGGGCCACATCTTCCTTGATATAACGCAGGTCCTCAGATTTCGCCAGTTGGAATTAGCAGCCCTTAAATAGTGGGTGGAGATCTTACTCATAACAGCTGCCATCGGGACGCAAACACGCTCCGCATGAGAGCTGTCAAAGGTGGCACCCATTTTGGCTAGTTCGTCAGCCATCTCGTAACCGTCTATGTTCCTGTGTCCGGGTACCCAGAGTAGGGTGATTCTTTGTTGTGTGCCAAGGCTGGTTAATGCTTCCTCACGTACTTCACAACCTTGGAGGTCGTCTTCACCGATTGTAAAGCCATGATAGCAGATGGCGATATTCTGGTTGTTTTGTATGTCCCTGAGAGCAAGACATGCCTTCATGATTGCAAGCATTTCTACTTGAAAAATGCTGGCATGATCAGGAAGACGGTAATATCCAGAAATACTTAGTGATCTGCAGAAGATTCCAGCACCCACGCCACAATCAATTTTAGACCCATCGGTGAAGAGTGTGATGTCAAAATCCTTGACCACCTCACTCTCTTTCCATTCACCTCTAGTTGGGAATCTGACATCAAAGTTCTTCCCAAAGCTTAGTTTGGGCACTTTGAGATCCGTTACAGCGTTTCGTACGTCCTGTGGTAGCTGGTTTAGAATATTGCTAGCACTCCAGCAACTTAACGCTTTGAGTCTGACTGCACTACATGCTGCCAGTTGGTTAATAAACACATCGATGGGTAGAAGATGCAGGATGACATTCAGCGCATCCCTCGGGTATGTTCGCATGCCCCCTGTGATGCTAAGGCAAGCCGATCTCTGCACTCTACCGAGTTTTGTTACATTGTAGCCTTTACTGAGCGCTGGCCACCAGACGAGTGACCCATATGTTAGGATGGGTCGTATCACCGCCGCGTACATCCAGAGTACCATGTTCGGCTTGAGACCCCATTTCTTACTAAATACTGTCTTGCAGGCGTAAAAAACAATACAGGCTTTTTTTAACGCGCTCCTCAATGTTCAACTTCCAGTTGAGCTTTGAGTTCAGAATAACGGCCAAATACTTCGAGCTGGGCGATAGTTGCAGTTGATGTCCATTTAGTTTTGGGAGTGAGAAAGGCGGTATTTTTGTTTTTGTAGTAAACAGCATCAGTTTTGTCTTCCCCGGATTTACGCCCAGGCCACAGCTTGTGGTCCATTTACTGACCAAACCGAGGGCTCTTTCCATGATCTGACTAATCACGGAAAGACACATTCCTGATACTATAATCGCTACATCATCCGCATATGCAACCACCTTAATCATCTCCCTGTCAAGCCTGGCTAGGATCTTGTTTATAACTACTATCCACAGTAGTGGAGAGATGACACCACCCTGAGGTGTTCCTGTGCACACGAATTTAGTCAGATGACTACTTCTTAAGTCACCCATGGATTACTCTGGTCGTTAGTAGTGTCACTATCCACGACCCAAGCCGTGGCTCAACTCCTAAGTCTGAGAGGGCCTCATGAATAGATTCAATACGAACATTATTGAATGCACCCTCTATGTCTAAGAAAGCGGATAACGTGTATTGTTTGTACTCGAGGCTGTGTTCGATGATACGGTCCACTTCATGGAGAGCCGTTTCTGTGGACTTTCCCTTCACGTACGCGTGCTGGGACTTCGAAAGTGCTGAGTTCTCAAGACTTGTGTAAGTCTATTAAGCGCTCTAGCCGTTTCTGTGGACTTTCCCTTCACGTATGCGTGCTGGGACTTCGAAAGTGCTGAGTTCTCAAGACTTTGTCGGATGTGTAAGTCTATTAAGCGCTCTAACGTTTTGAGTACGAAGGAGGATAAACTAATCGGCCTGAAATCCTTCGCGGTCTCATGCCCTCGTTTGCCTACCTTCGGTATGAAAACAACTCGAACCTATGTCGCCACGACTTGGGGACGTGGTTATGAGTAGCAGAAGGCTTCTGAAAAATATCAGCAGCCGTGGAACTACCAGATCCTGCGTTTTCTGAAGCATAATGGGTAGTATGCCATCTGGACCTGGCGATTTATAAGCTGTGGATACAAAGCATCACCGTATAGCGTCTTCTTCTTTGCCTCCCTAGGCCGCCCACACACGGTCCGAATCCATTTTTTTCTTTTCGATCTGTTAAAATCGAAGAAAAATGTATATGAGTTCGAAGAAGCCTACCGCGCCATGTCGTCGCGTCGTTCGACGTGCGGTGTAGGCACATAGACCGTTTTGGCGGTAAATATTCTATGTAAGTGTGCTTAAATTGTTAGTTGGGAAATCCTTGATGTAGTCACTAGAGACCATCTATGCGAGTTGACGAATTCACCCATCATAACACCAGAACATTCAACTCTTTTTTTTTTTGCATTTTATTTTTCTTCGGCCAAACTTAATTTTCTTTCAAATTTCCTATCCCGCCAAATGCATATTCGCTCATCCTTTCGCCGCATGTTCAACTGTCAACCAAGTGATGCTGATCTGGCAACGCCAACATTAGTGAAAAAATGGCTGACAAGTATTATCTGTCTTTAATTTTTCGCTGCTAGATGATTCATTGTTTTTATTCGTATTTCGTCTTCTAATACGGAAAATATTTCGCCTTTACGGAATCCCTATGTTGCGTGCTCGAATTTCTGATAATCCATCTACATACAAACTATGCAATACGTAGATTTGTGGCCGTGCAAAGGTAATTTTGTTGAGCATGAACCCATTTTTTTCCTCCCTCATCTTGAACCTTTTTTCGTATCTTCTCGCGTTGTTTACGTTTTGATGTCAAACAGATTTTCGTTGAATCTCGGAACTATCTGTTATTTATGGATACCGTAATTCTTTTTTTCGCTGGTGTATATTAACAAAGCAATTTTTGTCTTCTGTGCATTTCTAGATGGAATCTAATAAGATTCGAATGTTCGTGAACGCGGAGAAGCAAATGTCATCGGAAGAGAGTGAACTCCCGGAAGTTCTACAAAAACTTGAAATCGTGCCGATCTCGCGTACGGCACCAAAAGTTCCAAACGAATCGTTGCCCATTGTTCAGAATCCGTTCTTCGAGCTGGACGAGACGGAAGGCAAAGTAACGACCGCGAATCAATCATGTGACCCTGTAAAATTGTTCGGACCGAAATGTCATTGTTCTGGTGGGTCAGTTCCGAGCGATTCAGACGACACGACGGAAACACCATCAGACGGTGGCAATCTGGAACATACAATCCTCAACCAGACCCAATTCAAACACAGGCCCGCTTCTAATAAATTTCTACTGAAGGAGCCTGTTTTGAAAGTGCTGCGAGCCTGCATTCATCACAACCATGTGAAGCACAAATTGACGCCATACGCACGCCGACAGTCACGTTCCACTAACGCCATCAATGACCTTAACGATTGCCCGTCTTTGGAGACGTTAACGATCAAAGAGAAGCAGCAGAAAGCCATCGATGTAAGTTCTAGCGGCGGAACAGGTAGTAGCCACGAGCCACTCGGAAGCTGTCTTGCGGCAAGCAAACCAAACCCACTGGATTTCAAAGCACTTGTACAAGAATGTGATAGCATATCATCAACAGTGTCTTCGTCGCATTCACAGCTGACGAGCGATAAAGACTGCAGACATCGTAAGCATGGTAAACAATTTACGACAATACAGTCGATAGATTTACGCAAAGGCAAGGAGAGTAGAAAGCATAAGAAAGGTCATCATCCGTTGAAAGCCAGCACACAGTCGAGTTGTCGTCAGGGTTCGAGTAGTTCTAGTTCAGGGTCGTCGTGTTCGCAACAGGCTCGCATCAATGCATCGACGGCCACTTCATGCGACGTAACGATCGACGAGCTGGCCAGCTACTTTGAAACGTTTGTACATATACCTAAGAAAATGTCCTCGATGGCCGAAATGATGTATATTTAATATTAAGGTCTTTTTGTAACTAGTAAGTCCATCATTTGTACTGTGTATGTACGTGCATGCTACAATTTTTATGGAAATCGGAATCAGCGTGATTGCGAATGCGTGAGAATGGTGGCGCCCTACGAGCGAGGAATTTGATTCGATTTGGAATTTTACATGTCCGCTACGGCGAAAAAGCGGAAAACACGAAATATTTATGGAAGTATTTGTGGGTGTATCTGTTTCATTTATTTTTTAGGAAAATTCTTTGATAAAAGATCAATGCTGTACATGCTGTTTGCATTAACTATTTTGTATATGGCATATTCTCATAATTTTATTTCTGAATTGTAATTAAATTGATGTATATAAGTAATAGCACAATTTGTGTTTTTATTTATTTAAAAAAAACGTTCTACTTCGGACATATTTTGTAAACTTTACAGGATAAATTCTAGCCCTTTAACTGTTTCATATTTAGAGGCTCAGAGTGTGCTAGGTGGGGATCTGTAAAGCCAATGTTTTAGCGATGTAAAATGATAAGGTGGAAAAATAAGAAGACTAATCGAATGCAGGGGTTACAAGAACGTCCTGCTTTAAGCAGGACATCTGGTGACGACTCCGCAAATATACGCACACCATTGCTTCCCATAATCTTGTACAGTAGACATTCGAAAATCTTATAGTTATTAAGATTTCCGAAATGTTAAGAATTTCGAGCGGACAAAAACTGAGCATAAAACCACTACGTGAAATGTAGAAATCATACCAATAATATAATGTTTGTTCGCTTTATGATGCTTTTATAAATATTGCTATCTAGGGCCGATTACTCGTACATCTTTTCTAGTGGTTAGTCTTATTGACAAGACGCACACTATTTCCAGAAATCTTTTACATTATATTGAATTGGATTTTTGTATGCGCCATGATTTTCTCAAGTTCAGATGATAGCGTCACCAAGCAAAAAATTACATACATGGAATTAAATTTAATTTAAATTTTCTGAAAATAGTGTGCGTCTTGTAAATGTAAGTTAAACCACACGTTGCTTAAGGTGCTTTTAAGAATCGTAGTGTTCTGCAATTTGGCCTGTATTTCTAGGAAGCGCTAATGTACACGATCTATGGAGGTTTGTTTGATCATAGCTATACCTACGATTACACGTAAGGGTTAGTTACGTGTTAAGTTATGATCGAGATTTAAAAAATAAAGAAAAAATCGTCTCAATGATAATAATTTACTTTATTGGTTTGGAGCTAAATAGTCCCGAATAGACATTTGTTTTTGTGACTTCGTGAACTGATTCTTCACAGTATCGCTGCGGAGGTCCAGGAGATTGGACATATGCTTGTTACAAAGTTCTTTATTTTGTTGGCTCCATTTAATCAAGTTGTTTACTGATGCAAGTGCTTCTCCATACGAAATGTGTGTATTGTTCCAATTTTCGATGTCCTCCGTTGAAACGCAACAGTCATCTGCTATCCTCGATAGCAAAATCTGCGTTTCCTATATCGCTTCATTGTATACTTCGCATCTAGGAAAGAGTTCCGCTAAGGGGATATCATCCTCCTCGTCAAATTCAGTGTCGTCCCAATGTTGGATTTTGTGCCATGACTTTTGTATGACGCTTACTGGCAATTCATCCCATGCCCTTTTCAGCAGAAGAATTGCGTCACGAATAGAATGATTTGAAAGTGCGTCGTTTAATGGACTGCTCTCCTGAGCCACAATATTCGCCAGCAACCTGATGCGATAATGGAGCTTCAAAATCTTAATTGGATTCTGATCCATTGGTGGCAACACAGCGGTGACATTCGGCGGAAGAAAAATGGCAACAATATTGCCATCCTCCGTGTATAACTGCTCCACTGATCCGTGCGCAGAACACTTATCCAATAAAAGAAGTGCCTTCGGGGACAAATTGTTTTCGGCACTAAAACGACGAACCTTGAATATGAATTCTAAGATAATTTTTTTCCCACAATGTTGTTCGACGTTATGGCTAACATTCGCGATTTGCGTTGGTGAAGTTGAATATGCTCATAAAAAGCAAATGTTGTCGCGCGATTATCAACTTTGTCTTGAGGCATCTCAATCCAATTGAGTTAACATTTGTTCAACATTCACAAGATGTAAAATGCCTTTATCCAACGGGAAATGAATCCGAACGGCTTCTCCTGGTCAACAAAAGAAATATGATCTCGGGCATATAATCAGTATCCGGGGCCCCATATTGCAACACCTCTATTAGCTGGAGAAAAACCTGGGGAATCTGGGAAAATTATCAAAAAATTTTTATTCACAATAATAAAGTCGCTATTAGCATTTTTAACACCCCGAAAATAACCGCCATAACCGCCAACAAATTCGGACAGCATTTCCGGTTACCGGTCCACTATCGTTAATTCCCGCTGAATTGGCTGAATATTGAAGATTAGATGACACACGCGTACAGAGATGGCGCTATGGCAGATATAAAACAATAAGGCACCACAAAGTAGTCAAATTTACGAAGTAATCGTGGCGCTGATGGTTTGGTGCAACGGGTAGCACTTTTTAGACGATGGTTCGATCCACGACAATGTAAGAATTTTTTTTAAATTTTTTTTATATTTAAAATGATGCCAAAAAATCAGGGACTTGCCTAGAATGCTTATGCCGATGTCCGTTTCGCGATTCGTGTCCTTGTTTACAGGATATTCGCAGTCAAAGTTGTCTCTTCGTACCAGTATACCCCTCATAGTGAGCTTGTTAGTTTCCGGGGCCCCAGTATTGGGTGAAACCAACAAATTAAGGAGTGATGCCAAAAAATCAGGGACTCGCCCAGAATACTCACGTCGAAGTCCGTTTTGCGATCCGTGTCCTTGTTCACAGGATATTCGCAGTCAAAGTTGTCTCTTTGTACGAGTATACTCCACAGAGTGAGTTTATTAGTTTCCGGGGCCCCTATATTGGGTGATGCCAAAAAATCAGGGACTCGCCCAGAATACTCACGTCGAAGTCCGTTTTGCGATCCGTCTCCTGGTTCACAGGATATTCGCAGTCAAAGTTGTCTCTTTGTACCAGTATACCCCTCAGAGTGAGCTTGTTAGTTTCCGGGGCCCCTATATTGGGTGATGCCAAAAAATCAGGGACTCGCTTAGAATACTCACGTCGAAGTCCGTTTTGCGATCCGTGTCCTTGTTCACAGGATATTCGCAGTCAAAGTTGTCTCTTTGTACGAGTATACTCCACAGAGTGAGCTTATTAGTTTCCGGGGCCCCTATATTGAGTGATGCCAAAAAATCAGGGACTCGCCCAGAATACTCACGTCGAAGTCCGTTTTGCGATCCGTGTCCCGGTTCACAGGATATTCGCAGTCAAAGTTGTCTCTTTGTACAAGTATACCCCACAGAGTGAGTTTATTAGTTTCCGGGGCCCCTATATTGGGTGATGCCAAAAAATCAGGGACTCGCCCAGAATACTCACGTCGAAGTCCGTTTTGCGATCCGTGTCCTTGTTCACAGGATATTCGCAGTCAAAGTTGTCTCTTTGTACAAGTATACCCCACAGAGTGAGTTTATTAGTTTCCGGGGCCCCTCTATTGGGTGATGCCAAAAAATCAGGGACTCGCTTAGAATACTCACGTCGAACTCCGTTTTGCGATCCGTGTCCTTGTTCACAGGATATTCGCAGTCAATGTTGTCTCTTTGTACGAGTATACTCCACAGAGTGAGCTTATTAGTTTCCGGGGCCCCTATATTGGGTGATGCCAAAAAATCAGGGACTCGCTTAGAATACTCACGTCGAAGTCCGTTTTGCGATCCGTGTCCTTGTTCACAGGATATTCGCAGTCAAAGTTGTCTCTTTGTACAAGTATACCCCACAGAGTGAGTTTATTAGTTTCCGGGGCCCCTATATTGGGTGATGCCAGAAAATCAGGGACTCGCCCAGAATACTCACGTCGAAGTCCGTTTTGCGATCCGTGTCCTGGTTCACAGGATATTCGCAGTCAAAGTTGTCTCTTTGTACAAGTATACCCCACAGAGTGAGTTTATTAGTTTCCGGGGCCCCTATATTGGGTGATGCCAGAAAATCAGAAACTCGCCCAGAATACTCACGTCGAAGTCCGTTTTGCGATCCGTCTCCTGGTTCACAGGATATTCGCAGTCAAATTTGTCTCTTTGTACAAGTATACCCCACAGAGTGAGTTTATTAGTTTCCGGGGCCCCTATATTGGGTGATGCCAAAAAATCAGGGACTCGCTTAGAATACTCACGTCGAAGTCCGTTTTGCGATCCGTGTCCTTGTTCACAGGATATTCGCAGTCAAAGTTGTCTCTTTGTACGAGTATACCCCACAGAGTGAGTTTATTAGTTTCCGGGGCCCCTATATTGGGTGATGCCAGAAAATCAGGGACTCGCCCAGAATACTCACGTCGAAGTCCGTTTTGCGATCCGTGTCCTGGTTCACAGGATATTCGCAGTCAAAGTTGTCTCTTTGTACAAGTATACCCCACAGAGTGAGTTTATTAGTTTCCGGGGCCCCTATATTGGGTGATACCAAAAAATCAGGGACTCGCCCAGAATACTCACGTCGAAGTCCGTTTTGCGATCCGTCTCCTGGTTCACAGGATATTCGCAGTCAAAGTTGTCTCTTTGTACCAGTATACCCCTCAGAGTGAGCTTGTTAGTTTCCGGGGCCCCAGTATTGGGTGATACCAACAAATCAGGGAGTGATGCCAAAAAACCAGGGTCTCGCCCAGAATACTCACGTCGAAGTCCGTTTTGCGATCCGTCTCCTGGTTCACAGGATATTCGCAGTCAAATTTGTCTCTTTGTACAAGTATACCCCACAGAGTGAGTTTATTAGTTTCCGGGGCCCCTATATTGGGTGATGCCAAAAAATCAGGGACTCGCTTAGAATACTCACGTCGAAGTCCGTTTTGCGATCCGTGTCCTTGTTCACAGGATATTCGCAGTCAAAGTTGTCTCTTTGTACAAGTATACCCCACAGAGTGAGTTTATTAGTTTCCGGGGCCCCTATATTGGGTGATGCCAGAAAATCAGGGACTCGCCCAGAATACTCACGTCGAAGTCCGTTTTGCGATCCGTGTCCTGGTTCACAGGATATTCGCAGTCAAAGTTGTCTCTTTGTACAAGTATACCCCACAGAGTGAGTTTATTAGTTTCCGGGGCCCCTATATTGGGTGATGCCAGAAAATCAGGGACTCGCCCAGAATACTCACGTCGAAGTCCGTTTTGCGATCCGTCTCCTGGTTCACAGGATATTCGCAGTCAAATTTGTCTCTTTGTACAAGTATACCCCACAGAGTGAGTTTATTAGTTTCCGGGGCCCCTATATTGGGTGATGCCAAAAAATCAGGGACTCGCTTAGAATACTCACGTCGAAGTCCGTTTTGCGATCCGTGTCCTTGTTCACAGGATATTCGCAGTCAAAGTTGTCTCTTTGTACGAGTATACTCCACAGAGTGAGCTTGTTAGTTTCCGGGGCCCCTATATTGGGTGATGCCAAAAAATCAGGGCCTCGCTTAGAATACTCACGTCGAAGTCCGTTTTGCGATCCGTGTCCTTGTTCACAGGATATTCGCAGTCAAAGTTGTCTCTTTGTACGAGTATACTCCACAGAGTGAGCTTATTAGTTTCCGGGGTCCCTATATTGAGTGATGCCAAAAAATCAGGGACTCGCCCAGAATACTCACGTCGAAGTCCGTTTTGCGATCCGTGTCCTGGTTCACAGGATATTCGCAGTCAAAGTTGTCTCTTTGTACAAGTATACCCCACAGAGTGAGTTTATTAGTTTCCGGGGCCCCTATATTGGGTGATGCCAAAAAATCAGGGACTCGCCCAGAATACTCACGTCGAAGTCCGTTTTGCGATCCG
The DNA here is from genome assembly GCA_949715475.1 of Microchrysa polita. NCBI lineage: Eukaryota > Metazoa > Arthropoda > Insecta > Diptera > Stratiomyidae > Microchrysa > Microchrysa polita. The sequence continues at coordinate 29,282,676 of OX454416.1, forward strand.
TCTCCTGGTTCACAGGATATTCGCAGTCAAAGTTGTCTCTTTGTACAAGTATACCCCACAGAGTGAGTTTATTAGTTTCCGGGGCCCCTATATTGGGTGATGCCAAAAAATCAGGGACTCGCTTAGAATACTCACGTCGAAGTCCGTTTTGCGATCCGTGTCCTTGTTCACAGGATATTCGCAGTCAAAGTTGTCTCTTTGTACAAGTATACCCCACAGAGTGAGTTTATTAGTTTCCGGGGCCCCTATATTGGGTGATGCCAGAAAATCAGGGATTCGCCCAGAATACTCACGTCGAAGTCCGTTTTGCGATCCGTCTCCTGGTTCACAGGATATTCGCAGTCAAAGTTGTCTCTTTGTACAAGTATACCCCACAGAGTGAGTTTATTAGTTTCCGGGGCCCCTATATTGGGTGATACCAAAAAATCAGGGACTCGCCCAGAATACTCACGTCGAAGTCCGTTTTGCGATCCGTCTCCTGGTTCACAGGATATTCGCAGTCAAAGTTGTCTCTTTGTACCAGTATACCCCTCAGAGTGAGCTTGTTAGTTTCCGGGGCCCCAGTATTGGGTGATACCAACAAATCAGGGAGTGATGCCAAAAAACCAGGGTCTCGCCCAGAATACTCACGTCGAAGTCCGTTTTGCGATCCGTGTCCTGGTTCACAGGATATTCGCAGTCAAAGTTGTCTCTTTGTACGAGTATACTCCACAGAGTGAGCTTATTAGTTTCCGGGGCCCCTATATTGGGTGATGCCAAAAAATCAGGGACTCGCTTAGAATACTCACGTCGAAGTCCGTTTTGCGATCCGTGTCCTTGTTCACAGGATATTCGCAGTCAAAGTTGTCTCTTTGTACGAGTATACTCCACAGAGTGAGCTTATTAGTTTCCGGGGCCCCTATATTGGGTGATGCCAAAAAATCAGGGACTCGCTTAGAATACTCACGTCGAAGTCCGTTTTGCGATCCGTGTCCTTGTTCACAGGATATTCGCAGTCAAAGTTGTCTCTTTGTACGAGTATACCCCACAGAGTGAGTTTATTAGTTTCCGGGGCCCCAGTATTGGGTGATACCAACAAATCAGGAAGTGATGCCAAAAAACCAGGGTCTCGCCCAGAATACTCACGTCGAAGTCCGTTTTGCGATCCGTGTCCTGGTTCACAGGATATTCGCAGTCAAAGTTTTCTCTTTGTACGGGTAAGGCAGGCAGAGTGACTTTTTTATTTTGCGGGAATCCTGTTTTGAATGATGCCAAAAAATCAGGGACTCGCCCAGAATACTCACGTCGAAGTCAGTTTTGCGATTCGTGTCCTTATTCACAGGATATTAGCAGTCAAATTTTCCACTTGTGTGAAACTCAAAACGATTTATTCATCCATATGTGACTTTACATACAACAGGGGAAGACACTATAACGAAAAGATTATTTGTGGTTAGCGTAGCGCAGATGGTAGAGTGGTGTGCTTTTTTTGAGCTGGGGTTCAATTCTTGATATTGGCAACTTTTTTTTATTCAAATACATTATGTAATAAAAAAACCTTTATGTTTATTTTGCCAATTACCAAGAAATGAAGGATTTAGCCCGAACACTTAGGCTGCAAGTCCTTCCATTTTGTGACCCATGTCCTCTTTCGCAAAATATTCCCTCTCAAAATTGCCTCTTTGTATGGGAAATAGCTCAGTTTCTATTAGCTCTGATGGGCTTCCTCCGTCAGCCGTTTCATGGCATATATGTCCCGATTGGTCGCTAAAGCATGAGATGAACCCGGGGCGAAGAAACATAGAAAGGCTTGAATCTATGAGAAGGCGCCAGGTCCATCGATATTAGGCATCTACTGACCGATGGACACATACCCTTATCTCAGACATAGCCATCTGGGTTAACCGAAAACACGGCGATGTACATTTTTACATGACACAATTCTTAACAGGCCACGGAGGGTACCGACAATATTTGCATGGACGACTCACCAGAATGCCCAAGATGCAAGAGAGTTGCGGAGGATGAGATCGATTTCTCGTTTGATTGTCCTAGATTTGGAGATATCCGCAGTCAACTATAAGCAGAACAGGGAGAAAACGTAAGGTCCGAAAACTTAGTGGCTCTGATGTTGCTATCATAAATAACTGGGATTTAGTAAGCAGTGCAAGTTGTATCGTTCACATGGAGCTACAGAGGAAGTCGGCTACCCATGGTGATGGCTGATTATCTGGCCCTATAAAGCAATACTGAATATATATATTTGGTTGTTTAGTCAGTAAGAAGCCTACAAACGAGTAACTGCAAGCTGGCGGTCTCTGCTACACGGTATGCAATATATATTCAAGATTCCCCATCCTTACCAAGAAAAAAAATGTTGAGAATAAAAATATTCTCAATAGCCTCTCATCGCAGTGGAAACAGGAATTCAAAATTCCGGAATTGCAAGATTCATCCAACGATTTCCCAACCTACAGCCGCTTTAACAATCGTTGGTCCCGTAGGCGTTATTGGAGGTTTTTTTTTCAAAATTAACGCAAGAAATATTGGTCCGTTACTGCTTGTAATAAAGATATTGATCCCTCGGAGAGAAGATTAATGGCCTAAAGCTTTCTAAAACTTATCGTTATTCGTTCAATCCTATCTTTTAAGTAATCTTTATCTGTCTCATCCTATCCTGTAAAAATGAGCAATGTAAAACACCAAACCTTTTATATATATCAACATCAATCACTTTTATTTTTAATAAAATATAAACTTTAAAAACCATTGGCATAGTAGTGATGAGAACTCGTCCGTCGAAGGCAAGCATTACTATCCAGGCAAGATACCGAAACTGTTAGCAGTACTTCAGCTGCTCTCCTTTTATGTACATACTGGTATAGATGAGTATGATCTGAACGGGTAGCATGAAGACTCCGCTTCAATCTGGATGCTCTTCCAGAATGTCGCACCATCTGGCAAGCGCCGCTTAGAAGACCTCAGTATTTTGTCGGCGGATATTGCTGAAGGTAACGCCAACACAGTCCTGTGAAGAATTCCCACGATGAAGCTGGAAGGAAGAGCACACCAAGAATCGGAGCTTAAGTGAAATGGTAGTCTTGTATACCTGACAACGTTCCAATCCGAAGATGATGTGATGCTCATTTGGAAACCGCAACTGCACCGACGGTAGTCCAAAATCATCGTGCGTCCTCTGCAGTTTGTGTTGGTTCTGATGGCAATTACCGACTGAGATGTTTTCCACAGAGGCAAGGGATTACCATCCAAAGTTTTGCTACTACTTTCCCCTAGGCTCGTTTAACGCTATCGAACACTGATTACAGCGGCAAGGTCCGTCGTCGATAAATACAATATCCTGGAATGAATAAAATGAAATGCAATTAATACTAGGCGTGTTTTTTATCATCCGGTGTAGGTTAGTTTAGTGTTACCACATAATTTTTCACTCTAGACGAGTGAAGTTTATGATTTTGTAAATCACAGCAAAGGTATCAAAAACATTTAAAAAATTCCCTACACATATCCCTCTAGATAACTGAGTTTGCGACTGAAATCGTAGAGGCGAGCCATTGAAAAATGATTTGGGTGGTCCTTGAAAAGCGGCAGTAAAAGTTATATTGGAAAAGCGATCATAGTATGAAAATAAAATAGCTACGAAAACCGTCGAAACTAAAATAACACGGTCTTCGAATGGATTAGCATTCGGCCTAAAACTGTTTTATAAAATTGTAGCTGTTTGTAAAATATTTTCATAAGCGGAGACAATTCTTCAATTATGTCCGCTTATGGGAAGTTTGATTTGTAGTCCTCTATATACTGCAAAATTTGGTACGTAATTTTTTATTAAAAATGGAAATTTCTAGGTATCCAGGGCGGATAGACTTTAGTGTTGAGAACGCTTCCGTCGAAGGCAAACAGGGATTGAGCCAATCCTTTGTCCTTGATATCATAGCCGACGACACCACCACCGACAGCACTACCAATGGGAGACTCCCGACAATCTGTAATTAACATTTTTAGAAACATTATTCACTATACATAAGAAATTTATTTTTAAGTTTTGAATTGATGTACAGTGGAACTTCCCATAAGCGGACACCATTGGGGATTGAGATTTTGTCCGTTTATTGGAAGTGTCCGCTTATGAGAATATTTCACAAAGGTATAACATTTTATAAAACTAATTTGGACTGCGCTGCGAATCCATTCAAAACTACGATGCCTGATTTCAACTGTGTGTGCGAAGAGCCTATAAAGGTGACTATTTTCGGGGATCATAGCTGGTTAACAAAACTGATTACCTGGTTAATCTGTGGAGAAGAAGCAAAAATAATGTATATGCCTTGAAAAGTTGTATTTGTATGAAAATATTTATACCTTCGCAACGGATTTTCTTGATTTCTTGCTAATGCCCATGATGTCCATATGATACTAACGTTAAGGTGGCAGTATGTATTCGTGTACTGGAAATATTCCAACATGACCATTATTCCTGAAACTGGAGAAATAAAAACACAGCTTGAATATTATATTGCACCATGTATTTAAATAGTAGTAGTCTGGCTGGTCTAGCGGATAGTGCGCGCACCTTCGGTGCACAGGGTCATGAGTTCGAATCTCACCGTGAGCCATGGTGTTTTTCGAACTCAAGAGCTTGTGACGGACTATGATCTCACTCAGATATTAAACGAGTACCCATTTATGGGGATAAATAACACTGCTGAGCGTGATGCTGATCTCATTACCTCAACAAAAAAAGCAGATAAGATTTTGGAAATAGGATGTCACTAACACATCCTGCGGCCTTAGTCCAATGTTGGATTGTCGCGCCTGTTATTTATCTACTATATAAAAATAAGTCGGGTTTTCCTCCCTGACGCTATAACTCCAGAACGCACGAACCGATTTGGATGATTCTTTTTTTGTTTTATCCGTCTTACGTTGGAGAAGGTTTATGGACCAAAATTTTTTTGAAAATCTCGAAGGAAGTGGTGGTAAATATCGAAATTTCATTTTGTATGAGAGTCACCTGTTGCAATCAAGTTTTCATCGACAACATTTAAATTTAATGGGAATATTTTAGTTGTCATTGGATCAAATACAGTGTTAATTGTAGTCAAGGTGACTATGTTTTTACGTACACACATCCTTGATGTTGGTCACAGCAATTTCACAATAGACTTCGTACTACTTCGGGAATCCGTCGATATCTCCGCAATCCTTTGGCGGAACGACACGATTGAGATGTCGCCGGATTCGCAACAAAATTGCCTAAAGGGTCATGGGTTTTTTTTTTCTAATAACCGTCAGCCCGGATGTTGGCATAGCAAGGTTACAATTAATTACAATTAAGTTACATTAACAACCGTCAACCTGGATGTATGATGGTTTCTGGGATAGTATGAGCATTGTAGGTGGCGTGCGCACATTTTAGTGCACGAAAAACTGAGTAAATGAGTGTGCTGACATATTTAATAGAAATTTATTAAATTAATGATTTTCGAGATAACTCGCTAATATAGTTGAAGGGCAAGTGCAGTCTCATCAATCAGTCAGGGGGTTGAGTATGTTGTTGTTGTATTACCTTGACCGCTTAACCCCCCGACGGAAATCTATAGCGTTGTTTCCATTATACACTTTGGTTTCATCATCGAGAGGTCGATCCCAATAAATTATAGGTTGATTGGCATTCAAATTAGTGTCAAGTTGTGAGTGAAGCCAATAATGCGAGCGAAGCGAGCAATAGATAAGAGAGCGAGCGAAGCGAGCTCTCTTAGCTAGTTTTTTATGTATTTAAATAATTTTTTTTATTATATATTTTATTTTTATATTTTTTTTATTATATAATACTGGTCATTGTGTAAGATGTTCGACAATGTCTCGGAATCAACGTCTCGCGGTTTAAAAGTCCTCATAGACACTTAATAGTACAGTCAGAGCCAATTTCAGTGAATAAAGTTTATTTTGAAATGAGCTTTGATTGTACGATTAATCGCAGTGTTTGTGGTGTTTTTTATGGCTTCATACACACGGCTCGCACCTCGACACATCGAAATGCATTGGCTTATATGGGAAGCTTTCAACGAGCGAGAGCCGTGCTGCTGTCAGAATACGACAGCGACAGATTCTTAGTACTCGACCAAGGCAAAAATTTACGAAAGTAGAATCATAAACGTCTTATGGGCGCCATACACTTGATGATTTATCGGCCGATCGATTGCCCACAATCGATCGCACTCCCGTAGAGCACGTAGACTATGCGGTTTATCGGCATATCTCAAGTTGACAGTCTCACGGTCCACAAAACACAACACAAAATAGCGAAAATTATACATTTTTTGGCGATGGAAGATGGACATCTATTGCTACATTTGATGTAGAGCGACCGCCACAACCACAGCATGAAGAAGTTAGCACTGGTCTTGTCAGTGCGGCTTAAAACAACAGTATTTTGTCGACGGATATTTTTGAAGATAACGTTAGCACAGTCACGCGAAGAATTCTCATGAAGCTGAAAGTAAGAGCACGCCAAGAATCGGAGCTTTAATGAAATGGGTGGTATAGTATACCTGAAAACTTGCAATCCGAAGATGATGTGAGGCTCATTTGGATATTGTAACTGAATCGAACGTTGCTCAAATTCATCGTGATTTTTTGCACGGAGGCAAAGAATTACCATCCTGAGTTTTTTTTCTACCAGGTACTTTTCCAAGGCTCCTTTAACACTAGCGAACACTGGTTGCAACGGCAAGGTCGTCGTCTTCAAATACATCCCCTAGAATGAATAAAATGAAACCCAATTCATTAACACTGACTTTCGCAATATTGTACCGGAAAATGATTCTTAAACCACATTAACATAAAAGTTTTACGGGACATACACCGAACTCTTAACATTTTATCTGCCAGGTATTTCAAGCTTCCCTGTGGCATGGGTTAAGAATAATGCCTCCGCTTCCTCCGGCGTGTCGTAGAAGGCGACTAATGGGGCAGGGGAGAATAAAACTATCCTGGGCTTCGTACAAATCACCACAATTGCGCCCGACGTTGTTTGTGCTAAATTGTGTGGATATGAACGATGCTTAATATAAATTGACCCCTGTGGTGTTGGGGTTAGAATTATGCCACAGCGTTCCCGGCTTGTCGTAGAAGGCGACGTGAGGGATAGGGTGTGTAGGCTTGTAACTTGCATACCTGAAACTAAACTACACTCGAAACATTGAACGAGCCTCGGATACCACGGACTGATTTACCGGCAACGACCTTTGGCTACAAACAACGGACTACGATTGGTTTTTGGAACGTTCGAACGATAAGGGGCGAGTGCAGTAGTACAAGACTCACGGAAGTCGAACGGGAAATGACCGCATATAGAATTTCGATATTAGGACTGAACGAAACCAGATGGACCGGATCGGGAACGACCTTATCACCTAGTTCCCAAACTGTGCTGCTTTACTCTGGTAGTGAACTCGGTAGGTCTCGTAAACCACGCCTGACATGTCGTGGTGGAGGAATTCGGTCCATGAGATGATTATTGGGATGATCTTCACGGTAGCAACCAACAAGATACTGTTTTGAGAGTAGGAGATTGTGGTCACGTATTGGCATCAATTTTGTCTCCTGATGTAAGTGATCCTGGGCCGACATCAGAAGGCAACCTGTCGCGATGCGTAGAGCGGCATTTTGGCAGACCTGAACTTTGGACCAGTTTGTGTCACATAGACTATGTGTCCAAACTGGGGCTGCATAATCAGCGGCCGCTCGACCCACCGCTTTATAAGTAGCTAGCATGGTTTCTTTATCTTTGCCCCAGGTGCTACCAGCTAGAGCTTTTAGGATGTTGTTCCTAGTGCGCATTTTTTCACAGACTGAAGCTGCATGATTCGCAGACGTCATCATGTTCTCTAGGTGAAGCCCGAGAATTTTGGGGTTTTTAACAGTATGAATAGAATTGTTGCCAATACGTAGGCGGAAATGCAAGCTATTGCCGTTAAATCCGGCAATACCAATATCAAACTTATAAACATTTATGTTCCACCAGCATCCAGCTGTGGATCTGGATATAAGTTCGATATTGGTCCACTCCTCACAGGACAGCATAGGATCCTACTTGGCGACTTTAACGCCCATCACGAACTCTGGCACTCTCTTCTCGGTAATGATGCCAGAGGTATAGATATCGCGACCAAATTAGACCCATCAGACTTCTGCGCACTCAATGAAATTTCGTCTACACGCGTTGCTGGTGCCTGCCATAGTTCTCCTGACTTAACTATGGTAAGCATCAGTTTGATAAGTGAAACCCACTGGGAGACAACTATCTCCCTCCAATCCGATCACCTCCCCATACTTATTAAAATTGATAAACCAGCTGAACTGACGACGTCAGAACGGCGTACGTTTATCAACCACAAAAAGGCAAACTGGGAGGGTTTCACTACGACGAAGTTCGCCGCGCTACCTATTCCAACAAACACCAGGGAAGCCGAAAAGAATATAATGAACGTCATTGTTAAAGCGGCAGCTCGCTTCATTCCGGCAGGACGTATCCCTAAAGTTCGGCCATATTTGCCAACTACTGCCGCAAGGTTAGCCGACGAACGGGACAACTTAAGACGCGCAAATCCGGCAGACCCCAGAATTCAGGAGCTAAACTCCGAAATAAATCGACAAGTCAACACCTACAAGAAAGAAAAATGGAACGAGCATCTTGAAAGCTGCGACCTCTCGAAAGGTGTCAGCAAACTTTGGGCTACAGTCCACGCCGTCCCATCCAACCAAAGACATAAGGGTAGGGTAGCCATCAGATTCGGAAAGAAAATCACCGCAGATCCTAAACTTTGTGCGAGCTTGTTCAATAAACAATTTATTGAACATCCCAAGGACCAAGTCGCTCAACTGCAAAATAAAAAGAAGGATACGCAACCGAACGGTTGAAATTATTCCCACCTATACAGCGGACCAAGTTTCAGCAGCGATCAAGAACGCTAAAAACTCTAAGGCCATTGGACCAGATGGCATTTCAATGGCCATGCTGAAACACCTAGATATTCCAGCCATCGAATACCTCACGATGTCTTTCAACTTATCGATATCCACGCTTGTCATCCCTGAATTTTGGAAAAAGGGTCGAATTACCCCCCTTCTAAAACCCACAGGTTGTCACCTAATGTCGTCCCAGGATCATCTTGAAGAAACCAGCATGTTGCCAATACGTGATCACAATCTTCTCCTGTCTTTATCGTACCTCCCGATATATTTGATGACACAGCATACCATGCGGCCATTGCAGATATTCACACAACGGTTGTGAATCAGTCAATAGGGAGATTAAGTATGAATAGAGTCCTCTCAGCGCCCCCACCACCTATATCACCTGAGGAGACTAGGCTCCCGAGAGCCACAAGAGCGACACTAGCCCAGCTTAGGTCGGGTTTTTGCTCGCGCTTCAATTTATACTTATCTCGAATAGACCCGGACATTCAGAGCATTTGTCCGAGCTGCGGTGGTGCGCCCCATGATGTGGACCACTTGCTCCGATGCCCTGCTGCACCCACTAACCTCACCCCGAGGGCATTATGGGACAACCCTATTGCAGCTGCTACGTTCTTGTCGCTTGAGACAATAGGCGAGAACGACGACGAAACATAGAGTATTTCCACAGACATACACAGCGGTTCACGCCTTTCTGCACCGCTACTACACCAACATAAGTGTTGTTACGTGGCACAGTGGTGGTAAACGACCTATGAGACGACCTACTATATATCCTGCTGAACCGTTTGCTTAGTACCTACCTTGCATCTACAACTTCTAATAGAACGTCTGCCGTCTCGATAACTTTACGAAACTCCTTGTAAAACGCTTTCAATGAATTCTCTTTCTTGCTGTTTCCATCGTAAATTTTCTGTAAAAGGAAATTATTCAGTTGATGTTAGTCCGCCTCGGTTTGGTATGTTTTGTGGATCATGGACAGTTTAGAAAAACAGAAATAATCAGTAATCCTTACATCTTCTTCATTGTCGCCATCATCTGTGTTCATCGCCTCATAAACCGATCCTCGCACCGCGGCCGTTTTCACCATATCCACGAGCGTCTTGGACTTGGTCTCCTCGCGAATTTTCGCCAGCTCTTCGCGTCGTCGTTGACGTTCTTGTTCCTGTTGTTTTTTCACTTGTTCCACCTCCTGCAGGATTTCCTCTTTGAACGGACAAATGTTCAATCTGTTCGTAAACTCAAGCCAACCACCAGTCCATTCTCGAGATTATATGCGCCCGTTTCGCTTATTTTTTCCGCGACCCTTTACGACGAGCACTAATTTTCTGCAAAACGGAAGAACAGAGAAAAATACAGTTCTGGGAGGACGAAAACACACAGGGCCACTGCAAATTACCGATGGTGGCGGCGGCGAATGATACTCCATGAAATACAATAGTAAACAAAATGGCAAAATGACAACTACCATCTGTCAGACAATTGTCAACATGACAATTCAGCATTCAGCAGACCGCTGACAATGTCATAATTATTTTCGGAGAACCAGATGTGGTGTACTGCCATACGAGAAAATCAAGAAGAAGAACTATGAAAGTGACAACCACCTATTGTGAATTTTCGGAATGTTGTGAATTAACACTAAAAATTAATTAAAATATTTTTTCGCGAATTTACCGTTTTTTTGTGCATATTTGGCCGTTTCAAGGTCATAATATTGTGCAAAACACAAAACCCCCTAAAAAAAGTGTTTTTTTCTGCCCGGGCCCCGGAAACTAATATGCTGCCTGATCTCGTTTATTTAAGAGATGTCAAATTTTGTTGCCGTTAACAAAGACGCAAAATTAAAAATTTTGAATTTAACAATGTGGCCTCAGTGGAATAGCGCCTTGAATGACACAATCGCCAACAACAGACAAGCGCATATCTATTGATAAAAAAATAGGTTGCTGAAAGTGGACCACGAACGTTAGCCATCACTATTTTAGTAAAAAGAACTCACTTCTTTGACAAATGTTTAAGAAAACTTCCGTTGTCATCCAAGCTTTTGGGGAATTCGCGTAGCCCAAAGGGTTGTCAAAGTCCTTAAAGCATAGTGAATTGGCTGCATTTCCAATTATTAGCGGCTTGATTTTGTTAGAGCCGTCCGCATTTGAACAAACTAAAATAGACAGTCGCTCCTTTATAATTTTTCTTCCGGGTGCAGTCTTTTCGCGTGCCGATACATATGCCTTATTGGGCAACAACCGATAGTACAGGGCTATTTCATCGGCATTATATATTTGAGCATCACTCAATTGCATTTCCGCAATTTTTGCGCGAAATTTATTTAGAAAAGGCGATATCGCCGCCGTATCACTGGATACTTTGAGGAATCGAATTCCATATCTTCGTTTGAACTTTTGGAACCACCCGTCACTATGGCTCTAAAGTCATTTTCAGTTTTATTTGGATAGATCTGTAAAAACAAATCTTTTGCTTTGGAACGCAGAATAGGACCATCAATGGAGCATTTTCTTTCGCGCTGTTTAAGGAACCAATCATACAGCTGGTTCTCTAATTCGACATATTCAGCCTTGTGCAACATCTTTTTTTTTCAAGACGTTCATGTGATGTCGCAACAGCTCCATTTATGGACACTTTTTGTTTTTTAATCTGACTTATGGCTGCAGTAGAAACGCCCAAAATCCATTGCAAGTCTGTTTTGGGCGGACGCCATTATCCAAACCTTTTAATGAGTGCATTCAGCGAACGAAAAATGTAGCAGAAAAGTGCTCTTCCAATTAGACTCTCATTCCACGCGAGGGCTTTTCAACGGAGAAAGAGGTCGGTGACGGGTAATTCTTGTAGCATTTCCAGTGAATTTCGTTCGCTGAATGCAGCCAATATTTTCCCCTTCTCTTCTTAGCCGTTTTTGCTTGTTATTTGCCATTATTCAATCCACAACTTGTATCCACTTATATTCACAAGCTTAAGCACAACAATTCAACGCCAAATTCACTGAGAAAAGGATTCACAATGCACAAACTACTAATGACGGGAATTGATGACATAAAAAAGAACCGTCCCAGCCAGCATCGGCGTCATATACCGTGAACATAGCCACAAATAAGCTTTACTTCATGAATCACGAATCGGCATTATGTATCGATAGGACGCATTGAAAGTTAGATACATGATGGTCAGCTGAAGGAATGTCGACGGATCATGCATATAGGAAATATAATGGTTTTCTCCTCAAGTGTGATTTTTGTTGCTGGGGTGATTAGATTCACGAATAAAACATAATCATTCATATAGTCTGGCTAGAGCAGTGGTTAGGGCGCGCACCTTCGGTGCATAGGGTTATGAGTTTGAGACTCTCCGTCGCCCGTGCTCTTTTTTTTAATTATTCTTTGATGCATTGAATATATATGATACTTAACTATTACATAATGCTTACGAATAACGATTTTATAATGATTATCCGTAATAAGGCGCAAATGCGTATATACATGAAATAGGGGGACATCGTCATATACTGCTTGTATGAAAACGTGATGAATGAAGAAGCAATATGTGCTTACGCGTGTTGCATGAAATAATGATTGCAAATGTGTTAAATGCTGGCTGGGGTTATTCGCCCGAAAAGAACGATTAATAGCATTTTGCATGCAACATGCATTATATTGTTCATACAAACGTGTGTATTTGGAATATCCGTTCAGAAAACTTAATATAAAATTAAGATTTTAGAGCGGACCATTCTGACTAAAAGCAAGTTAAGTTTTCTGGATAATTAAGATTTCTGAAATCAAGAATTTCGAATGTCTACTGTATTGCTAGAAGCAACTCATGCGATGATCGCTGAGCGATTATTGTTCCTGAATTGTCCTGGATTGTTATTTGAATACATTTTGCATAAAGCTGTGCTCCTAGTATCACATATAGCTTGAAGCAAGACAGTTTTATAAAAATATGTGTACCAAGTGCTCAGAATAAATTAAAATTCCCTTAGGCGACCCACGTAATGGTACGAGTTTGTACAAATGACTATGTGATCGCTCAGCACTTGTAGTTATGTATCCAATTCCGAGCCATATTTGCATATTATTTTATTGATGCTACTTTCTTTGTATCGACTATGACCTAAAGGAGCATGTCCGTATAGGAAATATACGCATATAGTGTTCAGAGCCGGTTGTTTAACAGATATCGCTGAGCGATCATCACATCACATCGTAGAGACGGAAAGCCATTCGATTATTTATTTTTTCAGACATCATTGACAAATACTATCTACAGAGATGTGTACAGGAATACACCTTACTAAAATATGTAAATAGTGCTCTATAACTTATAAAAGAGCAATGCTTAGTGACTATTGCATCTGTCCCCGCGCTGAACACAAAACTTAAAGTGATGCATAGCTATTTAGCGTTACAATGGCGCATATGTGTCGTATTGAGGGCGTTGTTGTTGTTGAAGCGGCGCAGGTAAGGGGGGTGACTAGTGTCATTCGTAGATGGTTGGCATCCTCTCCTCAAGTTCGAGGCCTAAGAAGATTGCCACCTCAATGGGATTTTCCCAAAGCGCAATGGGTGTTAGATGCGTTGGTGCGGCAGTACATTTGAAAAGGTGGTCCACGTTGTGCGGGCTGGCTCTACAAGCTGGACAAATGTCTGCTATGGCGTTGTCGATGCGGGACCAAGATAAATTTAGTCTGGAGCACCATCGAGAGCTGAGCCAAGGTGGTACCTGTGGCTCTAGGTAGCTGTAGTTCATCATTGAAGATATCTGGTGTACGAGCTCGAAGGAAACCGTTTACTGATCACTGAAAGAAAAATCCATTGTTGAATCAACAATTTTCAGTGATGCTCCAACGTTGATGAAAAATTGTGATATTAAGCAAGAAAGATTGTTGATTTTACTACTTGCGAATTGTTGATTTAACAATTTGAAAATTGTTGATTGTAAATTTGCTAATTTTCTGTAGATATTGTAGGAATAATTACGAAAAATTGCCATTATACAACCAAATCGATTGAAAAATTGTCAACATACTACAAAAATTGTCATTGAACTCCAAATATTAAAAAAAAAGTGTAACAATCAACATTTATTGTTGGTTACCAATTTTTTATTGGTAGAATAACAATATCAAATTGTGTCGCTTAAAAAGTTAATTAATTGTCAACTATTTTTCGCAGTAAAAGAACAACGATTTAACAATGAATCTCGTCGACGATGCCGCTGACGACTTACGTTTACAAGTCAATAAGTATCGTTATCTTCGGCAAGTGAATTTAGTCTCGTTCGGTTATTGTTGTATTGTATTGTGGTTCGCGAAAAAAAAATATATTGAAATGATAGTTTGTAATAATCTATTTTGGTGTGAACGGTTACATTAGTTTAACGTATAATTTAGTGTCAAGTGTGGACAATTTGCAACAGAAACGCAGGAGTCATTTCCCATGGACACGCTGTCGGGCCACTTCATTACATCAGGACCAGTGGATTCATTTGTTTTTTTTTTAATTCTTAAAAATCAAAATAAATGTTAATTGTAATTATTGTGAAAAAAAATTAATAACACTTTATTGTAACTTATTATTATATGGAAATAAAAATATAATTCGATTATACAGTGTTTTTTGTCACACACTTTTATTTCAGATGAAGGGAGCGCATTCTTGCTGAAAGAAACATCCCTAGATACGCTGTTTTCCTCCTCTTCCTTTAGGTATCACATCAGGCGAGATTTTCACATGTCATAAAAAAACAGACTACTTGTCTGTATTCTTTATGTATTGCGTGTTATTTTTCTATGTATATTAATATATAGAACAAGTATTTAAATTAGGTAGAAAAGTAAATACCTAAAAATGTACTCATACTATGAATAATGGTCAGCCTACAAGCCACATATTAGTTCATCAACTACGAATATTGTTACCCAAAAACTACAGATATAGTGCAATAAGTACGAATAGTTGTGGGCTTACTATTATTTTGCTGGTTTAACAACGGATCGTTGTAGTTTGCAAAAATAGCAAACAACAACTTCTAAATTGTTAATTTAACAATTTTCCGTGTTTGACGCAAAAACAACTAAGAAAAATTGTTGATTTTACCAAGGTTTTTCTTTCGGTGATAGATCATTCGTGGCTTTTGTTACCTCGCTGGTATGCAACTGCTTTAGAACCGCCTTGTAGCTGTTGGTGTTATTGAGGGAAACTCTTTTGAATCTTTGGACTTCCCTTTCCTTGTCCCTTAGTGTACGTCTAACATGACGTGGAGGTGGGGTTTTGTCCATATGATCGAAATTCGGGTGTTGACTACGATAACAACCAACAAGATATTGCTTAGCGAGTAGCTCATTATGAGTTTTCAGATTTAGCAGCTTAGTTTCTTGGTGGAGGTGATCTTGTGATGTCATGCGTACACATCCAGTAATTGTACGCATAGCTGCATGCTGGCACGTTTGAATCCGTTTCCATTGACTGTTGCAGAGATTGTTTGTCCATATGGGTGCGGCGTAGTTAACCACTGAACGACCGATGGCTTTGTAAGCGGTTATCACGCATCGTAATATAAATGCATGTTGGGACGCAGCCTCCGCATCACACGAAACAGCCGTGGAGCCCTCCGCTGCCGTCCCTGTTCCCATTTAGTGCGGCATCACAAATTATACATACGTACAATGTTTTTAAGAATGAAGCTCTCCGAACGATTTCCTGATTTACAGGCATATCGTCTCGGAGAGTGCAAAAAATGACATTCGACCGGTTTCGATCGAATGCATATGACACAGCACTCGCATCAGGTGCCGTCGCTAGTGCTGTGTCATATGCATTCGAGGACCGCACGACCAGGAATGCACCGGCAAGTTGTTACTCAGCCGTATATAAACCAACAAAAACGATGCTTCTGCCGCTGCTGTCAATGTGGGTCATCAAAGGCAAATGCGTGTGTTCTAAATTGAAAATTTTCTGCTAATGCCGGTGCTGATGCCGATGCTGACGCGGGTGATGTAATTCAACCACTAATTCGTACTTTTCTCGCATAAACCCTGGCGTCCAAGACATCTGTCCAAACTGCGCTGGTTCTCCTCATGTGGGTCATTTGTTTCAATGCCCAGCTGCGCCCACTGATCTTACTCCTATCTCACTGTGGGAAAACCCTATCGCAGCAGCTACGTTTTTGTCCCTTGACATCTCGGATGAAAACATTGACGAACCATAACTCGAATCCAAATAGATGCACAGCGGTACCACACCTTTCTGCACCGCTAAAAGAAGAAAAAGAAGTGTCACTTTTAAAATTAATGCTGCTAACACTAGATACCTGAGCTTGACTCCAGGAAGACAAAGGACAATTTTCATTCTTGGAAATCCGATAAAAAAAATTGGAAAGCCACGTACTTCGGAAGCGTAGTAATAGCAATAGCAGATGGTGGGGCCGACGAAGAGTCACGTATAAATAAAGTTCTTTCTCAAAACGCACATCCCTCATCCACAGATCAGTGCCATTTCGCTTAGATTCATGATTTTATGTGAGCGTGAGCAAATGTCGTAGCATAGCAAAGGTTGAAGAGCATACTTCAAAGTCCATTCAATGCCACGATTGCTTTCTTCAGGCAAAGCTGCATCTAGCACATCACTAATCACAAAAAGAAACAGAATCGGTGATAGGATGCCTGGCCCCACTATGAACTTCGAAGCCCTCCGGCACTATACCTTTATGGCGTATGCCGCATTTTGCGCCGACGTATGTTGCCGGATCACACTTTCGAAAGCCTTTTCAAAATCAACAAAGAGCATGTGTAATAAGGAGCTCTAAATTCGACGCGTCAATTACAATTGGTTAGGTGTCCCGTGTACTCGACGCATCCACCAGCCAGCTCTTCATAGATTTTGCTTTCTAAGTCGGGCTTGATTCTCTTCAAGATTAGCCAATTAATCTTGGAAACAGTGGGAAGCACACAAACACCTCTCCAATTATTGCATTCCGCCAGACTGCCCTTTTTTGGAAGTTTGATATTCAAACCTTTCTTCCACTATGTGGGAAAAGATTCTATGTCCCACGCTCTACCAATAAGAGGGTGTAACAACTCCACTGTTAAGCCCGGTGTGGCTTTGTAAAGTACGGTTGGTATGCCCAGCAGCCTTGCCACGGTTTCGTGCAATAATTGCGTCCTTAATTTTCTGTCTCGCTGGGGGAGTTGATCGTATACTTACGTTTTGTCGGGAAGCTAAACTATCAATATGAGTGGGGACTGAGGAATGACTGATAATTCGATTGCAGCCAAGTGCTCTTTCCATCACAACTGATCGTCGGTAAGTGGATAAGTAGCCTCCCATCATTATCTTTCACTGGGTGTTGATAGGAGCTACGAACACGTTTGCACTCCTTGATGACACTGTATATGGTATTTAAATCATTATTTCAGCTTCCTCTGCCGTAGCAAGAGAGAATTGGAATATACTCTTTTGTCACGGCGTACACAACGTCGGGCTTCCCGAGCTTACGAACGGTACAGGAGCTAGATTTTGTGAGGGTTCTTGTCTGTTCCTGACGCTAAACCCACCTTAAGCTCTTTCGACAATCTGTTGCCATATTGCGTCCGACATCCAAAGCTTTGGTCGGGAGGCTGGATTTCGGCAAGGATGGTCTCAATGCTCTCTAAGTACGGATTTGTAATGGCATCCTAGTGTACATTTAAGTCATCAACCGGGCGACTAACAATCAGATGTTTTCTGCGCGAGGAGATTGTTAAAAATATTTAAACTCAGAACGTTGAATCTCAATATAAAGAGCAAATTGATGACTAATGAAGCTAGCCAATGTTTGATCCTGCAAACTTCACGAGGCTTGTGGTATCACGATATTGTGCATGTGCATGAACATGCGTTCAAACGAAACGGCAAGGAAAGGATGCGTAGTTGCTGCAATAGGGTTGACTACCAGTCCGTTGAGGTATGTTCAGTGCGCGACATTAAAGAGTTTTCCATACCGTTTTATGTCTAGAAAACTAACCAATAACGTATTTCTCGATCCTCCCAATTATTAAACCGCCGCATGCGTACAGGAACACGAAGCTCCGCATGTCAAAACGATCATCCTACTCGTGCTATGCTATGGCTTCCAAACATAGACCCTACCCCAAGCCTCTGAAATTTTGCTGGACAGATTTGAACGAAAGGTCTTTCGTCGAATTTAATCCGGTACAACCACGAGTTGTATCAATTGTACTAGAAGTATCGAAAATCGTGAAGCTTCAACGATTGCAATGGGCGGGGCATGTACAACGAATGGGCGATAATCGCATGCCAAGGAAGGTGATGAACGCACAACAAATTGGCGGAGCCAGGTTGCGCGGACGACCGAGAGCTCGCTGGGAGAACCCAGTAGGTGAGGACTAGCTACTGGGCTTCCGAAACTGAAGGACAAGGTTGCGTAACCGCGACAACTGGAGGTCAACGATTCAGGCGGCCAAAGCTCGAAGTCGGGCTATCGTGCCACATTTAAGATGATGAATCTGTAAAAAAAGAACGGATGTCAAAGACTGGCCAAAAACCCACACTAAGCTGGGTTTGCTTTTGGGCTAAGAGTTTTCCGGATGCTCAGCTTCTCAGTGAATAGACGAAAATAGTGAGGATGCTGAGAGGTATCTAGTTTCACAACTGCCGGCCGTTGGATATGCTTCTAGGACGGAAGTTACGCGTTTGAAAGTGTCTTAACCCTTTGGCTCAGTCTAATGTCTTGAACAAGGCCAAATGGTTGTCCTTTTAATGGCCCAGAAAACGTTCAGCTGCTTTATGGTACTGTTTTTGTGTTCGTTATGGTTCACGTCCTTAGTGTGTAGGGACAAGAACGTGGCACTCTGGAACCTAATCTAATTCACGCGTATGCACTGGTTTGTAGGTACATAATCTGGAAATTGACCAATCCACATCTTCTATGTGAATCGCTGCAACGGGGCCTCGGGGCTCTGCGTGTATTCCTGACTCGATCTGTCAAGATATCAAGGCCAAGGCCTGACATTGCTTGACGGAGGATTTGGAATCATGAGATTACTGTTTGGATAATGATTCCTGATTGTCCGAATAATGAACCAGAAACCAGCAAAGCACGAAAAACTATATTTGTTAACTTATTTATTTAGCTTAAATGTTACAATATTAAAAACCATATTTGCCTTGTGTCTGACGACGAGTATGTCTATTGGCCGACCACATTGCTTGCAATTCCGCTTCATTGGCCTTCGCCTGATGGGCTAAATATGTGATTTGATGCTTACGTCGCGTACCGGGTGCAGGTTCTTCATCCACGAGTACACCGCGTGCCTGGTATGATGTCGAGGAAGCGAGTGCAGAGCGCAGCCATTCGCCTTGATTCGGCAGCACTTCATTCGCCGACAAGTCAACAATATTCACGTTCTCCATTTTCTGACGCTTCGCCCCGCGACTTCCGACAAGTGCCTTGATTGCATGATCATCGAAATTCACGTTGTGCTGTTGCTGCGACTGGTGCTGTGACGAAGATGTCGGGTAGGCGGCATACGATTCAGGCTCAGCGGTATCCTCTCCGGCTGGACGTTCAACGAATTCTTTAGCACGTTTCGCCGCATCAGCCATTTGAGCCGCCCGTTTTGCTACCATTGCATTGATTTCGGTTGCACTGACTTCCGGGAGTTTATGCTCAGAGTTTAAGGAGAAAAAGTCACCACCATCCGCGTCGCTATCTTCGCTATCGCTGCCGTGTGATACCAAAGGCTTTTTCGTGGGAAGTTTTTTGTGGATGCTGCTAGGTGCCGCTTGTGATCTGTTTTTCACCGAATCGGGAATAAGAGATGTCACTGGTTTGGTAATTGTCTGCGAAGTGGTTGCCGGGTTTTGACTGGGTTTTTGCAAGACGATTTCATTCTTCGGCCGTGGCAATAGTCCAAGCAATCCCGATGGCTTTGTGGCTGGTGTGGTGGTGGTGGGCTTCGATGTTGACGGCTTCTCCTTATCCAGATCTTTGAATTGCGACAGTGACGGGATTGTTATTTTTACTGGACCTTTACGGGGCGCAACTGGAGGCAGTGGTGGCGGTTTCTCTTCCAATGGTTTTTCCTTTTTGTGGAGAAATTCGTCGTCGACTTCTTCAATGATTTCGTTCTGAGCGATGGCCGGTTTGGGTTTGGGAAGTGCGTCGAATGTAGGGACGATGTTTTGTTCGGCTTCTTTTGCAGAATTTGTTGGTACAGTGGGGGCTGGTAGATTGATGAGTTTTCGCGTTGGTTGAGGGAGACGGTCATCGGAGTCGTTGGCATTGTTGATGTCGTCGTCTTCATCGCTTATGTGGCCATTCAGGGGTTGGTCTTCTTTGTGAGTTGTGCTAGTTGCAGGTGTAGTTTCATCATCTTCGTCAGTCTCGTCGTCACTGCTGTAGGCGTAGGCAACTAACGACATTCTTGAAAAAAAGGGAAAAAATATTCTGTTGACGAGTTTCAAGCAAATTTTGACAGATTTCGTGATGGATTCAGGATTTGACGTTCTCTGACGTCTAAATGGATGTTTAGTACGTTCATTATAGCAGTACCAATAAAGTTTTCAGTAGCTCTCAAACTATCATGCTTTCGATAGTTATTAAGGTCCATATAGATTGATCGCCAAATGGTTGCGACTCCAAATACTGGCATCACGAACAGCTACTTAGCATCGACACTAGCTACCAAATGGAGACAGAAAATTACATAACCAAAATTTCATTTTTTTAATTTAATTATCGAAATCGGACTCTGCGCGTTTGATATATTACACGGCCAATCAAGAATTATACAATTTCACACAAAAGCGTGCATCCATTTGGCGATCAGTCTAGATGGACCTTAATACAGAGCAAAAATTTGTCCGAATGTTTTTCGCCTGGCACTGAACGCACGCATGGCTTCCACTCCGAAAAAAAGTGCCGGCAACTTATGAAACAAGAATATGCAAAGTGCCGGCAACTTAAGAAACAAGAATATGCACACCATATACAATTGTCAAAAAAATTCTAGTGTACTGTTTGGACGCCACAAGCATTTTTGCGTTTAATTTTAATTAAAACACGGAAAACTTTGCGGTGATTGATTTATCGGGATACCTGCAGTCCGTGCTAGTGAGTATACATTTTTTTTCAAGTAATAAAACAATTCAACTCATGGTACCCGGTGTCCAAAGCAATTCCCTAACCTATTTGCAAATGCCAAAATTTTTCTGTGATTTGCAAAAATTTAGGACACCAAAAATGGTGAATCAATTGCCTGTATCCAAATTGTGGATAGCTCTGTTCGAAAAAGTATTCCGTAGTGCTGGTACTCTGTTGTTTTCGTATAAAGGGCGGGCCCAAAAAAACCTAGGTTAGAAGCCGGTCTTGGTTTGGGTACCTGGGTCCGTGTTCAAAAGTTTGCAAACTCTAAAATCATGTTGCTATCCTTGAAGAAAAATGAACGACGTCGCGCTAAGTAAGAATTTGTGTTGGCTCCT
The DNA here is from genome assembly GCA_949715475.1 of Microchrysa polita. NCBI lineage: Eukaryota > Metazoa > Arthropoda > Insecta > Diptera > Stratiomyidae > Microchrysa > Microchrysa polita. The sequence goes on from OX454416.1 coordinate 29,304,152, forward strand.
GCGACACGGTGCTGTGAAAGAAGGACTCTGCATAGGCAGTGACGGCTTCGTCGACGTAAAGGAGGTGCTCGCCCACCGATCCCTGTATCAGCGCAGGTGCACCGAGGCGGATATTATGCGCGTGATCGAAACTGACAAGAAGGGTCGCTACGTGGTGCAGCGCAAAAATGGCGAACTGCGCATCAAAGCCACCCAAGGACATTCGTTTAGTGTGAACGATTTGAGCCTTGTCGAAGTCACAGATCCGTCAAGTGTGCCTCGAGTCGTTCATGGCACATACCTTCGCTTCTGGGAGCGCATCAAAACGGAGGGACTCAAGCGAATGAAAAGAATTCACATTCACTTTACGTCGAGTGATTTATGGCAATCCTCAGAGGTTCTGAGCGGGTTTCGGAACGATTGCGACATCCTGATCTACATCGATCTACGCAAAGCCCTCGCGGCCGGCATTAAATTTTACCTGTCCGAGAACAAAGTCATTCTCTCTTCCGGTCTGAACGGAACGATCGGTCCAGAGTTCTTCCAAAAAGTCGTCCATCGCAAAACGGGGCGTGTGATTCACCCCCTTGCATCACGCAGCCCATCACACTAATCTATTCTTATCCGTCCGTGCTAAATTTTTTTCAGAATCAGCGCATCGGCTAATGAGACACGCGCATTCCACCTGTGACGATTACGCCTGCAAAGTTTGCTCGCAGGTATTCGATACAATGACCGAAGTGTTGCGTCACGAGCTGCTCCACGTAGTGGGCGAAGTGGGAAATCAAACCCATGCGGGCGGAACGAAACGACGTCGGGCGGGTGGGCGACCGAATAACAACAAGAGACGTCGTAAGAGCGGAAAGGCGACGGGTCCCGTGGCAGACCCGATCATGGCACAACTGGAACAGATGATACGCACTTCCTTGCGCAAATGTCAGGAGGGCGATGAATTGATTACGCTCTGTCGCATTCTCCAGAACGAGCCCATGTACGTGCAGCAAGTTTACATGAAAGTTTCACAGGATCTGCGTGACGTAGTGAACAATGTGGACAAGGGGGTCATGTGGCAAATTCAACCGTTCGGATCTATGATCACCGGCACGGCATTCAAAGGTAAACACCCACGGGTTTCTTCTTCCGACTATAAAGACTTAACAAACTTTTCCCCTTTACAGATAGCGACATCGACTTCTACATAATGCCCAGTGATCGTCGCATTTTCAATCGACAATTCAACGGCGTGTGCAAGGCAATTGAACGTTGCGGAATGTTTGACAAGGTCATCCCGATCCGCGGTGCACGCATTCCCATTATTAAGGCGCGTCACAAGGGCACAGGCGTCAACATGGACATCAACATGTCTTCGCGTCACGGCGTCTCGGCGAGTCAGTTCATCTCGCGGCTCTTCTCATTCGATCAGCGCATCCAACCGCTCACGTTTCTCGTGAAAATCTGGGCCCGGTGTTGGGGCTTGGCCGGAAGCAGCAATCGCATGAGCAACTATTGCCTGTTACTTTTGGTCGTCTACTATCTGCAGGCGTTGCGCTTCCCAATTTTGCCGCCACTGCGCGAGCTCATCGTACGAACAAAATCGAATTTCGGCGATTGCGCCAATTTTATATTCAACGACAATTATCAGTTTACAACCGAAAATTTTTCCAATTTACGCGATCTCCTCGAAGGATTCTTCAAATTCTATGTGAACTTCCCGTTCGGCACGCACATAATTTGCCCATTCCTGGGCAAACAGGTGAATCGCGAAGAGTTCCGAGACAACACCGTCTATTACCCCGAGTATCGTCAGCAAATTGAATTTATCACACGAAAACGGGATGAATTGGAATTAACTAAAATGTCCGACTGGTTCCGTGATATCTACAAACAAACGCTCGATACTGACTCAATCGTTGTCATTCAGGATCCTTTCATTCTGAACTCAAATGCCGCTGGCCTATTCAAAACCGAGCCAGTGTTCAAACTATTCCAGCAGCTAGTAAATCATGCAAATGACATATGCGCGTCTCGTGATAGTACATCGGTTGACTTACTCTTGCGACTGTTCTACGAAGGTCCCGCCAATCTACTAAGCGCAATCCTTCCGGCTGCACACGTTTCGGACACCGACACGACATCGGGCAATGGCCAAAACATGCCCAGCACAGTGACCGGAAAAACAAGCGACACGCTCGTATGTCGCCTGACGCCAATCGAGACCGAACTCTTCTTCCTTCGGCTGTATTTGCGCAAATTGAACTCGAGCAAAACTTACGAAAAGACCGAGGTCGATAAGGCATGGTGCAAATATGCCATACGATTCATACGACAAATTATCGTAGATCTGTATCGTATCAAGATGCAACCAATGAAGGGTGGCGAATTTCAATTTCGCGCACAACTAAAACCCGTGGCCGATACATGGCCACTAAGAAAAACGGACCCAAAGAAGGATAGTGCAGGGCTTTTGAGTGAACAGAGTGAGTTTGCCACTTCGCTAGTAAAAAGAGCCGCCGGCAATCCGCCACTGTTTACAGCATTGTTTGTTGCTCTGGCGAATACGAAAGATTTTTCGGAAATTAACATCCAATTACAGCCTAACGATGTGAAGAAGAAGAATCAAATGGCTGTGTTCTTTCAGAACTTTACAAATCGTGCGCGACCCTATCTGCGTGCATACTTTGAGAAATTGGCGAAAGAAACACCGGACGCAGCGAAAGCCAAGTAAATTACAATATTTTAGTCGTAGATGAGCTTTCGGTCCAGTACAATTCTGAAGAAATTTTGCATGGAATTATCAGGGACCCAAGGAACATTTTTCATATGTATTTCATTCATAATTGACCTATCCCACTTCCAACGTAATTACAACACATCGCATGTATATTTACGGTTGGCGTGGTCCTCTCCACAAACAAGATTGACGAAAATGTAGATGTGTTTTTTCTGAATAAATAAGCCAATCAAATGTATTTAAGCGTCATTTTAGTTTTTCTAATAGCTTTGCACGGATTAGTCCCTTCCGGCCATGACACGATACAAATTAGAGCTGCCTGTAGAAATAGGTTGAGACATTACCGCGATGTGCCTACATTGAAGGCGGAGTAACACAACGCCATGGAGCGGAATAGTGGGGCAAGAAAGAAGATGTCTATTTCGAGTTTGTTGCACTGCGGCGCACAATACATCTCTGTTGTTGCGTGTCGTCGCTGACGGCTCAATGGCAAATGACACTGGCTCACCGCTGTTATGCACTTGCAGCCAAGCTTCTGCACATTCTCATACAATCTATTGTATAGTACTGATTAGCTGCGCGAGTCTCGAAATGGTCTATTTTTGTTCTTATCACACGCAGAGATCTAATTTGTGCAGAAAGAGGGGGTGACATCATATTCAATGCATAAAGCTTACGATGCACTCTGTATGCAAATATGCATATGTATGAAGACATCATCATCAATGTGGCATGAAAGCCCGACGTTTCGGACGATTCACATACTGAGTTCTCCCAGCGAGCTCTCGGTCGTCCGCGCAACCTCGCTCCGTCAATTCGTTGTGCGTTCATCATCTTTTTTGGCATGCGATTCACGGGGCAACAGCATTTGATATTCATTTCTTAGCTAATTTTTGGTCGTAGAATGCGGAAATGCCAACCGTTTTTCTCTTAGACGTCCAGTTTTTTAGATGCAGGGGGCTCAAATTTTGACCCCATACAAACCTTCCCTTAATTGAAATCAAAACAAACGAAACTCGTTACATTTTTTTTTTATTTATAAATATTGATTTTACATCTTAACAATATTACCTAAGAATTAAAAATAAACAATTATGGCAAAAGTTTTCGTTTGTAGCTTTTTCTGGAGTGTTCAATTTGTGAACAGTCCCGTTTTCGATAATTCGATGCTAGAAAGTTGTTGACTATATCCCACTATACCCTTAAATGCTAGCCATGCTATGCTGTCTTTTCATTTTCTTCCATTGATTCAATAAAATTTGTATCTCTAAGAAGCTGCCGAATTTTTGGACCGTTAAATATACCAACCTTTATTTTCTTGTCTGATAGCACAGGAAGTGCCGACAGAATATATTTAAAACAATTTCCGCATGCCGGTACAAATTGTTTCATCAGACCTAGTTTTATATGCAACGGTGGGAAAATTATTTTTTGTCGATCCACCAGCGGTTCATGATCACCAGCCCTCAGATCAGATCTCGGGGCTAATTCCTTTGTGTCCAATGTTAATCACGAGCTCGGCTATCCTGGCCTGGGAAGAGCCCCGGCAGGAGCCTTGGAGGTTCGATACAGGAAGGTTGTGTATATGTGTGGGTACGTATGTATATGTATGTGTTTTTCGTCATATTGGGAGCATTACATCTCGGCGCGGCTGCTCTCAATCCTTCTAATTCGCGCCGGTGTTGCAACCAAATCCGGCCCAAGGGTATGGATTTGTAGTGTCTGCAACCAACGAATCGGCTCGAATGCCAGATCAGTGCAGTGTAATTGCTGTATGGAATGGGTTCACATAGGTGTTCGGGGTTACGAAGACAGGGTCAATACTCCTTATCATATGTTGCGGCAGGTTGTATAAATTCCGGGCAACCTAGGGCTGAACCCAGCCCACCTTCTCCTACACCGCCCAACAATATGATAAGGAATGCCAGACCCAGTCTTACGCCTGTCCCTCCTCCTCCAGCAGTTTTCACTGCACTATCTATATTACAGTTTAACTGTAATGGCATTCACCGAAAAATCGCCGAGATCACACACTTCTTGAGTTCCAACAGAATTCTCATCGCCGCCATCCAAGAGACGTTGCTTCACGCCAACTCGTCTCTAAGCGTCCATAGCGAATATGTTATACTGCGAAAGATCGACCGGCCGCCACGGATGATTCTCACCCTGGAGGTGGACTTGCCTTCATAATACACAAGTCCGTACATTACTGTGTATTAGATGTAGTTGCTGACGGTACGGCGGAAATTCAAGCCATCTCAGTTCCATCAGGGAGTACTAATATCGAAATTTTTAATATTTATGTACCACCTCATTCTAGTTGCCCTTCAGGCTACCGTTTCGATATTGGTCCTCTCCTTTCCGGAGAGCACAGGGTCATCCTTGGCGACATTAATGCGCACCATGAGCTTTGGCATTCGGACCGCAACAACAATGCCAGGGGTAAACCTATCGCCGAATCACTTGACGCCTCAGAATTCTGTTCACTCAATGAAGACTCGCCGACTCGAGTCGTGGGCACTTGCAGTAGTTCTCCTGACATAACCATTGTAAGTACCAGCCTAATCGCTGCTACTCGATGGGAAATACGTACTACCCTCAAATCTGATCACCTCCCAATCATTATAAAAATGGACAAACCAACGAACCTGACTATGTCTGAGAAGCGAACGTTTGTCAATCAAAAGAAAGCCGATTGGGACGGTTTCAAAGCATACTCGTCGACGAAGTTCATCGAGCTACCATCACCTACTAACGTACATAAGGCCGAGAAAAATATTAGGAAGGTCATTGCCAAAGATGCGGCACGTTTTATTCCTGCAGGACGTATCCCGAAAGTTCGGCCTAACTTCCCCAATAGTGCCTCCAGATTAGCCGATGAAAGTGATAATATCAGAAGCGCTCACCCTGATGATCCCAGAATTCAAGGAGCTTAACTCCGAAATCGACCGACAAATTAAAGACTATAGGAGGGCGAAATGGAATCAGCACCTCGATGTAACCTTAATGAAGGTGTCAGCAAACTATGGTCTACAGTCCGCGCCCTTTGCAATCCTAGAAAAGAAAAGGGCAATAACGCCATTGAATTTGGCAGCTTAAAAACCTGCGATCCTCTTCAGTGCGCGAGCCTGTTCAATAAACAATTTATTGAATATCCCAAGTCTGACGGCCTTAAACGCAAAATTAGAAGACGGATTCGCAGCCGGAATGTTGACACCATACCATCATTTACCGCGGACCAGGTTAAAAAAGTCACCGAGAATGCTAAAAACTCCAAGGCCCTCGGACCAGATGGTATTTCGATCGCCATGCTCAGGCATCTCGACCTTCCAGCCATTGAGTATCTCACGGCCGCCTTTAACTTGTCGATGTCCACGCTTGCCATCCCTGAAATCTGGAAAACAGGTCGGGTTGTCACCTGCCTCAAGCCAGGGAAGAGCGCAAATCCTACCGCCCCATTACGATACTGTCTCCTGTCGCAAAGACGCTGGAGGCCCTTATTCACCCTACTCTTGTTGCACATGCGAAGCTAGAACCTCACCAGCATGGCTTCAGGAAAATGCATAGTACCACCACAGCCCTCGATGCGATCACTACACGCATTCGCGATGGGCTAAATCAACATCGTCCTTGTCACAGAACCATTCTGGTGGCAATTGACCTATCAAATGCTTTTGATAAGGTCAATCATTCAATGCTTTTAGCAAATCTGTTGAATATGCATCTTCCTGCACAAGAGATTCGTTGGATTGCCAACTATCTAGCTGGTCGGCACTCCTTCACTGAGTTTCGAGGAAAACGTTCTAAGCTTAGGAAAATTAAATTAGGTGTTCCACAGGGAGGGGTACTCTCCCCCACTCTGTTTAACATCTACATGTCAGGCCTTCCCACACCACATGAAGAAATCGAGGTGATTTCCTATGCTGATGATTGCACCGTACTCGCCACAGGGAACGTGGCGAGTACGGTGCAATCATCATAAGAATGAAATGCGTCTCCAAATTAATCGCTATCTAGGACGATTACAGGCATTTTTCCAAAGCCGAAACCTCACCATCTCTGCGTCCAAATCCTCTGCGACTTTTCTAACCACTTGGTGGAAGGACAATAGATATACGTATTGGCAACAATTCTGTTCCTACTATAGCAAACCCCAAAATTCTGGGGCTTCACCTAGAGAACATGATGACGTCTGCGAATCACGCAGATTCCGTTTGTGAGAAAATGCGCAGTAGGAAGAAAATCCTAAAAGCTCTAGCTGGTAGCACCTGGGGCAAAGATAAAGAAACCATGCTAGCTAATATAAAGCGGTGGGTCGAGTGGCCGCTGATTATGCAGCCCCATAGTTTATGTGACACAAACTGGTCCAAAATTCAGGTCTGCCAAAATGCCGCTCTACGCACAGCGACTGGTTGCCTTCTGATGTCTGCCCAGGATCACTTACATCAGGAGACAAAATTGATGCCAATACGTGACCACAATCTCCTACTATCAAAACAGTATCTTGTTGGTTGCTATCGTGAGGATCATCCCAATCATTATCTCATGGACCGAATTCCTCCACCACGACATTTCAGGCGTGGTTTACGAGATCTTGAGAGAGAGGTTCAGGGATACAAACGGGACCCTAACGATGAAGGTACATACCGAGCCGCCATCGCAGCGATCCACACTGAAGAAGTGAATCGGTCCATTGCGATCTTAGGTGCGAATAGAGTCCTCTCAGAGCGCCCACCTCCAATTTCGCCTGAGGAGATTAGGCTCCCGAGAGCTACTAGAGTAACACTAGCTCAGCTTTGGTCGGGCTTTTGTTCACGCCTTAATTCGTACCTTTCTCGCATAAACCCGCACATCCAAAACATCTATCCAAACTGCGATGGTACTCCTCATGATGTGGGCTGCGCCCACTGATCTTACCCCTATATCACTGTGGGAAAACCCTATCGCAGCAACTATGTTTTTGTCCCTAGACATCACGGACACAAACATTGACGAACCATAACTCGTACCCACATAGATGCACAGCGGTTTTACACCTTTCTGCACCGTTAGAAGAAGAAGAAGCTCGGCTATCCCGCATACACAAAAAGCACTGATATTTTGTATATCCACGTTGCTGACCGAGAAGGAAGCAAACCATCTTGAGGTCTACACGTATGATCAATGTATGCTGGTTATAATCAATTATGTCCATGACTGTTTTAATGCCGTTGTATTCCTCGTAAGCAAACTGAGTGACCTATTGGAACGGAACCAAATGCGTTGCCATTGGTAAGTAGAACACATTTCAGGCTTCCTTTGTCGACGGAGTTAGAAGCATATTTACGTTCACGTCCAAAGAAAGCGAAGGAGATACTTGATATACTGGCATTGGAACTTCAGCAGAATGAGCAACTGGTCTTTTCGCCGATGCTAAATTGGGATAGTTCATTTTTTTTTGTATTTGTGTGTGTACCCTGATGTTTTAGTACAACAAAAGTAACAATAATTACTTGTGTGGTTTGAGTGCTCTCGCCACATCATTGGCACACCAAATGACAACTGAAATCGTCCAGGACCTCAAATGTGTGACACAGCACCTGCACACTTTATGAGGGACGACCCACCATTTATCCTGATTGCAAATTGGAGTTTTGAGGTAGGCAAGATATGCCTGTTGGACAAATGGGTCTAATGTATAACTGCCACATATATATCAAAATGAGTCCAGGGATATTAGAGGCTTTCATTACACAAGTTAAAAGCACATTAATAGGGTAAAATACTGAAACAGAGGCTTTTAAATACCGAAGAATTTCACAGCTTTCAACAAAAAATCCAGGTAGCGACAAATAACTTTCTTTTGTTGCTTTTCATTTTATTGTATTCAGGTACTAGAAGGTCCTGCACAAGGATGCAGCTCCGTAGCTTTTTTAGGGAGCCTTTCGTAATTTTCCGTAAAGTAAAAAAATATATATATAAAAAAAAAACTGACGGATAGGGGAAAACGGACTGCATTTTAGGAACCAGCGAGGTCGTTTTTACTAGAAATTCAAAAAAAAAAAAAAAGTTGCAAAATTGTTCTCCTGTGTATCTTCCATTCGTTGTACATGCCCCGCCCATTGCAATCGTTGCTCATCGTACAATTAATACAACTCGCGGTTATACTAGATTCGCCAATGATCTCGCTCGCGAACAGCCCCGAAAATTTGAAGGACCTTTTGTTTAAATCTGTCCATCAAAGTTTCGGAGGGTTGGGTGAGGGTCCATGTTTCGCAGCCATAGCAATTTTATATACGCGGAGTTTCGTTTTCCGGTGTGCATGCTTCCAATTATTAACTTCAAGAACCGAGAAATATGTCCGTCGCTTAATTTCGTTGTTGATGTAGCGGTGCAGAAGGGCATGAACCGCTGTGCATGTCTGTGGATGTGCTCTAAGTTTCGTCGTCGTTCTCGCCTATTGTCTCAAGCGACAAGAACGTAGCAGCTGCAATATTACGCCCTCGGAGTGAGGTTAGTGGATGCAGCGGGCATCGGAACAGGTGGTCCACATTGTGAGGCGCACCACCGCAGCTCGGACAAATGTTCTGAATGCCCGGGTCTATTCGAGATAGGTAGGAATTGAGGCGCGAACAAAAGCCTAGCTGGGTTAGTGTCGCTCTTGTGGCTCTCGGGAGCCTGGTCTCCTCAGGCGGTATAGGTGATGGGGGCGCTGAGAGGACTCTATTCGTACCTAATCTCCCTATTGACCGATTCACAACGGTTGTGTGAGAATCTGCGATAGCCGCATTGCTGTGTCGTCAAATATGTCGGGAGGTACCCGTTTGTATCTCCCTCGAGATCTGTGGTTTTCTTACCGAATCTGATGGCTACACTACCCTTGAAAGAGGTTAGATGAAAGTGCTGACACCTTTTGAATGGTCGCAGCTTTTGAGATACTCCTTCTATTTTTCTTTTTTTCCAGGTGTTGACTTGTCGATTAATTTCAGTGTTAAGCTCCTGAATTCTGGGGTCTGCCGGATTGGCGCGTCTTAAGTTGTGCCGTTCGTCAGCTAACCTTGCGGCAGCGGTTGGGAAATATGGCTGAACTTTGGGGATACGTCTTGCCGGAATAAATCGAGCTGCCGCTTTGACAATGACGTTTATATCTTTTAAGCTTCCTCCCTAGCGTGTCGTGGAGTAGGTAGCGCGACAAACTTCGTCGTAGTGAACGCAATGAAGCCTTTTTGTGGTTGAAATACGTACACCGTTCTTACCTCGTCAGTTTGGCTGGTTTATCAATATGTATTTATAATAATGGGAACGTGATCGTAGAAGTCTTCCAACGGGTTTTACTTATAGTTATGTCAGGTGAACTATGGCAGGCGCCGTATTGAACATATAACCAGAATCACGCAGCTAGATGCTGTTGGAATATAGATGTTTATAAATTCGATATTAATATTGCTGTATTTAACGGCAATAGCTTGCATTTCCGCCGTGCCGTCATTAAAATGTAGGTCTAATACACTGTATTATTCTGTGTATTAGGAATGCAAGCCCTCCTCCTAAATTAGGACCCTGCCTGCCGAATATCGCGCGATGTTGTATTGTTGGAGGGTGCAGCGGGTGGCGGTAATGGCTTGAGAGCTGGGGCCAGGGACTTCAAATCATCACATATGTTGACGACTGCACGCACCATCATGGCAACCGACAATGGCATTCCTGAAATGCGCAACCTTATTAATACATAGTTACTTGGTTGAGCTTGACACCTCCTTTAACAAAAAAAAAATCGTACTGTCAGTGCCAGCGTCCTCCGCCACCCTGTTCACAACCTTCAGGAATATTCGAATTGGCGGCATTGAGGTACCAACAATACGTAATCACAAAATTCTTGGTGTTACAATCGGCAACACCTGTGAATTCAACACACATGCGGCTATACATGGATACATGGATCACGGTCAAGGAAACTTTGAGCCGTTGGTCGTCCCTCAGCCAATAATACAGCATTCACCTGAGGGAATGGTCTCTGCAACACAAAATCAAAACAAAACTTATCAAAACGCTAATGTCTTTCAGTAGACTAAAACTATGACGTTTAAAGTCTTACTTAACAGTCCAGGAAAGTAAGAAAGTTCATTCCGAGAACTCCGACTACAAGGTGCTAGTATACACACCCAAGAAGTCCAGACGGCAACTCGGGAATTCCCTAACAAACGCCGTACTTAGCACCAAACCACCAGGCATTTCTCATGAACAGAAACTGCAGAACCACCCGCCAACCTTGGCTCAGCACCGCTCCAGATGGCGCCCGCAACTAGATTCATATCTGTCACGAATAGATAATGGAATCGGCAGCACCTGCCCTGCCGTCGAAGCTGATTCACACGATGTGGCCCATATTTTCGATTGCCCTGCTGCTCCTAGGCACCTAACACCACTTGCGTTATGAGAACAACCTATCGAAGCAGCTTTCTTCCCCAACCTCGACCTGGAACGTTTGTTCGATTTTGACTCTGTTCTGCAACGAAATTTTGGCAGAATGCTCCGGATTCGGGTTCAGCACATCAAAAATTAAAGAAAACTCCTTCACATTTTGCTATCTAGACAAACGTTGAAAAGTCAATAGGCATTTTCAGTGAATATCGTTATTAAGGAAGCGGAAATGAGCCTATCCATTGATTTGGTTTATAGAACAATGAATTTATGAACGGCAAAAAGTATATTTACTAAAAATCACAAACGTGTACCTTTTCACTGAAATTTCGAATCATACAAATCTCCTGTGCACGATATAAGAGCATAGGCTCCTTCAACCGGTGTTGGTAAATCACGAAAATATTGAGCTGTTCGCGGATGTTCCGAGTCCAAGAACGGATGATTTTCATTACGTTGCAATTTTGCCAATTCGTCAAGTGGTAGCAGCGTTTCTGCAGGATACTCACGAAATGGACCAATCAAACATCGATTAGTCAAATAGCCAGAAAGAAGCATCATGTAATCATTGCGTATGCTCTTTGTGAGCAAGCATCGCTCTTCATCGATTAGGCATAATCGTTGAATCCACTTGGCCGCCCGTAACTTGTCTGACGAACGAAACAGGAGGGCGGCATAGGGTCGACAAAGATTTAGCAAGAAACGAAATCGTTTGTCGATTGTCTGAAAATGTTTTTAATAAAAGCGAGCATGAAAGCTTGTGAGTCTCGTTTAAGTGTGAGGATTCCTTACACGGAGATACTCTAGTCTGCTCGCCCAAAATCTAGTCTATTTGCCTCGACAATAGACAATAGCCTAGTCTGTGGACTCGAGTATCGCCGTAGGCAGAAAAAGTCTTACCAAACCCAGTTTTTTCTCTTGGTCTGTTTCACGTGGACAATAGCGACCGTGAAACTCGCATCGTCGACATACTTTTCCGCCTTGATCATCATCTTGCAATTGGGCAGATTCTATTTTCTTAAAATTGACAATTTCTTCTTCCCATGTTGGATCTAGCTCCCATGCTGCCAGTGAAAATTCAGGGACTGGAATTTTCGAGACATCTTGCAAAATGCCACTGGGTGGCTTTTCTAAGAATGGACCCTCAATTGAGCCTATGGTCAACGAAAGACATAGCATGAGGAGGTAACGATTTCGTTTCTCGCGCAATCTTGACACGCTGTAACCGGCGGAGGACAATTTTTGAAGCCATGGCGGAACGGCGTCTTTGTGAGTTTTATTCGGTAGCAGGATGATTAGCTCTTCGATAAGCTTACTAGAGTTTAAATAAGACGGCAAATTTAAAACATTTCTTAAAATCTTAAATTTTACCTGTAATATAGGAATTCATTGTCTAGTGCGTCAGAGCTTCGCACTCGAATATTCCCATCGTGGGCTGGGTTAAACGCAAACGAAACTAGGGATGCTGCTCCGGACATAGTATTTTGATTTGGAAAATATGGTATACAAGAAATTTTATTAAAATTAACGGATACTAGTCAAACGAAATTGTGAAATGACACATCAAGTCAATGCAACTGTGTCTAGCCTCCGTTATCGTTTGTCGTTCTAGCAGGGCATTTACAAATATTTTGGCATTGTCCCTGGAACTGCGCAAATGTTAAAAGTATGTATCTCGATCAATAGGGTAAAAATACAGATTAAGCAGGCAGCAGCTTGCTATTTAATTAGCCGAACCTCTTGCGTGAACAAAAGCCCGACGAAGTTGAGCTAGTGTTACTCTGGTGGCTCTCGGGAACCTAATTTCCTCAGGCGCGATTGGTGGTGGTCGCTCTGAGAGGAGTCTATTCGCACCTAAGCTCTCAATGGACCGATTCACTTCTTTCGTGTGAATCGCTGCGATGGCAGCTCGGTATGTAACTTCATCGTAAACCACGCCTGACATGTCGTGGAGGAATACGGTCCATGAGATAATAATTGGGATGATCCTCACGATAGCAACCAACAAGATACTGTTTAGAGAGTAAGAGATTGTGGTCACGTATTGGCGTCAATTTTGTCTCCTGATGTAAGTGATCCTGGGCAGACATCAGAAGGCAACCTGTCGCTGTGCGTAGAGCGGGATTTTGGCAGACCTGGATTTTGGACCAGTTTGTGTCAAAACTGGGGCTGCATAATCAGCGGCCGCTCGACGCACCGCTTTGTAAGTAGCTAGCATGGTTTCTTTATCTTTGCCCCAGGTGAAGAAGACTTAGACATTACCGCCAGAAGGAGCGATGTGTCCACACGGTACTCACGCAAGAGTAGCAGGAAGAAGAATAGAAACTGAAAAGATTCCACAAAAACATTCAAATTATAATATCAACACTCTCAGAGATTTATTGATATTCCTTGTTTCATATAAAATACGAATTGGGACAGACATCCCTTACAATTTAATACAAATACCATCTTAAATAAGCACTTAGTATGTCTTTTAACCAACCCCTCTCAGTAAACATGCGCGGCCTAATCATGCTTACAAATGCGATCGTTTCTCCTCTCCGGCTAGTCAGGCCGACCAAGCTTTCTTCAAGTTATCCGCCAACTTGTTCATGAATTCGAATGTTTCCAAATAATCGGCCCGCGTCACATTGGCCATACCCTTAATACAAATAGCCAAATCCTTGGTCATAAATCCACTCTCAATCGTATCAATGCACACCTTCTCCAACGTTTGGGCGAACTTTGTAAGCTTTTCGTTATTATCGAGTTTGGCGCGATGAAGCAATCCTTGAGTCCAGGCAAAGATCGAAGCAATGGGATTGGTGGAGGTTTCCTTGCCTTGTTGATAGAATCGGTAGTGACGAGTGACTGTTCCGTGGGCAGCTTCGGCTTCAACGGTCTTACCGTCGGGGCAAATGAGAACGGATGTCATCAGACCCAACGAACCATATCCTTGAGCAACAGAGTCCGATTGTACATCACCGTCGTAGTTTTTGCAAGCCCACACAAAACCTCCTTCGGATTTCATGGCTTGAGCGACCATATCGTCAATCAAACGATGTTCATACCAAATGCCGGCAGCCTCATATTGACACTTGTAGTCCTTTTCGTAGATCTCTTGGAAGATGTCCTTGAAGCGACCGTCGTACTTCTTCAAGATGGTATTCTTCGTGCTAAGGTACAACGGAAGCTTGCGATCCAACGCGTACTTGAACGATGAGTGAGCAAAATCGACAATTGATGCGTCCGTATTGAACATTCCCAAAGCGACACCGGCTCCTTTGTATTCGTTCACAACATGTTCAATTGTCGGGCCACCGTCCTTCGGCGTGAAAGTCATTACCAGAGTGCCAGCACCGGGTACAACGAAATCGGTTGCCTTATATTGATCAGCATGAGCGTGACGTCCAATAATGATTGGCTTCTTCCAACCACCAACTAAACGTGGAACATTTTTGCAAATAATCGCCTCACGGAACACAGTTCCGCCCAGAATGTTACGAATTGTACCGTTGGGTGATTTCCACATTTTCTTCAATTTGAATTCTTCGACACGTTGTTCGTCGGGTGTAATAGTGGCACACTTGATGCCGACATTGTATTTTTTGATCGCCTCGGCACAATCGATTGTGACTTGATCTTCAGTTTTGTCACGATTTTCAATGCCCAAGTCGTAAGTGTGCAATTCAATGTCCAAGAATGGGAGAATCAATTTGTTCTTGATGTCGTCCCAAATGATGCGTGTCATCTCATCGCCAAGAATGTCGACAACGGGTCCAGCTTTGATTTTTTCAGCGGCCATCTGAAATGGATTTAGCAAAAAAAAGTTTTGTGTGAATTCGGACGATTTATTTTTAGAAAGAATGAGAATGTGTCACGATGTAAAAAAATGTTATTTACAGAAAAATACAAATGGCGCTGTAGTCTTGACCGTGAATGTAGAAACAAAGATACTCTGATGATAATTCTAACACTATAGGAATTACGAAATTATTTTGTTCATGCAAGGGTTAAATACATAATATCAAACTCATGGTCTTCTTCTTCTTCTTGTAGCGGTGCAGAAAGGTGTGAAACCTCTGTGCATCTATGTGGGTACGATTTGTGCTTCGTCAATGTTTGTGTCCGTGAGGTCTAAGGACAAAAAACATAGCTGCTGCGATAGGGTTTTCCCACAGCGATATAGGGGTAAGATCAGTGGGCGCAGCGGGGCATTGAAACAAGTGACCCACATCATGAGGATTACCATTGCAGTTTGGACAGATGTTTTGGATGTCCGGGTTTATGCGAGAAAGGTACGAATTAAGGCGTGAACAAAAGCCCGACCGAAGTTGAGCTAGTGTTACTCTAGTGCAGACGTGTCAAACTCGCGGCCCGCGGGCCACATGCGGCCCGCCTTGCAGTTCTGTGCGGCCCGCGGCTATGTCGAAGCAGCACAATGTGTATCAATACAAAAACGTTGAAATTGGTAAGGTGAACAAATTAAGCCGTTGAACTCAAGTCTACAAAAATTACTAAAACTCGTCAATGGCTTATGCAAGATTATTTTATGATTTTTTCTCCAAATACTACCAACAATTTAAGGTCGGTCATTTGATTTTATAAGACAGCTCATCTTTTTCGTACAGGACAATACTACTCTACTCTTCATGAAACTGTTCTGTCCCGAAATGCAGTTAATAAAAAATTGGCTGGCTTCACCCCTTCACCGAACATAAATTGAGATTTATTTGGAAAAATGGCAAAGCTTTAAAAACTACAGAAATCTTGGAATTGTTAACTAAATCACCTGGATGTGAAATTACAACATAATAATCACAGCCCAAGTGCCTGGTTTTTAGACCTATACTTATCAAGCTGTATTGGTACATGAGTTTGTACCACATCACAAACAAATTATTGTCTCTTTTAGCCACCATTCTGCTTAAATTAATTATTTAATCAAACAAAACAAACAACAAAATAGTCATGTTATTGTGGGTGACCTGGATGACCTGGTAAGCGCCGGCACATTTCTAATATTGATACCATTAATAAATTAGGGCTTGCTTGCCATAATTAATTATGGTTTTCTTGCGAACTTCTTTCGAAATATGTACACCAGGAGGTAATCGGTTGTTGCAAAGCTTTGCAAAATGGCAAAAATTGTATTTTCGTCGATTAATTCGCTGCTACAAAATCTATTTGATGAACACCGCTGAGAATATTTTAGGTCGAGAAAAAAATAAAAAATCTCTTCACACGGCTGATATATTCTTTAAATGTTTTTTTTTTTAATAAAATTTACGGATTTTGGTCGCTCCCGTAATATTAATATCAATTTTGCTCATGACGAAATTCAGGATGCGGAAATCATTAAATTTAAATAATACTTCCTAAAATTCAGTAGTTCCAAAATATGGGCCGGACACAAACAAATGTTCAAACACTTTAAATTGCGGCAATGGATTCCTGGATGAATCTTATGTCCAAAATTAAAACATTCCTTGTCCATGGCATGGGGGGCAGGATCTGCAGATCTCGCAAGGGGGGGCACGAAATGGATCACCTCTGCGCTAAAGTGATCCAGACTTTCTGTCACATTTTAAAAGTAATATCCTGTAATCAACTTTCGTAATACGATTATATAAAAGTTTTTGAAATTTTCCTCCTGCGGCCCACCTAAACATGAGAAGAGTCTTATTTGGCCCGGCCCAGGTTTTGAGTTTGACACCCCTGCGTCTAGTGGCTCTCGGGAGCCTAATCTCCTCAGGCGAAATTGGTGGTGGGCGCCCTGAGAGGACTCTATTCGCACCTAAACTCGCGATAGACCGATTCACTTCTTCAGTGTAGATCGCTGCAATGGCGGCTCGGTATGTAACTTCATCGTAAGGGTCCCGTTTGTATCCCTGAACCTCTCTCTCAAGGTCTCGTAAACCACGCCTGACATGTCGTGGTGGAGGAATTCGGTCCATGAGATGATTATTGGGATGATCCTCACGGTAGCAACCAACAAGATACTGTTTTGAGAGTAGGAGATTGTGATCACGTATTCGCATCAATTTTGTCTCCTGATGTAAGTGATCCTGGGCAGACATCAGAAGGCAACCTGTCGCGATGCGTAGAGCGGCATTTTGGCAGACCTGAACTTTGGACCAGTTTGTGTCACATAGACTATGTGTCCAAACTGGGGCTGCATAATCAGCGGCCGCTCGACCCACCGCTTTTTAAGTAGCTAGCATGGTTTCTTTATCTTTGCCCCAGGTGCTACCAGCTAGAGCTTTTAGGATGTTGTTCCTACTGCGCATTTTTTCACAGACTGAAGCTGCATGATTCGCAGACGTCATCATGTTCTCTAGGTGAAGCCCGAGAATTTTGGGGTTTTTAACAGTAGGAACAGAATTGTTGCCAATACGTATATCCATCTCCCATCTGATGTCCTCCCACCAAGTGGTTAGAAAAGTCGCAGAGGATTTGGACGCAGGGATGGTGAGGTTTCGGCTTTGGAAAAATGCCTGTAATAGTCCTAGATAGCGATTAATTCGGAGGCGCATTTCATCCTTATCATTCCCTGTGGCGAGTACGGTGCAATCGTCAGCATAGGAAATCACCTCGATTCCTTCAGGTGGAGTGGGAAGGCCGGACATGTAGATGTTGAACAGAGTGGGGGAGAGTACCCCTCCCTGTGCAACACCTAATTTGATTTTCCTAAGCTTAGAACGTTTGCCTCGAAACTCGGTGAAGGAGTGCCGACCAGCTAGATAATTGGCAATCCAACGGATCTCTTGTGCAGGAAGATGCATATTCAACAGGTTTGCTAGAAGCATTGAATGATTGACCTTATCGAATGCGCTTGATAGGTCTATTGCCACCAGAATAGATCTGTGACAACGACTGCGTTGATTTAGCCCATCACGAATGCGTGTAGTGATCGCATGGAGGGCAGTGGTGGTACTATGCATCTTCCTGAAGCCATGCTGGTGAGGTTCTAGCTTCGCATGTGCAACAAGAGTGGGGTGAATAAGGGCCTCCAGCGTCTTTGCGACAGGAGAAAGTATCGTAATGGGGCGGTAGGATTTCCCGAGATTTGCGCTCTTCCCTGGCTTGAGACAGGGAACAATTCGACCTGTTTTCCAGATTTCAGGGATGGCAAGCGTGGACATCGACAAGTTAAAGGCGGCCGTGAGATACTCAATGGCTGGAAGGACGAGATGTTTCAACATGGTCATCGAAATGGACTTGACGAAAGAATATTCTTATTATCGTTAGAATATTTTGTATAGTAAATGCCAATGCCAATGCATTTTGATGTTGTTGTTGTAGGAGCGGTGCAGAAAGGCGTGAACCGCTGTGTATGTCTGTGGAAGTACTCTATGTTTTGTCGTCGTTCTCGCCTATTGTCTAAAGCGACAAGAACGTAGCAGCTGCAATAGGGTTGTCCCATAATGCCCTCGGGGTGAGGTTAGTGGGTGCAGCAGGGCATCGGAACAAGTGGTCCACATCATGGGGCGCACCACCGCAGCTCGGACAAATGTTCTGAATGTCCGGGTCTATTCGAGATAAGTATGAATTGAGGCGCGAGCAAAAACCCGACCTATGCTGGGCGAGTGTCGCTCTTGTGGCTCTCGGGAGCCTAGTCTCCTCAGGTGATATATAGGTGGTGGGGGCGCTGAGAGGACTCTATTCATACTTAATCTCCCTATTGACCGATTCACAACGGTTGTGTGAATATCTGCGATGGCCGCATGGTATGCTGTGTCATCAAATATATCGGAAGGTACCCGTTTGTATCCCTGGACGTCTCTCTCGAGATATCTGATTCCACTCCTGACATGTCGTGGAGGGGGAGTATTGTCCATGAGATGATGGTTTGGGTGATTCTCTCGATAGCAGCCGACCAGATATTGTAAAGACAGGAGAAGATTGTGATCACGTATTGGTAACATGCTGGTTTTTTGATGAAGATGATCCTGGGACGACATTAGGTGACAACCTGTGGCGATACGTAGAGCAGCGTTTTGGCAAGTCTGGATCTTATTCCAATTTGTGTTACTAACAGTTTGTAACCATACCGGTGCTACGAAGCTGGGAATTTATCTACCTATCGCTTTGTAGGTGACCAACATAGTTTCCTTGTCCTTGCCCCAGGAACTCCCGGCTAGTGCCTTTAGGACGTTGTTTCTACTGTGCATTTTGTCGACTACGTCTTCGACATGGTTTTTCGACTTCATCGTGGTGTCTAGATAAGACACTTGACGAAAGAATATTCTTATTATCGTTAGAATATTTTGTATAGTAAATGCCAATGCCAATGCATTTTGATGTTGTTGTTGTAGGAGCGGTGCAGAAAGGCGTGAACCGCTATGTATGTCTGTGGAAGTACTCTATGTTTTGTCGTCGTTCTCGCCTATTGTCTAAAGCGACAAGAACGTAGCAGCTGCAATAGGGTTGTCCCATAATGCCCTCGGGGTGAGGTTAGTGGGTGCAGCAGGGCATCGGAACAAGTGGTCCACATCATGGGGCGCACCACCGCAGCTCGGACAAATGTTCTGAATGTCCGGGTCTATTCGAGATAAGTATGAATTGAGGCGCGAGCAAAAACCCGACCTATGCTGGGCGAGTGTCGCTCTTGTGGCTCTCGGGAGCCTAGTCTCCTCAGGTGATATATAGGTGGTGGGGGCGCTGAGAGGACTCTATTCATACTTAATCTCCCTATTGACCGATTCACAACGGTTGTGTGAATATCTGCGATGGCCGCATGGTATGCTGTGTCATCAAATATATCGGGAGGTACCCGTTTGTATCCCTGGACGTCTCTCTCGAGATCTCTGATTCCACTCCTGACATGTCGTGGAGGGGGAGTATTGTCCATGAGATGATGGTTTGGGTGATTCTCTCGATAGCAGCCGACCAGATATTGTAAAGACAGGAAAAGATTGTGATCACGTATTGACAACATGCGGGTTTCTTGATGAAGATGATCCTGGGACGACATTAGGTGACAACCTGTGGCGATACGTAGAGCAGCGTTTTGGCAAGTCTAGATCTTATTCCAATTTGTGTTACTAACAGTTTGTGACCATACCGGTGCTGCGTAGCTGGGAATTTATCTACCTATCGCTTTGTAGGTGACCAACATAGTTTCCTTGTCCTTGCCCCAGGAACTCCCGGCTAGTGCCTTTAGGACGTTGTTTCTACTGTGCATTTTGTCGACTACGTCTTCGACATGGTTTTTCGACTTCATCATGGTGTCTAGATAAGACACCAAGGATTTTGGGGTTAGTGACAGTAGGAACAACGTCATCAGCATGCCTACCCGTACGGATCCTGAGCTCCTCCGAAAATTCCTGCGTTCAGGTGGTAAGAAGTGTTGCACTGCATTTTGACGGTGAGATGACGAGGTTGCGGATACTGAAAAACTCCACCAGTTTCTCAATATAGTATATAGTTTCTCAATATAGTCATTTAATCGAGCACACATGCCATTTAAATCATTCCCCGTGGTGAGTACGGTGCAATCGTCCGCATAGGAAATTAGTTCGATACCTTCCGGGGGTTTTGGAATGCTAGACAGGTAGATGTTGAACAATGTAGGAGAGAGTACGCTACCTTGTGGAACTCCCTGCTTAATTTGAACAACGGCCACGAAACTCGGTATAGGATTGCCTTCCAGCTAGATAGTTGGCAATCCATTTAACCTCTTGTGCAGGAACATGCATATTAAGGAGGTCTGCCAACAGCGCAGAGTGGATAACCGTGTCGAAGGCTTTCGACAGGTCAAGCGCCACTAGGACAGTTCTGTCACAGAGCGGTTTCTGGTTGAGGCCATTATGGATGTGATGGGTGATCAGATCCAAAGCTGTTGTAGTACTATGCATCTTCCTGAAGCCATGCTGGTGAGAAGCTAGCTCGGCATGTGATACAAGGGTGGGGTGGATGAGTGCTTCGAGCGTCTTTGCAACGGGTGATAAAATCGTGATTGGACGGTAGGAATCGGCGAGTTTTGCGCTTTTACCGGGTTTTAGAAGGGGGGTAATTCGACCCTTTTTCCAAAATTCAGGGATGACAAGCGTGGATATCGACAAGTTGCATTTTGATGTCGGGAGCCTCGTTCGAGCTTGCGGGCGAGTGCCGCACAGTTCGTCGTGTGAATACAAACTCAGTACATTTTGTTGTGCTTGCGAGCCGCGAGACGTTTTCGCGTCGTTTGAATGAAGCCTTACTATGAAACTCTTGCAGGGGCATAGAAATGCTAAAAGCTTACTCCTGGTCTAATCTGGAGAAGAACTTTAAGCAGGCTGTATAAAAAATACGTAATTTTAGCGATTTCAAAAGTTCTAATGGACTTTATGGTAGTGGATTGTAATTCGTTAAATAAAAATTCTCTAAATCGGAAAATGCGGTGGATAATAACAGGATAAAATGAATTATGAAAATAGCGAACAGAAACTAAATGATGTTACAAGTTCCTTTTGGAAAATATTTGATTAATATCTTTTAAATTCTTTAAATTCTGAAATTACTAACATTTAATTAATGCACTTAGAAAGCTTTAGTGTCTATTATGTCCTTAAAAGGCATATTGTTCACTCGGAATTAGAGCTCTTCCGAACACTTAAGAGCTCTAAATGGCGGACAAGCGAGATATTCAAGCGCTATCTCTAAAGAAACGTAAGTAAAGTAGAAAACGGTATCCACAATCCATTCCAGGAAAATAGCGGTATCGGTAAGCAAATTAACTGCGCATGTAGAGTGCACCTGTGCACTGTAATATGATACGTGTAAACCTTCGTATGACAAAAAAAAAGTTCGAAAATTGTAGACCGACCGAATGACCCATATTTCAGCGTCCACAACAAAGAGCTTTAAAAAATTCTTATGTGCACATAGGAAGCAATTCTTGGGCCTTAAACAATTTGTATTTTTGGAAAGTTCGATTTTATGCAAGTCTTTTAATAATGTTATCGATTGGAGCCAGACGGGTGGATAGATCAAAATATTTGGCGCAAATTATGATCGTTACAGTGTGTTCGACATGCCAATGCCAGATCTCGACCTGAACTGTAGATTATACAAACGGATGGCCTTTTACAAAATTCTATGTAATAGTAGGTACTAACATCGTCAGTTCACGTGAAATCCATGCAAATACTGTCAAAATGTTGATGATCATGAAATCGAATTCGCTTGGTGGTACTCACTTCACATGAAAGTCTCCACATCGGTTTTTAACAGTTCGCCAGCGAAAATAATGCAGTTCCACTTTATTTCATAGTGAAAAGATGTAATCGACAATCGATCAGAACGCGAGTTAACATTTATCTTACATTGAGTGAATAAAAAGCAAGTCTCCACGGCACCGTTTTCACGGGAGTCATATATACAAGTTTTTCGCTAGGTGAACTCAGTACATACCTTAAGCTGGAATGTTTCCTTTTGTGGAGACAATAGACAAGCAACCAATGCAAGACGTCGTGTAGGACGACCCGACCAAGAAACACGTGGATAGCGATGCTGATTCATTAAACAAGCGGCGGTCAGACCTTAAGACTATTGCACAGAACAGAACTAGGTGGAAAGTAGCCATGTCCTATGCCCCACAAGGGGTTAACAGGAACCAGAGAGAGAAATATAATATAAGCTACCCTACAATGAGTAAGGGAATTATTGAGGAATAATATGAATAAATCCGTTGGTTGGAGCTTTGGGTTGTACGGATTTTATAGACTTACATTCCATTGTCAAAGGTGTTTCGCGCGGGTCACATTGTTTATGATAGTTATTAGAAAAAAAAAATGTGTTAATGCCGTTCGATTAGAATCAATTTCTTGAGGGTCACATCTTATTATTATTATTCGGTTGGCAAATACATTTGTCTCGGTGTTGAAATGATAATGAAAAAGGATCAAATCAAAAACAATTAATGTTGTCTGTGGTAAATACTGAAACAATGGCCAGATATTGTAGAGCAAAGGAACACATAGAGTTGGGTACAAAGTACATCTGTGCGGTTGTTGTTATTGAAGTAGCGGCACAAATGGGGAAACATTCAATCTACATTGTCATTCGAAGATGGTGGGCATTCCTTCCTCGAAGTCTAGATTTAAGAAGAAAGCTGCTTCGATGGGTTGTGCCCATAACGCAAGTGATGTGAGATGCGTAGGAGCAGCTGAACAATCGAAAATATGGTCCACGTCATGTGGACTGGTTCCGCAGGCCGGGCAGGTGTTGGCGACTTCATTATTTATTCGTGATAAGTAGGAGTTTAGTCGCGGGCACCAGCCGGATCGAAGTTGAGCTAGGGTGGTACAAGCTGCTCTTGGTAGTGACTCTTCATCTGGAGATATGGCAGGAGGTTTAGTGCCAAGTACACGATTGTTCGCGAGACTTTGAGTAGCTTTATGAACTTCGGATGTGTGTAAATCTGCAATGGCCGCCTTGTAGTCGGAGTCATCGAAAGGAACTTTTTTGTAACGCTGAACTTCACGCTCTTTGTCCCTGATCGAATGTCTGATTCGACGTGGCGGTGGCGTTTTGTCCATGAGTAGGTTGTTCGTGTGGTTTGTTCGATAACAACCGACTAAATATTGCTTAGTGAGAAGTTCATTATGGCTCCTCAAAGTCATTATTTTTGTTTCCTGGTGTAGATGATCGTGTGAAGACATCTTAACACAGCCGGTGATGGTGCGCAGTGCTGTGTTTTGGCAGGTTTGAATGTGGCTCCAGTTAGTGTTGCAGAGACTATTGGTCCACGTCGGTGCTGTGTAATTGACTAAGGGGCGACCGATCGCTTTATCTGTGCGGTAATATTCATCCATACAATGATTCCAGTTCTCCCTCTTATCCATTTGATGAAGAGCCTTTTGCTTATTGCCTGATAGTTAATCAAAAAGTTCCAGTTATGATAATCTCTGGAAAAGGGTGGACTCGTGGTCTAAAGTAATTCGCCAAACCAAGCTCGATATTGAGTGGGGGTGGCAAAGCGGGTCAGAATGGGAATTATACCCATAATAATTTTGTTGTCCCGACACTCCTTTATATATTTCTTTAAGAGTATTCGGCTATACATATTTATTACGTGAACAATTTTAAATGTCAAAAACATCCGGTGTGGTCGTTAAAGGAGCGAATGCATAGAATGGTTACCTCTTAAGTTTTCAAAAACTATCACCTCAAACACACAGAAATGAAGTCACCCACTAGACTTATACTAATCAGTCCTTTGTGACCGTAGCTCGCCTACCCGGGGCTATGACTTTGACTTCCCATTTAATGTTGGGAAGTAATATGAAAATTTCACTTTTTCTAAAGGAAGAACAAATTTTCTCATACTCTAAAATGTTAGTTATGGGTGCGAATCTGTGTTAAATAGTGATATATGCATTAAATTATTATTATTCCATTAATAATACAAAAAAATAATAAAAAATTGTGCACAACCATTTAGTCTTGTATAAGGTCGAGTATTGTATTAGAAGTATATCATCAATTGCATGCCGTAATTCATTGATGACTTTGTTTTTACTTTTTACTTTTTTACAAGCATTATCAGCACTATCAGTTGTTACGTCGTGCGAAAGCCACACAATGAGAAACTACTAGTGACCGTCAACCAAGGACTAACAAAATAAATGGAAGAATTTACACTATGCAAAACTTGAAATTATTAACAGAAGCACAGGAGCACCACTAACTAGATTATGGAGACAGAGGAGTATTAAAATCATAATTTGTTGGCAAACATTTTGTAGTCAATCAAAAAATGACACAGACGAAAAATACATCACTCACGGTAGCCGTTGAAAGGACCAAATTCCTTCGTGTTAGTTCGCTACTAAGCCCTTGAACAATTTTCGAAAAAATCACCGGTACGATCCCATTTCGAATGGACTGCATTCTTGTTGTGTGAAGCCAAAATTTTCGTATACTTTGGCCAACTGATGGTAGATTACAAAGAACTACCTATGCTGAACAGAACACGATATAAAACCAATAAATTAATCATTAATTTCAACAGTGAGGACAAGTGAAGAGAAAGTTACACAACAACTAATAACTATTAACTCGAAATATAAGGCGGAACTATCGCACCCAGCACTATAAACTTTAATAAAACTATATCTTGTAAAACTATTGTAATAATTCTATAGGATGAGATGTCGACTGATAGCCAGCATAGTGCTTAGACTAGTTGCTTGATAACGGAACAGACACAATGATTGAAGCTATGTAACGCGCCGTTGTTACAAAATACGCAGACAGTAGTTTTTGAGATTCTTGTTATCACAGTTATCGATCAGAAAGTCGTAAAATAAATCTAATCAGACTATAGAGTATCAGAATTTTTTTTACGTCTATTTCTCTTCTAAAATAATTTAGCGTAGAAGCGAAATTTGCGACAGAACAACTAAATTTTCCATGTACATGCTCATACTATTTGGACCTAAATATTCTTAACAATTGGTCAATTGGTCGTCTGGTCAATCATCGCCAATGGCTATCATTACGTGGGAGCAAACAAAAATTATGGCTTCTTATCATTTTGGAATGGATAGTTGGGAAATGAGTGTAGCTCACTAATTATGATATACAGGGTGTCCCACTCACTCATTATCAGTGTTGCCAACTGGAAATTCAGAAAACTGCTAAATTTAGCCGGAAAACCGACTATATATTTTTTAAAAACGGTTAAAAATCCGGCTAAATAAATTTCAGCCAGAAAAACGGCTAAAAAATCGGCTAAATCATACAAAACAGTCACATTACGAAAAAATATAGTAAAAAACTGATTTTAATAATTATATTTCTACTACCCGTAAACTATGCTTTAGGCAGATTTCTTAGTTTTATTACATATATGCTCCAATCGCTGGCATTACAGTCAAAATTTACTTTTGTTCGGAGTTAGATAGATCAACTGGTCAAAATTGTCGTATACAGGTACAATTTCTCGGTCAAGTCCATAACCACATTAGGTTCGAAATTGTGGAACATACAATTCGTAAAAGGAACGTCCAATGCGTAACTATGGGCAAGGGCAACCGCATTTATGTATATCTTTACATTTATGATATCTTACCATCATCGCACCTGATATTATATTTTGATTAAAAGTCAACCATTTTAGGCCCAAGGCACATATACAAATCATCATGACGATAATCCATCATGATAATGAAATCTCGACATTGGGGTGATACATATGCTTTCGTCATTAGAATTCATCATTTACTTTTGACGTTTGTGTAAATGGTGAAAATGTTCCTCACAATTGCGATATTTAAATGAATATTTAGCTCAATAATTTTAGGACACACTTTTCTTAAAGAATTTGAATAGAAATATGTAAAGTCATTATTGTACAAATGATGGTCCAAATGCGTAATTTGGAACTGGTGCTAATGATGATAAATTTGCGTCATTCGAAAATATGTGTGTCAAGCTTGTTATTCATTTTCGATTTTGAACCCTCCACATTTTATTTTATTTTCCATAGTTACGAAATTGATGTTCCATTGTTGATATTCCGCAATTACGAATTTGATGCTCCAAAGATACGAAATTGGTGTTCCAAAATTTTTGCAACATTCGTGGTCTAAAGTCGAACTATTTTTCGGTGTATTGTCACCTGGCTTCAGTTAGACCGGCTGTACTTGCATTGAGCGAAACGAAAATCGTACCAAGTGGTGATTCCGGTGGTTATGTTATTAATGGCTACAGATTTTTACCTCACTTCGTACCTCAAAGAGGAATTGCGCTTTACATTAGGAATGATGTTTCGCTCTCCACCCTTCCACCTAATTTCAGTTCTTCTAATCCGGAATATAATTATACCTGGATAAGACTGAATATTAATAAACACGTCATTTTCTTTTGTTTTGTCTACCGCAGTCCCAACATAACCGACCTGGACAGCGAACGCCATCTTGCTGCTATCTCGTCTAATATAGACGAATAATAGAATTATATCCATCGTCGGAAATCGCACTAGCGGGTGATTTCAACGTTCATAATGTGAATTGGCTGAAATACTCGTCTAGAACTGATTCAGTTGGGAGAGAACTTGAATTGTTTTGCGATTTCTACAATCTTAAACAACTGATTACGTCACCAACCCGAATCCCTGATAAATTCGGTGAAAGGGCAAATCTTCTAGACTTATTTATGTTCTCACACCCTGAAAAATATTCAGTTACAATCTCATCGCCTCTTGGTAACTCTGATCACCTTCTAATATCAGCCAGTTTTTCGTTAACATCGGTAGCTCGTAAAAAGAACCCACCTAATAAACGTTTTTTATGGCATTACACTGAAGCTGATTGGATTGGGTTTAATAATTTCGTCGGTGGCCTTGATTGGTCGTCATGCTTCGAAACAAAAAATGTGGACTACATTTGCGACTCCATAGTTAACATCATATGGTTTGGTATGTTTACATTTATTCCACACAGTTGGAAAAATTGTAAACCAAAAAACACCTCATGGTTCAACCACAATTGCAAAATTGCCATAAGAAATAAGGAAGCAGCTTTTAAAGCCTACAAGGGTAATCCTTCCGAAGAGCTCTTTCAGTTGCACCGATCTTTACGTAATATCTGTAAGTCTACCATACAAGAGGCTAAATTTCAGTACGATAGTAACATAAGACAAAAAGTATTTGTGCAAAGAAAGGGTAGTAAGGGTTTTTGGTCTCTTGTCAAAGCAGTGAAGAATAACTTCTCATCTTCTTCTGTTCCGCCTCTTATACATAGCAATGGACAGTATAATGAGCCACTTGACAAAGCTAACATCTTTGCCGAATTATTCGCTTCTAACTCAACTTTACCACCCACTCTTCAAAGCCCTCCCTCTATACCTGTATGCTCCTTCAAACAAAGATCGTTGCATTTTCGTACTAGAGAGGTTTTAAAGTTCTTACCAAGCTTGACCCTTCGAAGTCAGCTGGCCCTGATGGTATATCCCCTATAGTCGTAATTCAATGTGCTTCTTCCTTGGCTAAGCCACTTCGTAAACTATTCCATCAGTCCTATTCATTAGGAGTTTTCCCATCGTCATGGAAATTGGCTCATATCCAGCCTATCCTTAAAAAAGGTGATGCATGTGATCCCTCGAACTATAGACCAATTGCGCTTACCTCAATCCTGTCTAAAGCTTTCGAAACACTTATAAACAACCAATTAATTCAATACCTAGATTCGCATGATCTCATCAGTGATCGTCAGTACGGGTTTCGTGCTTCTCGTTCAACCGGAGACTTGATGACCTTTCTCACAGAGCGATGGAATCATTGTTTTCATTGCTTTGGTGAAGCAAACGTGGTTGCTTTGGATATTTCGAAAGCTTTCGACCGTGTGTGGCACCCATCTTTACTATCCAAGCTACGTGCTTTTGGCATTGATCCCACACTAGTCAACTGGATTGAAAGCTTTATAAGCGATCGCTCAATCGCTGTTGTATTGGACGGCGTTAAATCATCTGTTCATTCAATTAACGCTGGTGTACCACAGGGTACTGTCCTGTCCCCGACTCTTTTTCTGATTTTCATCAACGACCTTTTAAACTTAACTACCAATCCGATCCACAGTTTTGCTGATGATAGTACTCTTGATTTTGGATACTCTTTCAGATCTGCAGCTGACTCTCGCGGTGACGCTACATTAACGCAAAGACATTCTATGTTTGCATCATTGAACCGAGACATATCTACAATAATTACTTGGGGTGAAGCAAACCGGGTAGTTTTTAATGCTAGTAAAACCCAATGTTGTTTGATATCCAATAAGTTGTACTCTCCTTCTACATCTCTGTCTATAAACGTTGATGGCGTTAATATTTCAAATTCTCCTTCTCTTAACATCCTTAATACTAGCATCTCATGCAAACTTAAATGGACCGATCATATATTCGACATCGCGAAAAATGCCTTAAAATACTTTGGGTTCTTAAATAGGTGTAAAAAATATTTTTCTGCCAATGATCTAGCCCAAATTTATAAAAGCCACATAAGACCTAGACTGGAATATAATTCTCATATTTGGGCTGGTGCAGGCAGTACTGCATTGTCTATGCTGGATAAAGTCCAACGCAAGGCTTTTAAAATCATTGGCGATCAATCTATTACATCTCGAATTGAATCTCTTGAGCAAAGACGTAACTTTAGTTGCCTAACATTATTTTATCGGTATTATAATCACCGTTGCTCCGATGAAATACACAATCTCATTCCAGACCTCGCAATCTCATCACGAACCACCCGACTTTCAAGTCGTGCCCACCAGCATACACTAGAAATCAAGAACAGCCGCACCGTTAAATTTTTCGACTCCTTCGTTACTCGATCAATTAGAATGTGGAATAACTTACCATCTTCAGTATTTCCAGTAAATTATGATCTGCAAAAGTTCAAACTAACTGTGCATCGGCACTTCCTAGCCACGCAACCCCCTCCCAATCCCTTACCCTAATTTCCCCCCTGCCAAGGCTATGCATGCATTAAAGGGTTATCCCCTAAAGCCTTGTCACTGATATAAAAAAAAAAATGAGCTTGGCCGGAAAATGGTAAAGATTTTAGATAAATTTGTTGCTACAAACCCCACAACAAAATGTAATACATCCACGCAAATGTGTAGTTTCTATGAATCGTCAGACGTTGTGCAAATAGCTGACCAGTAAACTATAAAAATTAGATTTAAGTGAGTATATATTTGGGGGCAACTAACCTCCTTCTTCACCACTTAGATTTTGTGCTGAAGTTGCCCCCGAAATATATACACACTTAAATCGAATTTTTGTAGTTTACTAGGCAAACTACTTGCACAACGTTAGTGTAGAACACTACAAAGTTCCGGCGATATTATCAGTATCTATGAATCGCGCTAAAAGGTTTTCACCCTTGTACTTAATCTGGCATGATTACGTTATCTGTGGTAAAGAATTGACACTTTGAAAAATGGAAAAATGTTCAGGTACCCCCATGCTCCAAGAATTGCTCAGTAAAGAATTTTATCTAAGAAACTGTCCATTTTGCAAATTATTCAGCTTATTGGTGGTTAGTAAATTACTAAATTATTTTGTTTGTGAATATTGAAAAATTGATTCTAGTTTCAAACAAAATTCATAAAATAATTTTAGCCGGAAAAAAACGGTCGAAAAAAATTAATTCCGGCTAAAAATCCGGCCAGCCGGAATTAGAAATTTCTTCCGGCTAAACAGCACGGTTTCCGGCTAAATTTGGCCGGAAAACGGCTAAATTGGCAACACTGCTCATTATGATATACAGGTTGTCCCAAATCCCAATGTTTACCCGGAAACCGGTGATAGAGCAAATAGTGGCAGTTATCGGATAAGTATTAAAAAAAGTCCCCGCCAAATTTTCACTTTTCTTCATTTTTTTTTGTCATGCAACCGTGACTAACTTTTCTACAAATCATCAAAAAGTAAAAAATTTCTGTATTCGTTTTATTAAATATGTATTACTTTGTCCCCCAACTTTGTACTCACAATTATCACTTATCCCAACTTCAACTGACTGCACTGTAAAAAAAACACGACGCGGTTTTAGCAAGTAACTGTAAAAGATGGCGCATTTTGTCTAAATTCCAAAATCGTACGACACTTCCTATATTATCTCTTAATTGAGGTGAAAAGAAGTAATAATCTCATTTAGGCAAAAGTGTACGTGTGTGTGTACCTGTTTATATACCGTTTGATCCTTTGCAAATTTTGTTTTTACGCACATGTAACCTTATGAATAATTTAGTGATTTAGTAATCTAGGGACGCGGGAGCGTCCCGCCCGCCAAAGAAAAACGAAGAAATTTGAACAAATCAAAAGTGAGAAGCGACTAAGACTATGTTTACACGACGGAACAAGTACGGGTTTTCGGACCTCTGTAGCTCGAACCCTGGTTGGTCCTGAGTGTTCAAATTCGGTAAAGGTTGTCGTTCGCGCCGTCTTACAAAGTGTAGAAAATTTCAAGAAGATACGATGAAAAACACTGGAGATTTAAGAGTTTCAAAATCGCATTTTTTCGAAAATCTTGTTCTCGTTGTTCTTGTTGTTCTTGTCGTTCATTGACAGGGCTACAGCCTTCGGATTTGCTCTCTTTTCCCATTGATAGAGTCTGTCGTGAAGGTGTGCATAGGCTATCGTTTGCTCCGATCCGTGAAGTAGAAAAAAAGATGCAGCGGAAATTGTGAAAAAATACATACATAGAGTTTCTCGCTTAAATCTTTTATTTGTTTTAAAGGAAGCATTTTGCAAAAGTCGGGGATAGGCCCGAAAAATGCCTAGAAAAGAATCGTATAGTTTTGTGATTTGACAGGACTGTTTCGAACAATCCTTGTATATGTTCTCTAAAGTTTTCAGTTGTAAAGCGTCTGCAAGAGCGGCGGCAAGGGCTCAAAGTTCCAGATTTGGTTCGTCTCTTATACGAGTACGTACATATTACTATAATATTGAATGAACAAATAACATCCCGATGATCCTAAAGCTTCCAGCAAACGGTAGAGGTTCGCAAAACACACAAACCTCAGGTTACGAAGGACGCTAAGGTTACAAAGGTTACCAAGAGGGTAATTATTGTTATTATGTTCTCAAACATGGTCGTGATAAAAGGGCAGTCAATATCGTCTTCATTTCAAGAAAATAAACGCATTCATTTATTGTTACGTTAAGTTGATTTTGTCAAACTGCAAAAAAATATGATATCTCACAAAAACAACTCTGTTGTAAAAAGTTTCCCCAAAAAGTTGTCAGCCGGAAAAAGGATTGATAGAATACAATCCCGCCAAAATGCTCGCAAGGATATGCATTCAAAAGTGATTGAATTAGTTAATAGTTTCCACCAAAACAGCGTGGTGCGGTATGCGGCAGAATTTGTGAAATAATTTCCGCCGCGATAGACCACGCTGAATTTGCCAATTCGTGTGGAGTCTGTGTTGTGTGTACCGCGTAACGCACCCGCGCTGGTTTGGTGGAAGCTAATTTCTTGCAATGCTGTTTGGCGGGGAGCTTTCATAGGGGTAATTGCAGGATAAAACCAATCTTATGAAAATTACGAAATAACTTTATTGTATAAAAAAGGGAAAAGTCGTTTATACGAAGGAAAGCAAAAAAAGTTTTATAAAACACATTTTATTTACAAGGCTGGAAGATTCGAGGTTAAATCTGATCAAGAAAAGAGCATAGCAGCAAATAGCACCCTCGTCAGCTCCCCGCCAATAAGCGTTGAAAGAAATTAGCTTCCACCAAACCAGCGCGGGTGCGTTACGCGGTACACACAACACAGACTCCACACGAATTGGCAAATTCAGCGTGGTCTATCGCGGCGGAAATTATTTCACAAATTCTGACGCATACCGCACCACGCTGTTTTGGTGGAAACTATTAACTAATTCAATCAATGCATATCCTTGCGAGCATTTTGGCGGGATTGTATTCTATCAATCCTTTTTCCGGCTGACAACTTTTTCTTCGGCGGAAACTTTTTACAACAGAGTTGTTTTTGTGAGATAATTTGATTATTGGACGCATTTAACTGCCATTATGCCATACCGATACAGTGCGCGCGAATATGCTATCATTCATCTTATTTATGGGGAATGCAAATGCAGCCAGACTTTATCGTGAGAGATATGCTAAACATTATCCGGATAAAGGGCTGAATTAGGATCGAGAGTGAGATTTTTCCCACTGCGATTTTATCAATATAAATGCATACTTATCGTCGTGGAATATGTCACAAACGGTGGGGAATTCCATAAGCTACAATCCGAGACCGGTTCCATAATTCTCCTCGGCCATTTTATGTATTATTTTTCGATTTCCCGGTCATTTGACATTTCACGATGAAATAACCGTGGAATCGCCAAAAAAATACATAAAATGGCGGAAAAAAATTATGGAACTGTTTCCTGATTCTATTTTATAGAGTTCCCAGCATTCCCCACATATTCCACGACAGTAAGAATACATTTTCATTGAAAAAATCGCAGTGGACAAAAATTTCACTCTCGATGTCAGTACTAGGCTTAACCGAGTATTTATAAACGTACACCAATCATTCGCAGAGGGTCGAATTCCAGACCACATGAAAAGAGAGCAAAATTCCACCATGCGTAACGAGGAGGAAGTCTTAGAAGCAGTCGAACAAGACCCCAATGCCTCAGTACGTGCAATTGAACGTAGCACAGGAGAGAGTACGATTTTGTCAAACGATGATGCGTAAGTACAGAGAAGATCCCGATTCTTTGACAAAATTCGTTGGACCGATGATATGGATGGATGGTTACATTAACCTCCACAATTTATACGAATGGCACGTTGAAAATCCACATTTAATGCGGCAAAATATTTTTTTTTGACGAGCGACCACTTTTGCGGGTAGGTGCTCTGTCTTAGGCTTTTTGTTTAGGAAGTGTCTTGCGGAACGGCGGACGAAAGAGAATTGACAGAATTGAGCTTTTCGGCGTTAGCATAAGGAGAGGCAACTTCTTGTCTATCTAGCCCGGAGAAGAAACGATTATTACCTAGGGATGCGTATCGTCGACCGCGGTAACGAGAACTTGTACATCATATGACAGGTCAGCTGGGCTGGTGCGACAGACATCGTTTGCATGCCACATGACGATAGAAGTCGTATGCCGTCGTATGGTAACACCCAGGTTAACCTTAAGGAAGAGCAGCGAATGGCTGCATTCAAATTGTAAGACGAAACCGGACGGGTAAACTTGCAAGACAAGAACCATCGTTCTTACAATCTGAAATGCATAATGCTTGTCTGCTGGCCACTACAAAAGCTCTCGCCGTCCGTTTGTCTGTGCTAATAAACGGACGGCGAGAGCTTTTGTAGTGGCCAGCAGACAAGCATTATGCATTTCAGATTGTAAGAACGATGGTTCTTGTCTTGCAAGTTTACCCGTCCGGTTTCGTCTTACAATTTGAATTCAGCCAATCTCTAATGCGAATATAACATGAATAACGTACAATTTGTTCGTAGCAGCGTGATCGCAGTCAGCTTTTGATGCTCTTAAATCGGGTAGGTCCTGCCTAAAAACCTATTCTTCGAGTAGTTAAACATGTTTTGTGAAGCAATATTCTGAAGGTTTTTAGTTCCTATTTGAATAAAAATATGTGCACATTTATTTTAAAGTGAGACCGAAGTGGCTTGCGGGCCGGACTGTGGCTCGCGGGCCGTATGTTGGACAAGCCTGGTCTAGACGATTAGCTGACACTCGCATGGATTTAATAAGTGTTGCATAATATATTGGAATAATAAATTATTATTGGCTTGGTTAGTCTCATCATATTAGAATGTTCTACAAACATTATCTGCGAACCATGGCAATGAACATCATAATAGTTACTACGAACTAGCACTAGAGGATTCTTGACCCTGTCATTCAACAGCAACGATAGAGATTTATTTATACAACTGTAATTATGAAACAGCATCATAAGTGCGCGCTATCTGGGACAAGGTTCTTTCTAATAAAGTTGTGGAAATTACCTTAAAGCAAGAATGCATACTACTATGTATCTACTAAAAAGCCACTTGGCAAGCATTATTGATTTTACAATAATTTGTATTATAGTATACAGTTGAAATATATAGTAAGTAAATAACACCTCTCTCTTCACAGAAGAAGTCTCTTCGATTAGTAGTCTTAGTAGTCTGATGACTTCAATTTTGAAAACCACCCAATAGTAGAATGCTACTACTTCTGTCGGTTAAAATTCTATCTTTGCTACTACAGCGATATACAGTAAAACTTCGTTATAACGCTCTTCTGGGGTCCAAGCCAAAAAAGCGCTATAACCGGGAAAACGCTATAGCCGGGAAGTTCAAGAAATATATTTCATAGACGCATACACCTTTTAGGTGACAACATTTATTATTCGAATGATACATGAATTGAAATAGTAAGGAAATGGCAGTCAATTGATTACTCTTTAACAAACAAAAATATTTGTTTTTGTTTTAGACTGGCAACAGACTTCAGTAATACTGAGGTTTCAATTTATTGAAAGAGCGTGCCTCTATGTTCATGCTATAGTCAAAAATTGCTCGAATCTTCTTTATTGCAACTAAGACTGCAAATATTGTTGGCATGCGGCATGTTCTGCTATCCGCTCTCATAGGGGGAACTTTTGTGTTTCCGATATTTTCCGCTATATGTCCGCTATATGGCGGACGGTAAGATAAGTGTCGCTAGTGTCGATAACAAGAACAAGAAAATTCTTCTTGCGAAGCTGATAGCGTAATGTTCCATACTTTCAATTGTTGTTATGTTTTTTCCTTTTCCAGGAAATTTGACCTTTATGTGAATTAACGGAACGACTTGTGCATCATGGTTTTGTTTGTGATTATTACAATGTAAAGATAGACTACGTGCTCAATGAATTTTTCAATATAAATTGTTCTAAGAAAAAGAGACTGGGAAAAGAGCGTTATAACCGGGAAATAGTAACGCTATAACGAATCGAAATTCCCTGTAATAAATACTAATGGGACCGGGACCGAGAAAAAAGAGCGTTATAGCCGGGAAAGCGTTATATCCGGGAGCGTTATAACGAAGTTTTACTGTAGTTAGCTTTTACATTGTTCGTTGTCTAAACATGAATGTAGACTTCATTTCCCAGAATGAATGAAATTTAGTTTGGTCTATAAAGTGATGCTTATTAACTAGATTTAGCATGTTCAAAGATAAACTGAACAACATCATAGCCCGGGGCGAACATTTTCCATACTTTGAATAGATTTTACCAGATCTTCAGGAGCAGTGTGAATTGAATTGTATTTAATTCGAGCTAAAATTAACCCTAGTTTTCTACACTTAACGTATAAAAACTGTTAGAAATAATGGAGCTAGAATAAAATGATGTAATAAAAATATGATCGTAAGACTATGCGCCAATTTTTATAAGAATCGTACAAGCACCTCTCCTTGGCAGAAGTTGGAGAAAATTGAGATGAAAAAATAGATTGTTTTTGGGTCAAATCACACAAATTTGACTTTGAAGCTCTGTAAACCAACCAACCAACCAAACCTCTTATCGGATTTTAGTGTGGTTAGTTTTATTTTATAGGTTAATTTGTTGGCTGTAATAAACATTTTGTTTCACTTTTTTGGCTGGTCTAGCTTTGGAGATATTGAGCTTTAAGTCGTGCAAGAAAATGTTATTTTCATAAATCTTCAAATGGCTGTGGCAGCTTAAGGGTTAAGCTACAACTTTTTGCTGGAAATCATATGAGGAATCACAATCCGGTGCGTTTATGCAGCAGTTTCCGGACACCCTGTACATTGTTCCAAATGCTCCGTAGTAAAATTTTGTCTCCTGTCATTAAAAATTGTCTTATAATTTGAGAAGGAACGTTCAACATCAGCCGATGTCACTGGACAATATTTAAATTTAGGCGCCATATTAGCAGATATTTTGCCAGGTAAAGTTTCGCTGGTACCGTTGATATATTTGTCAATTTCACATATTTCTTCGTATCCAGGGTTGTTATTAAGGATTTTGTCAAACTTTTCCTTGAGTTTTTCTGGGAATATAGCGGGTAGCTCAGCGTTCAATCTTTGTACACTTTTCATTACTTGGATGGAGTCCTTTAACTAGGAGATGCTACATTCTCAAGGTTGGCATAGAATTGAGTACTCGCAGTTGATGGTAATTCTTTCTTTTTCTCTATTTTCAAATGTGCAAATGGAGAATTATACTAAAAAATATGCATCATCAGTCTCTAGTTATGACAGACGGGGAATTTAGATTTTCCTTTACAGAGAAATAACGGTTTGAAATTTAAGGAAACTTCTTGTGAATTTATTTGTCTTTTTAATATCACTTATGTTTATATTATGTGGAATAACTGTGATCGCTTTGAGTTTTAAAGGATCACTCTGTTTTATGGTGCGGCTATAGTTATGACAGGCAGTGTATGTTTTTAGACATGGATCTAGGATGTTAGATTTGTCCTAAATCCCCAGGGTGTTAAGCGATCCGCGACCATCGGGGGAAGATTTCCAGGGACGCAAATGGATATCCTAACGAAGCGCCTAGCCTTACCACACCCTTACCTTCTTTCCCTAGCTACTCGTGGGATACAAACGAGTACAAATAACAAAAACCAAACACCGATCTGACTGAGACAGCTTCAGACTCAGATTGAGAGCCACTTGTTTTAGGCTTTGTTTCACCACAGCTGTACCTGTCGGATGTGGATGAATCGCACTGCATAGCAGAAGCGGGCAATAGCGACCGCACTACAAAGGATAGGAAGCTCAAACCCGGACTTCCACCTAAAAAATTCACCGGGGGACATTCGGGATCCTCTTCGTAGAAGACTTGGAGGGGCGGCCTGTAAGAGGTTAGTACGCTTCCTCTCCGAAGGACATGCTACCGAAAGGCAAGGGCACTTGTAATTACTCCCAATCGAAAAGCCCCCACTTCCAAGCGACAACGTTCGGAGGATGATGGAGCTCCCAATCCCGGGAAGCCTCGTTTTTTATACCGCTCCATGGCTTCGCGATGTTCGACCTGCGGTGTAGGCACATCGCCCGTTTTGGCGGTAATATCTCAGCATATTTCTACAGGCAGCTCTATCTTAGATCGTGTCATCGCCGAGACCAATGCGTTGCTGTTGCTTTTTCATTTGACACGTTCAGGTGTTCTTCGGTCTGCCTCTGGTCTTATGTCCATCAAGTGAAACTTCCATTGATATCGCTTTCTTTGAGGGGTTCTCAGGCGGACGCCTTTCAACATGAACAATACCAATCCATTTGTCGGTCTTCGAGCTTTTCGGTGATTGGTTGGACTGTGGACAAGCTGCCTCAGATGTAGCTACTCTTGATGTGGTCCCTTTTGGTTATACCAACTGACATGCGTAACATTTTCATTTCAGTCGCTGTTATTTCTTTCGCGTAACCTCCATACATGGTCCAGCATTCTGATCCATACATGAGTGCGCGACGTACAACCGTTTTGTACAACTTGCCCTTTAGCTTCAGTGGCATTTTCTTATCGCATAAAACTCCAGAGTTTTCTTGCCACGTCATCCACTCAACTTTTGTGCGGTGTTTGATGTCATCATCGCATGTAGCTACGTTGTTTACCATCGAGCCAAGCTACTTGAACTTGGTACAAGACTTAAGCTGCTCTTAGCCAGTAGGAGCAGGAGTACTTAACTCAGAGGTGGTCTCATCTATGAGGGTCGCAATTCTGGCTTCAAGCTACCCACAGTGTCTGCTAAACTGCAAGTGTCGAATGTCCAAAATGCTCTTGGACCTGCCAGAGCCGATGGAGGAGCTGGATATACCCCCAGCCCACACGCTATAAATGGGGCGGACGATATTACCTCCAAGGATGAGCGTGACGAATAATCCGAGCAATGGAATGCAACTTGCATCACGTCATTTGGTCCTCGGATATACTATCAGCGCGACTTAGTTAGTGGTTCAGGGATGCAATCGGACCGGAACCGAAAATTGAGGATTGCGGCACTGAAACAAATAATAAAGACAGCATACGAAAACCAAAGCGGAAACTAAAGTAAATTTGTTCATAACGTTATTCTCTCTCTCAACCTGATTGAAAAACGACGTTATATATATGTATGCTCCTCAAGGGACCTGTAAAGCGGCACGGTTATCGCTCGTTTAAAAAGTTGTTCCTATCCCCTGCCATTTTCGCCTTCGTATCAACTCATCGATTGGCATCTAATTTGTACGCAGGCACCGGCAGAGTTCTTCATTCAAAATCGTTTCGAGAGACGTGCTCTTAGTTTTATTTCGATTGAGTTGTTTTTGATGGGGAGTATAATGGAGGTCTATCTTGGGCATAAAACGTAACTAAGCTTTCTACTGTCACTTAGGGATAGGGCTGATTCTATATAACACCAAGTACTGTAACTATTATAATGGGAAGTCCTTGATTGAAGCAATTCGATTTGCGGTGTAAGTAATCTAGAATCTGGATAAGAATATTTGCACAAAACTTAATAGCCTGAACTGCATTTTTTCTTTTTAAAGATATATGACAAACTGTGTCGGTGATAAACTGAAAATATAGATCCTATTATGTGTGAGTGTGTATAATTAAAAAAAAAAATCAAATCATCACCCGGCGGAATAGTTGTTATTAGGAATCGTACATATTCTATCTTGTCCAATCTAAACAGCAAGTATATTATATGACTAACTATCGAATCTACCCTGAAGAAATGGCTTAACTGTACGTCTTCTTCTTCTTTTAGCAGTGGCTAATCTGTACTTGTATAATGTAATGTAATAAAACTATTCATCCTTATGCTTAAAAGTTTATTTCACAAAAAAAAAATATGATAACAATAGACAGACGTTTCAATAACTACCCTATCCAGCAAAATTGTTGTCAAGTTTATATGATTATGTGTTATCTACATATTCTATAAGTATTTATATATATGTAGCTCTTATCTGGAACAGTGCTCTATTGTGTAGCAGTTACTAATGTTTTATATAGCAAGAACATTACGATAGCACTTCACTTCGCATAAACCTTTTACGTAAATCGTTCTTATACCGTTTGTTCGTATGCAATAGCATAATACGAGTCATTCAAACTCGTGTCAAGGACAATTACCGTGAATAGTTTTTTATTGTGGGTAATTTCTATTTTTCACAATACTCGCATGCTTTTTAAATTTCAAGCATTGAATTGGCTTTAGCTTTCCTACAATATTGAAACACGTGTCCCTATCAGAAAATGTCAATGGCACTAAATTCACCTAATGAAGAATATCACCAAAATTATTCGGCAGATAATTTTTAACCTTTGATCGCTTTAATCGTGTTTTAAAGCTCGTTCGTAAGCGATCAATAGTACAACTTACCGTCATCGAACCAAACTGCAAGTATCCTATGCACTCGGCTATTGGTATTTATACACGCATCTTTAATATTCACATGACTAAGTATTTTTATTTATTTTTTCTTTTCTGATAATAGCTAAATAGCGAACTCGAAACATGTGCTGACCATTATCGCATGATTACTATAGGTGTGTTTTTTTGGTTATCCCGTGTAGGTTTGGGTAACGAAACTTCATATAAAAAAAATGACAGGTGGATCAGCTGGCATTTTTTTTATATGGAGTTTCGTTACCCAAACCTACACGGGATAACCAAAAAAACACACCTAATATTTTGTAATAATGTAATGGTTTTTTCCTCCAGATGAGACATGAAAATGTCGGTAGAATTTGGTACAGAGATGGCGTCTGATGAGATGTGCTGTATACTATTTGGTCCATATTTTCATCTCATTGTTGAACTAGAAAATCGACTTATCGACCAATTACAATACTCTCCCCAGTCGCAAAGACGATGGAAGCATGAAACATGTCTTCAGAAAAATACACAGCATAACTACAGCCCTCGATGTAATTTCGAACCGCATCGGACTGAACTAGCCCTAACTTTGCACACATATAAATCTTGGTGGTGATTTATGTGTCTATAGTGCATTTTACCAAGTCAAACACTCAAACACTGAATATGCATATTCCTGATCAAGAATTACGTTAGATTGCTAACTACCTAGCTGATCGGCCATCCTTCACCGAGTTTCGAGGCAAGCGTTCAAAGTTTAGAAAGATAAAAAAAGGTGTTCCCACACCTTCTTTAACATATTTCTTCTTCCTTGTCTCGTTATTTATACCGATCCATAGCGTCGCACGGTGAGACCAAAAAAGCGGACACCAACCCATTTTATAAACTTCTTCATATATTTTTTAGTACTCTCCAGATTTCAATTAATATCTATGAATTGGTAATTTGTATTCACCCTGTATGTGTTCAAACTTTGAACTATACTCCAATTTGGCTTCAACCCATTTATTTGGATTATATGGATTCATCGTGTATGATATGTTGTTGTAGCGGTGCAGAAGGGTGTGAGTCGCTGTGCATGTCTGTGGATGTGTTCTAAGTTTCGTCGTCGTTCTCGCCTATTGTCTCAAGCGACAAAAACGTAGCAGCTGCAATAGGGTTGTCCCATAATGCCCTCGGAGTGAGGTTAGTGGGTGCAGCGGGGCATCGAAACAGGTGGTCCACATCGTGTGGCGCACCACCGCAGCTCGGACAAATGTTCTGTATGTCCGGGTCTATTCGAGATAGGTACGAATTGAGGCGTGAACAAAAGCCCGACCTAAGCTGGGCTAGTGTCACTTGTGGCTCTCGGGAGCCTATCTCCTCAGGCGACATGGGTGGTGGGGGCACTGAGAGGACTCTATTCGGACCTAAACTCCCTATTGACCGATTCACAACGGTTGTGTGAATATCTGCGATGGCCGCATGGTATGCTGTATTATCGAATATATCGGGAGGTACCCGTTTGTATCTCTGGACGTCTCTCTCGAGATCTCTGAGTCCACTCCTGACATGTCGTGGAGGGGGAGTGTTGTCCATGAGATGATGGTTTGGGTGATCCTCTCGATAGCAACCGACCAGATATTGTAAAGACAAGAGGTGATTATGATCGCGCACTGATAACATGTTGGTTTCTTGATGAAGATGATCCTGGGACGACATGAGATGGCAACCTGTAGCGATACGTAAGGCAGCGTTCCGGCATGCCTGGATCTTATTCCAATTTGTGTCACAAACGGTTTGCAACCACACCGGTGCTGCATAGCTAGGTATTGCCCTACCTATCGCTTTGTAAGTGACCAACATAGTTTCTTTGTCCTTGCCCCAGGAACTCCCGGCTAGTGCCTTTAGGACGTTGTTTCTACTGTGCATTCTGTCGACTACGTTCTCGACGTGATCTTTCGACTTCATCATGACACCTAGGATCTTGGGGTTGGTAACAGTAGGAACAACGTCTTCAGCATGCTTACCAGTACGGATCGCAAGCACCTCCGAAAATTCCTGCGTCCAGGTGGTAAGAAGAGTTGCAGTACATTTAGACGGCGAAATGACTAGGTTGCGGATACTGAAAAACTCCACCAGTTTTTCAATATAGTCATTTAGTCGAGCACACATGCCGTTTAAATCATTCCCCGATGTGAGTACGGTGCAATCGTCCGCATAGGAAATTAGTTCGATACCTTCCGGGGGTGTTGGAATGCTAGACAGGTAGATGTTAAACAATGTAGGAGAGAGTACGCTACCCTGTGGAACTCCCAGCTTAATTTTTCTATGCTTTGAACAACTGCCTCGAAACTCTGTGAAGGATTGCCTCCCAGCTAGGTAGTTGGCAATCCACCTAACCACTTGTGTAGGAATATGCATATTTAGGAGATCGGCCAACAACGCAGAGTGAATGACCGTGTCGAAGGCTTTCGACAGGTCAAGGGCTACTAGGACGGTTCTGTCACAGGGCGGTTTCTGGTTGAGACCATTTTGGATGTGATGGGTGATCATATCCAGAGCTGTTGTGGTGCTATGCATCTTCCTGAGGCCATGCTGGTGAGAAGCTAGCTCAGCATGCGATACTAGGGTGGGGTGGATGAGTGCTTCGAGCGTCTTTGCAACGGGTGATAAAATTGTGATTGGACGGTAGGATTCGGCGAGTTTCGCGCTTTTACCGGGTTTGAGAAGGGGGATGATTCGTCCCTTTTTCCAGAATTCAGGGATGACAAGCGTGGATATCGACAAGTTGAAAGCCATCGTTAGATATTCGATGGCCGGAAGATCTAGGTGTTTCATCATGGTCATTGAAATGCCATCTGGTCCAATGGCCTTAGATTTTTTCGCATTCTTGATTGCTGCTGAAACTTGGTCCGCTGTATAGGTAGGGATGATGTCAACCTTTCGGTTGCGAATCCTTCTTTTTATCTTGCAGTTGAGCATCTTAGTCTTGGGGTGTTCAATAAATTGCTTATTGAACAAGCTCGCGCAGAGTTTTGAATTTGCGGTGGTTTTCTTGCCGAATCTGATGGCTACACTGCCTTTGTCTTTCGTTGGGTGAGACAGGGCGCGGACCGTAGCCCATAGTTTGCTGACACCTTGTGAAAGGTTGCAGCTATCTAGATGCTCGTTCCATTTCTCTTTTTTGTATGTGTTAACTAGTCGATTTATTTCGGAGTTTAGCTCCTGAATTCTGGGGTCTGCCGGATTTGCGCGTCTTAAATCGTCCCGTTCGTCGGCTAACCTTGCGGCAGCAGTTGGAAAATATGGCCGAACTTTTGGGATACGCCCTGCCGGAATGTAGCGAGCTGCCGCTTTGACAATGACGTTCCTAATATTCTTTTCGGCTTCCCTAGCATTCGTTGGAGTAGGTAGAGGGGCGAACTTCGTCGAAGTGAACGCAGTGAAACCCTCCCAATTTGCCTTTTTGTGGT
Source organism: Microchrysa polita (assembly GCA_949715475.1). NCBI lineage: Eukaryota > Metazoa > Arthropoda > Insecta > Diptera > Stratiomyidae > Microchrysa > Microchrysa polita. The sequence continues at coordinate 29,347,548 of OX454416.1, forward strand.
TGATAAACGTACGCCGTTCTGACGCCGTCAGTTCAGCTGGTTTATCAATAGTTATTAATATGGGGAGGTGATCGAATTGAAGAGATCTGTTTGTCTCCCAACGGGTTTCACTTATTAGACTGGCGCTCACCATAATTATGTCTGGAGAACTATGGCAGGCACCAGCGACGCGTGTTGACGAAATTCCATTTAGTGCGCAGAAGTCTGATGGGTCTAATTTGGACGCGATATCCATACCTCTGGCATCATTTGCGAGAAGAGAGTGCCAGAGTTCGTGATGGGCGTTAAAGTCGCCAAGTAGGATCCTATGCTGTCCTGTGAAGAGTGGACCAATATCGAACTTATAGCCAGAGCCACAGCTGGATGCAGGTGGAACATAGATGTTTATAAGTTCGATATTGGTATTGCCGGATTTAACGGCAATAGCTTGCATTTCCGCCGTGCCGTCGTTGAAACGAAGATCTAATACACTGTATTGCACGGTTCTGTGTATTAGAAATGCGAGCCCTCCTCCTGGATTAGGACCCTGCCTGCCGACTCTATTGCGCCTCAAAAGTATGTAATCGCCGCGGATGTTAAATTCGGGAGTTGATGGTTTGAGCTTTGTCTCCTGGAATGCCGCTATCAGAATTCTGCGCATACTCATGAAACGGACTATCTCACCGATCTTCTGACGGATACCATTGCAGTTAAACTGCAATATGGTGAGTGGGGTGTACACTGCTGCAGGGGGTGCAGGTGTTAAACTAGAGCGATTATGTCTTGTTGTATTGTTTACTGCGGGTGGCGGTGGTGGAGAGATTGGGCCAGGAATGGCCGGAGACGGTGGTGGGCCATTAGCTTGTGAGCTAGGGCCTGGGGTGGCTGGGGGCCGACCCGCGTACAGACACCCTGGAGCAACAAAGGACAACTTGTCATAATCTCTCATTTTCCTTAGGCCTGAGCAGTAGAAATGACACCATTCTCTGCAGCAGGTACACCTTAAGGACCTGGCATTCTCGAAGATACGTCGGTTGCATACACAGCAGATGTAGATTTCGGGGCCAGGATTGCTCTCGATGCCGGCGCGGATTAGAAGAATTGAGAGCAACCGCGCTGCACCAACTTTAACTCTAGAGAAACTACTAGACCTGCCACCACTGGACCTCACAATCACAGAAGAGGCAAGACTTGCAGCGTACAGACTCCAATCATCGAACATGTGGACACCACAAAGGACAGGACACTGTACGATTACAGAAACTATTGCAAACCCAATCCTAGATATGGGCAGCGACTATAACCCGGCCATGTACACCTTCGACTCCAATATCCAAACCTCAACGGTTAGGGAAGACTGGAGTAAATGGAACGACAACCATCTATCAAATCACATCGTGTGGTACACGGATGGGTCGAAGACGGACGAAGGAACAGGGGCAGGAGTTTATACTAAAACCAACAACTATTGTATCTCCAAACCCCTAGGTCAATATACAACTGTGTTCCAGGCAGAACTTATAGCTATAAACCTTGCAGCGGGGGAGAGTACTCGAAAGGGATATACCAATAAGACCATATTTATTCTCTCCGATAGTCAAGCTGCTATAAAAGCCATTGCAAATCCCAAAACAACCTCTAAATTGGTTTGGGAATGTCAACAAAATCTCAAAAACCTAGCTACCCGGAACAAAGTAACTCTAAAATGGGTGAAGGGACATAAGGGGATCGAAGGAAATGAGAAAGCGGACGCCCTTGCAAGAGAGGGTTCCGAACTACCCTTAACTGGTCCTGAACCTGCAATCGGAATCAGTAAATCTACTGCCAGAACCGTTGCTAGACGATGGACCGAGGATAAATTCCAAAATCGATGGAGACTAGCTGAAGGGCTCAGGCACAAGCGTATGCTGGAATCTAACTGGCAAACCAACTGCACCGAAGCCCTCAGTCTAAGTAAAACGAACCTCAGGGCAGTGACAGGCCTTATAACCGGTCATTGTACCCTACGAAAACATCTGCATACAATTGGGATCTACACACAAGACCCACTATGCCGCCTCTGCAACGAAGACGAGGAATCAGCCTCGCACGTTATCTTCGAATGCCCCGCTCTTATGAGCTGGAGACAAAATTTCTTTGGGGCTCAAACTACCACAATGGGTGCACCCAAAGTAAACCTGGTTAGCTTTGTTCTAAGCCTTATACGAAGGACAGAGCTCTTAACCTGAAACGTTCTCGCTTAGATGGGATATACAATAAGCCAGCAGGCTGCAGTATTGGGCGCAACCAGCCCAACCTATCTCAGCGCCATATCCATCCATCCAACCGCGCTGAGATGAAATGCTCCCAATTTGAGGAAAAAACACATAGAACACACCCACACACATACACAGACAGACACATCCCTCCTGCATCGAACCTTCATGGTTCTTGCCATGGAGGGGTCTTTTGGCAACTCTTGGCCGTTTCGTTGGTGATGAAACGGGTGTGGTCCGCCCCGTAGAGGCTTGAAAAACCCGTGTGGCAGCAAGCTGCCATCGGGAATGGTCGCCGATAGGACCACAAGTGTATGAAATGAAGACCATGAGTTGCACGTACCACAAACCAATTATAGCAGGGGTGACAAACTCCAAACCTGACCTGGGCCAAATGTCACTGTCTTCAGGACTTAGAGGGCCGCAGGAGGAAAATTATATGAAAACTCCTACAGACTTTTTTCGAAATCAATCAATCTGAGTCACCAACGACCTCGGGATTATATGATTTATAAATGCCATATTTATAAAAAGCTCTTCAACAAACTTAGAAACTACAAGAAGTTAGAATTTCGATGATCAAACAGCAACTACTATTTGTGAATTAATTTTCTACAAACTTTGGGCAGCTGATCAGAACCGATCATCCAGTAACAACCTTGGGAGCCAAAATTGCTAGGCGGACATAAATAAGTTCGGTCAGAAAGGTGGCTAGAGAAACGAGTAGACTAAAGTTTGTTTGCGATGTGATGTGAAAGAGACGCATGCAGTGAAGCTTAATAAGCTGAAAGGCAAAAAAAAAATCTAGTAATGAGCCGAAATTCACCAAATACAGCATTTCTGGGTCTTTAAAGTTTGAGCTTCGTATCAAATTAAACTCAATGCAAGATTTTTTTTAATGTCCATGTCAAGGCTTTAGGGGATAACCCTTTAATGCAAGCATAGCCTTGGCGGGAGGGAAATTAGGGTAAGGGATGGCGGAATCCTCAAAGCAAAGGCTACTATCAAGTAAAAGTGTGGAAGAGTTTAAAAGTTAAATGAAGTTGAAGAATATGTTGATCGACTTTTTTAATTAATGCATATAATTTCGTCTAAAAAACGTTTCTAAAAATGCAAATGGAAGTCCAACAGGTCGAAGGTTATATAAATTGAAATTTTATTCAATATGTACGCAGTACGCACAATCAGATCAATTGTACCAGTTAAATCGCGCCGGCTGGTTGGCAACAAGTTTTGTATTTTGCCGCTATCACATATCAATGCTAGTGGCGTTGAGACGTAATGGAGCATACAAATGTGCGGCTTTCAGGTGTGTAGCGGTGTGGCCATCATGTAAGCAAACTCTCTGCTGTTAAAGACTACTATGAAGTGCGAGGAAAACTCGCCGTGTGTACCGGCGAAAGTGTATGCACAGAGTTCGGAAAACTTGTCGAGAGGGCAGTGAACTTTGGTCACCAACTTAATAAATTTCTAGTCTAGTCTGAGAGAGTCAACGCCCAATTGAACTGGGAAAGGAAGTCGTACAATTGCCAAAAAATCAGCCAATTATACCATCTCGTCATGCCAGATAATACCGACAGATAGTAGCACGTAATATATTTGGCATACAAGAAAATAGCAAGTCATCAGACACATCGCGCAACGTTATCAAATATGTACATATGTCCGAAACTAGTAAGATATGTATGTACGAGACATGTTAGAAGATTAACCTACAAAGCGGCTAAACATTTAGATAAATTACCTTTTAGCTGTTTTTGTGATGTAATTTGAGACTAGATAAGTTCTTCGGTATTGATCAGGAGACGACACTTTACACACAATTCACCTGGACTGGATCACACAATTTGGACGAACGACACGAAACAAGTAACCGTGCAGCCGGGAGAAACTCAACAACCGTCCGCAATCAAAGACGACTTGTCAAAAGTGGTTTCAATTTCAGAAAATAGTGAACTCGCCGGCAAATGAAGAGGCTAAATGGAATTTTTCGGTTCACATTGGAATGCCCATGGACTGTTGGAATGTGCGGAATTTGAAACAATTGGAATGGTTGATGTATTCGATAGAGCGCACTCCGAAATTCTGTTTACCATGGAGTTTAGTTGAGTGTGGCCTAGCTTTATTGTAAGCAGAAACGAGAGGCTTTGAATTAAAAAATAGCGATTTTTGATAATTCTGTGTAATTTTCGGGAACGAAACTTCATTATAAAAAATGATAACTCAGCTGTCATTTTATTTATAAATTTTTTTCAAGAGCTTGAAAACTTAAAATATACAGGGTTTCCCGCATTAGGTGGTCAATACTGTAAAGGTGGTATTACACTATCAAATAAAGTTTGTCCAGTGGGTAACGCAAAATTTGTCCAACATTTGCAATGACGAAAAGTGTTTTTCGAGACCTATTACACTATGGGACAAACAAATGACCAATTATGGTTTGGCCAATGACGTAGTCAGTCAGGTTTCGAGTCAGTTGTTTCACCAAGGCAAGTTTACCTATCACATTAGGTATGAGTATGACCGTTTCAAAAAAATGACCAAAGCTAACTTAGCTCCAATATGTATTTAGAGTGGTGGTGGCAAAGGTTTAGTTGAATAAATGTTTGATTTGTAGTAAATCAGTTTAATTTTGCTTGAAGGCGTAATCTTGCCTCTTGCTATTTAAAATGTTATTTAAAATTTCAGAACACGAAAAGTGACCGCCGGGAGAATGAAAAGAATGTTAGAATCAAAAAAGGGTGTATTGAGAACTTAGGGAAAATTAGAGCTAGCTCTTTTTACAAATTTTCTGTGTGTTTCATGCAGGGGCGTACTTAAGAAAATATTTCGAAAGGGGTTTTAGGAATAAGGTTGACGCTGCTCATATTTTATAACTACTCAGTGCATCCAAATCACTGAAGTTATGCTAAAGAACACTGGGAAATTATCGTGAGAGTTAAAGGGACCATCAGATTTTTCAACCTCCAAAAAATGTTCTCCGCCTTCTCGTTTGTAGCTGGAATAATATGGTCCTCTTTTATTTCTAAAAAAAAATGGAGTCTTCTAGTCACTATAATCAGGTTCTTTCTAACATCTCATCTAAAATTGCGGAAAGACAAATTCAAAATTAACTGCAGATCTTAGTCTCAAACTAGTGTCCTACTTCTAACATGAGAGTCCCTACAATCAATCTTTGTCCAATATTCATAATAAAATTCTGAAAGTAATTTGTACATGATAGTTGAAATAGATTGGATGCGTCAGCATCAGCATCGGCAGAGGCATCGGCATCAGCAGACAAATTTCAATTTAGAACACACGCATTTGCCTTTGATGACCCACATTGACAGCAGCAGCAGCGGCAGAAGCATTTTTTCTGCTAGAGATTGTTCCAGCCGAAGCTATTACCGAGAGTTTATCAAAAACATTTTCTTCGATGTAATTCCACGGATTAATTTAAGTTTTGGATTTTCCAATATACGACAGTTTGCACAAACGTATAAAATTGTCGCTATTTTTTATATTGGTCACCCAATGCACCCAATCGAATCATTTCGTTTGACCACCCATGGGTCACACTAAAAACTCGTAATTTTTGAATGACCGTATGACCAAAAACTGCAAAATAAATTTGACCAAGGCTGTGTTTTGTTATTACACTAAGGTCATATGTTTGACCCGAAATGTCATTCATTTTTGGTCAAACACATTTTTGGTCATTTATTTTGCTATTACACTAGTGGGACAAACTTTTTGCGTCATTGGTCAAACTTTATTTTATAGTGTAATACCTCCTTAATGGTTGATAGCGCAACTTGTTTCAGCAAGAAAATTGCCAATACAATCGAATTTTTTTTTACCGTTATCTTCTTATCGATCTTTTTGTGAAAGTCATCGAAAATAGTGACTTGTCATGCAAAATCCTAATTTGCAGGCCTCATGATGACTTAAGCCAAGACTGGATTTCAGTTTGAGAAACTACATCAAATTTCACAAAAACTGAAGTTTTTCCTGTTGCCAACATTATCGCCACTTTCAAGATACAGTTACTGAAACTTAATAAAATTTTTAAAATAGATTTTTCATCAAAAATTCTATCAGTAATTTCATAACGGTGCTTTATACGTACAACTCTGCAAAGTTGATAAAAGTTGCTTCAACATGTTGGCTTTCCAACGGTATATCACTTTTCATATTTACATTGCGGGATTTAGGAATTACACATATTGGATGTAAGAAACAAGGTAATTATTTTCTTATCGGATTATTCAAACTGAAATTTTTTAAATTTATTTTTGATACATATTTTAATATCGCAATTTTAAAAATTTGTTAAATAAAAATGAAAATAAAGTTTTGAATATGAGAAATAACCAATAAACTAAAAATATTAACTAATGATTAAATGGGTCTGTTTGATGAATTGGAATAATGCTGCTGGAATTGGCCTCCTTCATTTTGTATGCAGGCTCGACACCTTCGGCGCATGGAAGAAACGTCCGGAAGGATTTCAGGAGGGGTTTCCTTTATGTTGTCATAAGCATCATTAATTCGATGCAGCAGCTGTTCCCGGGAGGTCATCGGCTCGGAATAGACATTGTTTTTTAAGTTACCCCAAAAATAAAAATCAAGGGAAGTAAGGTCGGAACTTCTCGCAGTCCACGGAACTGTTCCAAATCTGCCAATCCACTTTCCACTGAAGCCTTGATTTTTACCATTCAATGCGTGTTTCCCTAAAATTCTGCAATGTAAATATAAAAAGTGATTTACCGTTGGAAAGCCAACATGTTGAAGCAACTTTTATCAACTTTGCAGAGTTTGACGTATGAAGCACCGATGTGAAATTACTGTTTGAATTTTCGATGAAAAATCTATTTTAAAATTTCTATTAAGTTTGAGTAACTGTATCTTGAAAGTGGCGATAATGTTGTTTTTGTGAAATTTTATGTAGTTTCTGAAACTGAAATCAAATCTTGGATTAAGTCATGAGGAGGGCTGCAAATTAGGATTTTGCGTGACAAGTCATGATTTTCGATGACTTTCATAAGAGATGACTTTCACAAGAGATGACTTTCACAAGAGAGAGATAACAAGGTAACGGTAAAAAAAATCCGATTGTATTGGTAATTTTATTGCTGAAACAAGTTGTGCTATCAACCCTTACAGTATTGACCACCTAATGCGGGACACCCTGTATAATTCAAGATTGAAATAATTGTTGAATGGATTTTGTTTTAAATATAATTAGCGCATAAAAAAATAATTCACGAGCAGGCGTGATGGAGATAGACGTTCACGGTTCTTCCTGTACTTCCCATACAGCTTAATAAAAGTCAAAAATTGTTTTTTTTTCTAATTTTTTTCTGGTGCCTCCTACGATTCTTTTTCCGAAAAATTTTGCAATGCTAAGTTTCAGATTATTAAATTTCGCTTTATGTACAGGGTGTCCGGAAACCACCGCATTAAAAATTACTGTTTCCAAAATTAGAAAAAGCTGATGTGTATTATTAATGAAACATGGCTGTATGAAAAGGAAATAAATTTCTTTAACTTGAATGGCTATACGGCCTTCTTTAACTGTAGGTGGTACAGCGTGGGGGTGGTACAGCCATATATGTGAAAGATAATATACGGTGTAAAGTCATTTTCAAAGCAGTAGATTATAATATCATAATCATTGAACTTTTCACTTATGATGTACCGATCAAAGTCGGAACCTACAATAGAGCTCCGTCTGAAAATGCACACAATTTTATTGAATACATACTTGGATAATATTTACCATAAATATATAAATTTAATGATGCTTTCTGATGATGATGAATATAAATATTTTAGAATCAAATAGTAGTATTGGTAATGAATATCTAGAAATGCTACTAGGGTCACGGAAACTTCTTCAACCCTGATTGATCATATGGTAACATCAATTTATAAAAACTTACATAATATTAATTTTAAATTAAAGGATGTAGCAAATTTAGATCACAAAGCTACAGTATTAAGACTTAGCAAAATTAACTTGAATAAAATACCAATTGAAACCGTAACTATAAAAGTCCTAAACAAAGATCTCTTTAACCCTGGAATACTAACATGGCCGGATAGGGCGTTATTACTAGGGCAACCAAAATATGCCCTAAAAAACTCCATTTTAGGCGCCTAAAATATGCTCTTAAAATTGAAAAATATGCCCTTAAAATAGTAAAATATGACCTTAAAATTAAAAAAACATGCTCTTATAGATACATAACACTTTTTTTCAATAAAAAAATATTTTTACTAACATAATCTTTAAGTCCATCTAGATTGATCGGCAAATGGTTGCGCGTCCAAAAACTGGCATCACGAACAGGAATTCGGTTGCTACTTAGCATCTACACTAGCAACCAAATGAAGACAGAAAACGACATAACCAAAATTTCATTTTGGTGATTTTTTTAAATTTGATTATCAAAATCGGACTCTTCGCGTTTGAATTATTACGTGGCCATTTAAGAATTATTCAATTTCACTCAAAAAAACGAACAAAAGTTGCAAAATTGTCCATTTGAATTTAACAAGCGGTTGGTTGAGTTGCCATATTGAATATCAAAACTGGACGCACACCCAAATGGCGATCAGTTTGGATGCAATCACAACAGCCATTCAATCTAGATGGACCTATATTATTGCGAAAAATTAGCTTGTTCTGCTATCCGTTCTCATAAGGAGGTCTGTTTCTGATATTGTTGTTGTTGTTGCCGTTATTTTCTATCTAAGTCCTTAGTCTAAGTCCTTTCCTTATACCGTATCCGCTCGAAAATTAGAACACTTGGAAATTAGAGTAGCTTAGAAATTATAAAAGCCAGTTAGACACACTGGCCGCTCTAAAATTGGAATAAACTGTACTAATTTTCAAGCTTAAGAAGTTTGATTAAACAATTCTTATGTTTTAATCCCGTTATATAAGGTAAATAATGTCGTCGAAAATTTTCTTCCAGAAAATATCACTTTTGGTAAGCGATTCTATTATTGAAATTAACACAGGATTCCGTTTCAGAATCTCTATTGCGGTCCAGTTTGAATATTCTTTTCCTCTATCAGGAAAATAATAGATAAACGAATTTGCATAGAACCTTAACACGATCAGTTTTACAATATCTCACAGAGCACTTTCTTGCCTCTACTTAAACACGCTTGAAAATTAAAAATTCTTAGAAATTAGAGTTGGCCAAAACTGAACATCTAATTTTCGAGCATCTACTGTATTCTAATATGTTTTCTAAGGCAACAATATGATATTAGCTGTGAACTGACAGTAACCAGCGAATTATTCGCACCGCGCGGATGTTAACACCAAATATCTGAGAAATTCGTGCCGCGTTGGTGTGAGCACCACTTAACACTTTTTGACTTTTTCTTTACATAGGGTATTTAATCGGGTTCCGTGCATTAAATGTTGGAAAGAATTATTTTTTTTTCGTAGAATCATAGAAATAAGCAAATATTATGCAAGAATATGCAAAAAATATATGAATATATGCTTTTATGCAAAATATGCATTTATGGACAAAATATGAAAAAATATGCACTATCAAATATATCTCTATCGATTTCTTTTTACATAAATCGGATTTATATCTCAGCCATATCTTGATAGCACATCCCAAAAAAATATGCATTTTGCATACTTTGGTTGCCCTGGTTATTACTAACAACACGTTATTTTGACGTGTTCATATTTTCCTACAATTTTTTCCCAGTTTACATATTTTACCCAGCTTATCATTTTTCAGTGCCACAGACAAAAATTATTAGACCCAAATATACCCTTAATTTTAGAATACAAGTGCGTATCAGAGACTGAAATATTCGGATATTTTTATTATTTCCGTTGAAACTCCACGTCAAATAGGCGTAGTAGCATCTAGAATTGCTCATTATACCATTCTCCAGGAATAGAAATCCGTCTGAACTCAGACGCCCGACAATGTACAACACCCAACTACCAATTGGGAATCAAGTCAAATACCTCGGGGTAATCCTCGACAGTAAACTTTACTGGCAAAAGCATGTCGAAGCGGCGGCTGAAAAAGCCACCAGAGCCCTGTGGACATGCAAAAAATTCGTAGGGAAAACCTGGCGTATTAAACCCTCCATTTTGCTCTGGATTTACAGAGCAATAGTTAGACCCACTCTAGACTACGGTGCTGTGGTCTAGTGGAAGAGAGCCCTGACTACGGAAGGTAAGTCTGTGTTAGGCAAGGTACAGAGGCTAGCATGTCTCATTACCACCGGTGCACTCCGATCTTGCCCTAGCAGCGCTCTAGAGGTGTTACTTCACCTACAGCCAGTTGACATACACCTCGAAACTGAGGCAAAACTGGCATTGGCACGACTCATCGCGAGCGATGCCAATTTGGAGCTTACCAAGGAGCAGCTTAAATCTCTCAACAACGTAACTATTGCGAACATGCCTTCCGATCACCTTCCAAAGGAGATCTCATGTGGTCGCCGTTTCCGGGCTGAAACACGGAGCAGAGAGGAGTGGCAGTCTAATTTCGCTAAGCTGCACCCACAGACCATAAAGTGGTTTACTGACGGTTCCAAAACAACCGAAGGTTCAGGAGCAGGTGTGGTGGGTCCAACTCACACGGTTTCTATACCTATGGGTCAACACACTACTGTCTTTCAAGCGGAGGTGCATGCAATTGCAACATGCGCCGATCTATGTTTGCGTGCTAACTATGTAAATAAACGAATAGCGATCTTCTCAGACAGCCAAGTGGCTATCAAGTCACTCACCAAGTACACCGTTACGTCAAGGCTGGTTCAGTGTTGTCTGAATGAACTGAACAAACTAGGCGCAAACAATAGATTAACACTCTTCTGGGTCCCAGGTCACATAGGCATCACGGGGAACGAACAGGCGGATGAGCTAGCACGCACAGCCGCAGCAACCCATTTATGCGGCCCAGAACCCTTTAGTAGCATCTCTACATGCGTAGTAAAAAGACTAATCAAGAACCAGGAACAAATTAGAGCATCTCAGCGCTGGGATAATCTACCCGGGCTCAGGCAATCCAAACTGTTTATAGCAGGATACTCCCATAAAAGAACGGCTGAGCTACTTCAGTTAACCAGAAATAGAGTACGTACCATATGTGGAATTCTTACAGGCCACTCCTGCCTAAGATCACATCTGCGCACAATGAGGCTCGTACAAGACGCGAGCTGCCGATTCTGCGAAGAGGATGACGAGACCTCGACCCACCTCCTATTCGAATGTGATGCTCTGGCCCAACGCCGCTGGACACAATTTGGAGTGGCCTATCCAGACACGGACGACATAGCGTCGACGTCAATCAGCAAACTTAGCTCATTTCTTAGCACGATCAAGCTCGATCGTCAGGACTAGTCCTGCCCACAGATGACCAGGGCGATAGTACAATAGGCCCTTCGGCTTCAGTGCTACGAACCCCCATCGGGTTCGCGCCCCCCACAATCTAATCTAATCTAATCTAGAATTGCTAAGCTTACCGCCATAACCCACAAACATGATGCTGCCACTCACTTGGACATATACAACAACTAACTGAGGAAAGCACTGCTGCAGTGAGTAGTCAACCAGACTCGTGGAACTGCGTATACACATTATAATGTGAGCGAACACGTCAATTTTACGTATTGTTAGTAATTTAGGGTTAAAGAAAAAGTAATAAATAAGCTTGATGATTTGAATTTTAGCATTTCTAGTTTTAAAGATCTTTTAGAAATTATTAGTAACTCTAAAAATGAATCTGTGAATCTGAAGAAAATTCGTACAATACACCAATCATGGATCACATTCGAAATACATAATTCAAATAGTAAGAAAGAAGAATATTGCATATAAGAGACTTTAACTCGATACAAATAATGAAGATAAAAGAACTTTATATAAAATTTAAAAAAATTAAGCAACCTGGCTTATCAATGAAACTAAACAAAATTCAATAAAAACACAGTATGAGAATGCATCAGGTAACAACAGAAAGATTTGGCAATTAATAAAGAGGAAACTATCAGCAAATTCAGAAAGTAGGAATGAGTGAGCAGTGAAATTTTAGGTATCATCAATAACCTACGAAACGTATCTGCAGGTTATGATCAAATAAAAAGTGCGCAGATATACAATTAATTGGCACTGAAATTACACCGTTTTTATGCAACTATATAAATAACCACCTAAACGAAGGAACATTTCCGAACATTTTGAAACTTTCTAAAATTAAACCAGTTTTCAAGCAAGGAAATCCCGACAATCCATCAAATTACAGACCAATTGCATTGACCAGCGTGTTTAGTAAAATTTCCGAAAAAGTAATTAATAAATGAATTCTATAAATAAAATCAGTTTTGATCCGAATCAATATGGATTTCAAGCAGTAAGTATAACACCACTGCTGCTCTCATTGATGCAATGCATTTTATAAATGTGGAATTAGATAAATCCAAATATGTAACAGCAATTTTTGTAGACTTGAGTAAAGCATTCGATACAGTGAACCACACTGTACTATCGGAAATTCTTAACGAACTAGGAATCAGAGGTATAGGAAATGATTTGATCAAAAATTATCTAAAGAAGAAGGATTATAACATAATTAAATAATGGAACTAGTTCAGAAAAGATCTTAAACTCAGGAGTACCGCAAGGCCCTACCCTATACTTATTACATATATGTAAATAACTTGAAGAATGCAGCACTAAAGGTCCATCTAGATTAGTCGCCAAATGGCGACACGTGCAGCCAAATGGCTGTTGTCATTCCATCCAAACTTGTCGCCATTTGGCTGTGCGTCTAGTTTTGATATTCAATATAGCAACTCAACCAACCGCTTTGACAACCGCTTGTCAAATTCAAAGTGACAATTTTCCAACTTTTGTTCGTTCTTTTGGTGGTACCTAATTAGGTGCTTTCGGGGTTTCAGAACTGTCGGATCGAACCTATTCTATTCGATAGAGGGTCACTCCCTGATGCTAAAAACACTGGTCAGCCGAACCGCAACTTGACCGAAGGGTTCGGCCAACCAATTTTAAGGTGCTCATTTTCAGGTCCAATACATATTTTTATATAGCTTATAGTGTAGTTACTAGGTGATTTCAGATTGAAAAGAGATGCGGAGAATTTTTTTTTGTTTCTTATAGCTGTAGCTATAAGAAATTGTAATTGATAGTAATTTTTTTGGCGTGTGAAGTTGCGGATTCAGGTTCTGCACCCCAAAATACATAATATATATGAAAAATGCAACTTGTGCAACTTTGGCAGCCAAAAATAAAAAACCGTTCAATCTCAAAAATATGGAACTATGTTAAATTTTTTTTAAATTTAAATTATCAATTGTATAATACCGCTCAACGGATTTATAACATTTATGTCTCTTTCGACACGCAATTACAAGCTTGACACACTTTACTTCGAATGACGCAAATACGTCATTATGACGAAAATTTACCATCATTATGACGAATTCCAAATTACACATTTGGACCATCATTTGCTCAATAATGACAGGTGACGCCATCTGTTGCAAAATTGAAGAACAAGAATTTGTGCAAAAATATTAAATTTGTTATCAATCTTTACACATTTCTATTCAAAATCTTCAAGAAAAGTGTGTCTTTAAATTATAGAACAGAATATTCATCAAAATATCGCTGTTGTAAGGGACATTTTCATCATTTACACAAACGTCAAAAGTAAATGACGAATCCTAATGACGAAAACATATGTGTCACCTCAATTTCGAACTTTCATCATTATGACGGATTATCGTCATAATGATTTGGATATCTGTCATAGGCATTATGTGCTCTTTAACATATTCATGGAAAGTTTTTCATAGAAATAAATAGTTTCAGAGTTAGGGGCCAAATAACGGAAAAACAGCAAACATTTTAGGGTTTTTCGCGATTTTGACCCTGTTCCGTAAAGAAATGTTGGGGGGAAGCTCCGGATTCATGCTCAACACCCTAAAAGACATAAGAACCAAAATATTTCATTACTTTTCCCAAACCGGATTCTACTTCCGCTCGTATGTACTACATAGCTACAAGCTCATTCATAAATTGCCACACAGCACACACACAGTCATAATCCTTGCAAACCTGCGCACATGCAATCAAAAGTGAGAAGTATCATTAAAACAAAAAACAAATGTATTTTCAGCAATCGCTCGGTTCAGCAATTGAGTCGTTTATGACTCTTTATGACTGTCGCTAAAAGAGGTCAGTTACTCAAAAATATTTATCCGTAATCTAAGCTTAAAGGGCGGCCTAATCCTGACGTGGGGCTATCCTGTCACATTGATGATGATGAAGCTTAAATCATTCTTGAAGCGTGGTAGTTCACACTGGCTGTAGAGTGCCTAAAGTTTCTCTATTGCATTTCTCTGTTGCAACCAAGTGCATATACAGTCGAAATTCGCTAAACGGACACTTCTAATAACCGCACATTTCTCATAAACGGACACTTTTATTTTCCCCAACGTTTTTCCTTATATTTTACTAGAAAAATAGATTCCAATAGCCGGACACTCTCATAACCGGACACGACAGTACTTTTATGCCCTTTCTGAACAAGCAAGTCTCTAATAAACGGACAGTTCCACAAATAAAATTCGAAATTCTTGCATTACAGAATTGTATTTCGAGCAAAGAAGTTTTGAAATTACTGGGAAATCAGTCTTTTTCGTAAAGCAAAATTCACTTTCCAGAAATCGCTGTACAAATATGGTTTATCTCTCCGTGTAGGTGGAATTTCTTAGAGATTCAGGAGTCGCGGCATTTATTCGTGCAGTTTTCTATTATTTTAAAAAATAAAAAAAAAAATTCAAAAAATGTTGCCTTTTGAAGAAAAAGTGCAAGAACAAGTCAATTTAGAATTCACAAAAAATAGTGTTCTCCATTTCGAAAAACAATTGTATTGGCAAAAACATGGTTGAAATGAGTCATAGTGGTTTTAAATGAATTCGCAGCGCAGTCCAAACTAGTTTTATAAAATGTTATATCTTTGTGAAATATTCTCATAAGCGGACACTTCCAATAAGCGGACAAAATCTCAATCCCCAATGGTGTCCGCTTATGGGAATTTCGACTGTACATACATACATATGTATGTATGCATTCCCGATGGACATAAAACAAACAGAGCAAGGTGATATTAAATATGCGTTAAATTTCAATCACGTACCGTTTTGTGTAGGTGTAAGATAAATCAATGCATTTTAAAACGCATGATATTGGGGGGACTATCAGCCGAAAACATTTTTTTTTATCATAATTCCGTCCCGTATAGCTTTGGATAACAAAGAAAAAAAAAAACAACGCGGTTAAGCTTCCGGTTAAGAGCCGCTCAAACAGCTGGCAGCTTAGAGCTGCTATGTATCAGTGTCTTGCTCCCGTTGGCTTATTTTACAAACAACCTGCAACAGAAGTAAGCATTACTATAAACCTGGCCGCGTAAACGGTATCGCAACAGACGGACAGAGAGATTCGATTGGCGATGTCCGTATATGATATACGGACATCACCCAATCGACTCTCCAGGTCATACTGATCGATCATATACATACACATTAGCAACGTTTTTTTCGCATCGCGGGTAAATCTGACTCGTAAAAAACGATCGCGGGTAACATCCCGGTTAAGACCAAACAGCTGACATTTGACAGTTTTTGCGCATCTTTGACTCACCTTCGTCGGCTTATTTTTGATGCGGTGGATTTTATCACAAAAGATGATTATTTCTTTGCAAAATCTTTTCTCGTGATTAGAAAAACTCTCACATTTGGTTTGAAAAAACAAATTCCCTCATATTTCCCCTATGTGTCCGCCATCTACATTTGAGCTCTATCCCGTGTAGGGTAGTTGCACGCGTGAACTTTACATTTATTATAGGTGTGTTTTTTTGGTTATCCCGTGCAGGTTTGGGTAATGAAACTCCATATAAAAAAAATGACAGCTGACGCACCTGTCATTTTTTTTATATGAAGTTTCGTTACCCAAACCTGCACGGGATAACCAAAAAAACACACCTTTTATATGAAATTCTACCCAAACCTGCACGGGATAAACACAATAAAACGTGCCTATTGTATATGGTCGGATGTTTCCTTCAATGCGTTACAAACTTCATGACAAATAGTGTTGCCAGCTGAAAATGGAGAAAATGGCTAAATTTAGCTGCAAAACAAATACCTATATTTTTTTTCCAAAAACAGCCTAAAATCCGGCTAGATAGATTGCAGCTAGAAAAACGGCAAAAGAGGGCTAAAAGCATACAAAACAATGACATTGCGAAGTAGTTTCTATCAATAGCGACGTTTTTTTCGCATCGCGGGTAAATCTGACTCGAAAAAAACGATCGCGTTTAACATCCCGGTTAAGACCAAACAGCTGACATTTGACAGTTTTTGCGCATCTTTGAATCGCCTTCGTCGGCTTATTTCTTAGATGTGGTGGATTTTATCACAAAAGACGATTATTTCTTTGCAAAATCTTTTCTCGTGATTAGAAAAACTCTCACATTTGGGTTGAAAAAACAAATTCCCTCATATTTCCCCTATGCGTCCGCCATCTACATTTGAGCTCTATCCCGTGTAGGGTAGTTGCACGGGTTAACTTTACCTGGGTAAGTGTCATTTTTTTATATGAAGTTCTACCCAAACCTGCACGGGATAAACACAATAAAACGTCCCTAATGTTTGATAATTTGTTGCTAATACGAACTCAAAAATAAAATATAAAACGAGACCGAGGCTAATTTCGAGCGCGGCCGAAATTTGGATACCCTTCGCTCCCCTCGGGGCTAAAAGTTTTTCGGGCGTTCCTATGACTTGTGTTCAATTCTCCCCGCTTCCATGCTTTTCCTTGAATTTTCACATTAGTGCCGCGGTGAAGATTTATTGGGGGAAGCGGGGGTCGTGGG
The DNA here is from genome assembly GCA_949715475.1 of Microchrysa polita. NCBI lineage: Eukaryota > Metazoa > Arthropoda > Insecta > Diptera > Stratiomyidae > Microchrysa > Microchrysa polita. Next base: position 29,364,718 of record OX454416.1, read on the forward strand.
TTTCTTAGAAGAAACAAAAGGGAGGGGGGCATGTATGTATGTTTGTGGCATCAATTAAAACATATTTCTATGAGATTTGGTTGAAATTGGTGGACAAATAAAAAAGTTTTTCTTCAAAGACCTTAAAACCTAATTTGGGGGTTGGGTTTATATGCCAGCTCCATGCCCCAATGGTCCGATTTAATTCATTTTTGCGTATCTTTTGTAACATCAATAAAAATACATTTCCATGAGGTTTGGTTGAAATTTGTGTGCAAATAAAAACATTTTTCTTAGAAAAATTTTATTTAGGGGATAGGTTTGTATTGTAGCCCCATGACCACATGGTCCGACTCCATCTATTCATACATATATTTTATGTCATCAATAGAAACACATTTGTGTGAAGTTTGGTTGAAATTTGTGTATAAATAAAAAAAAACTTCTTAGAAGAACTTAATTTGGGGAGCTAGGTTTGTATGACAGCCCCATGACCCCATAGTCCGATTTGGTCCATTTTTACATAAATGTTTTGCAGTGGCGTGCAGTAACATTTATAAATGGGGATGCGGTGGAGAAAAAGTTACACAAATACATATAATTTTTTCGAATGTTTTTTTTTTTGACACACGAAAGTAATTAGAAAATGTATTTATTTTGAATGCGAATTTCATTAACGATTCTCAAGCATCCGAAAAAAACAAGAGGAGGAATATAATACATAATATAATGCGTATTAGCTTTTCTTTTGAATAATAATCACTCGTTGCGTAATCGCAGAAATAAATAAAAAAATAAAATGGTTCTCTAGGTAACGGTACGGTGCATATGCGTAAGATCTAGCAAATATTTATAAGAAAAACGTAAACAGACAAAATCTCCGTAAAATATAATTTCATAAATATCATATCCCTTCAAGATACTTTCTTCCCCTTTTTGTACTTGCTTGCTTTCGTTCTCTATTCCCAGATATTATAGTGTGTTACTAGGTGATTTCAAATTACAAAGTGTGGTGGAGAACTTTTTTTTTCTTATGTTTTGGGGTGCTGAGCTCGAATGCGGAGCTTCTCGCCCAAAATTTCGTTGCGGAACAGCGAAAAAACCCAAAATTTTTCCATTTTTTTTTGCTTATAACTCCGAAACTGTACATTTCTCCGAAATGTCCATGTCCATGAAAATATTAGGGAAAACATAATTGCGGGTCCAACGCGCAATTAATCATTAAAATCTATAGCTACAATTGATAGCCATTTTTTTGGGGTTTTTTGCAATCTTGACCCTATTTTGCAACGAAATTTTGATGGGAAGTTACGGATTCAGGTTCTGCACCCCAAAATGCATAATCTACAAAAATGCAACTTTTGTGACCAAAAATGAAAAACCGTTCAATCTCAAAATTTTATACATAATATGGAACTATTTTAAAAATTGCCAATTTTAATTATTATCAATTGTAGTAATACCCCTCAACGGATTTAGAATATTTATGTCTCTTTGGACGCGCAATTATGTGCTCTCTAAAATATTCATGAAGAGTTTTTCGCGATTTTTACCCTGTTCCGCAACGAAATGTTGCTATAGGAATCTCCGGATTTCTGCTCAGCGCCCCAAAGAAACAAAAAAAATTGTCTCCACAACATTTTGCAATCTAATGTACTAGGTTTATCACATAGTAACTACACTATTAGATGAGCTTCACTCATTAGCTTCCTCTTCTTTTCGTTCTCTCATTCATGCTAGCTGCACAGCACAACTTGGAGAATTTGATTTGGATGCGTTCCGTGTACGGGACTGGTTTGCGCATCCCCAATGGTACAAAAATTACTCAATGAGCATGTCTCGTGTCGACTGAAATTTTGTCCGATTGGATTCACGACTGAGTGAAAGTTTTTTCCGCATCCAGTAGAAAAGTACTCAGCTCACAGAACGACTGGCACTATGAAGAATTTAAGGGCTGTCGTTTAGTCGACTATTATTGGGTATTTTTATACTATCCGGGTTAGATTTGCTTAGTTCCGTGTACGTACACTATAATTCATACAAATGGCGTAGATTTTAGGACAGTTGTAAATAGATACATATTCTTTAACTTTAAGTGAAGAAATAGTATTATGTATTCGAAAATTTTAAGGGATGCGGCGCATCCACCGCATCTATGGACTGCACGCCACTGATGTTTTGTGGTATCATTAGAAACACATTTGCACGAAATTTGATTGCAATCGATGAGAAAATAAAAAAGTTTTTCTTAGAAGAACCTAATTTGGGGGACTAGGTTTGTATAGCAGCCCCACGACCCCATTGTCCGATTTGGTCGATTTTTACATATGTTATGTGTCTGCAATGAAAACACATTTGTGTGAAATTTGATTGAAATTTGTGCATCAATGAAAAAGTTTTTCTAAGAAGAACCTAATTTTGGGGGTAAGTTTGTATGGTAGCCCCACGGCCCCCTTATCGGATTTTACCGATTCAAACATACAAATTGCCTGCAACAAAAAGAAGCATGTGTGTAAAATTTCAGCTCCATAGCTTTTAAACTGGCCGAGCAAAACGCGTCGCAATAGACAGACAGACAGACAGACGGACAGACGGCCAGACGGACATCGTCCAATCGACTCAGCTCGTCACGCTGATCATATATATACATATACATATTTTATATGGTCGGAGATGCTTCCTTCAATGCGTTACAAACTTCATGACAAAGTTAATATACCCTTTACGCTTAATAAGCGAAGGGTATAATGACATGCATCTACGAAAATTTATAGGTTATGAATCGTCTCATTCTAATGGCACTTTGAAAATTGCTCGGATATTATTTCTATTGAAACACCTATAGAAATTTGAGACAACCTGTATTATAGATAGATAGATAGATAAACGTTTTATTTGTTATTCAAAATTTACAATTATTTATAAAGTAGTTTTTAAAAACGATTATGGCGTGGCATATTGCCGTCTGCCCGGTTCGATTGACTAAATTCATTAACTACATTCAAATGTTCACATTTAGCATATTCATTTGATTCATTTTTTCATAATTAGATGTGTACATAATCTTATACAATAGTAATAAAATATTAAATGATTAAATTAAATAATTGATTGAGCTCATTACATACATTCGTTTACTATTCGGTGTCGATATTTCAGCGCTATGTTGCAGTACTCGTATAAATTATCCCAGTTGGATCCGTTTAATAACTCTTCGACTTCATGATCATTCAGGGCATTTTTACCGAAACATGATCTTCTAATTTCCTTTAGAATTGGGCATACATAACCTGTATTATATTTTTTGGATAATCTCTTCCATCAATTTAGTTTCGATTTTATCATTATTCAGTTGTCATTTTTTTATAGGTATGAAAATAAAAACAACGCACCTATATTAGAAACAATGGCGCAGAATATGATTTAGAAAAAAATAGTGTCAACGCATTCTCCTTTTATTTTTCATTACATAATTGTATTATGCTGGAAATAGAACGGAAAGTAGCAAGGCAGCAGATGAAAGCATGGTGCATGTATTTTAAATGTATGACGTCATTTTGCTATTGCTGTTCAACAGCAGCAGCATGCTGTTAACATGACGTCACCCATTTAAAATCCATGGTGCTGCTTTCGTCTGCTGCTTTCGGTTCTATTTCAAGTATTACACGACGATTTTTCCAATCTCAGAGCTGAGCTGCTAAGCTACGACGGGCGCACATAGTTAAAAAGAAGGACCCTTTCAAGCATTATTGTAGCTGTTACTTTAGTGAAATAGACACTGCGCGAACATGGATCGACAGCCATTTTTTTTAAGGAAAGAATGTTTGAAAATAGGCACGCTACATTCGCGCGATGTCTGTACACCAACTATCTTGTGTTTAAATTACAATGACCATGACCATTTTTCTACTATTCGCCACGTTCAGCGCGGTGTCGGTTGGTGTTAAATATTACTAAGAGCTGTATTGCATAAAACCTTTACCTTATAATCGTCGTTCTATACATACCTATATAGTCCCAAGTCTTGCTTGGCTGAAATTCCTGGAACGTTCAGTACAAAATGCATATTTGGATTTTTCCATTAATTTTATTTTAGTATCCCTTCTCGATCCCGTCTATAGGTATACTGACGCAAAACTGAAAAAGACACGCAGGCAAACGTAATTTTCCGATTTATGCATTAAGGTCCACATTCATGAATGAAAATCGTGATAAAATATTTCATTCATTGGTTTTTACGTCTTTAGAACTAGAACTAGAGTTGAAGCTACACAATACAACCACGAAAGAGAGTTTCGAGTTCCAGCCAGTGCGAAAATGGGACTCATGCAGCGCCCACTCTAGCACTTAGCAGCCCCGCGCAAGCGGACAATTAGCTGCCCTTAGGTACTCAAGAGAGGTTTTCTCTTGAATCGAGTGATTTTATCAGCTCTTGGTGGATGTAAGAACGAATAACTCTGATACAATTTACACCGTGGATCCGACTGCCATAGGCATATTTTTATAAAGACACCCCATAAAAATGTATGATCGCAGTAGGATTCGACCCAACGCTGTAGTAATTCAAAGGATGGTATCTTTAACCACTGAGTTACCGAAGGCCCAGATAGTATACCTTTGTAATAGAAACCTATTCCGCTTTCATTCTTAAGCGCAATTTATCATAGTTCAGCAAGGAGTTTGTTTGGATTTCCAAAAATAAAAGCTTAGTACAGAATTAAAAAAAAATAGATATGGCGGTTTTTAATCTAACGTATGAAATCTATATTTAATGCAATTTTTCCCACTAAAACAGTCAACAACATTTGAAAAACTCGCTCTGCTCTGCTCTCTCTGCTCAAAGAATAGTGCTAATTTTCATTACAAAATTTTTTTCCTTACACACTGCTCTGCGCACTGACTTTACTAAGTGAGTGCCACTTTTGAGGATTATTTTCATGAATAATGCCTGAAATAGCTGCAAGACCGCAGACGAAAGCAACACCAGTCAAATGGGTGGCGTCATATTGATGTTGCTGTTGAACAGCAGAAGCATGTTGCCAACATGACGTCACCCATTTAAAATGCATTGTGTGGCTTTCGTCTGCCATCTTGGTGCTTTCCGTTCTGTTTCAAGCATAATGCGTCATCTCGAGAATTCCTAAAGAATAAAGTTGGTTCCCCTGATTTGATTAGCACTCAGTCAAATCAGCGGAACCAAATCCCGATATTGGCATTTGGGAGGACTGCTATTATGGCGATTTGAATTTGAATTGCGGAGAAAGGATGATGAAAGTTATCGAAAACCACTCCATAATAATCCTGGTGAATATAAGAGGAAATAAATTTTCGATTCCTTTTTTTTTAAGGAAGAACTAAATTGGAAAATAACTGAGCGAATTATCTCACTTTGCTTTTCGGAAGTGGGCGAGTGCTAGCATCACAGACGTCAAATTTAGCAACTTTTACTAAACATTTCAGGATTCTAAGTGATTCTTCTTCATATCAATTGTAGGATCTTGTCAGGTAGGATCTTCTTCTACATAAACATATCAATTGTAAGATCTTCCGAGTCTCGCAAGAACTCTGTATCTTTAAAACACAATCTTCAAAAGAGAAACTAATGTTTGCTTCCTGCCACATGGCGTTTCCTTTCCTCCCTTTTTATTTCATCTGTATGTTTCCTTTCGGCGGTCCTTTGCAGGCGGTCTGTACCACTTCAACCTATGGCTTGTTTTTAATTTTGGCCATATATTCCTCTAATTCACTTTCAGTCAGCAACTCTAGTCAGGATTAAATCATCCGAAATCAACGTCGTCTGGATTATTTCTTGACGGACTTTCGTATGCAATCCACATTTCCGGTACAATACTTAAGTTGGGTTCACACTCTTTAGTCATCAGCCACAATCACAGCCATGTCCCACAATAGCTTTATGTTTTTATGCGATTAAAAATCTATAAATTTTTATGTAAAACAAAATTAATACATATACCCTTTTAGTCCAGTACAATTGGTTCAAAATAGCCCCAAACCTAAACATCCAAAAAGAAAAGAAATTTTTGATGCCAAATTGTTGAATACACTGCCTAATATACGCAGTAAAAAGTTACATTAATTTGCGCCATGGGTTAAGGGGGGAGGGGGTGGCAAAGGGGTGAAAATTCAGTTTCTTGCAAATATCTGGAAAACTATGAGTCTGACCTTAAAATGTCCTGAGGACCAAACAAACTACATAAAATTACCTTTGCAATGATATATAACAGTCTAGAGATTTTCTCAGAAAATTATACTCTAGACCCAAAAGTATTATAGTGAATTTACATTTTTTTAGTTTTACATTTTGCATTGTAACTCTTGATAAAATAGATTTAGGATCATAAGATCTTGTCCATATATTGTTAACAAAACTTGTTTGATTTGTGCCAAAAATTGAAGTGCTCCGCCCATTGACGCCCCCCTCACTCCTCCTAGCATTTTTCAAAAAGGCATGCCTGTAGCTCCATTTCAAATTAAGCTAGGCTGATCAAATTTGGTGGGGTGCCTAGTCTAGGCCCCATTATGCTCCTTACTAAAAATTATTAGCATCTGATCAAAACTAAGGGTACCCCCCATACAAAGTGACCCAAATTTCTAACAAATTTTACATTTTTTCACTTCTAAATTCTACCTAAAATAGAAAAAAAATTGTTATCTCTTAGAACGTCCTTATAACAGTTAATTGTAGTCTTCTAAATGTATATCTGAAAGTTTGTAAAAGAGCGTGCCTTTGAAGTACGAAAAATCGAGTTTGAAGGTTGCTAGTACACGTTACTCGAAATATTCGCAAATAGTCTTAGAACTGGTATCACTGACCTTCAAACCCAATTTTTTGATACTTGTAGCGTACGCCTTGGTACAACCTTTTGAATATACATTCACAAGACTACAATTAACTGTTATAATGACGTTCTAAGAGATAAATTTTTTTCTTGTATTTTACATAGAATTTAGAAGTGAAAAAACGTGAAATTTATTAGAATTTTCGTTCACTTTGTATGGGGGGTACCCTTAGTTTTGATCCGATGGTATTAATTTTTGGTGGGGAGGATAATGGAGCTTAGAGTAGGCATCCCACCAAATTTGATCAGCCTGGCTTAATTTACAAAGAAGCTACAGGCATGCCTTTTTGAAAAATGTTAGGAGGAGTAAGGGGGGCGTTAATGATCGGAGCACTCCAATTTTTGGTACAAATCAAATACATTTTGTTATCAATATATGGACAAGATCTTATGACGGTAGGTATATTCTATCAAGAGTTACAGTGCGAAATGTAAAACTAAAAAAAATTAAATTCACTATAATACTTTTGGGTCTAAGGTATAATTTTATGAAAAAATCTCTAGACTGTTATATATCATTACAAAGGTAATTTTATGTAGTTTGTTTCGACCTTAGGACATTTTAAGGTCAGACTCATAGTTTTCCAGATATTTTCAAGAAACTGAATTTTCACCCCTTTGCTACCCCCTCCTCCCTTAACCCATGGCGCAAATTATTGTAACTTTTTACCGCGTATATTAGGCAGTGTATTCAACAATTTGGCATCAAAAATTCCTTTTTCTTTTGGATGTTTGGGTTTTGAGCTATCTGTACTAGACTATTCACATAGTGACGGGTAGAATAACTGTAAAACCGCACAAGAAAAGAAAAGGATCCCTATATTGGACAAGACTCCTTTATTGGTATTTTATTCCTATATGTATGCACCTTCTTAAACTATATTTACGAATGTACACTCATCTTCGAAACATAAGTAGCCCGCAAGGTGATGATTAATTATATTATACACCAGCATACATCCAATCGTACATTTTGTGTCTTTGAACACGCCACACGCATGCATTGCAATTGCATCCTCATTATTCTTGGTGTTAATTTTAAATAGTCTCTCCTCTATACTGCATAAAATCAAGTAACATTTTGTACCATTCACATGGATATCGGCTCTGTAGTATGATATTTACAAAAAGGTTCTCAATTAAGGAATGCTAGTACAGCTACGCTGAAAGCCTATCGCGTTGTAGCAAAGATCTAAGCCGACCCATCATGATTATGACGATCCACGCTTTAATTGCGTAAAAATAGGCACTCTGAAATTGTTGATCAAATATCAACATGACTTTAGAGATTCTAATGAAGTCATGTCTTTATAAGAAAATGTTAAATATTTAAAGAAGGAATTCTTTTCCATATATGTTTCTTTTTTTTATCAAGATTCAACTGACGGACATTTGATAATCATATCCTGTATGTAATATGTATATGTAATAGCACAATAGGCCCATTGGCTTCAATGCTGCGAACCCCTTCGGGTTCACGCCCCTCTACAATCCTGTATGTATAATAGAATAATAATTTTTATCTTTTTTTTTAATCTGAATAAACTCCTCCTATGGGTTTTTAGGGACTAGGGCCTTGACCGCCTTTATTATTGACCTCAAAATGCCCATTGAGCTCTCGGTCGTCCACGCAATCTGGCTGCGTCCACTCGTTTTGCTATTTCCACTTGTACATACTCTCGAGCTGAGCCACTGATAGCCATGGAAAATGACCGTTGAAAAAGTAAAAATATATGAAGTTATGTGTACCTAGGCCAGTGTTATTAGATTACCAAATGTTTCGAATATTAACTACTTTTTCGGCAATGTTTGCTTTTTTATCGACCCTAAAATTAATAAACAAAGTGTACAGATTGATTACGATGAGAATAAACACTAATTGAGAATGCCATCGAGTTTGCAATGAAAACTTGTTGAATACTGCCCCGGCAAGCAGCACAGAATATCCGAGGGGGTTTAACGTCCGGCTACCGTGATGGTTTATCAGACGGGCCTCGAATTGGCCAGATCGGATTGATTTCGTGACGTCAATCAGCGCCCACTCCAGCAGTATGGAGGTAACAGTAACATACTGCTAGATGCGAGATCTGCCTCTGCCGTTCTAGGGTCCCGGCGCACGGTTGAAAAAGCGCAACTCCACGCTATTCGCGAAACTACAACAACTTCCCATTTGTCGCTCGGGGGTCACTGAAGGCAGTGATTCCCCGGGGCTTGTACGACACCCGTGCACCCAACAAGAAAAGCTAACTACAAAGTTCAGAAAAACACCCAACGGGACATACATACGTTGCCAGTGACAGCACTTCCCGTTTCACGCAAAGATGAGTAGGACCAGTCTACCCACTTTGAGACGCGAAGATCTGTCCCAGTTTGTCCCAGAATAAAGGTAGCAGCACCCCATCCATGTTGGACACCTAATGTCGGGCTTTAAGCCTTTCCACCCTTCCCATATATACTGGACACATCGGCGACATCAACACATGGCCAGCTTGCCACCCTCTCATTGCGCAGTTCCGACAATGAGGCTCGTTCGGACAGGAGCGGGCGCGATGACCCTCCCCACTACATTGACTACATATAATTTCCTTGCTTTTGCAAAGTCGAGTCAGGTTATCAAACCCAGTACACCTCCAGCATGTCGGGAAAGGCTCCCGAGGGAGAACGCGGAACGAGACATGCTTCACGTACACACGTTCTCGCTCGATAATCGCTTCCGCGATTGCTGGCCTCGCCTCCGCGATTGCTGGCCTCGCCTCCGCGATTGCTGGCCTCGCCTCCAAGACCGCCGTAGCATCAGGGCCCTCCTTCCTTGGACGACTAAAAATCGATATCCCCTTCTTATAATCTTCCCATGAACAAAGCTCAGAGAGGTTATTATCAAAGATGCCTTCCATCAATTCGTCAGCCGTCAGAGAACAGCAGACATTTTTCAGCACCAACTGGTGGCAAGTCCACCCGGGGGGGGGGGGGGGGAACTCTCAAACCACACTCCGCAAACTTACTATTTTCCGGGACCTTCTTCCTTTCCTCCTCAGAGGGAACACGTATAACAACCTTCCCAGACTTTAGGGGCGCAATATTATGCACCCTTACACCACATGTCGCACCACCTTCTCGACTTCCTGGGCATCCATACCCGCACCACCCACAACAGCCGACCACGTTTCGATCGGTTTCTTCTTCTTCACAGGCATCGCAGCAGCAATTGCTACCGCAGGCTTCGACGCAGCAGCATTTGCTACCGCAGGTTTCGTCGTTTCCTTCAGTTTAACCGGCTGCTCGTTCACGGCAGCAGCAAGCAGCACAATGTATTTTAAATGGCTGACCTGCTTTTGCTGTTGCTATTGAACAGCAGCAGCAAATATGTATGCACGTTTACACCAACTCGAATACATTATGGTACAGTCGGTTACTTATTCAATTTACATACCTATAATAATCGATTTTATTATGATCTGCTAATGCTGTTACGCTTTTATGTAAAAACACATAAGTCTTCATGAAAAACTATATTAGCTTTGAGCTAGCAAAATAGCATAAGTATTTATGTATTCTGTTTTGTTGTAATTATTGGATAATATGTAACACATTTCAATTGATTTTATCGACTTTTTATTCATCAATTTTTGAAAAATCATTTTTGATTGAATTGAATTGCTAATGGGTATTAAATAATTTTCATTGTACTCGTACGCATTCGCGCAAATAGTATTAGCATTAGACGCGATTGTGCAAAAAAAAATAAACTTTATAATAGGAATGCGGAAGTTTAATAAATTTTTTGTTTCTTTCGGCCTTGAAATTATTTTGTAAAAGCAAAAGATTTTCTAATGAGACCATGTTCTAATCGTGCGAATAGCACGACAAGTATACTCTATACCTATGTATGAGTCTAGAAGGCATGCAAAACCCAAAACATTCAATTCCAAGTTTTTTTTTAGGGGAGGAAGGGGTAGATGAGCCGGATCTGACCTATAATATTTTATAAAGAGACCCAACAGCTACCATTTGACACAAATTTTAAGTTTTTCGTGATATTCTATCAAAAGATATGGCTAAATATAGCTTCGTAAGAGGAGGTAAAGGAAGGAAGGAGTAGTAAGACCGATTTCCATCAACTCAAAATACATATTTTGAGTTGATGGAAATTGGAGTAGTAGACCTAGAGCCCACGACACTTCAGTTGCAACTATTTCCTCGCAATTCTGATACACATTAGGTGTGTTTTTGGTTATCCCGTTAGGTTTGGGTAACGAAACTCCATATAAAAAAATGCCAGCTGTAATTTTTTTTATATGAAGTTTCGTTACCCAAATCTACACGGGATAACCAAAAAAACACACCTATTATCGAATATTACTTCATTGGAGATGCCCCAAAACGATAGTCTGCCTCCTGAATAGTGGGGCTAAAGGGGTGGCAGAAGATGTCAAAGTTGTTAATAGTATTTGTTCATAATATGCATTTGCATTTGTTGTTAATAGTAGTTTTTCATAAAGGTAGAGGACAGATCCCCACGTATATATTCCAAAAGGCAGACAAAAATTGGGTAGCCCCCATGGTGGCAGAAGAGCTCCAAAATTTCAAATTTGTATGAAAAATCAGTAGTGCGTCTACAAAAATAACGCTAGGTCCATTATGCTGAATCATATAGGTACAGGAAGAACTTAATTTATTTTTCAGACACTTTCCTGAGTACTTAAGCCATTTCAATTTCATTTCAAAATACCAATTATAACCTGGTTAATTTATCAATTGAAATTTGACATTTTTCAAGTAAATTGACAGGCAATATAGCATAGTACAATTGTCTCAAAAAAGGCTCAAACATTAAAACAAAAATACATTTTTGATTCCAAATTGTTCAATACACTGCCAAGTATACACAGTAAAAAGTAGCACTAAATTGTATAACAGTATAACATATAACATAACAATTTGTCCATATATTGCTAACAAAATGCATATATTTGAACCAAAAATTGAATGGGCATACCTGTAGCTTCTTTTTAAATTAAGCCAGGCAGATCAAATTTGGTGTGGTGGCTAGCCTAAGTCCCTTTATGCTCCCCACCATTATTACCATCTGATCAAAACTAAGGGTACCTCTTAAACAAAATGAACAAAACACCTAACAAATTTCTCATTTTTTCACTTCTAAATTCTCTCTAAAATAGAAAAAAATATTTATCTCTTAGAACGTCATTATAACAGTTAATTGTAGTCTTCTGAACGTATGTTCAAAAGTTTGTACGAAAGAATACGCTACAAGTGTCAAAAAATTGGGTTTGAAGCTTAGTCGTGTCAGTTCTAAGGCGATTTGCGAATATATCGAGTAACGTGTACTAGCAACCTTTAAACGCCATGTTTCGTACTTGTAAGGCACGCTCTGTGGCTCACATGGTTGCGTTGCACTCTACGATGCTAGGAATCTAGAGGTCCGGAGATCGAATCTCGGCGTTGTCCAGGAAATATGCTTGCAACATTATACAGGGTGTCCGGAAACTGCCGCATAAATGCACCGTATTGCGATTCCTCATGTGATTATTTCCAGCAAAAAAGTTGTATGGAACATACCCCCTTAGCTTAACCCTTTAGCTGCCACAGGCATTTAAAGATTTTTGAAAAAATCATTTTCTTGTACGACTAAAACTTCAATATCTCAAAAGCTAGACTGGCTAGAATATTAAAATAAGATGATTATTACAGCCAACAAATGTACCTAAAAAATAAAACTAACGGCACTAAAACCGGATGAGAGATTTCGTTTTTACAGAACTTAAAAGTCAATTTTTTGTGATTTGACCCAAAAACAATATTTTTTTTCCATCTCAATTTTCTTCAACTTCTGCCAAGGAGAGGTGCTTGTACGATTCTTTTGAAAATTGGCGCATAGTCTAACGATTATTTCTTTCTTACATCATTTGATTCTAGCTTCGTTATTTCTAACAGTTTTAATGCCTTAAGTTAAGCTGACCATATCCTGAAGGGACCAATGCTGTACACACAATTTTGAGACCAAAACTCACACCATTCATAATGACGAATATCGTTCTGAAGTATATCCAGAACATCGTGGCTTGGTTGTTGCTCCTCAAGGAATAAAAGCAATGCAACAATGTCGAGGTACCACTTTTATGGTAAAGTAAGTATCATTTTCCTGTGTTCCATAATAAAGCGTTTCCCAAAAAGAGCGCTTCGTAACGTACACAGAATAGGGTTTTGTATGGAATAATATTTTTGGCTAAGGGCCTTCACAGCTTTGGTAGTTCGTGCACTAATTTTTAATCATTATTATGCATATCTTATAAAATTTTTCTGAGATAGCCTAGAATTTAGGGCTTTGGAGCAAAACGGAGCGAAAGAGCGGACGTTTTTTTGCAGTCTGGAGCGGAGCGACTTTTGCGTTGAAACTTGCTCCGCTCCGATGTCTTTAATCATAAAAATGTATAGAAATTTATCAATTGATATGCTATAGTTCCGGAATGGCTTTCCAAATGAAAACATAGAAAATTCTTTGTAAAAAATAAAAAATCCGAGAAAAAAAAAAGATTTTTTCGACGAAATTTTGCATTTTATTTAATGATTTTGTACGATTTAAAGGCGAAGAATTCGTTGAGAGACTTGGAAAATTTCGGATTATTGTGAAATTCATTGTAATAAAAAGAGGTTTTGCGTTCTTCATTACTAAGAATTTCAAGATCATCCATGACTAACGCTCGTGTATTTTTTAACGTAAAAAGCAGGACAAATCCACCAAAAATCGTCGTTTGGCCGGACAATGCTAGTGAAAAAGCAGGACAGAAAGAAGGACAACCAGAAACACAAATGCCTCTGTAATATTTGTGTACCTTTCGAATTTGTCAGTTTTTTGCAAACTCAATGGCTGCATTCAGTGAATGAAAAATATAGCAGAAAAGCTCTCTTCAAATTAGATTCTCATTTCGCATGAGGGCTCTTCAGCGGAGAAAGAGGTCAGTGGCTGGCAATTCTTGTAGCATTTCCAGTGTTTTTCCAGTAAAATTAATTCGCTGAATGCAGTCAATCTTTCTGAATCGAAGCAGGGGTGATGACTTAAGTCTCCTATGGTATACTAAAAAAAAACTACTCCATATTTTCCTTGTTAAAGTAGGTACTAACATCGTCAGTTCACGTGAAATCCATGCAAATAATGTCAAAATTTTGATGATCGTGAAATCGAATTCGCTTCACATCTTCACATGAAAGTCTCCACGCCGGTTTTTGACATTTCGCCAGCGAAAATAATGCAGTTGCGCTTTATTTCATAGTGAAAAGATGTCATCGACAATCAATGAAAACGCGAGTGAACATTTATCTTACATTGAGTGACTTGCTTTTTATTCACGCAATTCAAGATAACGTTCACTCGCGTTCTGATTGATTGTCGATGACATCTTTTCACTGTGAAATAAAGTGCAACTGCATTATTTTCGCTGGCGAAAAGTCAAAAACCGGCGTGGAGAATTTCATGTGAAGTGCGTACCACCAAGCGAATTCGATTTCACGATCATCAAAATTTTGACAGTAGCGACGTTTTTTTCGTATCGCGTGTAAGTCTGACTCGAAAAAAACGATCGCGGGTAACATCCCGGTTAAGACCAAACAGCTGACATTTGACAGTTTTTGCGCATCTTTGACTCACCTTTGTCGGCTTATTTTTTAGATGTGGTGGATTTTATCACAAAAGATGATTATTTCTTTGCAAAATCTTTTCTCGTGACTAGAAAAACTCTCACATTTGGTTTGAAAAAACAAATTCCCTCATATTTCCCCTATGCGGCCGCCATCTACATTTGAGCTCTATCCCGTGTAGGGTAGTTGCACGGGTTAACTTTACCTGGGTAAGTGTCATTTTTATACCCTTCGCTCATAGAGTGAAAGGGTATATTGTTTTTGTTACGCCGATATTATGTAACACCTCAAAGGAGCCACCGGAGGTATGGCAAAGTATATATATAAATGATCAGGGTCGGTCCCTGAATCGAATAAGCCATGTCTGTCTGTCTGTCTGTCTGTCTGTCTGTCTGTCCGTGTGTCTGTCTGTTAGCACGATAACTCCCGAAATAATGAAGCTTGCGGTTTGAAATTTTGGTCAAATGTTTGTTTTGCTAAAATCTTGGACGGTATTGAAAATGGGCCAAATCGGACCACGGGTTCCCCTACCTCCCATACAAACTACCCCTCCTTGATATTTTAATTCGGCCATAACTTTGGGTAGAATATCGCTATCGACTTGAAATTTTGATCAATGTCTCATTCTGACATATACTTTGAGTTGATGGAAAGTGGATTAGGTCCGACTACCCCTACCCCTACTTCCCCTACAAAGTTATATTCAGTCATATCTTTTGATAGAATGTCACGAAAAACTTCAAATTAATATCAAATGGTAGCCGTTGGATGTCTTGACAAGGTAATAAAGATGTGTCAGGTCCGACCCATCTACCCCTCCCTCCCCAACAAAAAATATGAAATTGAATATTTTGGGTTTTGCGTGCCTTCTAGGTCTGTACATGGGTATAGGGTATACACTCATCGTGCTATTCGCACGATTAGAACTCGGTCTCGTAACTTTGTCATTAAGTTTGTAACACATTAAAGGAAGCATCTCCGACCATACAAAAAGTATACATATATGATCAGCATGACTTGGGGAGTCGATTGGAGCATGTCCGTCTGTCTGTCTGTTGCGACGCGTTTTACTCGGCGGGTATTGAAGCTAGCAAGCTGAAATTTTGTACACGTGCTTTTTATTGTTGCAGGCTGTTTGTATGTTTGATTCACCCAAATTGGATCACTGGGTCATGGGGCTGCCATACAAACGTAGCTCCCCAATTTGAGTTCTTCTAACAAAAACTTTTTTATTTGTGTACCAATTTCAACCAAATTCCACAAAAAAGTGTTTCTATACATAACACATAATATATATAAGAATTGATCAAATCGGACCATGGGGTCATGGGGCTGCCATACAAACTTAACCCCCCAATGTAGGTTCTTCTAAGGAAAACTTTTTTATTTGTGCACCAATTTCAACCAAATTTCACACAAATGTATTTCTATTGTTGACACAAAACATATGTAAAAACGGATGAAATGGCACCATGGGGTCATGGGGCTATCATACAAATCCAACCCCCCAAATTAGGTTCTTCTAAGAAAAACATTTTTATTTGTGCACCAATTTCGAACAAATTTCACACAAATGTATTTCTATTGATGATACAAAACATATGTAAGATTGAATCAAATCGGACCATGGGGTCATGGGGCTGCCATAAAAACCAAACCCCCCATATTGGTTCTTCTAAGAAACATTTTTTTACACTAATTTCACAAAACCTTGAATTAATGTGTCTTTATCAAAGCAACTAAAAAGTTCAAAACGAATGGAATCGTACTGTGGGGTCATGCTCCGGCAACCCCAATAAAATTTTCCGAGTAAATATTTTTATTTGCCCACTTATTTCAACCAAGCCCAAAACTTTTGTCAAGACGGAAGAAAAAGAATGAGGAGGGGGATTAAATACAAGTCATAGGTACGCCCGAAAAAACTTTTAGCCCAAGCGAAGGGTATCCAAATTTCGGCCGCGCCCGAAATTAGCCTCGGCCCCGGGGGTGGGCGAGCGAAGCGAGCAGGGGGCGAAGCCCCCTAGTTTTTATTTGAAGTTCTACCCAAACCTGCACGGGATAAACACAATAAAACGTCCCTATTATTTGCATGGATTTCACGTGAACTGACGATGTTAGTACCTACTCTTAGCGCGAATTAAATTCACATGCCGCTTGAATTTGGTCAACAGTGAGCACGGGATGCACTCTCTGGGAGTATTAACATTGATAGGCATAATCTGTCGGGGGTGTTGTCGCCTCGTGAAAAGTGTGTCCTTATGCGAGTTGAAGTTTTTACTAAGATTCTAACTGGAAAGATGTCCGGCTTACTATCGTGCGATAATTCAAGAATGCTGTACATTTTGCTGTACGCTTCTCAATGCTGTACGATAGGTTTAAAGGCTGTACTGTACAGCGAAATGCTGTACGTATGGTCAGCTTACCTTAAGTGCAAAAAACTAGGGTTAATTTTGGATCGATTTTGATATAACTTGAATAAATTCTATACCAGATTGCAGATCTTTAGGGGCAGTTTAAATTGAATTGAAATCGAGCTAAAATAAATCCTAGTTTTCTGCACTTAAGGTATTAAAACTGTTAGAAATAACGAAGCTAGAATAAAATGTTGTAAGAAAGCAATGATCGTTAGACCATGCGCCAATTTTTAAAAGAATCGTACAAGCACCTCTCCTTGGCAGAAGTTGGAGAATATTGAGATGGAAAAACATATTGTTATTGGGTCAAATCACAAAAATTTGACTTTGAAGTTCTGTAAAAACCAAACCTCTAATTCGATTTTAGTGCCGTTAGTTTTATTTTTTAGATAAATTTGTTGGCTGTTATAATCATCTTTTTTGGCTATTCTAGCTAGTCTAGCTTTTGAGATATTGAAGTTTTACAGTCGTACAAGAAAATGATTTTTTCAAAAGTCTTCAAATGCCTGTGGCAGCTAAAGGGTTAAGCTAAGGGGGTATGTTCCGTACAACTTTTTTGCTAAAATCACATGAGGAATCACAATCCGGTGCGTTTATGCGGCAGTTTCCGGACACCCTGTATACACTCCTCTATGCAATGTAACGTTGACTCGAAGTAGCCTCTAAATGGCTGAGTGAACGCACCATGTCCCACAAGGGGTTACGGTACAGAGAAGAAGAAGGCCCGCTCTGTACAAACTTTTATAATAAAATGATGTATGAAAGATATGATTGTATGATTATGCGCAAATTTTTAAAAGAATCGTACAAGCACCTCAACTTGGCCGAAGTGGGAGAAAATTGAGATGAAAAAAAAAGATTGTTTTTGGGTCAAATCACGCAAATTTGACTTTGAAGCTCTGTAAATACCAAACCTTTCATCCGATTTTAGTCTGGTTAGTTTTATTTTATAGGTAAATTTGTTGGCTATAATAAATAAATAACAGGCGCGACAATCCAACATTGGACTAAGGCCGCAGGATGTGTTAGTGACATCCCATTTCCAAGATCTTATCTGCTTTTTGTTGAGGTAATGAGATCAGCATCACGCTCAGCAGTGTTATTTATCCCCATAAATGGGTACTCGTTTAACATCTGAGTGAGATCATAGTCCGTCACAAGCTCGTGAGTTCGGAAAACACCATGATCCACGGTGAGATTCGAACTCATGACCCTGTGCACCGAAGGTGCGCGCACTAACCGCTAGACCAGCCAGACTATAATAATCATTTTATTTCACTATTCTAGCTGGTCTAGCTTTGGAGATATTAGGCTTTAAGTCGTGCAAGAAAATGATTTTTTCAAAAATCTTTAAATGCCTGTGGCAGCTAAAGGGTTAAGCTGAGGGGGTATGTTCCGTACAACTTTATTGCTGGAAATCACATGAGGAATCACAATCCGGTGCGTTTATGCGGCAGTTTCCGGACACCCTGTATAGCTGGCTAGATGCATCTACGCTATATCTGGATAACTCGTAGGAAATCGACCTATGCATGTAAGATGAACTTTATAGGAAATTGAGTAAGCTTTCACTCTTGCTCAGACATTTTTTGTAGAGTTAACAACGGAAAGTATATCAAATGAAAGCAAATGCAATACTGTACAAATTTTTTGTGCAGCAGTTTTCTAAAAAACGATCACGGGAGACACCAGAACCAAACAAATGGGAAAAAAACGACCAGATTCGGATTTGAAAAGGCTATATCGGGAGATGGAAACTTGTTAATTTATAGGAACATATCCAAGCGATGAAACTGTTTTAATAATTCAAAAAATAGTCGAGTTCAAAATGCAGTTCCCTAATTCCATAACCAAATCTGCGGAAGAACCTGACATTTTTTATCAGAGAGTCCACTGTATTATTATATGAAATGTTTAGATCTTCTTGTTGAATACACAACCTCAACAAGAAGATACCCGCGGGGACGGTCATTAAACTCAAATCTACACAAAAATGCGTTTATAATCGAGAAAATGCGGAAGAAGACGTACTCGCACCACTTTCTCATCTCATCCAAATCCAAATGCACTTCAATTAAATGTTGTGATGCATGTCTTCGAGTCGATGCTTATTTTTCGTTTCTTTTTAAATATTTATATATTTTGGATATCTATAATAACGTATCACATTATTATGTAGAATTTAAAATTCACATCTCTTTCAACTCAATATATAACTATTCGTTCGCACACGGTTTATGTTACTATGCTTCTATTTCGTTTCGTTACGGAATGAGAAAGTGTTTTTTGTTTTCTATGAGATTTTGCATCAATTTCCGCTACCGGAAAAGAGTTTGTTTTGTATGCTTCTTATGTCAACTCAATGATATGACCTATATTTTTTGTGTGTAGTGTGAATGTATAATACACAACTTGCCGTTATTTTGACAATTAAACTGAAATTAATTATGCATATGAATAAAATGGAGAAAAGTGTCTGTGTGTTAAGTGTTACCAACACTTTGAATGGCCGCGTTTATGCTAACAAATTAATCAACTATAATGCTTATCACAACATTCGTTGATAAATTGTATTCTCAAAGCTATATCGAATATATCATTCTTTGTTGCGAGACACAACCGCTTATTAAAAAAAAAAATTAAATTATACAGAGACCGGAAATGTAATAAGCCATAGCATAGGTTTATTCATTAATTAAGTTTGTAAATAAAAAAACTGTAATAATGTTTTAGTGTCAAATTCCGTTTCCACAAAAAATATCATATGCTAAACGGGAGTTAATTTGTATCCATTACTGCTAATTTAAAAAACCGTGCCGTGTCGCTTCCACGCTACGCTACGTTCAAGTACTTATTGCGAAAAACTACACTAAACTTTCTGCCCTTTCTTCACACTCATTGAGTTCCTTTACCTTCACAGCTCATACACCATACTTAAATTTTTGCCAGGTAAACTTGAATTAAACATTGTGTGGGAAAATTATGGAAACCATATTCACTTTGCCAATGTACGAGTACACGATGTACATTATCTTCGACTTCAGCTATACATATGTATTTGTAAGGTAAAATACCTTAAATTAGATCGGTGAATAGGGTCACTCATCTCGTTTCAAAAACAAAACGTGCGTTGCCATAAATATAATAGCGTAACAAGTTCTCATAATGCATACACTATGAAGAACGCTAATATACGTAGTAATGAAGAAAATAGTGTAATTAGATGGTTCATGCGGATTGATCGACTTAGGAAGTTGCGTTGTACTGCGTAGGGTACAAGACAAGTGTTATTAAATTTCACAGCTTCCTGTCCGCTTACACGCAACATGAACCACGAACCGAAACCAGACGGTTAAATTGGAAAATTATTGAAATTGAGAACTAAAAACCTTAAACCTATACAAATGTTTAAATAGCATTAGTTTACCGTTTCATTTAATCAAATATTTAACTAGCTAATTACAAATATAACAAAAAGATGCATAAAACTATAAAAAGTTGAATTGTCAACAAAATTCATTAGACTGAATGATATTTTCCGTGCAAACACGAGATCTGTATTTGAAAAATACCCGGTGTTACTCGCTCAACTCTTTCGTTTTGCATTTACTGATTTTTCTAGTTGAATACATAAAATTATTTCAATTATTCCGCCAGTACTTTTAGGGGAAAGTTATATGACAGCTCCATAGACCCCTTGTGCGACTCCTTCCGTTTTTGGATAAGTTCCGTGAATTCGATAGAATAACATAAAATAACTGGCGCGACAGTCATTTCAGAAAATTATATTTTTTTATTGTTAAATGCTAAAGATTTAAGAATTCTTCCACTGTAAATGTTACAAGGAATCATTTTCCGGTGCGCGTATGTAGTAGATTAGGGACACTCTGTATATTTGAAAAATAATCTGGTGTTACTCGCTCAACTCTTTTGTTTTGACTTTATTTTTTAAGATACATACATATATACTGCTCAAAACAAAAAAAGGGCCACTAATAATTTTCTGATTATTTTTCTGTGGAAAAGGAAAATCATAGTTTTGTTGGTCTAATTTAATAAAACAATATGTTTTTCATTAAATATAATGAATTTTATTGAATTTTGACCAAAAGTTACATTTTTTTTAGCATTTTTTCGGATTGCTTACTTTTTGCGGTC
This sequence comes from Microchrysa polita, assembly GCA_949715475.1. Lineage (NCBI taxonomy): Eukaryota > Metazoa > Arthropoda > Insecta > Diptera > Stratiomyidae > Microchrysa > Microchrysa polita. Next base: position 29,385,782 of record OX454416.1, read on the forward strand.
ATGTAATCGTAACAATAACAATTAATTTGTATGTCTAATTTGTAAAAAAAATTGGTTCTTTGTTTTTTTTTAGTATCGAGTATGGCCTTCCCTTTTTGATATGCAGTCGTGAAGCCTGGACGGAACGCTTTCAATAAGTCGATCGACGCTTTCTTTTGATATCTCGTCCCAACATATTTTTAGCAATTGAATCAGCTGTTGCTAATTGTGTATATCCTCTTCAGCTATCCGAATCCGCCGTTTTAATTGATCCCAAAGATGTTCTATCGGATTTAGGTCCGGACCGTTGGCAAGCCACACCATAACCTCAATATTGGCCTCCTCGAAAACAGACATTGTCGCCCGGGCAGTATGTGGTCGTGCATTATCCTGCATGAGGAAAAAACCAACGCCTGTTGTGAAAAAGGAATGATATGTGGCCTAACAATCCTTTCATTATAAGTTTTGGACATCGGACGTAACTGTCCCGTTATTTAGGATAACAAGGTTAGTTTTGTCTTGCAAGCTAATTCCGGTCCAGACCATCACACTGGTACCGCCTTGCTTCTCAATTTGATTAACGCAAGGATCCAAAAATGCTTCTCTGGTTCTCCGCCAGACTCTTATGCGTCGGTCGTCACTAAACAATTTTACTTTGCACTCATCCGAGAAGAGCACCTTGCGCCATTGTTGCATGTCCTATTGGATATGTCGACGAGCAAATCTTAAACGATTCGAACGATGCGTCCTGGTCAGTTGTGTTCTGGTAACACGTCTCCTTGACCGTTGTTGGTCTTCGTGCAAACGATTTCTGATAGTTTGAGGGCTAACAATGGTCCCAGTCGTCCTTAATACTACTTTCTAGTCCACCAGCACTAATGGTACGATCCCGTCGCGCACAAAGTCTCACATATCGGTCTTCTGAGGAGGAGGTTATTCGAACTCGGCCTGAACTATGACGACGGGAGACACTTCCTGTCTACTGGTAACGGTTCCAAAGATTTTGAATGGCTCTTCGCTAATACCCTCATTGCAGGGCCACAGAACGTTGCAAACGACCTTCCTCCAACATTTCTAAGGCTCTGGACGAAGCATTTAAATTTAAATGGCGCCGAATTGCTGGCATTTTCTATTTTACAGATTCTCCTCATCTTTAAAAGTGCAACAACTAATGTTCCAGTTAAAGAATTTGGCGAAAACTAATTCTTAATCAAAATGAGAAATAAGCATATGACTTGTGACCCCAGAAAAACTGTTTAAGCCAGTTCCGTTAAAGCTAATGTTGACGAATAATACTGTGATAACTTACATCACATTCAGGTACAGAATGACATTTTTGAAATTAATTATCACACTAAAAATTCGCCAAAAGACGTTTTTAAAGTCAACAGACATTAGTGGCCCTTATTTTGTTTTGAGCAGTATAGTTCAATCAATGAAAATATTTTAATAATTTGTTTCTTGAAAATGTGTTCGAGGGTGGGTTTATACTTAATAGGACGCATTTAGATTGATTTTTTTGTTTAGAAAAATACTCTTGAGATGGAGTTTCTATGGCAGCCCATCCTCCGACACGGAGAGCATTAGAAGTTTGTATGTGAAAAAGCGGCGGTTTCCACCGTAGCTTTAGCAATGATTATGCCGAATATAGGTGGTCCAAGAGCAAGCAGGAGATTATCGCTGAACAATTTTGTTAGTTTCATACTAATGCATGCCTCACCGGTTTGGACTGTTTCGCTAAACTCCTCTGGGAACGCCCAGAAATTAGGCTCAATTTACCGTAGGTTCTTATTGAGAGTGTGCTCTGCGTATCGAACAACTTCACGCGAAGCTGCTTACGTTGTTGCTGGATTGATCCCATTAGGAATTCTGGTTGAGGAGACAAGCAGATTGTATGGCGGTCGACGTAATCCCAGCTAGACAATTGTCTCGGATACCTAACGGAATCGATAAGTCCTCGATTATATAGCGATAGCTGCCATCGAAATGTCTCCAATAACCTATTGAATCGATAAGTCATCGATAACACAGCAATACAAGTCACTGAATTGTCAAATATACTAAATAGTGTAATCGACAGGCATCGCTCCAAATTCGAGTATGTATTTAAGTCCAATTGTCTCCGATACACAACAGAATCGAAATGTCTTCGATCCCAAATCGAAGACCTACATTAAGTAGTCTTCGATACCATTGGCATCAAAAAGTAATCGATCCGAAAACGATGACTTTTTATCCACGAGACAGTAGCAACTGCGGTGGGATGAAGCAGTAACCGGTAGATGGACTCACTCTCTCATCCCTGATATTGCAAAATGGGTTGAACGCCAACACGGTGAAGTGGACCACCATTTAACTCAACGTAACGTTTTCCCAATTTCTCGTGTTCGAAATTGGAGTGGGGGCCCTCCTCGTACGACTTTTTAACCGCAAGAAATATTGACAGAAATCGCATTAACAGCAGTCCACAAATGAGCAAGAGCAACGAAAATCTTCTGTTTAAGCAACATGTTCCAACATTTTATAATTTGAGACAAACATTTAAATTTGAATGATTATACTAAAGAACTTGCAAAGATTATCTACATGTCCTATATTTAACTATTTATCACTTAGCTAAATACACGCTACTAAAAAAACACCACCTCGAGGAGTGGGTCTACATCCCTATTTCGTATAACTGTCATTAAAGCTTTTACCCTAAATCTGAGGATCAAGTCAGCTAGCTCACAGCTCTGACGACCCTGGCTAAGTTAGGTCTTTAGCGAATTTTATTGATTGAAATGAAATTCATGGAGGAGCTCCTCCAAAGAAAAATTAGTCCTGTAGGAGAAATAACTTATCCGTTATAACCTTTTTATTTCTACTGCTTTAGACAAGTAGATCCACAATATTGTGAAAATATTTTTCATGATGGAGCAGTTCCTTTTCATTCAGTATTCAAAAACTCAACGAATTGGAGTTCAATGGCTACATTTTACGCAATAGCCTTTAAGATAAGCACTCCTTTTTGCAAGTCGAATCTCTTCAATATTTTCGTGACCAAAACCCAGTAAAGCTGATATCCAGACAAATCCCCACTCAATAAGCTTCTGAAAAACTTTCTTCATAATTGACGGATTGCTCTGATGATTGTTTTATTGTCAAATTATGTTAATTGTAAAGTTCCGGCTTTCCAGTATACATATTTAAATGCTTCGGAGTTAAAGCTTCCCTTCCCCGTACACAAAATTAGTAGTTTCGGAATCAGTGGCGTAACGCACGATGTTTTATGTACTCATTAGAACACGGGCTCTCAACCCAAAAGGGCCCGAAAGGCCGAAATCCATCTTTGTTTCGAATTGCTTCAAATACTCATTAGTCAAGAGCACAAAAACGAAGTCCGCAAAAGTTCCGAACTTTTTCCGCCGATTTTCGCCTTAAGTTAAAGTTAATACTTATGCTTTAAGTTAAGAGTATTGACACAAACATGCTCCACATTGACGAATTTCCATGATAAATTGGCGAATTTAAAAATGATATTGACGATTTTCCATGTCCTAGTCACGAAGTTTTATGTTAAATTGACGAATTTCAAAAAATTTTGAATTTCCGATAAAAATTAATGAATTACCATCACATATTGACGAATATCTTGATATATCAGGACTAATTTGAAATGTAAATCCGTCAATTTGATCTGGAAGTTCGTCAAAATGATTTGATAATTCGTAAAGTGGACATGGAAATTAAACAAAATCATTGTAAAATTCGCTGATTGCAATGGAAATTCGTCAACATGATGTTAAAGTCCAACAATTTAAAATGAAAATTCGACAATTTGATCTGAAAATTTATTCATTTGTAATAGAAATTTGTTAACACAATTTTGAAATTCGTCAATTGAACATAGAAACTCGTCAACTTGATTTAGGAATTCATCAATTCGCCGTCAGGACACCGCAGGAGCGTTTTCTTTATAAAGATAACACAAGCATACATGGTGACAGTGGGATTTCAATTGTACAAATCGAAAATTTGACTGCAAAAAGAAAGGGCCCCGGTTTTAAGTTCGAAAACAAAGATTTTCAAAAACCTTATGCCGCTTTATAATTTTGGCCTTGGGGGTCCCTGTGGCTGGGGGGCCCGTGTTCGACTGAACACATGGAGCACCGTACGTTACGCCACTGGTGCGTATCGACAATACTTTAACCGATTCAAGCTGGATGACTCGCCAGAGTGTCCTAGCTGCAAAGGAGTTGCATAAGATGCAAGGTATGTATTTTTTGAATGTCTGAGATTTTGCGTGCGACGCGCGACTTATATCTTTGGTGCTTGTAGTTCGGAAAGAAAAGATTGTATGTAACTTCTAAACAACTTTATTCTTCAAGTGTTGACAACGAACTGAATGAACAATTTATCACAATTTCAAATCTTAGTCTAAATGAACTGTGTATCCATTATAATGCTTAGTCTAGATATTGCCGTGCTCTGTGGCCGTGATCGTTCGGTCGCCACTCTGTGAAATAGACACTCATAGAGAAACGAGTTTCCAAACTCGGCACGACTCGTCGCAAGTTTATTATTCAGAAGAAGATGATAAGAATATTCTTATCATAGAATAATAAACTTACAATGCGACTAGGAAGTGGTATGGCTGACAACCGTATCACACTCCGAATTCAAGTTGTCTTTGTAACGTTGATGACTACACACGGTAGTCATCAACGCACCATGCTCCACTAGGAGTTACGGTAATAAAGAGAGAGTCTAGATATTAGATATCGGAGACGCATACACAAATTCCCACGACATCCGATGCATCCGACACCTTGATGTTTTTATGCTGATGCAACTCTGGTGTCTGATGCTGGTAACGTAACTCTCGCAACTGAATGTGGAATTTGGGGAAACCTTAAGTCCACATAATCTTGTGAACCGTATGCCGGAGGTCCAACAGAATTGGGAAGCAGCGAGTGAATTTGTGTGCAGTATTCACAAGGAACTTTGATAAGAAGAAGCTACACGGAGGTCAGCAACACGACAGGATGGCTAATTAGCCGAAGCCATCAATTCTTATATGTATATTTCAAATTAGGTTAAGATTGGTAATTTTTCTAAAGAACCTACTTTTAGGCGTGGTAGCCCCATAATCCCCTCATTTTATAACTTCCGTTCTTAGATAAGTTTCGGAGCTTATAGAAAAGCATTATTGTGTGGATTTTCTCAGATACATTGAACATTCAACATTGAGCGCTGAACATTGAACATTGAGCATTGAACACTGAACATATGAGCATTGATATCTATTCCTTTTATAGCTGATAAATTTTTCTTTGACAAAAACCTTTCCTACTTGTTGTTTTTGTAGGATACTTTATACAGTCAGAGATGCTTCCATTTCGTGTGAAGGGTATAATTAGTGTAAGGGGAGGAGGAGAGTATATCCGTATCTAAGTGGAAAAGAAGTTCATATTCTGATTCAGATTCTGATAAATTTACATAAGAATCACCAGGAATTGTGAAGGAAACATAAACCATTTTTTTTTTGCCGAACAGTGCTTTTAATGCAAACATTGAAAGGGAGAAACGACACGGGATAGGTTATTAGGGCAGTCCATGCTATAACCGCAGGCTATTCAAAAATAGGGTGATTTGCAGTATGCATTCAATGTAATGGAACACCTTTTTTTCTCAATTAATTACGAATAAAATTTCAATGCACGAGTTAAGAAATCATTTCAATTCCATAATCCATTCATAGAATGTTTTTCAACAAAGTAAATTTGATCAATGATCCGAAACTTTCCTTCCGTAACACGTGCCTATTATACTGTATAGATTGAAATGCACTCAGTGCGATTTGAGGGCACAATAGTCTCTCTTCACTGAAGTGGTGTACCCAAATTAAATTCTTCTATAAATATAGTAAACTCTTGAGCTGACACTGAACTTGGCTTCTGCAGAATACCAAAGCATCATTCAATCGACTATGAGTTCTATTTAATAAATCGCGTTGGTTGCAAAGATAATTTTTTGCACACCTTTGTATGCAAAATTTATATTTAACTTTCTTTAAAAAATTTCATTTCCTTATTCAGAATAAAAGCACCGCGTCGTCGTCGTTCAGATCAATTGACGGCACGGTCCAAAGTGGAGATCGAAGCCAACATCACCTGACAAGTGGAGGATCAAATTTAATCGGCACAAATTGAATTGCAAAAGAAAATTGAGACATTTTCATTTCAATCAAGCATACTTAGTGACCTTGTTAGAGAGCTGACTGGCTATGGTCATCTTATTCTTATATTTCAATTGAACCGGTTCATTTTGGCTTCCACGTTTTGATGAGAGTGTAGTCAAATGCAATTACAATGAGAGCACTTTCGCATTTAAATGAAATGAAAATTTTTCTTTTTGAATTTCACTAGTTCCATTTTGATAGATGACCCTCCATTTTTATAAGTCGCAAACGCATAGTGACCATTTATGACCTTAGAGTCGTCTCAGATTCGTATGACATTGATAGTAATTTTTTCCAGGCATACAACACAATACAAGAGATCTTGATTGTAGCCTGTTTGACAGGTTGTAATTGTTATTAAAAATGTCTTTTTCTAACAATAATGTAACAATGAAGAAGAAAAAAATGAATCGGCCGTTGAGAATACATGTGCCAAGATACAAAACGCATAATCGCGAGATATTTGCCTTGCTTCTAAATTATGGCGCTTTTATTATTAAGTTTTTTATTTCTACCTTTTTTTTGTTGGGATTGACTCTACAGTCCAATGACCGTGCCATTCTGTGCTAAGCAAATTACCTTTTACTTTCTCCACCTGTGTATATAGATGTACCAGCAGACAAAGTCATAATCGTTGGATGGTCCAACCAATGGCTATTCAACTGTTTCATTGCGCTGATCATCGACGAAATTGAAAAATTGGAACACGACGATAAGTTTAAATGTTGCGAATAAAATCATATTGCTATAGACGCGAAGTAACATCCAAAATTGCACAGTGGATGCTTAATAAATTTTCTCACTTTCCACTATCCGCTCCCTCAGTAATTTTCGCCATGATTGGGCAAATTGTATCGTTTAAATTGATTTTTATTCATGCATATACATATTCAAGTATAAATATACTTAAATCTTGGTAAAATATTTTTTTTCCATTGAAGTCTCAAACTGCACCCAGTTTGAATGGGAAATGTTTGAGAGATTTTTAGAAATGAGTATTTTACTTGGACAGAAGTCAAATACAATGCAATGGTTTTTCCGAAATAATAATTGAAGTTCTGGAACAATGCGCAATCTATCTACAGCGTCACCCAGACGAGTTACGTACTATTACTTTTTCGAATATGCTTGTAAGAGGTTAGTAGGCCTACGCTGTCAAGTAATCTTTAGGTCCTTGAAATGGGTATTAGTTTTGCGTGATTTCAGTGAGAAGGAAAAGAGTAAATTTTTGGAAAAGCATTAAATGGGACAATTTAATTCATCAATGGCCTCTCTCTCTTTTATGTTGGTCAGGAGCTTTTTTAATTTTTTTTGATTTAATGATTTTGTACATTTTACTAGTTGAAGACATGTAGATAGGATCAGATCTATGGTTTGGAGTCTCTCTAGTCATGTCGCGCATTATTTTTATTGGTTATAAATTTAATAGTTATAAATAAAGTTCCCTAGATGCCTGTAGATCGTGCACTGTAGATTTTTTTTTTAGCTATATTAAAAAAAAATCTATTTTTGTCATTACTGAAATATGTAGTTGGCATATTCTTTCCAGTTTCCGTATACAGGGTGTCTCGCATTTGTTCTGTAAGAGTCAAAAGGAAAACTTGTTTGAGTAAAAACGACATCTATAGAATTGAAAAAAAATACCGTTATCGTGCTATCGTGTTTTTTGTGAAAGTCTTTCTAAACGACCATTTGTACTGTTAAATTCAAATATACTCCTCCCCTTATTGAGTAACAAAACAACATCTAAATAAGCTGACCAGACGTACAGCATTTTGACCTGTCGTACAGCATTCCTTATGCCACACAATGAAATTTTCATTACATAATAAGTTCATTTCGAGCGGGAACCCTTTCCGATCTTTCAGGAATTCGGCACACTTGCGTCAAGCTACTTGGCGCTCCCATTACCTCCAAATTACATGGTCCTGCATGGTCCGTGTTTAGAAGTTACGGCTGCTCAAATTACAATTTTGAGTTTTCTAATTCAAAATTGCCCATCACTCGGAAATTCGTGAGCGAACAATTTTGAAATTTAGAAAACTTGTAGAATACTGTACATATTTCATTTGGTGAAAATTTCAAGGCTCTAGCTATCAAGCTTCAGAAGTTACAGCCGTCGAACAATCAAGAACAAACGTAGCCGCTGTAGAACAAACGGTTAACCGAGCAAAAGGACCTAATTTCAAAAAAATGACTGGCTAACTTCACACAGCCCTCGCAGATATCCCATTGCCCATTTTATAAGAGTGACGCCATTATTTATAATATTCGCTATACCTCACAAGCCTTTGATGAAAAACAATACACTCGGCTTCACAAAAATCGGGCCACTCGCCACATTCGACTCAAATTCAATTTTCTCAAAAGTATGAAACGTACAACTATGAAAGTTATATCTACAGAAAGCGCACTTCAAATGACTATGATTTTTATCTGAAGTAGGTACCGTTAACTCACATTACAAACGATTTGCCTGTTTTGATTAGAGTTCGCGCTTACCGTGTGGCCCGGTTTCATTGAAGCTCAGTGTAAATATATTTTATGTACAGGGTGAGCTATTTACAATGACAAAATGTAAACCATGCATAACTTATTTATTTGTTAATATTTTTTTGTGGAAATTTGAAGTCAATCAATTAGACGCATGGGAGATATGTTAACATTAGATAACAAATAAATTTGTATTGATATTGTGTTGATGTAGGTGGTTTTTAGAAGAGGGCTGGTTTTTAGCATTTTCCATTCGATAAACGATTCGATTGGGGATCAAAACTGTAAAAATGAGTCTTAAATTAAGGGAAAAGTAGAGACGGTGAAGACAAAATATTTTTGAAACGGCCACTTCAATTATTCATAGCTCAGATAACACTAACAACATATTTTAAATAAATTACTTAGGTTTCCGTACATGACTTATTTTAACCAACATTTAAGATCAAAATTAATATCAATAGCAAATAGCTTATCCCATTTTGTTTCGCAAATTAGCCAGTAAAAAGAAGGAATTATGAGCTCTCTTCTAAAACCTACCTGTATAAAGCCTATGGAAATTTAATTTAATTAATTTAATTTTTTCGCTTTTCAAGTGTACAAAATAAAAAATACATACATATACTGTCTTAGCTCGCTTTCTCGCTAAAGTTTAACTTGTGTGCGATTGTGATTAGGAAATAGAATAATAAATATAACATAATAAAATAAAAAAACAACTTAGAATGTAGATAAAAATTAACTAAAAAAAAAAAATTATACAATTAGTAATGAAAACTTGTAGATAACAATTAACTAAAAAAATACAAAAAATAATGAGAACATAATAGTAATAAATTTAACATATAGTTATCTGACAAAAAAGCATAATTACAATAGAAGAATACAAAACCAATAAAAATAAGATAAACAGAATAAATAAATAATAAATACTGAGAAAAATATAAAACAAAAATACAGAGAGTATTGAACTTAAAAACAAATAAACTGTTATGCAAATACGACCAGTAAATAAACGCAATAAGAGAGAGTAGTTTCTAAAATATCTAGGAAGATAAATAAGTATCAAGAAAATGTGAGTTTGTTAGCGAGAACTTTTTCAATCGGAATTTAAAATTAGTGCGATTCAAAGTTAATTTGACTTCACGGGGAAGATCATTAAAAATACGCGGACCTAATGCTGACAAATGCCTTGTAGTTCTAACTTTCCTGCAACGATTCGTAATCATCGGATTTCGCAGTTGTCTTCTAGTTGTGTATCCGGTAACATGTAGACTGAATTGATTTTGATTCAAGAACATGAATTTCAGACAATTGTAAAGAAACAATTGTCTGATATTAATTACCATGAAATCATTAAAAGCAGCCGTTGTGGACGAGAATTTTGATCTTTTTAGGCAGATCTTTATAATTAAATTCTGTAAATTCTGCAGGGGATCAATATATGTGGTGAGAGCTGAATCCCAGATGATGACACCATATTGCATTGTCGATTGGAACAAGGAAAAATAAACCATTCTTATAGTTTTGGTATCGATGTTATGTCTAAGCCTTAAAAATGCATATATTGACGAGCGAAGCTTACTAGTTATTTTTTGGATATGTTTCTTCCAATTTAAGTTCTCGTTTATTACAACTCCTAGGTATTTAACGTCTGAAACTTGCTTTATTATTTTTCCATTAACCATCAAGTTTATGGATTGAGCATTAGGGGTCACAGTTCCATTAGTGAACGCCAAAAGGTTTGCTTTTTCGACATTCAGGGCAAGCTTGTGGTTACATAGCCAGTTGTAAATTTTTACACAGCCCTCATTGGCTTTTTGCTGAACATTTTCCCAACTATTTCCTTTAAACAATTAGACTGTATCGTCAGCATAAGACACAATGTTCCCATCAAAATTATTATCCCATTGCATTCGGCACATGTCGTTTATGCATATGTTAAAAAGTACCGGACCTAATACCGTACCCTGCGGTATACCGCACTTGACTTCAACTGACTCACTAATTTCTGTATCAATTTTAACTTTCTGGCGTCGACCGCTAAGATATGAGGATAAAAGAGCAAAAATATTGTCTGCTAAACCTAAACGCTGTAATTTTTCCCGAAGTATTAAGTGGTTGACAGTGTCAAATGCTTTTCTTAAGTCGAGGAAAACCGCTATAGTTTGTTCATCGTTGTCCAAGGATCGGTTTAAGAAGGTGGTCACTTGATATATTGCATCACTGGTGCTCTTCCCTTCTCGGAAGCCAGATTGATTGGATGCTAGATATTGTTGCGAATTCAAGAGTTGCGTAATTCGAGATTTTAAGCATTTTTCAAAAATCTTGGAAAGGTTAGAAATTAGTGAGATGGGTCTATAGTTATTTGGATCGTTTTTATCAAGTGTCTTAAAAATTGGCAGAACGGTCGCTGTTTTAAAACAATCTGGGAATATTCTCGATACAAGACATTTATTATAGACGCTGCACAAGGGAGCAACAATATAGGTTGCTGTATTTCTTCACAGCTTCGCAGAAATGGCATCATCATCATTTCTGATATGGTGCGGTTTTCATGTATTTTTATTGATATGATATCATAGATTTTTTTCCATAGTTTCTTAGTGTTACCTTGGCATTTTATAGTTTCCATCATGATTAATATATTTGTAACCAAATGTAAACACATTCCCCATGTGCCTGCTTTGCTGCCTCCAATGAACAATAAAAACCAGACCGAGGCTAATTTCGGGCGCGGCCGAAATTAGAAATCTATTTAGAAATCTATGAGATTTGGTTGAAATTGGTGGACAAATAAAAAAGTTTTTCTTCAAAGAACCTAATTTGGGGGTTGGGTTTATATGCCAGCCTCATGACCCCAATGTTCGATTTAATTCGTTTTTGCATATGTTTTGTAACATCAATAAAAATACATTTCCATGAGGTTTGGTTGAAATTCATGTACAACTAAAAACGTTTTTCTTAGAGAAATTTGATTTGGGGGGATAGGTTTGTATGGTAGCCCCATGACCACATGGTCCGACTCCACCTATTAATATATATGTTTTGTATCATCAATAGAAACACATTTGTGTGAAGTTTCGTTGAAATTGGTGTATAAATAAAAAAAAATTTCTTAGAAGAACTTAATTTGGGGAGTTAGGTTTGTATGACAGCCCCATGACCCCATGGACCGATTTGGTCCATTTTAACATATGTTTTGTTGTGTCACTAGAAACACATTTGCACGAAATTTGATTGCAATCGATGAGAAAATAAAAAAGTTTTTCTTAGAAGAACCTAATTTGGGGGACTAGGTTTGTATGGCAGCCCCACGACGCCATTGTCCGATTTGGTCGATTTTTACATATGTTGTGTGTCACCAACGAAAACACATGTGTGTGAAATTTTATTGAATTTGGTGCATAAATAAAAAAGTTTTTCTAAGAAGAACCTAATTTTGCGGAGTAGGTTTGTATGACAGCCCCACGACCCCCTTGTCGGATTTTACCGATTCAAACATACAAACTGCCTGCAACAAAAAGAAGCATGTGTGCAAAATTTCAGCTCCATAGCTTTTAAACTGGCTGAGCAAAACGCGTCGCAACAGACAGACAGACAGACAGACGGACAGACGGACAGACGGACAGACGGACATCGTCCAATCGACTCAGCTCGTCACGCTGATCATATATATACATATTTTATATGGTCGGAGATGCTTCCTTCAATGCGTTACAAACTTCATGACAAAGTTAATATACCCTTTTCGCTTAATAAGCGAAGGGTATAAAAAGAAGAAAACGAAATATCGGGGAAAAAGAGGACTATTTGCTTTTAATAATACACAGAGAAAAAAAATTAGAATGGTTATCTAAAGAAATAGTCGAATTCATCTAAAGTTCGCGTTGATTTTCAGCTTATGATTCTATGTAGTTGAAACAGTTACGAAGATATGGATAATTTTTCTATTCGTCATTAGTTGAAACATCTACTATATTTGCAAATTCAATTAATTCATTTGTAAAGACAGCTATTCATTATCTATAAATTGTTAAATGTTGGATAGCTAAATTGTGTTGAAGAAAAAAGAACGATTGTTTGTAGTTAAATTTTATATTCGAATAGTACCATCAACAACTTTTGTGGAAGAATTGACTAAACTTTTTCTTCTAATCTTGCGTGGTTAAATGAACGAATTTAATTGTATTTTCAGCTACGAAGATTAGAGAAATCAGCTATTTCTTTGGTAAAACTATCTAAATTTAAGTCAACTACTTCACTTTAGATAAAAAGTCTAAACCATTTTTTTCAGTGAGTTAGCAGTGGCATGCGGAATTTAGTGCTTGGGGCTGATATTATAGGGCGTGGTCGGTTGTCGCTTTGTTGTCTTCGTTGCTCCCGTCTAATCAGAGTTGGCTTCTGCACTGATGTCCAGTATGACTCCAATCTTCTCGAGAATTTCACCTACATTTGCGTTCGAAGTTTCAGTGATTCCCATTATTTCAAGCTCATTCGATAATTTTTCCTGTTGTTGCTGGTTAACTTGGTGAGACAATTCTTTCATTTGCTTCTTCAATACAACATTTTCGTCTGAGTTTAGCGCTAGCCTTAGAAATATTGTCCACTTTTTTCCATACTCATCTAATTTAATACCAAAATCATCTATTTGTGAAGAGTAGAATTCGAACGATCTTTTATAATCATTTAGTTCATCTTTAATAAATTGTTTCAGCTCTTTGAATTCTCTTCGAAACTCGTTAAGTTCGTTACTATTCGTATTGATGTTTATAGCTGTTTGCTTGTTAGAAGAGCTCTGTGATTGTTTACTCGTACAGTTTGCGCACTGGTATAGCTCTTCTTTTTCTCTTTCAGAAATTTACGAAGGTTGTATTCGCTATCTAGAAATCGAGGATATGGACCTGGACGATATGTGGTTCTAACAAAATGGAGCCACTTGCCACACAGCCAACGAAACAATGGCTCTTTTGCACGAGAAATTCAATGGCCCCGTGTTATCTCTCGTTTTGACGATGTTAATTGGCCGCCACGATCATGTGCTTTGACGCCATTGGACTTCTTTCTCTGGGGATATTTAAAAGAAAAAGTGTACGTTATTAAGCTAAAAACAATTCAAGAGCTAAATGATGAGATAATTCAGCACATTAACGATAATCAACCTCAATTATGTCTTAGAATCATTGAAAATATGGACCATATGGCAAGCATTTTGCCGGTATTTTGTTTCACACATAATTGCCATAGATCCTTCTATCATAATAAAAAAAGAATTTAAATAATTCACTAAAAACTTTTTGTTTCAATAACAATTAACTTCGTGCATTGACGTTGGCCCACCCTATGGGCTCAAGCTCAACAGGGTCTCAACAGGGTCTTCTTTCCCCGCTAATTTTTCCAAGCCCGTTCCCTTTAGTTATACAACAAAAAAATGTTGCTGATTAAGTATTTTGTAGCATCTATTAATTTTAAAATTGTTATAAAGACAGGTGGGGTAAGTTAAAATCCAAGTTTGCGTCACTTTCCCCCCTGTGCTCCCGCCGCGCCGCTATCTTGAAAAAACCATCTAAAATCGGCTCTTTTATCAGTTTGCGGTCTATAACTCCTTCCCAGTCCATTTGAGCACGAAATGTGCCGAGACAATCTTGTAGAGCACAGAATTTCCTTCCTTTCATCTGACAAGTCTTAGTCTACAATCAAAATTGGCAGAGTTAAAGCGCAAAGAATATGCTAAAAATTTCATATGAGTTATTGGTAGGTATACAATGCGTTTTTGTGAGTTTGAAATTGGCATGATTTTTGATATTTTCTCCATTTTCGTGGCGCTATAACTCTGTTAATTTGAATTGTAGAGTACAACATCTTAGATTAAATTTGTAGGAAATTTTGTCCTCTACAAAATTGTCTTGGAAGATTTTGTGCTCAAATGGACTGTAAAGAAGTTACAGGCCAAAAACTGATGAAAGGGGTTTTTTGAAGATAGCGGCGGGAGCACAGGGGGGAAAGTGACGCAAACTTGGATTTTAACTTACCCCACCTGTCTTTATAACATATCAAAAATTTGAGGAGTCCCCAATTTTTGCACGCTAACCCCTATTATTTCGTCTCTATTGATTGGAGTACTAGTGTATTATGCGATTATTTACATTTCCTTATTATATTTCCTTATCCATTGGTTGCCTCTAAATTAAAAAAAATAACAAATATAACACCTTCTCTTGCCTCTAAATTAAAAAAAATAACAAATATAACACCTTCTTTATACCCTTCGCTTATTAAGCGTAAAGGGTATATTAACTTTGTCATAAAGTTTGTAACGCATTGAAGGAAGCATCTCCGACCATATAAAAAGTATACATATATGATCAGCGTGACGAGCTGAGTCGATTGGACGATGTCCGTCTGTCCGTCTGTCTGTCTGTTGCGACGCGTTTTGCTCGGCCAGTTTAAAAGCTATGGAGCTGAAATTTTGCACACATGCTTCTTTTTGTTGCAGGCAGTTTGTATGTTTGAATCGCTAAAATCCGACAAGGGGGTCGTGGGGCTGCCATACAAACCTACCCCCCCCCCCCCCCCCCCCAAATTTAGGTTCTTCTTAGCAAAACTTTTTTATTTATGCAGCAATTTCAATCAAATTTCGCACAAATATGTTTTAATTGCTAACACACAACATATGTAAAAATCTACCAAATCAGACAATGGGGTCGTGGGGCTGCCATACACACCTAGTCCCCCAAATTATGTTCTTCTAAGAAAAACTTTTTTATTTTCTCATCGATTTCAATCAAATTTCGCACAAATGTGTTTCTAGTAATACCACAAAACATATGTAATAATGGACCAAATCGGACCATGGGGTCATGGGGCTGTCATAGGAACATAGCTCCCCAAATTAAGTTCTTCCAAGAAATTTTTTTTTATTTATACACCAATTTCAACCAAACTTTAGACAAATGTGTTTCTATTGATGACACAAAACATATGTGTAAATACGATAGATGGAGTCGGACCATGTAGTCATGGGGCTACCATACAAACCTAGCCCCCAAATAAAATTTTTCTAAGAAAAACGTTTTTATTTGCACACCAATTTCAATCAAACATCAGAAAATTATATTCCTATTGATGCCACTTAACAAACGTGAAAATAAATGAAATCGGACTATGGGGTCGTGGGGTTGCCATACGAACTTGACCCCCAAAATTAGGTTCTTCTAAGAAATACTTTTTTATTTGGAGACAAATTTCAACTAAACCTCATGAAAATGTATTTTTATTGATGGTTCAAAACATATGTAAAAATGAATTATATCGGACCATGGGGTCATGGGGCTGGCATATAAACCCAACCCCCAAATTATGTTCTTCGAAGAAAATCTTTTTTATTTGTCCACCAATCTGAACCAAATGTGTTTTAATTGATGCCACAAACATACACTGCGCGACAAATGCTTAGGTTCATGGATATTTTCGTTTAAAATTATATAATTTCTATGTACTCTGATCGGAAATAATTTTTAAATAATGCTCTCTCAACTAACGGTTATTTTAATAAATATTACATTTCTATTAAGCAACTCGCATAGCTAACGGAATTTTTTAAAATGAAAATCGCAATTCCCACTGCGACAATTGTATACTTACTTTAAAGAGTTATCTCGTCCTGGTGAGAAGTGTTTGTGGAAACATTTTTTTTTCACGTTATACTCTGTGAGTCGTATAGTGGATAATGTCAAAAGGAAATCAATTTTCTGCCGAAGAAAAGGCGACAATTTCCATACTAAAGCAAGAAGGATATTCAAACCGACAAATTGTAATACGGATTCAGCGGAGCTTGAACCTTGTTAATAATTGTATACGAGATAGTGGAAATTATGGCCGACGATACGCAGGAGGCAGAAAAAAAGCGATTTTCGGTGCATCAAGGCGAAGTCTCTTTAGAGAAGCCTCGAACTCGCCCTTTTCTGCGCGTAAGCTTGGGGAGAATTTGGTGTTATTAGCCAGTGTAGGGACCATCCAACGAGTTCTTAGATCTTCATCTTGCTTAAAACGTTTACGATTAAAGAAAAAAATAGCCTTAACCCCGCAACATCGCCTACAGCGCCTGGAATTCGCCTCAAGATTCATGAACTGGACATCACAATGGAGGCAGGTAATATTTACGGATGAAAAACGGCTTTGGGTGGACGGTCCAGATGGGTTCTCCTACTATCATCATTATAAAGGAAGGACCCTATGTACCTGTCACGCCATCACTTCCGAATAGGTTCCGTTATTGTATGGGGAGCCATATCATATCATGGAACTATCGACTTGGTCATTCTACGAGGTTACCAAACCAGTTCATCTTATAAACAGCTCTTAGAAGAGGAAATCCCTATGATAAATGTCATGTACGGAGGCGATCCTTGGATATTGCAACATGATCTTGCCCCAATTCATACAGCGAGGGTGGTTAAATCGCTTATTGAGGAGAAAAATGTGGCTTTGTTAGACTGGGTGCCCATCTCCCCTGGCATTAAACATTTGGGGGTGGCTTGTTCGGGAGGTTTACAGTAGTGGTAAACAATACGACTCTAAAGAAGAGTTAATTCATGGAATTAAGACAGCTTGGTCTAAAATACCGATATCTGTGCTGCATTCTTTATACGATTACCTGCCTCGAAGGCTTTATGAAATTATAAATAAAAATGGCCAAAATTCACACTATTAAATTACAAAAAAATGCTCCTGTTTTTTCGTATTTATCCTCTTTCATACTTTTCTGAAATATTTTTCAGCGAAAACATTATGTAAAACGGTAAAATCGTTTCTGAACCTAAGCAATTGTCGCACTGGAAATTGACTCTTTGAATTAAATCAATTACTGTAATTTAAGGAAAATGTCCTGTGGGGATTCAGTCCATTCATTTTGTTTGTGATGTTTAATACTTCCAAAAATAACATTTCTTGAACTGGTAAGGTTTTATTTTACCGCTTCATGGAAGGAAATATGAGTGAACCTAAGCATTTGTCGCGCAGTGTACGTAAAAATTGATGGTAAGGTCATAGGGCTGCCGTACAATCCCCTTCTCCCCTATTTTTGGTTCTTATAAGAAACCCACGTCCCCGCTGTGCCCAATAAATCTTCGCCACGGCACTTATGAGAAAATTCAAAAGCATGGAAGCGGGGAGGACTGAACACTAGTCATAGGTACGCCCGAAAAAACTTTTAGCCCGAGGCGAGCGAAGGGTATCCAAACTTCGGCCGCGCCCGAAATTATCCTCGGTCTCGTTTTATATTAAAATTGGCTTTATTTTAACAGATGTGTTAGGATTTCTTTTTTATCTGTCTAACCTCCGCAAGTCACACCGTGTCTTTTCTGAATGACAGTTGTCAGACAAGACTTCTTCTTGTTCTTCTTTTCCGGACGTTACGGAGACTAGCCATCACAACTAGTAGGCAAAAGTGTTAGTGATTATAAACAAGATTACAACCCAGCATACCACATAGCGAAGGTTCACCACAAGATGAATGATAGCGAAACTTGTTCTTTCACTTTTGATGAAGAAAATCGAAGATTTGTGTTATCTGATTCGCTAGTAAATGACCCAAAAGGATAGTAAGCGAAGAATTCTACATGCGCTTTTTTTTATTATTTTCAATTCATTATACTTCGTTAAAAATTCGCTAAGGCTGAAGGTACGCGAAGATATAGTCGTTTGCTCAAATAACAAATAATAATTAAAAGTTTACAATGAATTTAAATTTATATTATAAATTTACAAATAAATTTTGAAATGTTTAAAATAATAAAGTATTTTGCCATTAAAAAACTATGAGTTGTATTTCAGTTAATTGTTTGTCATTGTTAATCGCCTCCGCTGTTCCGCTGTATCTAAATTTTGTGCGCCGATTTTTTTACTTTTAAGTATTATTAATCCCATTATTAATTATCCAGGAACCCATTTTTTTGAAACATAAGCAAAGACGCATTCGCATTTTTCAGATGACAAGAATCCAAGGAGTATTTACCTATTGCAAATATATAATTATTTGAAATGAATCGTGTAAGAGTAACAATTCAGCAATTCAATTTTATCTTCTCTAGCGAATTCCCTAACGGCGCACTAGTAATACATCTGTCGCTCATTTTTTACATTCGCGACGAATACTGCACCTCAGGTCACTACCGAATCGAGAAATGTCCACCTCTAGTGAATATATAGAGCGTTTATATATTCGCTATAGGTGAATGATTCTCGATCTACTGGTAATTCGAGGAAACGATTCGTCGCGAATGTAAAAAATGAGCGACCGGTAATTTACCAACAGTTCGATAGCGAATTCACCAGTAAATGTTTTGTTCGCTAAAGTGGTTGGTTGGTGACTCGTCTGCGGTTTGTGTGGTATGCTGGGAAATAACATGCATGGGTTACATTGAGTCAGTTTAAATGGAGCACCCTGTAGTGGGAGATGCTTCCTTCAATATGTTACAAACTTAATGACAAAGCTGATGTACCCTTTCACTTATAAAGTGAGTGAAAGGTAAACTAAACTAAATAACTAAATTAATCTGTCTGTTCCCACTGCTTCTATAGTTCTAACATACATACATACACAAAAGTACATATTAATGTTTTAATTTAAAGAATCCACTTCTCTATAACTGGCAACTGCTTTCAAGACAATACAATACACGGCATACATATATCATTGACACCTTCCACTTTTAATTAAAAAAATATTAAATATATTTTTCCCAGTCATTCGATAGTCATTTCTATTATTAAAATGGAAAGTAACCCGACAAAGTTTTATTTGATAAATTCGTTGCTTTTTGGACACTTTAAATGTGCTTAGCTTCATTACATTCTTACCGGGCGTATATGTTCATATATGTATGTACATTCAAAAGGCACACTGTGTGTAACTCCGTATAATGATCAAATGGCCACTCCGTATGAAATGTTTCATACATCTTCCGTATATGAAAGTGCAACTTTTCGATCTGACAACAAGAACTTTCTCTTTCCGAATTACGTTAAGGATAAAAGCGTATCGAACAATTCTAAATGACGTTAATTACAATCGAGGTACACACGAATTCGATTTCTCGATTTAAAGCCATTATTTATTATTAAAACGAAACTCGGCACGACTTCACTACTTCTGTATCTGACTATAGTGTGCGGCTAGTGCGAAGGTCAAGAGGCAAAACGATCTGCAGGCGGTGTACTGATCATATTAAGCATTTCTAATAGATCCATCCAAACATCTTCATTGGCGATTCATACTGAATATTTTTGCTAGATAGACGTCATTTGCCCATACGCCTCCATCAATGGTCACTCTTCAATGGACTCGTTAAAGAGACTGGCGGCCAAAAAAATGATTTTCATGAGCGTGGAATCTGGAACGTACCTGACTTTCTTTAAAATGTGCGCACATCTTTCGTAGACAAGTGTATCGCACCGCAGCAGCGCCATATCTTCCAAACTTATGTATGTAGTATATGACAGCCTCCCACAAGACATCAAGAATCTTCACAGCTATAGCTATTTGAATGATCGAATCCAAATTTACGAGCATTTCAGAGAAAATCCAGTAGACGGATGTCAGACATCATATCATAGAAATACCATTGACCGAAATAAAGCAATTGCTGCCATCTTCTTGATAATATTCAAGAATTCCCCGTTGTAGCTGCATCGTATAGGTATATCGTAACATGAGCAGATCTTCGTCTCTATAGAGATATCTAACAAACATTCTACAATGCATGAAAGCCCAAGTTGTCCAAACAGATGAAGTGCCAATCAAACAGCGATAAAAGCCATAAAGAGAAGTAATTGAGATTTTGCATAAGAAGAAGCGAAAAAACATGCTGGCGAAATTAGCAAAAAATATCCATCAATAATAAATATTCATTTCGCCAAAAACTCCAAAGACCAATTGAATTTGACCGCAAAACTATTTCCTAAACTAAATTAAAATATTATTCGATCATTGAGGGAGGGGGGGGGGGGCTTCATTGTGGACCATGGCAAGTGCAATAAAGCAGTTTTGGCCAGTCTGTCATAGCAATGAGGTTTATTTTTTGTTGTTCTTTTGTTTGACTTCTTTTAGTGCAAAAAACAGAATCAATCGATTTATGACCATGGACACGAATTGCAAGCTGCAAAAGATTTCATGTTTACTTATTTATATTTATGTCATTGTATACATATATGAGTACGCTACGTGCTCTCGAATCTCGAAGCAAGAATCTTCAACATTGAACTTAAACATCTGCGCATGGCTTCGGCTTTGATTTTGATTGTAACCGTTTTCCGTTGCTCTAACAGGTCGTTTATAAGTGGGTCATCCGTCTTAATCGCTTTAATTGTAAAAGATTTTTTTCTTCCACGTACGAAAAAAAAGTTTAGTAATTTCTTTTGTGTCTACTATCATTATTTGCAATCACTATCGAGTCAACCATGTTCTGATCGTATTATGCACATACAGTCTTGACTCGATAATCCGGATCAATTATTCCAAGGGGTAATCCGGATCAGCGGAACATCCGGACTAGCGCAATCATATTTTTCTGAGAAAAAAACGGTCCAAACAAATAAAAAAGTCGAACATAATATTGGATAAATGGTTTACTCTTAGAAATTAGCGTCATGTCATTTGCCAGACCGTCCCGTATGTAAGTACGAGACCAAATCTGCCATTACACACTGAAAATTTCAAATATCCGGATTATAGAGTCAAAATTGTTGCCGAAATCCGGACTATAAAATACATAGTGGAAACATTTGGTTGTCCGGATTAGCGTGATATCCGGATTACCGAGTCAAGACTGTACTCATGTAAGGTGCCTGGTTGACCTGACCGCGTAGTTAAAATTAAGTGGAAGATAGATATTTTGACAGTGAAAAGATAAATAATGCGACCAGAAATAAGTAAGTAAGTAAGTATAAGAAAGTAGTTTGATTGTTTGCATTGATGATTTTATAAGATTATCAACAATTATTATTATTGTGCACACCATTCATTATTCTGCATGACACAGCAGAACATAACCGGTAGACGTGTTTCTAAAATATTTCGTTTTATTTTGTTAGTTGATTCTTTAATTTTAAATTTAGAATACATTTTTCTACATTTCCATGTGAGTAAGTATTTTGATATACATACACTACGGCCTCGCTATGCGTCGTCCCGCTTTGCTTTTTTCTATTGCGTCGCAGAAACCCCGTATTGCGTTGTCAATAATTCTTAGCTGGATAATTTTGAAATGAGTGCAAAAATCGTAAAATGATTTAAGCAAACAATGTCCATTGATAGAAAAACCGAAATTTTGAGACAAATCGATTCTGGTGGAAAAGCTATCAAAGTAGGAAAAGCCTTACGTTGGTTTTAAATTCAGGCACTAACGAATAAATTGATATTTATTGCTGGTTTTTGTACTAAAATTAGGACTGTCGCCTACAGCCATTTGCACCATTGTCAGCAGAGATGCCGCAAACATCCGTGAAAATACCACGAATGTAGCTTAGAGCACAAAGTATATGTATATCAAGGTGTAGAAGCCGAATCATAGTAAAAATGGAGTCCCTTTTAAATCTATGGATACAAGAGCTCGGAGGAAAATGCCTCTAGACAAAATTCTTTATTAAGTCCAAAGCTAAGAGTTTATTCGAAAACATCAAAACAGAACCCGTTTTTTAGAGGATCCAGTAGAGACATTGCTCTGAAGCTAGAATTAGCAAGCGGGGACACAGTATAGCAGCCGATGAATTAAAAATAAACTCTTAAGGTTTGTGTTCGTAGAGACGACTCATGGGATCATCGCTCAGCGATGGAAGTGAAACCACCGGTTTTGAGCATTATATGGGTATATTTTCTATACAGACATGTTCCTTTATAGTCTAAGAAAAATGGCATATTTGGTCGGCAAAAATCCTACATCGGAAATTTTTTTTGGATTATGGTTGGGAATGGTCCCAACCGATCGGGGGTCCGCAACCTTAAAAAAAGGGGGAAAGGGGGGCATTTTTTCGGTTTTTTTGCGATTATTTCAAAAACAGTAAGAGATACAGAAAAATGGTCTGAGGACGAAAAAGACTACATAAAATTATCTTTGCAATGATATATAACACATTAGAGTTCAATTGAATATTTCGGCGTTAGAATAGAACATAAATTAGAATATTTTCATTTTAGACCTTTTTTAAAAGCTCCGTAACTTTTGAAAAAACGCTAGTTCAGCCGTAAAATTTTGTATAAATATTAACAAAAAGTTTAAGATAATTTTAACGTAAACATTGAGTCGCTCCGGTCAAGGACCTCCATTATCCCACCATTTAAATTTTTCAAAACGGCATATCCATAACTCCCCCCAAAATTGGAGCAAAGTGCTAAATTTTGGTTTGTTGCGATTGGAGGTCATAGTCACCCCACCCACCAAAAATCAGCTCATTCGGATAATAACTAAGGGTATCTCCCATACAAAGTGACCCATCAGGAGTTTGTTCTACACTACTCATTTTATAAACTGTAGAACAAAGTTGTCATGGGTCAATTTTAGCCTATAGAATATTCCCCTGCAATATTAACAGCAGCACTTTACAGGGAATAGAAGCTGAATAATCCAATAATGGCATTTGGCGCCGTTTTTTTTTAATCCAGTAGAACCTTATTGTAACGCTGAATTATCCTTCGGAAAAGGCATACTCATACATCATGTATCTTATATCATCATTTTCTCGCATTTGCTACGATAACCAACGTGAAAAGAATAAGTAATGATGCCAACTTTACCAGGCTTATAGGGTAACACTGAAATTTAATGAAGAAAAAACAGCCTGCTAGCATTGAACCAATTATTATCGTATTGCCAGTAACCACTCGGCCAATTTGAGATATAGTCAGCATTGCTCGTAAATACTACACACTAACAATTCTTTATTGAATCTTCTGCAATGAACCTTCTATTTTATAGTAATTAGTGGACGTTGATTCAATCGACACATTCATTAATAAAATGCAGCGAGTTTCTGCACAGAGATCATCTTAATTGGTTCAGAAATTAACAATGAGGGTCAAGGTCTCCTTGAGTTAAGGAATGTTCATAAATACGGGCCTAAGCCAATGTCTATGTTTACACGACGGAACAAGTACGGATTTTCGGACCTCTGTAGCTCGAACCCTGGTTGGCCCTGAGTGCTCAAATTTAGCAGAGGCTGCCGCTCGCGCCGTTCTATGAAGTGTTAAAAATTTCAAGAAGATACAATAAAAAAAACACCGGAGTTATAAGAGTTTGAAAATCTCATTTTTTCGAAAATCTCTTTAGTCTGAATAAATAATTCACAATAAAATAAACGAAAACAGTGATCATTCACAAACAATTACTGAAAGTGAGGTTTGTGTTTTGTATTGAACTTTCAATTTCACATTATTGCATACTTGTTGGCACCTATAGAATATAATGTGGATTCTGTTCGACTGCTACTTTTTGCTTGTGGTGCAGAGCAACACTAAACATTAACATTAGGTGTGTTTTTTGGTTATCCCGTGTAGGTTCGGGTAACGAAAGTTCATATAAGAAAAATGACAGGTGGATCAGCTGGCATTTTTTTATATGGAGTTTCGTTACCCAAACCTACACGGGATAACCAAAAAACACACCTACTGTATTTTATCGATTGGGATCTAACCATTTTATCCCGTGAAATTTTTTTCTAATATCTTTTATAATGATTAATGAGTATCTGCGCTGCTTCATCATGCTTGGATAAAAACACCAAGCATAATTTTTTCTGGGTTTTGTGGTTTAATATTTCACAGTAAATGTGCCAAGTAACCAGTCTCAGTTTCACTTTCGGTTTCGGTTTCTCGCATCAAACGAATCAATAATATACGGTTGTCTCGCAACCGAACCGGTTTGCTGTACTGGTAGACTCTGTATGGTAGACTCTACATTTTGTTTTAGGGAAATTGACGCCAAAACGGTAAAAAGCTAGAGGCATGACTCTAGCTTTTTACCGTTACGTCAAGGAATATATACTTAGGGCGCTATTACACAGTCATATATTCGTAATATATATTATAATAGATATTATCATATCCTTAAGCCTACTTGATTTCGTTTAGTGTACGCGTAAAAAATTAACTGAATGAATCGAGTAGGCTTAATTTTATGACTAGAAATATGACTATAAATATGACTGTGTCATGGAGCCCTTAGGGCGGAATTCGTAGTCCACACTTATACTTAAGGGAATATGTCAACAAATATATGAATTCATATAAGGTTACTAGATACGTACCTTAACGAATAAGGGAACCCTTTAGGAAACCCTTAAGCGTTTGCTTATTAAGTGACTATGAATAACGTCACTCCCTTAAGGGTTCCCTTAAGTACCTATATAAGTGGGGACTATGAATTCCGAATATTTATTTATTTTTTATATTTATTTTATTTATTATTTTATACTCTAGAAGTGTTTCGTTTTTAGAATAGTTGATTGAATATCGCTGCCATGGCTGATTTTACGGATTGTGAGTACGCTGATATTATATTCGTGCATATGGTGTTGCTAGCGGAAACGGTGGAGAGACGAATACCGAACAGGAACACTTTTGAGAATTCTTATCGGACTCTTCGAGAGACTGGAAGAACACCTAACCATAACGCGATCGAACTTTATAGGCGTACAAATGTCAGAAGGAAGGAAGATATTCTGCGGCTTTTCAGCGAAGTTTTCACTTGAATGTACAGTGGGTTAAAGTTTAGCATACAAAGATGAACAGGAAATTTTCGCAAAATTTAAACAGTTATATCTTGGAAGATACGAAGAACTTCAAAATGTTCGAGAAGTCATTTTATTGGAAATTTTGTGTACTTTCAGAAGATTATAATAAAAATCTGTTTCAGTTTACAGGAAGCGAGAAAATCAGTGTTTTCCGCAGAAAGTCGTATTTTTTTACCAGATTCACAAAAAATGCAATTACTACGTAACAGTACAAGCTAGGGGCATAACTTTGGCGGGTGCCTACCATGGGTGCATGGATCTATGGCGAACCGGTTTCGGGAGTGAGTTTCCAGCCGCAATGCACTTAAATATACACTTTTTAAAATTTTGTATTTGAACGAACTTGTATCATTCAAAACATGGGATTGTTCTATTGAGCAGTTATATCCGGCAGTACTAATTAGGCTCCCTAGTTGATTGTTTTTGGTTTTTTGGGATTCTCCGCCAAACAGGTTCCAAAAGTTCATATTGTATTGAACGCAGATACATGTGTCTATATCTACATTTTCCATCATTTGCATTTACAAGTGAGTTGATACTAACTTAAGCTGCCCAGACGTACAGCATTTTGACCTGTCGTACACCATTGGGAAATGTACAGCATTCCCCATGCCACACAATGAAATCTAATTCACTACATAAGCTCCTCGATGAACTATGTGATGAGTCATATCTGCTTTTAAGATGTAGTGTTTAATCGCACTTTTACGTATGACAATCCTCCATTTTCGATAACTCGAGAACCCTTTCCGATCTTACTGAAATTTGGACACTTGTCGAGCTACTTGGCGCTTATATTTTCTCCAAAGTTCACGGTCCACCTATCAGCGTTCGCATGATTTAGCTGCCTAAATCGCACTTCTGTGTTTTCTAATTATGTTTTCTAAAAATCTTTTCTGTCAATCGAAAAATTCTGCACATTCCATAATTTCTGAGAGAAATTGCTATGAAACAGGGTTAAAAATGCAAATATTCGTTTTCATGCAAAAACCTTAAAACGTGCCATTTCGTGAAGTATACCCTGAAAAGTGCAATTTCGTGCATTAACGTGCAATTGCACGAGAATCCGGGCGCTCTTTTCTTTCCTTTTTCCACAACCAGTATAAAACAGAAAACGCAAAAGTTAGGTTTCGCCAAAGAAGCCAATTGCAACGAAGTTACAACTCCCAGTCATGAGATTCATCTTCATTTGAATCTCTGAGGTCTGTTATGATAATTGTTTTATCTATATTCACTACTTTTGATGTAATCATCCCTGCGGTCTTACCGCTACTTGTAATAGTAAATCTTTGATTTCTCATAAATTCAGAGCGATAATTGGAGATATTCCGCACCGTGGTATGTATACTTACATGTTGTCTATTGAAATATTCCTATGCGAAAATTACTGCAATCGGGGGGATTTGTAGTTTTTTTCCGCCTATTAAATTTGAACAGATAAGCGGATTCTTTTTTGTATAGAGATGAAGATTTATATGTAATGCCGGCTGTTGGTGCAAATATTGTGTAGTAGTTTGGTTTCAAATAGAGGTCAAGGCCATTTGGTGTTTGATTATGAATTAAAGATGCGAATCGGGCTACGGGAACTATTTTATTATTTTTTTTTCACAGAACATTTATGTGTACATATTTAATTTCTCCAATTGGTTTAGGATTTGATTTGCAGATATACATTCCTACGGACATAATTTTGGTATCTATAAAAATTATCATGGGTCATGATGAATGTTTGGCCGTTCCCGTTCGTATTTTTTGTTCATTTATTTAAATGCGATTTCGATAATTTGGCTAATCATTAGTTAGTCAGGATGAATTTCTGAATTTTTATACCCTTCGCTTATAGAGTGAAAGGGTATATTAACTTTGTCATGAAGTTTGTAACGCATTGAAGGAAGCATCTCCCACCATATAAAAAGTATACATATATGATCACGATCAGCATGACTTGGGGAGTCGATTGGGCGATGTCTGTTGCAACGCGTTTTACTCGGCCAATTTAAAAGCTATGAAGCTGAAATTCTGCAGAAATGCTTCTATTTGCTGCAGTCAATTTGTATGTTTGAATCGGTAAAATCGGACCATGGAGTCATGGCGCTGCCATACAAACCCAATCCCCCATTTTGGTTCTTCTAAGAAACATTTTTTACACCAATTTCACTAAACCTTGAATTAATGTGTCTTTATCAAAGCAACTAAAATTTAGTGAAACAAATGGAACCGTACTGTAGGGCCATGCTCCCGCACCCCCCAATAGAATTTTCTGAGTAAATATTTTTATTTGCCCACTTATTTCAACCAAGCCCCACACAAATATTGTTTTGTCGATGCAACGAAACTTTTGTGAAGACAGAAGGAAAAGAATGAGGGGATGAAATACAAGTTGTAGGTACGGCGAAAAAAAACTTTTAGCCCGAGGGGAGCGAAGGGTATCCAAATTTCGACTGCGCCCGAAATTAGCATCGGTCTCGTTTTATTTTGTGATATGCTGATATGTGGGTATATGTATACGGAGGTAGTCCGATAAGTACCTAGCCTCACCGCCTGATGGCGTCAGTATCGCAAGAGCAATATACGTACTATCGTGTAATAAATTCTCGTAGACGGTTACTGTCACCGCCGTCTATATATTAAGGCCGCAATGTAGACTCGTAAACGTCAAATCCGCAGTTGAAATTGCATTGAATTGTTGTTGCCTCTTATGACATTGTTGTTGTTTGCCCGTGTTCGACGAACAATTCAATACGGATCCATGACGTCATTGTACAGCTGAGTTGCGGCTATGATATATCTAGATGGCGTTGCTACTGTCAAAGCCACCTATATCAGAAAGCCGGGAAGCAGCAATACATGCACACAAAGCGAGCCTATGAATATGTCGTATATACATACGTTGCACGATGCACTAACACAAGCACAGCGTATGTAAAAAAGAACCGTGTCTGCTCTGATAAAAACCGCGAAAACACGTGGAAAACTCACTTTTTATCGGGATTTTTTTCTTTCACTGCATTATAGACACTTCAATTCACGACACATTGCACTTTTCGCGACGAAAATCGACCGGGAACCAATACTTTTCGTGTAAAGTTTGCCGCGACCCAACCCGATTTGCCTTTACCGCAATGTAAATTTTCCAACTAATCGAGCCTATGATCTGCCGCAAACAGGGCCGGCTTTAGGGGCGCCGAAACCCGTATTATTAATTTATTTTTACAAATTTACCATCAATTTAACGGGCATTCTAATCACAAGTCAAGGGATATTTTTATACAAACACAAGCGACAAGAATTCTATGTGCAATTTTACAACATTCACTCAAGGCCGCACGACACAAATTGTCACCTGTATCTTTATAGAAATCAGGTAAGAATAATATCAGATTCCCACTTCAGGAATTGACTGCGTTCCAAAGATAACCTTTAATTAAGAAAAAGCAGTACACAATTCTAATTCGTTTTCGAACCATTTTCATCAATATTTTTTATGTGGATTATGTTTATGCTTTTGTCTTTATTAAACTTAAGGGCGCCAAAAACCTTACGGTTTCTCGGCCGATCGATTGGGCAATAGACTGCCCACAATCGATCTGCCGCCCGCACATACATATTTTACATTAGGCAATTTATCGGGCAATTTGAAATTGACAGTCTCACGGTCCACAAGACACAACACAAAATAGCGAAGATTATTAAATTTTTGGCGATGGAAGACGGACATCCATTGCTACTTTTGATGGAGAATGACCGCCACAACCACAGCATGAATGAAGAACGACCACAGGTTAATGTCAAGAAATCAGCAACTGAGAACACATGGTTGTCATCCCAGCTTGAACGGAAAATTGCACTGACAAGACGTTCCACACGTCAAATCAAAAAAATTGAATCCCATACACCTTCCGATTTATTTTGTTATCAAATAATCTGGCCGATCGATCGGAGAGTCTGTGGCGCCTCTTACGTTTATTGATATTTATGTACATAGAAAAGTTTATGGATTTTTGTTAATATGTATGACGCTACAAAAATTTAAGTGTAATGTTTGAGGGATAATTTTGTTCTAATTTTGTGGTCTCCGAAGGTATTGTATTTTAGAGCAAACATTGTTGTCTTTTCTCGCTCAATTAAATTTACTAAAACTGCTTAAAAAATGGAAAGGAAGTTTCTAAACGTATTTGTAAAATTAGTAACTTAATGAACGTTTAAATGTTGGTGATTCAAAAATGAACCGGTGGTAACTACATTGTATAACCTGTAGTAATGCGAAATAGCCAGGTTTCCCAAACAAACCATTTCTAACCACAGTCGAAATTACAAAATGAAATGGATTTATGTTTTGAAAAATATGGACTACTATACGTAAAATCGATACTGACTGAATTCATCACCATCAAATTCAACCGTATTTAGAACCATCGGCAAGTGCGTTTTCGCAGGGACCAGAGTATGTGAATCAGGAACGTAGTCATTGGAACTGCCCATCTTTCCTTAATTTTCGTTTTCTTCGTCAATTCCGCATTTCAAGATAGCAGTGTACTCTTGAAAATTATTACGAATTTGAAAAATTTTAACATCGAAAAAGATGAATGGAAAAGTGCAACATACTTAAGTGGGATTTGCTATCGTCTTCCCATTCAACATAATGAATGTTTGTGAGCTAATATGTATGGTTCCTTATGTTTCGCCGACGTGAGATTACCTGTTTTTATTTTTGAACGATTATAAAACTAGCAAAGTATTTTGTGGTTTGTTTTAAAAATGGAAAAATGAACACTAAAATAGATCCTGCAATAGATCTACTCTTGCTTACACAAAACTCGCTTTTTTTATAATATTAACGAAATAATAATTTTCTAGGACGAATTATGAAAAAATGTGAATGGATAGAGGCATACTTTTCAGTTCGCTTTAAGCAATCAATTTATTGGGAAGGGGCAAATTAACGTGAAGTTAAAAAGAGTTAAAAGTGGATAGTTTCAATGGCGGCCGGCAATGGAGAAAAATATTTCCAAAAAACGTTTAAGTTCAAGTTCTATTGCAATTTTTTCGTGTATAAAAAGTATAAGGGGCGCTTTTTTCAAGTTCGCCCCGGGCGCCGTTACACCTAAAGCCGGCCCTGGCCGCAAAAGTATATGAGCGGGTTCTAGTTCCGGGCTTTGAAATATAGATGGCTTTGGCTACTGTCGATACAGCCGGATCGGACTCGTAGTTTTGTTTTGGCCGCGTGTGAAAGCGGGAGTGTCCGCGGATTTTAGAAAAATGGAAAAAGAGCAATATCGGTCGGTGATTCGATTCGTGATTTTGGAAGGAAAATCGCGCAGCGAAATCAAAGAGTGTTTAGATGCTGTATACGGTGACTCTTCTCCTTCGATGGCGACCGTCGAAAATTGGTTTAACGAGTTTAAACGTGGTTGCACGTCGGTTTTTGATGAGCCCCGTCCAAGTGCCCCGAAAACGGTTAGCACGCAGGATAAAGTGACAAAAATCCACGATCTCGTAGTGGCAAACCGCCGATTAAAGGTGCGAGAGATAGCTGAGACAGACAGACAGACAGACGCGATGGGTGCCGCGTTTGCTCACTCCGGATAACAAGCGCAACCGTGAGACCACTTCAAAGCAGTGTTTGACGCTGTTTAAGCGCAATCCGAAGGAGTTTCTGCATCGTTTGGTGACAGTCGACGAAACTTGGATATACTGGTACACACCAGAGACCAAGGAACAGTCGAAACAGTGGACTCCGAAGAAGGCGAAGACTGTCCCATCGGCCGGAAAAAGTCACTCGCTGGGCAGAAATTTTAGTCGAATGAGGAGGTCATCGCCGCCATGGAGGCCTACTTTGCAGACCTCGCGAGAACGTATTTTTCAGACGAGTTAAAGAAGTTGGAGCTTCGTTGGGTCAAGTGTATCGAGCTAAAAGGATACAATGTTGAAAAATAAATCGCCACTTTTCTAAAATTTTTGTTTTTCTTTTGTAGGCTAAGTACTTATCGGACCACTCCCACCTGATCTTGAAGTTTTCTCATAACATTAAATACTCGCAAATCGCATTGCTACAATTTCATTCACATTGTAACAGACTGTATTACACTTTTTTTTGTCTATCCTAAATTCATACGTGTATAATTTCGAATCATAAAATTTGCTATGGCTGTAATCAAAACCGACCACTAAATACATCTATCACGCTCCCGTCATAATACGAGTAGAATAATTATTTTATTTTTCCAGATAACAATAAACAGAGAACATAAACGAACGTCTAGTTTTAGCTCAGCAGGTTCCCATATAATGAATTTAATGGTTCTGGGCAGTATTTCGATTAATAACAATTATACAGGGTGTCCGGAAACTGCCGCATAAACGCACCGGATTGTGATTCCTCATGTGATTTCCAGCAAAAAAGTTGTAATATGGAGCTAGAATAAAATGATGTAAGAAAGATATGATCGTAAGACTATGCGCCAATTTTTAAAAGAATCGTACGAGCACCTTGGCAGAAGTTGGAGAAAATTGAGATGGAAAAACATATTTTTTTTTTGGGTCAAATCACAAAAATTTGACTTTGAAGCTCTGTAAAAAGTAAAAACTAAACCTCTTATCCGATTTTAGTGCCGTTAGTTTTAATTTTTAGGTAAATTGGCTGTAATTGTAATAAGATTTCGCTATTCTAGCTAGTCTAGCTTTCGAGATATTGAAGTTTTAGTCGTACAAGAAAAAATTTCAAAAATCTTCAAAGGACTGTGGCAGCTAAAGGGGGTATGTTGCGTACAACTTTTTTGCTGGAAATCATATGACGAATCAAAATCCGGTGCGTTTATGCGGCAGTTTCCGGACACCCTGTATACTTATACGAAGAAAGTAATAAAGACACTTTAATGAGTACAAGTACACAGAACCTCTGGAAAAACAGTAATAGATAATACTGATTCCAATAATAAATTTAAAGTGGAACACAACACAATACATTATAGTATGTGGTACAGATTCAATCAAATATCTCATATCTGCTTCTACGAGTTCGAGTAATTGATCACATCACATCATAATGTTCTCAGAAGGTAGACATTGAGTGTATTCACGCACAAGTGAGCGGACTAAAATTTTGACACAAGTTCTACTTATATTTTCCTCCACCGGAAGGCACACGCAAATGAGCGGTGAATGTAGTGTGTGAATGGAATGTAACACTAATGTCAAACGCCATTCATTATTATGTTATGACAAAAATGATAAAAAAAATATGTAGATGAGCAGACTCTGCATAACATTATTTCAACAATATATTTCTTCATAATTTTCAAATTTTTTTTCCCGCCATCTACTCCGATATATATGGCTATTTCATTGCGAAGCGTAGAAATTTTGCGCTAGGTAGAGGACACTGTGCTACGTACCGCAAACACTGAGTGCCTTCTGGTGGAGAGTAATGTAAGTAGAATTTGTGTTAAAATTTTAGTCCGCTCCCTTGTGCGTGAATACACTCATTGTCAGTCAACTTTGAACCTCTACTTTACATTTTCTGGCAAATTAAAATTCCCATTGTACGTTTTATGTTGCAAAATTCAACTTAATTAGTTCTCCGGAAAGCTAATCATAATTTTTATAATCGAACAATAGATTGGCTTAATTCAAGGGTCTTTTGTTTGGGTTTTTATCACCATTATAGAAATTTAGCAGTATGTGTAAGCATGTACATATGTACAATTTAGGTCAAACGATTTTCATTTGAATGTCGATTTTGGAACCTATAGAACCGAAATTGCTCAGAATTGTTCGATGGCCTTTATTTCTACTATAGACAATTAGAAGAAAAAGTGAAATTAGCGACCATCTCTCATTACATTTCATTATCGTGTAGTGTGTGTGTAGATAGATGATGAATAAAATTCACTTTTAGGTATTAATGATTTTCCATTCAGGCGCGGTCACTTTAAGAGATTATGCGGAAAAAATGTTGAAAGGAAACGTTTTTATACATATACTGATAAAGCGGTTTATAATGAAGGCATCATTAAAATAAATTAAAGGAAAGTTTGTGTGGTGGTTGTCCGTATTCTAGTATAAATTTCAAGTTTGCGGCTCACTTGAAATTTATACTTTTATGAATGGTTCTACTTTTTCGATTTACAAATTTACCTAGAAATTTCAGGCGCAAAAGTGAAAGATGTACTCGGTTTTGCCTTCAGAGACTTTTTATATATACAGTCGGGAACGCATAACTGCAAAACGCTTAAGTGCAAAAAACGCATTTCTGCAAACTTTTTAAAAGCCCCATGATTTTTCACATGGTTTTCATATAAAATTGTCTTGATAAGTGCAAAACGCATAAGTGCAAATTTCGCTTAAGTGCAAAGAAAATGTATGAAAGGTAATGCATACGCACAAGTAAACTGCAACGGATAAGTGCAAGTTACGAATTTCGATGTCGTGCATTCGTTTTGCGCTTAAGAATACGATTGTGTTTTTATACCCTTCGCTCATAGAGTGAAAGGGTATATTAACTTTGTCATGAAGTTTGTAACGCATTGAAGGAAGCATCTCCGACCATATAAAATATGTATATATATGATCAGCGTGACGAGCTGAGTCGATTGGACGATGTCCGTCTGTCTGTCTGTCCGTCTGTCTGTCTGTTGCGACGCGTTTTGCTCGGCCAGTTTAAAAGCTATGGAGCTGAAACTTTGCACACATGCTTCTTTTTGTTGCAGGCAGTTTGTATGTTTGAATCGCTGAAATCCGACAAGGGGGTCGTGGGGCTGCCATACAAACCTACTCCCCAAAATTAGGTTCTTCTTAGAAAAACTTTTTTATTTATGCATCAATTTCAATAAAATTTCACACAAATGTGTTTTCATTGCTGACACACAATATATGTAAAAATCGACCAAATCGGACAATGGGGTCGTGGGGCTGCCATACAAACCTAGACCCCCAAATTAGGTTCTTCTAAGAAAAACTTTTTTATTTTCTCATCGATTTCAATCAAATTTCGCACAAATGTGTTTCAAATTATATCACAAAACATATGTAAAAATTGACCAAATCAGACCATGGGGTCATGGGGCTGTCATACAAACCTAGCTCCCCAAATTAAGTTCTTCTAAGAAATTTTTTGTTATTTATACACCAATTTCAACAAAACTTCACACAAATGTGTTTATATTGTTGACACAAATCATATGTATGAATAGATGGAGTCGGACCATGTGGTCATGGGGCTACCATACAAACCTAGCCCCCCAAATCAAATTTTTCAAAGAAAAAACGTTTTTATTTGCACACCAATTTCAATCAAACCTCAGAAAATTATATTTCTATTGACGCCACATAACAAACGTGGAAATAAATGAAATCGGACTATGGGGTCGTGGGGCTGGCATATAAACCCAACCCCAAAATTAGGTTCTTCGAAGAAAAACTTTTTTATGTATCCACCATTTTCAACCAAATCTCATAGAAATGTGTTTTAACTGATGCCACAAACATAGGTAAAAATTTATGGAAAGGCCATGCGTTCGTAGGGCTGCCGTACAACCCCCCCCCCTTTGGTTCTTCTAAGAAACCCACATCCCCCGCTTCTCCCATTAAATCTTCGCCACGGCACTTATGTGAAAATTCAAGGAAAAGCATGGAAGCGGGGAGGACTAAACACACGTCATAGATACGCCCCAAAAAACTTTTAGCCCGAGGGGAGCGAAGGGTATCCAAATTTCGGCCGCGCCCGAAATTAGCCTCGGTCTCGTTTTTTCTCACAAAAATTGATGCGATTTTTTTCTAAAGATGCCTTGCACTTAAGAGTAAAGTCGAAGCACACAAATGCCTTTCGGCTGGATAAAACATGATAGATACTATGAGTGGTAAATTTATTGACACAAAGAAACCCCTAAAATAACTAAATTCGAACGAGTAACAAGAAAATGGAAGAAATCATGGTAAATCATTATTTGCATATGCCTATTAGAAATGAAAATGGGAATATTTTCAAAGATTAAACAGTTACTTTTGTTTTGAATTCTTAAGATTTCAGTATGCGGCACCCAGCATATTCGTTATTACCCATAGGTAATAACGGGGCATTGCCCTATTGGAGAGCACGGAAGAAGACTCTGAATTCCTCACAGCGACTTTTGCAGAAGTTGTAATGACGACGTACTTTGTCACTGTCCAGCCCTGTCCGAGAAACGGAAGCGTTGGCGTTGATACCGATGACCTTCGTGATGTGAGCCCAATACTGCCCAATAGTACGGGCTGGTTCCCTGTCAGAAGCGGTTAGTAGAGGCACGATTCTCTCGGTGGTACCACAATGGAGCAAATTTTGGTCTAAGTGCTCTGGGTGTAGACCTGGCGGCCCCTGAACCTAACCTAACCTAACCTAACCATGCGGCACCTAATTTCGATTATCATTGATGATGGCAATTCATTGACTTAATTGTAAATCGCGGCTTTTCCGCCTCGATTTTGACATTGAATCAATTGCATTCTAATGAAAATTACATTCTGATTTATTCAGCATTGACACTGAATATCTGAATAACTACAATGATCTCACTAAAAGTGATAGCAGAGTTGATTGTTTCAGGCTAACATTAATAAAATGCCATGATCAACATTTGAGGACTCTGGGAGGTCTATTTCAAGGCTTTCTGATTTATTTCTATCGAAAGGTTTTAATCTGCAAGGGTGAATTGAATTTATCGGCGCTTTATCCTTGACGAAATTAATCTTGATAACTTCTGATTCGGTGCGGCGATCGGTGAACATAATTTTAATTATAGGAGAATCTTACATGTGGATCTGTATGATATGCAATCACATATTCTATCTTCACTATCCTTGTTTTTCGATACACAGGCGTATGTCCTTTTTTGTTGTTGGTTAACCTTCTTTGTAAGAATCTTTTAATAATCATGTTGTTTAGCTCTGCCAGTATCTTCGATGCCTAATTTTAACATTGTTGTTCTTGCAACGAAACCATTTTTTTATTTGTCTTTTCTTCTTTCACACTCCTAAAACATTGAAAATTATGTCCAATATGGGTTCCCCTTTTACAGTTGTGGTTTTTTCAATTATGTGGCCTCTCCAGTATTTATACTGGATTATATTCATTGCGTCGATAAATTTACCACTCATAGTATGAGGAAACTAATGCACTTATTTAAAACAGGGACGCTGGGAGCAATTTAGACATTGAAAATGTTTGAAGAGAGCAATTTACTACATGATTAAGAACTACTCACCCTAACACACACTTTAATACACTTTTTGCACGCTTACCATCCTTCAATCTGAAATTATGATTTTTGTTGTGAATCTGTCCGGAAACGGATAAGTGAAAAAAAAAACGGATAAGTGCAATTTTTCTTGCTGCCGGAGACGATTGCACTTATCCGTTCTCGACTGTATATTTTTTAAATTGTAGGGCCACGGCGAATAAGTGGATAAGTCGACTTGTGTCGAAAATGAGTTAAGTGCATTAAACTACTCTTCCAAAAGTTCTGCGTAATATGCAGAAGTGTTTAAGCTGAAAACGCAACGCTTTCTTAGTTACTGAAATGTGCATTTTCAGACAACTCACTCATTGATGTGGTTACCCGGTTAAGTCTACTTGTACAGTTTTGTAGGGACACCATTGGCTATGGGAATAATTAGATAAGTCGACTTGTATTATTATTGAAATTGAGAATAATTTACATTAGGGTTGCGCTAATTTCGGCCTGAAATCGGAAATCACCCTCAACGAATGTAAATAACTATAGATTTCAACGATTAAACGTTAAAAACTGGGGCCTGATTTGAATACTCAAAACTCTTATCGAATGGTTAGTCTTATCGCATAGAGAAGACACACACAATTTTCAGAAAGCTTATCCATTAAATTGAATTGTTGTTGATTTTTTTGTTTATTTTGCATAGTTATGTTATCTTTTGCTTATTTACGCTGTGGTATAAAACCGCGCAATGATTTTTTCAATCTAAGATGATGGCGTAACCAAGCAAAATATGGCAGAACTATGCAAAATAAACAAAAATTCCATTCAATTCAATGGAAAAGCTTTCTAAATATTTTGTGTGTCTTCTCTATGCGATAAGACTAACCAGCCGATAGGTACTGAACAAGAGTTATCAGAAACGGGCCTGGATGTCACAGAACTCATTGACCGTATTTTTTTAACAGATAACATACTCTACGGGGTAATTTTCATACAAATGCTAGCCCGAAGTCACATCCACACATTATTAAGTTTTAATAAGCTTTTCAAATTTTTTGAAATTTCCCCTAAATGTATGCAATCTCAATCACTTCCAGTTATTATTTTTCCAATTTCAGTTCAAGTGAATTTTTTTCTTTAAGCATAGTTTCCAAGCACAAAAAAGTTAATTTTAGTTTGCAAATATATGTTAAAATGCCAAATTATTAATTTGAAAAATTTTTAATGATGAAAAAGCGTTTAGAATTTGGGTTTCGTGTAAAAAAGGCTTTAATATATTTGACAATTTTAAAATTAACCTTAATGCTATCCTCGATTGTTTTACGAGTATGGGTTAGCAAACCTGCTCTTTAAAAAAATTATAGCCATTGTAGCATTTCACGTGAACAGAAGCGCATATTTCTGAGTGTGAAAAAAGTATATTGTTTGTACTTGTACATTACATTAGATAAATCTGATGATGATGTGTATAAAGGCTGTAAAATAAGGAGTAAGCGGATTCGGTTTGTTCGTGAAAACCTTTCTCCAGATGAAATGGTTTACGATTAGTTCACTTAAGGCGATTTTTTACTGACAATTCGAATTACTGCAAAATTTATAGGAGTGTGTCGCTAATTGTGATTAGAATAGAATACGTAATTCAGTTGTTTTAGCGAATAAGTTGCCAAAATGATCTATCGTCGCAGTATATAAGTGGCAGAGTCCCATTTTGAAAATATTTAACTCACCCACTTATTCGACGGGGAAAACGGAACTTGGACAATCGTTAAAATTTTTAAAAGCCAAATTACCGTAGACAATTCATTCATCACCTTAAGACCACAGCTCCAGCTGCAATTCACTATATCATATTTAAACCGATATCAGCTATGTCTGCAGGATATTGCTTTCAAATTCTAAATTACATAGAATTGTACGAGTAGTTATAAAACAGTACCGAAAAATGTCTAACGGTTTATTTTACTAAACCAGAATGGGGCGTTACATATGGATGACCCGATATAAATAAATAATAAAATTAACAAGATTTTTCTAGAGGCATCAGAAAAAACAAATATCGCTCCTTCTGATGAATGCGAAGGTGATAAAAAGGGTCCATTGTCCGTCCACAATTTTAAATACCCCAGGAAGTTTTCAGTTTATGGCTTCTAATAAGTTTCTACCTATCTTCCAACAATTTGGGTAAAATGTTAATTAAAACAAAAAACTTGCAGAGAGTTATCGATAACTTATTGTCCCAGTGCACAGGTCAGATTTGGTATACAATTTGATCTATTATGAAATCCATAAAAATAACAGGCGCGACAATCCAACATTGGACTAAGGCCGCAGGATGTGTTAGTGACATCCTATTTCCAAGATCTTATCTGCTTTTTGTTGAGGTAATGAGATCAGCATCACGCTCAGCAGTGTTATTTATCCCCATAAATGGGTACTCGTTTAACATCTGAGTGAGATCATAGTCCGTCACAAGATCGTGAGTTCGAAAAACACCATGGAACACGGTGAGATTCGAACTCATGACCCTGTGCACTGAAGGTGCGCGCACTAACCGCTAGACCAGCCAGACTACGAAATCCATACTATCTCAAAATTACCTTAACAATGATTTCTCTTGATTTGCCCTAACTCCAAATGGAGCATGGTGCATTGACGAGTACCGTGCGCAGGCCCACAAATAATAAAAAAAAATATACCTCATCGAGCAAACTATTTAAACAATTTTAATCAGAAATGGTGGTATGGTGGATAAAAAATATACTTCGCACGATTGAAGGGTTAAATGTCCATACCTCCGGTTTGGATGAAAGTATTCAAATTAAATTCCGCAGATCAAATCCTGACACTGCAGAGGACATCTAACAATAAGATAAGTTTTTTCGAGTTGACGAATTCGGCCAATATAGCACGGCAAACATTAAAAATGCTGCCCTGAAAAGTTATACTTTTCGACTTATCCACTTATTCTCCCCGACCCTAGAATTATTCCACAACCGCAGCAATGACTATCAAAAATGAGACAACAATCTTATTTATTGCACTCATTTGATTTTGCTAGCCACTGTGTAGAATAGGAAAGCATGCAGGTCCTGGTAACTATATGCTGTTGGGCCAATGGTTCGCAAAGTGCCGCTCTTTAGCTCATTCAGTCCAGCTTTTGCAGGTGAAATAATTTTCAATTTGTTTTTAGACTTATGTATTTGCAGAATTATGGATCAATTGTTCCTAAAAGTTCTGTATCGGAGTCGACGCATTTACATTATTTAAGCAGGTTGTTTTTTTTAGCCCATTTGATAATGGATATTTAAAAAAACATGATCTCCAAAATTATGTCATGTCATCTAGCGTAGTTCCAAGGGCAGACCTGTATGTTATATATACTCTAGCACAATATTATAACAATATAATATTATAACAATATTGTCTAGCATTTATATATTGTAGCTAACTTCACAATAAATATATACGTCTGTCAGTCATCAACTAGATCGCGCCTTTTTCATTATTAATATTATTAAAGATATTTAACATGGTGTCAGAAGTCACTAAATAATATAAAAGTCAAGTCAAGTCGGTCAATTATACTAAATAAAAGTAGACCAGTTCAATTAATAGTAAAAATTGAATCGTAAAGCAGATTGATTTAGTGGATTAAGCCGGATTAAAAACGAGATGGCTTTGAATCTTCAAGCAGGCGAAGGCACGTCGAAAAAGGTTATATCGGACATCGTCAAGGAGGAGAAATCATCACCGAATTTCGTACCTCAGCAGAACTCGATTCCCAAATTGGATTTTAATGGATCCGACATAGAGATAGAGGTAGTAGTTATCACAATGACTTCATTTCGAAATCCAATGAATCAGGGTCGCCTATTCGAAAAGAACCATTTAGTGGATCCGATAATGAAAGAAAAAATACGTCTAACGAGGAAGCCAACCAAAACAGTGAATTTTATACTACTAAGTTTGGTAGAGTGGTAAAAATACCTGATAGACTTAAACTTTGAATTTATTAATTAGATTACAATGAAATGTTATATATTTGTAAATATGTTGTAACTCAGTTTCATTCAGAAATAATAGTAATTATTTTTATTTTGATTTCATCTATATTTGATTACAGTACACATTTTTAATTATGAATTATCTTGAATTAATTAGGCTTAAGAAAAGGGATGTTATATATACTCTAGCACAATATTATAACAATATAATATTATAACAATATTGTCTAGCATTTATATATTGTAGCTAACTTCACAATAAATATATACGTCTGTCAGTCATCAACTAGATCGCGCCTTTTTCATTATTAATATTATTAAAGATATTTAACACTGTAGAGAGGGAGGGGGACGGGGTGATTCACCCCGGGCCCGGGATTTCATAGGGGGCCCGGATTTTGACACAAAAGTTGTGCTTCAGTGTTTTCACATACAAATTGTTACTTTGAGGTCCTGAACTAAGAAACATACTCTGCACCAGGCTTGGGGCCCCTAAACTATTAGCAAATTTCGACTTCTTCATCCAGTAGCACACAGTTTAAAAAAAAAATTTTTCCAAATAAAAATAGGAGCCCTGTACAGCGACATTTTTTTCTAGAAGGACTTTTCCGGGCGATTATCATTTTGTGTACGTATTGCTGCTGCTAATGAAATGTTGTTCAAGGTACCAACACCCAGATGTTGATCACTTAAATTATTGAATCTTTTCAATCTATCTATACAGGGTGCCCGGAAACTACCGCATAAACGCACCGGAGTATGATTCCTCGTGTGATTTCCAGCAGTTTCTAGTTGACATACTCCTAATTCTCAACCCTTTACCTGCCGCATGCATTTGAAGATTTTTAAAAAATCATTTTCTTTTACAAGTTAAACCTCAATATCTCGAAAGCTAGACTAGCTAAGACTTTCCTGTTTTTCGTGCAGTACAGTCTTAGTTATTTAGCTGTAAAATGAATACTTGAGCCAATCTCAGCCATATTTTCTTCAAATCGAATTAACAAATAATATTTATGTATGATCCTATCCTATCGAGAATGACTGTGAAAAATTTCAGGGCTTTCTTGATATCAAAGTTCGAATATAGGTTGGCATCTTAGGGGCGAATCAGACTATCGATAAGAGGGGATTCACACTATGGACAGGATTTACTAAAACCACTAAATTAATCGAGTCGAAACCCGCCTACTAGATTAAATCGTATGTCATTAAATTCAAATTGCATCGTCGAATGTACTTGCATTATTCAAATTGCAGTACAATATGGTACAACGGTCAACTAAATCTAGGATTTAGCAAATCTTGTCGGTATTCTGAACCGCCCCTAAGATTTACTAAATCCTAGATTTAGTTGACAGTTGTACCATATTGTACTGCAATTTGAATAATGCAAGTACATTCTACGATGCATTTTGAATTTAATGACATACGATTTAATTTAGTAGGCGGGTTTCGACTCGATTAATTAATTGGTTTTAGTAAATCCTGTCCATAGTGTGAATCCCCTCTTACTTCATCAATAGAATATAAGTTTTCTAAATAATTTCGTTGGGACAAGGGAATCAAAATTTTTTCAATTTTTTTCTTAGGAGAACTAAATGCTAGAAGACTACCAGGTTACCAGTATGATTTTATGCATATATATTGGCACGACCAATCAATAATAAAGTTTTATTTTCATCACGGGCAGATTTTAGTAACGAAACTTCATACTAGAAAGTTTACCCTTTAAGCAGTCGCTTATTAAGTTTCGTTAACCAAAAATGCACGTAAAACGAACGAACCTTATTCTAGAATGATTTTGGCTTCTGTAGTTACTTAAAATTCTCGAATCGTCTTCAAGATACAATTGAAAAAAAAAAACACACACAAGTGTTGAACTATCCAGTCAACCCCGTTTTTTGTGAGTATTATGTAAAAATGCTTCATGATTGAATTCAGTTTCTGTCTGTTTTTTGGCAAGTGGTTGGCTGTTTTTGTTGTATTTTTTTCTTGTTTTTAGCAAATTATTTTTTTCAGTGTAATAGCAAAAGACTACGATTAAATTTGCTAAGAAAAAAAATTGATCGGAAAGCTCTGAAACATAAAAGGACACTAATTAAACTATAAACCTTGATCGAAAGTGGGCATGCGGGGTATCATATCAAAAAGGACATCGCATATCCGGTGTTTGTTTCCTATTTCAAGGAAACTAAATGGAATAATTCGGGCTTAAATAGAAAATTACGGATTTGAAAAGCTACTGATACGGGAAAGATGAAAATTTTTCATTTGAGACCAATTTTCTCCATTAAGGGTCCTTGAAACAAGTAACAAACGCCAGATATTGAATGTACTCGGCGTCTTCTTTGATATGATTCCCCGCATGCCGACCTCCGGTCAAGGATTAAAGAGGACAAAAAAGGATTTTTGTCCTTTTTGGGACCTTTCCGATCAAATTTTTTTCAGCGTGAAATGTGTTTTATCTGGCCAGATTACGTAATCTGCGGTGTGGTGAATTTCAAAATATATGGAATTTGACAGCTCAAATTGAATAATTTGCACAGATTTCGTAATCTGGCCGTAAGTGTGAAAACCTCCTTAGATTCCTGCGAGCCCATTGATTTAAAAACAACAAAAATTAGCCTTACTATATTTTTTTTTCTATTTGAAATGCTAATATGACTGGACTAACGTCTGTTTTGAAAACGCACCACCTAGCTCGTGTTTTGGTCCAGATTCCTACTCACCTTGACCAATTTAGACTTTTTCAAAAAGCTTCATCCATTTAGATTACAGTTAAATTGAACTTAAAAAATTTACATGTTTGAACGTGTCTGTTTTGAAAACGCAACCACCTAACTCGTCTTGCTGTGTGGATTTTAAATCATCAAGTCCTGTTTGAGACTTTATAAGAAATTCAGACGTTTAGGTTTCGGTTAAATGGAACCCTTACATTTGACACCTTAACGTCAAACGCCGCCCTCCAATAAACCCTAAAACTAAAGCTCAACTACCATACCATTGGCCATTCTCTCAAAACTCTTATAGAATGGTTAGTCTTATCGCATAGAGAAGACACACATAATATTCAGAAAGCTTT
Organism: Microchrysa polita; assembly: GCA_949715475.1. Taxonomy (NCBI): domain Eukaryota; kingdom Metazoa; phylum Arthropoda; class Insecta; order Diptera; family Stratiomyidae; genus Microchrysa; species Microchrysa polita. The sequence goes on from OX454416.1 coordinate 29,429,558, forward strand.
TCCATTGTATTGAATGGAATTTTTGTTTGTTTTGCATTGTTACGCCATATTTTGCTTGGTTACGCCATCATCTTAGATTGAAAAAATCATTGCACACTTTCATCCAACAGCACAAATAAGCAAAACATAACATAACTATGCAAAATAAACAAAAATTTAATTCAATATAATGGAAAAGCTTTCTGAAAATTGTGAGTGTCTTCTCTATGTGATAAGACTAACCTTTCTATAGGAGTTTTGAGACAATGGCCCCATGGCGTGCATGGTTTCTAACACGGCGTCTGACAATTCTTCTTTTATTACCCTAACTCCTAGTGGAGCATGGTGCGCTGACGACTACCGTGTGTAATCGTCAACGTTACAAAGACAACTTAATTCGAAGTGTGATTCGGTTGTCAGCCGTACCACTTCCTAGTCGCATTATTAGTTTATTATTCTATGATAAGAATATCTCTTATCATCTTCTTCTGAATAATAAGCTTGCGACGAGTCGTGCCGAGTTTGGAAACTTGTTTCTCTATGAGTCTCTATATCACAGAGTGGCGACCGAGCGATCACGGCCACAGAGCACGACAATTGCTCCGTAGAATTTACTTGCGAAATTGTTTATTTCATTTGATTTACAATTAATTTGTATTGAGAAAAAAAGGATTTTTTATTAAAGATGGTATAAATAAACGTTCTACGACCTGAGTCTTCTTTCGACATAAGCCGAACCGAATGTCGAATGCCAATTTACACCGAATCTTTGAAAAAAAATCACTTCGTAATTTTTTTCTCACCCATCACCTGGACTGGTTCGGGAACGAACTTATCACCTAGTTCCCAAACTGTGCTGCTTTACTTACTCTGGTAGTGAACTTGAACCCTCACCAAGAATGGCTGCAGTCGGTATCCTTTTGAACAAGGAAGCTTGCCAATCTCTTATAGAGTGGAGGCCTATTGCCGAACGAATAATAACTGCCAGATTCAAGTCCAGAATAAGTCATTAAGAGTCACTATAATTCAGTGCTACGCGCCGACTGAGTCAGCTGACCAGCAAACTAAGGACGCCTTCTACCACCACAGAGGTGACATACATTATTATGAGGGATCTCAATGCTAAAATTGGATCTGACAATGTTGGATTGGAACATCTAATGGGCAATTACGGTCTGGGTGTCAGGAACGACAATAGTGACCATTTGGCCATCTCAAAACACGGAGGAATAGTTTCATGGACGTCGGGGCTAAACGTGGTGCTGATGTAGGCAGCCACCACTAACTTGTCATCGCCAAATTTCGCTTGTGGACCGCTGCTGTTCGTTGCACTCAAAACGAGCGGGTTTTGCCACGATTCAATGTGCAAAAGCTTAAAGAACCATCAACAATACGTGCAGTTTCTAGCGCATTGCTAATGATAATGAGATAGCTAATGCACAAACTCCAGATGCTCCTTCAATTGATGATAGATGGAATAGACAGAGGTGGAAAAGAAGCGTAGTCAATGTCCTATACCCCACTAGGGAGTAAAAGGAACCAGAGATTGATAGCTGGGTTAGCTGGGTTATTATTTATTATTTTCCTTAGGGCTTGGTAGTTTAAATTTTTCACTACAGGGGTTCCCAGTGTTGCTACGAAATTATTGTAAAGTACTTTGCCAGAGCCTGCTGCATGACTCCTGAACGATGGTACACAGAGAGACCGATCATCTAAAATCCCACAAACCTAACATCCCAAATTAGGTTCTTATGCGAAAACCAATTCCAACCAGATTTCATATAAATGTGTTTCTATTGATCACACAAAACATATGTAAAAATGGATAGAATCGCATCATGGGGTTTTGGAGCCGTCCTACAAACCCTGCCCCCCAAAAATTACAGTTCCCGTAATGCTTAGTGAAATTGGTGTCCGTCGAAAGGTCGCGACTCACAATGAATGGATCTGAAATGCTTCCCTTAAAAGCACCTCCGTTCGCCCGCTTAAATTGGCCGTTATCAGTACTGGATGGAATCTCGATCGATATTACAATTTGCGCGGGATGGGATTGAGCGACTTTACCCGGAGAACGATGATGGAACCAGGGAGAAGGCGTATAGATCCCTTTAATGAGGTCAACCTTGTTCTGCTCTCCACCCCACGGGAAACATAAATATCGATCTCCAAATTGGCCGTTTTTCGTGCTAGATGGAGTCTCTAGCACTAAAAACGGCCAATTTGGAAAAATGCGACGGGAGAATGGGGGTGATTTAAGGCATTCATTGCAACATTTCACCAAGCAGATCTGCAAACTGGTGCTACAAACTGCAACATCCCTACACGCCAGACTCTTCAGACCGCGTATCGCGATACGGACTTGAAAAGGTTTGGAACCACTAATTAATTAATTGGTGTTCTGCGTACTATCTTTGAAATGGAAAAAATCAACATAACTCAGTTGTGAGACAGTCAAAGAGTAACGTCATAATGAACTTACCATCATTATTACGCATGCCTGTCCAACGCGTTAACTTCAACAAAGCATCCAATAAGACTACTCCAAGTGCTAACTATACTGTTGCTTATCGGCCACAACAAATTAAAACGGATACAATTCCTATTTTCGCACATTCACACCAAAACAAGATAATATTCTACCCCAAACAATCAGGTGTGCCGCTTAAATCTTTCGTTTTGCTTCTAACAAAATTCTGTGAAACCCGTACGCATTCGCGAAAATGTGCCTAACTACTTCTAAGCGCCTACTTAACTTTTAATTCATTTCAAATAGAAGCAAATTTAAAACAAACTATATATTTTACGAACAATCAGTCCATTTCAAAGGCCGCTATTCAGAGGAATTTCCGAAGAAAGGCTTTCATTAAATCGAAAGTAGAGCACACACAAAAAAAATACATCAAATGTGTGTGTAGTGTAGAGTCCGACAAATGAGTAGTCCAATCAAAGCTTAAAGTCTCATTTTCATAGAGCAGTACAACCACATCGTGGCCATTAAGCGAAGGCATGGCATAGTGTGAATTTTGAAGACTTCTAATCAAATTTAGTTTAAGTGCATGCAACTCGAAAAGCTGTGTGTACTTTTACATACATACAACGTCCCGTCGGTTCGTCGTCGACAGTTGGATGTGTTATTTTGCGGGGCTGCTTCGAATTTAATTGCTAACTGTAATTGAGTAAAAGTTTCGGTAAATTTCCCAATGACGACAGCAAATGGTAATTGCAATACAATGTCATTATTTGCTTGCTTAATTATATTGTGTGTATGTGTATTTTCGATGCATCTCGTGCTATTCGTTAGGTTTGAATTGAATGAATAGGTGACGTAGTGTGGTTTAAGACCATCTGCTTATAAAAAGAAATTTATTGAATGGAAACTTTTCAGACAAGAAACCGTTCTAAAAACCAGCAAAGAAACTTCTCAAAAAGTAAAGTGCAAATCGTTTTCGTTAAACGATTGTAGCGCTCTTTGCGAATCTGTAAATATTAAAATCCAATTTGGCAGTAATCACATTGTAGTTCACCGCAAAAGTTCTTTTGGTTGATAACTGGTGTTTCAATTCAATAAAAAGTAGACATTCAATATACTGAAAGTATCACTGAACTATGGCAATTTCAATCTATTATATTGTTTCTTTTGATTTTCGCTATTATTAGTATCAGTGCCATACTAAAATTTCATTGTAGTGAACTATCTATGTTGACGAGCTAATGATAGGCTACACTGAAAAAATCATTTGCTAAAAACAAGAGAAAAATACAATAAAACACAGCCAAGGAATAATTTTTCCTGATTTAAGATGCATTTTCTTGTTCCAAGATAAGTCTTTGCTTAAAATAAATTATTTTAAGCAAAGACTTTTCTTGGAACAAGAAAATACGTCCTTGGCTGTTTTTGGCTCATAGAGTGAAAGGGTATATTAACTTTGTCATGAAGTTTGTAACGCATTGAAGGAAGCATCTCCGACCATATAAAAAGTATACATATATGATCAGCATGACTTGGGGAGTCGACTGACCGATGTCCGTCTGTCTGTCCGTCTGTTGCGAGTCGTTTTACTCGGCCAATTTAAAAGCTATGAAGCTGAAATTTTGCACAAATGCTTCTTTTTGCTGCAGGCAGCTTGTATGTTTGAATCGGTAAAATCGGACAATGTGGTCATGGAGCTGCCACACAAACCCAACCCTCCAAATTAGGTTCTTCTGTGAATCATTTTTTTATTTGTGCACCAATTTTAACCAAATTTTACACAAATGTATTTCTATTGATGACACAAAGCATACGTAAGAATAGATCAAATCCGATCATGCGGTCATGGGGCTGCCATACAAACCCTACCCCCCATTATGATTCTTCTAAGAAAAATTTTTTACACCAATTTCACAAAACCTTGAATTAATGTGTAAAAAAAAACAAATGGAACCGTACTATGGGGTCATGCTACCGAATCCCCCAATAAAATTTTCTGAGTAAATATTTTTATTTATTTATTCATTTAACCAAAACAAGGTAGATTTACATAAATTTACAATTCATTTCACTTAATTATGTGTGTATGATATTAGAAGGTAAAGTGGAGAAGGGAATACAAATGAGGAGATTAGGATGTTGTAAGGGACTTAATCAAATTTTGTTTTAAAACCAACTTAGAAATTTAATAGTCTGGCTGGTCGAGCGGTTAGTGCGCGCACCTTCGGTGCACAGGCTCATGAGTTCGAATCTCACCGTGTTCCATTGTGTTTTTCGAACTCACGAGCTTGTGACAGACTATGATCTCACTCAGATGTTAAACGAGTACCCATTTATGGGGATAAATAACACTGCTGAGCGTGATGCTGATCTCATTACCTCATCAAAAAGCAGATAAGATCTTGGAAATAGGATGTCACTAACACATCCTGCGGCCTTAGTCCAATGTTGGATTGTCGCGCCTGTTATTTTTTTTTTTTTAGAAATTTCGGGAGAATAATGGATACTATGTGAATTAAAAGTCCTGCAGCACCTATTTATAGGCTCATTGTAACCATATACGGTTTAATGTTGATATTCTTTTAAAAGTGGTGAATGCCTATGGTGATCATTATACGTGATTTTTCAATATTAGCTGCACCTCTAACAAAGTCTAAGGTAAAACATGCAGAAAGCAAGGTTCTTCTAGAGGTAAGAGTCGTCAAGTTCAAAAGGAAGAGTCAATATCTAGGGACGCGGGAGCGTCCCGCACGCCAAAGAAAAACGAAGAAATTTGAACAAATCAAAAGTGAGAAGCGACTACACTCAGAAAAGTGCGTCTAGTATTTTTAAATATTTTTGTACCATTATTTCAATGGGATGGTCATTTACCAGATTTCTTCACAAAAGTAAAGGGACTCAATGATTATTATAACTAGATAGATCCTATTGAGATATTTTGTATGCAATGAAATATACCCCGTAAATTTAATGGGATATCATTTTAAATTTTAATAAGTTTGTCCCATTAAATTAACAAGATATGATGTGTTTAACTAATAATGTGATGGATCCTATTAAAACAACTACGGAACTGGTAAAATAAACTACTTTACGGGACTGTCTTAAACACATTCTCGTTAAATTTATAATTCTCGTTAATTTATAACGTGTCTTTGAAAATTATGCCGTTATCGGAATTTTATTGTTATTTTTTGTTCTCCGTCCGATTTCATTTTCATCCGTCGAGCGGAGACAATTTCCTTTCAAGTGGCTTGGTGAATTTAGTTGATGATCTATTCAGCGACGAGTTCTACGGTGAATCATCAATTGTGTAAACGTGAAGTGGTTACAGATTTCGATCCCTTAAAAGATCTTATTTGCGACAAATTTGGTTTCCAAAGCGAAGTTCTTAAACGCATTAAAGGTAAGCATATCATACTACTATCGCTTAAGCCCCGAATGATTTATATTATATGAAATTGAGGAAGTTTTAACAAATGATAATAATTTATTTATAGTTTTCGTAGAATGGGATGTTCTGTCTTTCAATGAACATTTGCAGTCGTATACCGTTGGCACAAAATCGAATGATTTTTTACTTTAATATAATAATATAATGAATTTAATGTTCCACCAATGGAAATAGGATGTCACTAACACATCCTGCGGCCTTAGTCCAATGCTGGATTGTCACGCCTGTTATTTATTTAATGAAACCAAAGCGTTTAGGTTAAGAAAATATTAAGATGACATAACTCTTAAGTATTTCCTAAGAATATTACATGAATTAAATAATATAAAATCTAATATTTTCTAAAATGTTTTTTTTTTCCTTTGTTGACTGTATTCTACATTTCAGAACAGCATTATTTACATGGTAAGTTCAAACTGGGGTCGTGATTATTTTAACTAGAAAAGCGTAGTTAAATTAACGCTTTAAATCCCATTGGTTTTACGGGCCATGTAATTGAATTAATAGAGTATTATCCTATTAGTTTTACAAGGAAGCCTATTAAATTTAGAGGATAATCCGGTTAATTTTACAGGATAGTGTACAGGATTATCTAATTAATTTAACAAGACATTTTTTTTTATTTTATAGGATAATCCTATTAATTTAACAAGACAGACCTTATTGATGTATTATAGGATAATCTAATTGTTTTAAAACGATATAACTATTGGAACAAACGGATAATTATCACGTTAAATAAATGGTTCCAATATTTTTAAAATAATAATATTTTTCCTATTGACCAAAAATAATGGGAGAAAATGATTAGTTTAATGGGATTTCCTATTGAAAATTTTCTGAGTGTAAGACTATGTTTACACGACGGATCTAGGGACGCGGGAGCGTCCCGCACGCCAAAGAAAAACGAAGAAATTTGAACAAATCAAAAGTGAGAAGCGACTAAGACTATGTTTACACGACGGAACAAGTACGGGTTTTCGGACCTCTGTAGCTCGGACTCTGGTTGGTCCTGAGTGTTCAAATTCGGTAAAGGTTGTCGTTCGTCTCGTCTTACGAAGTGTAGAAAATTTCAAGAAGATACGATGAAAAACACTGGAGATATAAGAGTTTGAAAATCGCATTTTTTCGAAAATCTTGTTCTCGTTGTTCTTGTCGTTCATTGACAGGGCTACAGCCTTGCAGAGGTCATCTCGGGATTTGGTCTCTTTTCCGATTGATAGAGTCTGTCGTGAAGGTGTGCATAGGCTATCGTTTGCTCCGATCCGTGGAGTAGAAAAAAAGATACAGCGGAAAATGTGAAAAAATACATAGAGATTCTCGCTTAAATCTTTTTATATGTTTCAAAGGAAGCATTTTGCAAAAGTCGGGGATTGGCCCGAAAAATGCCTAGAAAAGAATCGTATAGTTTTGTTATTTGGCAGGACTGTTTCGAACAATCCCTTGTATATGTTCTCTAAAGTTTTAAGTTGTAAAGCGTCTGCAAGAGCGGCGGCAAGGGCTCAAAGTTCCAGATTTGGTTCGTCTCTTATACGAGTACGTACATATTACTATAATATTTAATGAACAAATAACATCCCGATGATCCTAAAGCTTGCAGCAAACGGTAAAGGTTCGCAAAACACACACACCTCAGGTTACGAAGGACGCTAAGGTTACAAAGGTTACCAAGAGGGTTATTATTGTTATTATGTTCTCAAACATGGTCGTGATAAAAGGGCAGTGAATATCGTCTTCATTTCAAGAAAATAAACGCATTCATTTATTGTTATGTTAAGTGGGTTTTGTCAATTGAAAACTGCAAAAAAATATGATATCTCACAAAAACAACTCTGTTGTAAAAAGTTTCCGCCAAAGAAAAAGTTGTCAGCCGCAAAAAGGATTGATATAATTCAATCCCGCCAAAATGCTCGCAAGGATATGCATTCAAAAGTGATTGAATAAGGTAATAGTTTCCACCAAAACAGCGTGGTGCGGTATGCGTCAGAATTTGTGAAATAATTTCCGCCGCGATAGACCACGCTGAATATGCCAATTCGTGTGGGGTCTGTGTTGTGTGTACCGCGTAACGCACCCGCGCTGGTTTGGTGGAAGCTAATTTCTTGCAATGCTGTTTGGCGGGGAGCTTTCATAGGGGTAATTGCAGGATAAAACCAATCTTATGAAAATTACGAAAGAACTTTATTGTATAAAAAAGGGAAAAGTCGTCTAAACGAAGGAAAGCAAAAAAAGTTTGTAAAACACATTTTATGTACAAGGCTGGAAGATTCGAGATTAAAACTGATCAAGAAAAGAGCATAGCAGCAAATAGCACCCTCGTCAGCTCCCCGCCAATAAGCGTTGAAAGAAATTAGCTTCCACCAAACCAGCGCGGGTGCGTTACGCGGTACACACAACACAGACTCCACACGAATTGGTAAATTCAGCGTGGTCTATCGCGGCGGAAATTATTTCACAAATTCTGACGCATACCGCACCACGCTGTTTTGGTGGAAACTATTACCTTATTCAATCACTTTTGAGTGCATATCCTTGCGAGCATTTTGGCGGGATTGAATTATATCAATCCTTTTTGCGGCTGACAACTTTTTCTTTGGCGGAAACTTTTTACAACAGAGTTGTTTTTGTGAGATTTATAAGATGGGAGACATAGAAAATCGCTGGGGTCATACAAATCTCTTCATGCAAAAAGAGCATATTGTTTTTAAACAGATTCGAATCTATCACAGTGTGACTCGTAAAATGGGTTCCAGACTACGCAGGCGTATTCAAGTGTGGTATACAAGGATTTGGGAACCCAAATATTCTTAAATTCTTTAGCACGTCTTTGTATGAAGCCAAGTTGTTTATTGGCTGTTTATAGTACCATATCGTATTGCAGATTAATGCGCAATTTGTTGTCAAGTATAACACCAAGGTCTTTGGTATGGTCAACTCTCTTCAATGAGGCGTTATTAAGATGGTAGGAACTAGATAAAACTGTACTCTTACGCGAAAAACTCATAACCTGACACTTGCTGACGTTCAGGTGTAGATTATTTTGATTGCACCAGTTTTCGAGAGACTGAAGCTTCAGCCTCAGAAATTCTATGTCAGAGTGGACTTTAATGGTGTGGTACAACTTCAAATCGTCGGTGTAGAGAAGATGAGGAATATCTCACAATACCTGTGACAGATCAGAAATGAAAATATTGAAAAGTGGCTACCTTGTGGTACGCTTTTGGAAATACAATCCTGAAATTTAACAAACTGAGTCCGTTGAAGAAGGTATGCGTGGAGCCATCTGAGGAGCGATCCACTTATTCCAAAATTACGTAATTTTGTAATTAAAATTTGGTGATCAACCCTATCAAAGAACTGCTAAAATCAGTGTAGCATCCACTTGATTGCCTTTCTCAATTTCAATTACTTATACAGCTTGTTTCGCTGATTTTGAAATGTCTTAAATTCCTATCTAGCCATAGGGTCATGGGCGTAGCCAGGATTTCGGTCATTGATTGCCCACAATTTTTTCAAAATCATGATTTTCTTAGGAGTTGAAATTTCCGGTCGCAGAAATATTGTTAACAAATTTGAGAGTAGCCTGGTTTGTGGTTGGATTGGTGCACAGGGTCTTGGATTCCAGACTCACCGTGAACGAATTAATTTTATGGTGTTTTTCGAACTCACGACCTACGTGACGGACTATTATGTCGCTCAGATTGTAAACAAGTATCCATTTATGGGGATAAATAACATTGCTGGGCATGCTGCTGATCTCAACACCTCAACAAAACAGCAGTTTAGATCTTGGAAATTGGATGTCACTTACACATCTGCAGCCCTAGTTTACCGGTGGACTGCCACGCATGACATTTCTTGTTTTTTTTTTGCTAAGTTTAAAGTGAAATTTTTAAAATGGAGATGAGAATGATTTTCTTCTGCATTCTGATTACATTCAACTGGCCTCCAATATCTGCCTTTTAGAGCGTAGTTTGTCTATTTTCAGTGCATTTTTTGCATCGCAGACTGTATATTCCACTTGCGAAATCAGTTTGTTTCGTCTGTCACTTTCATCTTAGCAAAGTAGCATCGTCAGAATATTTATAAATCCTTTATTGATTGAAATACAGTAGAACCTCGATTATCCGAGGTGAACGGGGTTGGACCACCCTCGGATAATCGGTTTCCTCGGATAATCGAAATAAAGAAATAATTTACACATCTGATGGGAAATAAAGGTACATATACATATAGCGTACATGTACAGATATAAAAGTGGTATTTTGTTAATAATTGTTGGTTTGGGGTATTTGCTCGCATCTGGGCTACGTAATTGCGCCATTTTTTTATAGTTAGAATATCTGAAGAAGTTTCTGAAGGCTGTTCCTCAACATATTTCAGAGCAGTCTCTAGTCTAGAGCTTCAAATCCTGATTCGTGCATGACCTCTTGATCGCTGTCATTGAATTTTCCCCGATAATCTTTTCTAAAATTTCGTCATCCCCGACAATATTTTCTTCGTCACTGTTTAAGACCCAATGTTCGACAATTTCTTTAAACCGGGTATTTGATTCGCAATCTAATACACGTCAATAGGAGCACGTCTTCATTTTATTTTTCGAGGATTTTATTCCACGATTTTTCAAAGGTTGAACACTGGACTATGGCTTTCCAAGCTTCAGCACAACAATAAACCACATTTTTAAAGTTAATATTTTTTAAAAGTTCTTGTATGTTCTCATTCTCACCTTGTACAATAGAAAGTCTCCAAATATATGGCGATCATTTCCCCATTTGTACACTGAAAAGCATTATTTTAAGCAAAGACTTTTATTGTAACAAGAAGATACATATGTACATCTTTAATAAGGAAAAATTATTCCTTGGCTGTTTTTTTGCTGTATTTTTTTTTTTTTAGCAAATGACTTTTTTTAGTGTAGCCGACTCCGAGGTGCTTGTGCGCCCACTTGCGAAAGGAAGGTGTGCATATAAACTCGTTGCAATTTTTGTTACATTTTCCGTATATGTATAGGTACATATGCGTTCATATTTAAGTCTTCTCATCAAAATAATATTCATGCGTGCATTGTATTTTAACTTTTACGCTTTTAACTCGGTTAATTCAAAATCAACCAAGGTTAAAGCATCGGTTAATTGAAAGATATCCGATCTTAATTTAACCTCGGTTAATCGAGATCTCGGTTAATCGGTCCTCGGATAATCGGGGTTCTACTGTATGGTTAACAGTTTTAATAAGATTTCCTCTAAATTTATCAAAGTATTACCTAACAGTGGCAAAATTTTATTGCTGTTGTTGTTGCTATAGTTAACGCACCATGTCCCACAAAGGTTATACGGTACTGAGAAGAACATGAAGAACTTGAAAGACACTGAAATATGAGACCCGATCTTTACAAGGTCCTTAACCATGGAAGGTCATGCTTATTTTTAATACGGAAAGGTCATGCTTCGTCGAATCGACGACGCTCGACTTTGACGCCTCATACAAATCACCTTTCTCAAAATATTTATAAAATTTGACAGATTTTTAATCGTAAGTTTATTTAGAATGGAAAAACATAGATTTTGGAGCCGATTCCGATCTTCCTAAAATGAGGAAGAATTTTGAGCCATTTTCCTGATTTGTCCTATTTTTGTCCTAGTAAATATTTTTTCATAATTTTTGAAAAAAGAGGTCATACATTTCAAAAATAAACATATTTGTTACGAGCTAGTTGTATGGACACAGACTTATCGTCGAATCGACAACCAGCCATAAGAAATACTGGTGTTCTAAAAGTTACACAAAGTTCATCCTTCGTTGTTTCGACGACGCCAATTTCCAAAAATCCAACTTACCCTGCTTACTTCGTCTAGTCTGTACCCGGCAAGTACATCGGCACGGTAAGTGCTGTACGAAAACTTAGCTCCAAATAATGAGAATTGTCACCAAAAATGGGACAAATTTGATGATGCGTAGTCAATTCGACAAAGCATGACCTTACAGGGCTAACAAAGCAAAGCTGTATACCATTTGTCACCCTTTCAGATGAAAATAAGTTGAATTCCACTATCTTCCCGGTTGAAATTGTGTACTCCAGCTCAGAAGCCATGAAATGAAACAGGAAATATGGGACCCACGCAGCCACAGTAGCACACTCACAAGTGAAATGCCTCCGTCAGTTACGATAGGCCACTCGCTGTCATCTATTTGCATGCGCCTCCTGACTGCAAACTGTCCGGATCATGGCTTTTCCGGCGGCATTTGGAGTGGTCAAAAAGGCATCTGCTGCGCTAGCAGCAGAAATTTTTTGAAAATGTTGTATAGTGCAGTGATTTTTTTACTACATCGATAAGGATTTTTTACCATCTTCATCGACCAGGGGGGGCGACCGCCCCTCCCTGCCCCCCCCCTGGCTACGCCCATGCATAGGGTTCAGTATGAGCTTTACGCTTTTTAATTTTGGAGGGGGGAGGGGTACGTAAAATACTCCAATGATGAGGTAGTGATTATCTAATGGTATTTTAACGAAAGTGTGTTCGAATATATTACTGGGATTTATTGGAAGTATTTCACTTGAAAAGCTGTTATGAATAGCAATAAGGACACCTCCACCCCTAGAATTGCCAGTATAATTGTATTTTCGGTCACATCTGTATATAGTCCAGCTAGAATCAAGGATTTCATCATTTTTGAAAGAATCATTTAGCCAGGCTTCGGATATTACAAGTATATTGAAAAGGCAGAACTTAGCATCGAGGAAGAGTGTACTAATTTTACGTCTTATGCCACTACAATTATGGTAAATGAATCTAGGAGTAATTGGGGGCGGTTTGTCGTTAGGAGTGAAATTTCTTATGGGCTTCCCGTGTTTTGTTATAAACGAGAAATGTGTTTTGCGCATACGAAAGAGCGATATGTTTCAGGTCATATTCTACTTGATCTTGACTCATACCTAGTTCTTCATGGTAACGGTTGAAAAAAAGCGCGCAGGCACTTAACGTCAGAAGGAAGACCTTCCTGTTGATTTAGGACTTTAAGATGCAGCTACTCTCATGAGCGTCATGCATATAGGCCAGGAACAGACGGACATTTTCATAAATTTTATGATCCCTTAATCTAGATGATAAATACCGGCAATCTAAAGCATCCGAAGAGTTTTTAGTGAGTTTGACCACAGGCGGGACAAGAGGATCAAGAAATGTTCGGGTGGTGCGCTGATTGACAGTATCGTTGGGAATATGTATCGAACCAGACCCAGAAGGTAAATGAGGATCACCACGGACAAAGTTTTTATATTTCTGAGTATCCATATTTTCCCGTGATTCCAGTGGTTTCGAAATACTATTTAACCCTTCTGTCGGCACATAGGTCTGGCCAGACCTTTGGCACTATATTTTGGTAAAAAAAGTATAGAAGATGAAATCGCAGCGACTTCATATTTCATTATATCCTAGAAAAATATGTTTAGAAGCATTTTGCAAAAATTTAAAAAAATCGGTTTAAGTTTTGAGCATGTTTTTGATAATTTTTAATTTATAGTCCTTTTTGATACCCAATAGGTCTGGCCAGACCTATAGACTTTCCCCCCATTTTCGTCTTGATGTAAAAAGTGAAAATATTAAATTCTCTTAAAAATCTAATATTTGTAATGTAATAAAGTCATTAAAATTCAATTTGCACGATAAACGATAAAATTTTCTGAGATTATGCTTTAAAAAGCCATGAAGTTCGCAAATTGGGTACGCCTAATTTTATCCCGTCTTATAACATCACCTAATCCACTGAGATTTGATTCTAGGAAAATCAAAAGAGTTTTATTTCCTTTGTAATAGAATGAACTAAGTATTAGTGACTTACGATGGTGTTTCTTAATAGATTTAATTGAGATATTTACGGAAAATTGAGAATGAAATTATTTTTGCGGTTGAAAATTCCCTATTTCTGTCTATCTATTTTCCCAAATCTGCAGACTAATACCGCGGTAAAATCTACCAACAAAGTGCCAAATATTTCCCCAAAGATATTGGAATTGGAAAAGTTGATCAAACTTTCTGTACGGATACGCAATGAAAAAAGAGAAGCAAAAATAGAAGAAAAAAGGAAGAAACATGTTTTTTCTAATACCACCTCAAAATATATCTTCTTAAAAACGCTTCTAGTATATCTACAAAAACGATTTTAATGCTTTTATTGTTTATAAATGGCTGTAAAGAATGAGTAGAATGATTTTACCGATAAAAATTTCACTTTTTCTAAAAATTAAAAAAAAATTCTCAGTAGGTCCAGCCAGACCTATTGGGTATAGAATATGCATATTGTAGTAGGTGCCGACAGAAGGGTTAAATGGTTCGCAGGAGATATTGTAAGTCTAGGGACAGTGGTATGGGAGGCGGAGGTGGAGGGTTTAGGAGCTGTCTCTATAGTACGAGATGAGTTAGGGATATTGGGTGCAACTTTTTGAGTGTTTTTTTCCTATGTATTTTACATTAGATACAGGTTTGGGTGATATATTTTTTGTTTTTATTTGTGATTTTCTAGTCCTTGTTGAATTTTGGTAAGCTGCAATTCTTTCCAGATATGCCTCCGTTTGGGTCGTGCATCCGGAAGAGCCAACTGTAACGTGAGGGTACAGATAATTTAAACGATTTACTTGATTTGTTTGAACCGTAACGCAGGTTAATTAACTGACACTCGCAATCTTCAATGAGGAAACTGTTTTTCAGTTGTTCACATAGCCAAATCCGAGGATTGTGGACCACCTTTCACGCAGAATGAAGTTCGAGCTGCGTCGTTGTTGAATATTTGATCTCGTCGGGTGGAGTTATTACGTACTTCAAGCCTTTTAAGCCTTTGGTCCCATTCATGTCGTGACCAAAAAGTACCAAATCGTGAAATTGGCTGATCGGGACCTGGTTGGATATTTGGAGACTCAGTTGGGTCACTATCGGAAGGTGTTGCCATTGACTGATTCGGTTACAGTAGAGGAAGTTTTTCCAGGGCTGTGGTTTACGTTTTTCTGAGGTTCCATCACAGCAGGGCTCATTGCCGAAGTTATGATGATATTAAGGCAGCGTTCAAGACTTTCAATTTTGTCGTAAAGTTTGGCAAAAAATTCTGTCCTTAGGTCTTTATTATGGCTGCTGTTGTTCATAACAGTGGATTCGGCAGGTATTTTATTAAAGCTAGCAATATCTGTTATTTTTTTATCGAGGCTATTTTTCAATATTTCGGATGTCAGTGTTGTTAGAAATGATATTCACTAAGCCATCGAAAAACCTCGCCATCTCGGAGAAACTATCACCGCTAGCTTTTGTTTGAGAAAGATGTTTAACCGCAATATCATCTTTGTCTGCGTTGAGATTATCAATGCGGTCCTCGATCTTAAGGAACATGGCTCGTAGTGAGGATTCCGCATTTTGGCAATCTGAGCATATGAAGTTCTCAGCGCGGTATGGAGAATACCAGTCTCTCGGTGCATCTATACATGTACCGTGGAGTCTCTGCTGGCACAAACCTTTACACACCACACTCTTAAATTTGTTGTCGTAGGCGGTGGAATTTGCTAAGAGCATATTTGCCCACTTATTCCAACCAAACCCCACACCCCGACGCAACGGAACTTTGGTGACGACAGAATGAAAAGAATGGGAGGGGGAGATTAAATACAAGTCGTAGGTACGCCCGAAAAAACTTTAAGCCCGAGATGAGCGAAGGGTATCAAAATTTCGGCCGCGCCCGAAATTAGCCTCGGTCTCGTTTATTGTATTTTTTTCTCTGTTTTTAGCAAATATTTTTTTTTTCAGTGTAAGAATAAAATTTGTCTTTACAGTTAAATAGAGTAGACAACTAGCAGTTTTGGAGTGCGTGAATGATGACCCCCTGATGGTATTTTTAATATTATCACAATTTTCAAAAATATAGGTGGTTCTTGTGCGAATTAAACTTTACGCACATGTTTTTCAAGGTTTTTTTGAACCAAATATAATACATAATAATGATCATGCTACCAGTAATATTTAAGGAATGAAAATTTCATTTGATAGATGTTGTATAGTGGCTTATACGTAAAGTTTAGTGGTAAAGAATTCGTGGGTCATTCTATGCATTAAAGAGGTAACCCAATGAGTGTGGCCAATTAGGCAATAGACATGGAAAAATATGTATCTAAGACCGGTGAACTAATAACCATAATATGTCCTGCTTATATTTATGACCTTGCTTTTGAAAGTTTGCACTGATCTTAAAAGAGCGATTTCATGCTTCCAGTCGTTAAAATGCAATTTTTTTTTCATTTTATTGCACAGAAACCCTTTTCTCAGGTCATGACTATGAATACCTATATGCAATTAACTTGTGATAGTTAGAAACTATAACGGCTTTTTTAATAACTGTTACTAAAAGGCATATTTCCTCAACTAAGAAGTAATGCTATACTCTTAGTTTCCAAAAAAAGAATAAAGCGCTAAAATTCTATAACCTTCTCACGACTTCATTCAAATATGCTAGTGAGTAGGAAATATATGTAAGTTGCAACATAAGTGAGTTAAACATAAATACAACTGTAGGTGGTTCAAGTGAAATTTTCTTTTCGCCTAATTGCTGACCGCATCGATAATTATTGCGCTAGTGAATATTATTGGAAACATGTATGCGGAAACGTACAAACAGCCATAAAATTACAGTAATACTGTTGTCAACATACCGTCATAAAAATTTTATGAGATAAACACAACCACACGATGGACATGTTCATCGTTGGACAAATGAAAGAATTTCTTGTAATTTCTTAACTAAAAATTATTATGGTATGCAACGCGCTATTGAGTGAGAGGGATTGTATTCTGTTCTACTTTTTGACATTTTCCATATTCCATCAATACGAACGTTCGTGCATAGTACACATTTCTTACTCTACTCAAAAGCGTAAATATTTCATTCAAAGAAGTGCCATTCAGCGCGTTTTTAGTAAACAGTACATAGAGGAGTACCTATTACTTAGTGGTTATAAACAAAGTTTACAGCTTCAGAATAATTGTCAATGATAGCGTACCTGCCCGTACGATTCCCGCAAAAGATCGCTTAGATGTTGTATGAATGGACTTGGAAGCAAATTGGCATTTCATTATTTTAAAACAATTAATATGATGGCATGTGGAGTGTTGTAACTGAAGTGACCTATAAGTACATATATGAATGTAGGCGAGGACCTCTGGATTCTAGAATATACTCGTACAATACATGGTGAGGAATTCATTAACTTATTTATGCGAAAAATCAACGATTCCTAAGTAAATATTAAGCTTTTAAGTTATACTTTTGTTTTAAAAGAATAAATCACATTCAGGATGCTTTCACACTTAGAGTAGGTACTAACATCGCAATTTCACGTGAAATCCATGCAAATACTGTCGAAATTTTGATGGTAACAAATTACAAAATTTTGGACGTAAGAGTAGGTACTAGCATCGTCAGTTCACGTGAAATTCATGCAAATATGTACTGTCAAAATTTTGATGATCGTGAAATCGAATTCGCTTGGTTGTACTCACTTCACACGAAAGTCTCCTTACCGGTTTTGGACATTTCGCCGTAATTTGTTAAATCTAAGATTTTGACTTGAGGAAATTTATTTACATTTTATTTGATTGAGGAGAATGTTAATTTGGTACAGTAGGTGTCGCTCCGTATCGATAAGAAGACAAAGAAATGAGAGAGAGTCGCGTCGTGGTGTAGTTGTGAGTTCGCACGTACGTCGCAGTAATAACCCATTAACGCCCAACGTTGCGTATACGCAACATTATTTCGCAAAGTGAAAATTTGCGTTCTGAAATATCGCGAAAAGTGATTAATAACAAAAAAGGCAATGTTAAGTGTTACGCAATGTTTTTTTCCATATCGTGTAACGATGTCGTAAATCCACTTTATTCGGATGGTAATTTTGCCGCCATGAGTTGAATTTGCGTTTTTCTATCGCGGTGCACCAAATTGCTTGGTCCAAATAATTAATTTATTATTAAGCCTCATAGCAGTAGCGTAACGTACGGTGTTCCATGTGTTCAGTGGAACACGAGCCCCCAAGCTACAGGTCCCCAAGACAACAATATAAATATTTTTATGATACATCCTTCATTAACTGTTTTAAAGACATTCACTTTTATTAGTCTACAAGAAAAAACTCAATACAGCCGCAGAGTCTAACATTCCGAAACTACTATGTGTAGGAAGAAGCTTAAAGTTAAATACCGAAACCGTCATTTTACAATTGGCTTAAACTTGCAATAAATCGTAAGCAAATCTTTTTCCACGCTTGTTGAGTGAGGCATCGTATGAATAATGAATATCATTGTTCAATGGGTTTTGGTCACAAGAATATTGTAGAGAAGTTAAACCTTTAAACTTGCTAGGAGGAGTGCAATCTATATCTGATGATCGTTGCTTTAAGGTTCTTGGGTCAAATTAAGCCATTGTGATCCAGTTCCTTGACTGTTTGCATCTTGAACGGCAAATTAACAACTGCATGTTGACAAAAGGATAAATGGGAAGTTGAAAAAATTGTTTAATAAAATAGAAAATTTATTTATTTTAACAAACAAAGCATTCTGTCCAGAACATTAATCCGCAGTTTCCTCTTTATGACTTTATTTTTAAGAGCTCAACCATGAATTTGATTTGAATTGATTTAATTCACCTATGAATACGCGACGCCAACGAGTGGGTGTCGTAGTTATGGCCAGCGTCGTCAAAGCTCTATATGTGAGTTACCTGGCGTGATCATCAGATCCCGGGTGACAATGACTGTTGCGGAACATGGATGTAGATTCTCTCCTTGAGGCGGCATTTTTTCGCCATTTTGTTGAATTTCGTATTCGTATCTAAAAAATTAAAACTTTTGGAACAAGTTGATAAAACAGCAGATTTTTGCTGCACTTGCTAATTTGTGTACTGCTTTAAAAGTGGTTTATGTCATTATTTCCTGGTTAAAAAATCAAACTTCAGGAGCCCCAGTTCCAATTTTGACCAAATGAAATTTTGAAAACGTTACGCCACTGCCTCGTGACGTCGCCACACTTCCACTTGTGCCCCCACAGTAGTGAAAGCACCCCAGCCGCACTAGAGGCTGCGAAAGCCAAGAATGGGCCCGTGAGTTCACACTCGTGCACAGTGATCGTTGATCGTGACGTATCGTATACACATATTGCGCGTGTTTAGATGTGTTTCGTTTCGGCCAGTCTTTTAGCGCGGTGCCTGTCTCGTGGAGTCGTCGCGGACAGGGGAATGCATTCCGGGAAACATATTGAAATATGTTTGCGTTTTTAAAATTTTCACCTTCTATCGTGAAAAGTGTGGATTTTAAAGTGCTCGAAGAGTTGGTCGTTTAGCTATTGTTGGTTCCGGTCGTAGACCGTGGTTTATGTCATTATTTCCTGGTTAAAAAATCAAACTTCAGGAGCCCCAGTTCCAATTTTGACCAAATGAAATTTTGAAAACGTTACGCCACTGCCTCGTGACGTCGCCACACTTCCACTTGTGCCCCCACAGTAGTGAAAGCACCCCAGCCGCACTAGAGGCTGCGAAAGCCAAGAATGGGCCCGTGAGTTCACACTCGTGCACAGTGATCGTTGATCGTGACGTATCGTATACACATATTGCGCGTGTTTAGATGTGTTTCGTTTCGGCCAGTCTTTTAGCGCGGTGCCTGTCTCGTGGAGTCGTCGCGGACAGGGGAATGCATTCCGGGAAACATATTGAAATATGTTTGCGTTTTTAAAATTTTCACCTTCTATCGTGAAAAGTGTGGATTTTAAAGTGCTCGAAGAGTTGGTCGTTTAGCTATTGTTGGTTCCGGTCGTAGACCGTGACGCCAGGTAAGCTGGGTAGTGGTGTCACCAACTCGACCTGCGTATCCACTTTTTCTTTTTTGTCGTTTCATTTGTCTACGTTTTTAATGGACACTATTAGTGATCCCGACATGGCTGACAGCTGTCTCCTCAAGAGCATTGGCATCTGGTAGCCAGGAAGACCCGTCGCAGGCTATCTCCCCAAAAGCGGCATCAAACGGTGCAAACACGAATAACTCTGACAAGATTACTAGTGTATCGGGAAACCGCCACGCAGAGGAAGTCTTGTCAAGAGCTTCCGCACGTCAAATTCTTTCCAGGGTTAGGGCTTTTATTAGGCCGGGATCCAGTAAACCGGATGGAGTGAATAATATTGCCCCATCAAGGGCGCCATTGCGAGTGATGAGAAATGCCTTTCGTGTCCGCGATTACCTATCAGACATTGAGGTTACGCAAAGGACGGAGAAGCAAAAGGAGTCACACGCGTAGAGAAATGGTGTACGGTCGAGGGCATTTCCAGGGTGCTATGGAAGCTTTTCCAGGACCTCCTCCGGTTTGTGAGAATGGAGGCTGGTTTCAGGATCACATGAAGCTGATGAAGTTCGCGAACCAGAGATCAATCTCCATGTTCAAGCATGCTAAAAGCAAGGCCAGGTGCCAAGCTGGAGGTGGTGGATAAAGCTGACATTCCCACACGTCCGAGGTGTCCGACAATGACCAAATCCTGCACATCATCCGGTTGTGCAATCCTAGTACTCCAACGGACGATCGGCAAATCGTCAAGTAGCAAGATGCCGCCAAAGACCGCAGTTGTGCGGTCATGTTGTTCAATAGGCCATCCCTGGTTCCACTCATTCAATCGGGCGGAGTATTGAGCTTTGATTTTATTAAACAACGCCAGCCAATATGCGCCAGCAGGTAACGCAGAAGATGGCCACCGCAACTTGAAAACACCTATTGCCAGTGCATAGACAATATAATAGAAGCTGCTGCAGATCACAGGACGAACACAAGATGGACTTGCGCAACGACAAGGATGATCTGGCCAAAGCTAGACAATGTCCACAACTATTGTATTAATTCTGGTTCCCAAATTTCGTGGGTGCGAGTATTAACTAATTGTGGAGATCTTGACTTATCGTTCCATTCTATACACCAACTGCGGTGCATGTCTGTAGTATTTTTGGCATGCCAACTTACCAGCTCTATGGGAACTACGCAGAACTTTTTGTCTGTGGGAGGAGAAGAGCCCCCTGCGGGAGAAATAATGAGTTATTCAATTTCAGAAATATCAAATTGGAATCTTTGCATTGAGACCTCTAAGCGTATATAGCTCAGTAGGTTAAGCTGCTGAACTTGTGACTGAAGGTCGGAGGTTCGAATTGGGACACGTCCCAATCGGGATAGACAACGACTTTTGCAGAAGTTGTGATGACGGGCTGGTTTCCTAGCATAAGTTAGTAGAGGCATGATTCTCTCGGTGGTATCACAATGGACCAAATTCTGGTCTAAGTTGCTTGGTTTAGACCTGGCAGCCCCTGTACTTAACCTAACCTAAAACAAAGAAATTCACCCTATGATAATGGAATCCGTAATGTCCTGTTTACATGAAATCCATGTAAATACTATCGAAATTTGGTGATAGTGAAATTGAATTCGCTTGGTATTATGTACTCACTTCGCTCGGAAGTCTCCACACCTGTTTTTATACCCTTCGCTCATAGAGTGAAAAGGGTATATTAACTTTGTCATGAAGTTTGTAACGCACTAAAGGAAGCATTTCCGACCATATAAAAAGTATACTTATATGATCAGCATGCAGTGCCGGATTAAGACCATTTGGGGCCCCTAGGCATAAAACAATTGAGGGCCCCTTTTTTGTGAACTGTCTTCAAATAAAACTCTTAAATTATGTGTGAGAAATACTTTCGTAAATAATATATTTTACAAAATAAGAAACATATATTTTAATTCGCAAAAACTTTGGGATACCTACATAAATAAATAAATAACAGGCGCGACAATCCAACATTGGACTAAGGCCGCAGGATGTGTTAGTGACATCCTATTTCCAAGATCTTATCTGCTTTTTGTTGAGGTAATGAGATCAGCATCACGCTCAGCAGTGTTATTTATCCCCATAAATGGGTACTCGTTTAACATCTGAGTGAGATCATAGTCCGTCACAAGCTCGTGAGTTCGAAAAACACCATGATCCACGGTGAGATTCGAACTCATGACCCTGTGCACCGAAGGTGCGCGCACTTACCGCTAGACCAGCCAGACTACTGATTTCGGGATACCTACATAATTCGAAAAAAAAACCCGCCCATTCATAATCCTGCTTTTTACAAAAAATCCCGCTTTACATTAGCCCGACATTACTAAATCCCGGGACTTAAAAATACCGCCACTATAAAATCCCGCCATTACAAAATCCCGCCCTCTAAAAACTCCGCTGTTTTAAAATCCCGCTAATGGATATTTTGAACTAGCGGGTTATTGAAATGGCGGGATATTAAGTTGGCGCAATTTTGATTAGCCGGGATTTAAATTGAGCGGGATTATTGAAATGGCAGGATTATGAATGTCGGGATTTTGAAAAACGGGAATATGATGGGTGGGATATCGTATCCAACACAAAATACTTAAAGTATACAGTCGACTCGCGATAATTACAAATTCGATAAATTGAATTTCTCGATAATTTGAAGTTCTCATCCAGAATTCTCGTTAAATTGAAAAAAATGTAATAAAACTCCATGTATAGGGTGGGCAAAAAGTCCCTTTCCTATTTATATATGTAATAACTTTTAAACAAAGTGATTAAAACCAAAAAAAAATATCGCAAAATGAGCTTTAATTTGTGTATTTTATTTACATTAGATCAGACAATGAACATGTTGCGACATCACTTTCCAAATCGTGTCATCTCCAAAAATGGTAACATAAAACGGTGGCTATTTTCGCCTGATCTGACGGCTTCAGACTTTTTTCTATTGGACACTTCTAGAGTATCTATGGGACTACCTCAACGAGAAGGGTTACGTCAACAAACCACAGACTTGACCGAAGTTAAAAGAGAACATTCGAGCGGAAATTGGGCAGATCACACCGGTCACACTCCAAAACGTTATCAAAATGTCGTGAAAAGAGCCCATTCTTGCGTGAATTCTAATGGTGCGCACTTATCGGATATAATTTTCCACACCTAATGTAAATAAAATACATACATAAATTAAATCTAATTTTGCGATATCTTTTTTTGGTTATAATCACTTTATTTAAAAGTTATTACATATATAAATAGGAAAGTTACTTTTTGCCCACCCTGTATTTATGTACTCTCGATAATTTGAAATAAATTGACTTCAGTGCTCGGTAAATTGAATTCGAGATGCATTTAACTAAAAGTACCGTTTCTTCCCGGAATTCCAATTTATTGAATGATTTGAATCTAGTTTCCCGTGAGCTACTTAAAGAATGAATTCAAATAAGCGAATATGGTTCCGCGGGTCAATAAGCGCTTGTCGATCGAGGAAAAAGAGCTTATTCAAGGGGTAGAAGCAGGAGCTTCAAAGAAGCAGACGGCGGCCAAAGGTTTTTTTATGTCCTACAGGTTTCAAATGAAAAGTTTTTGTATATTGTAGTACAAAAACTTACTAAATTAAATATTGACTTTTTTTTTTCAGTTTCAAACATGTGAATTACATACATATATCTCTGAAATTTAATGTTTTGGCAATGTCACTATTAATTAAACTTATTGCGTTTAGTCGACTTTGCTTCACTACAGAACGTTTTTCGTTTTTAATTATTGCCAACCTTGAACAACTTCGTTCCCCCTCACTGACAGAAGGCGTCGTTAAATATATCCTTAAGGCTATCGCTACATTAAATTTAAACAGTTGAACATTTCACTCGAATTTTTGTCCTGTAATACCAATTTTAGATGCTCATGGAGATTTATTTTGTTTTGAAATTTGTCTAAAGTAAGACAAAACACCCCATAAGTAGCATTAAACAGTTTTCAGGGGGTGGAAATTTAAGCTTTCTGACAAAGCTTCTAACGATTTCTTATATAATATCAGACAGTGCAGGGCATACTCTCTTGAGGCATTTTTCATGACCAATCGCCTAGCGTAAGTGGGAACATGGTTTTGTGAGAAAAGTTTTGGCTTCTGAATGTAAGTCTTCAATTTTCAAATTTAAGATTTTTCAGACGTACCTTTTCTGAGACCGGATCTTAGAATTTAGTGAGAATTGGACATCTATATCATATACATAGTTGTCGTAAAAACTATTTCCAATTCATGTACATACACTTACCCAATTTTAGCTAAGATCAGTTTACAACTTGCTATACAATTGGAACGAAAATTTTTACTATTCTCAGAAAGGATGAAATTATGCCACTAGATTTATCACGTGAAGGGTATCATACCTTCGGTTCAGCTAGTTTTACTCTCCTTTTTCGTTGCAAGAGCTTATCAAAGAACAAAAGACTTATAATTCATTATATAAAAAAAAAAATCTCGCGAGGTAACTGTCAGTGTGAGTTCGGGGCCTCTAGGCACGTGCCTTATGTGCCTTAAGGATAATCCGGTACTGTCAGCATGACGAGATGAGTCGATTGTCGATATCTAAGAATTGATCAAATCTGACCATGGGGTCATGGGGTGGCCATACAAACCCAACCCCCATTTTGGTTCTTCTGAGAAACATTTTTTGCACCAATTTCACAAAACCTTGATTTAATGTGTCTTTACCAAAGCAAGAAAAAAGTTCCAAACGAATGGAATCGTTCTGTGGGGTCATGCTCCCGCAACCCCAATAACATTTTCTGAGTAAATATTTTTATTTGCCCATTTATTTCAACCAAGCCCAAAACTTTTATCAAGACGGAAGAAAAAGAATGAGGAGGGGAATTAAATACAAGTCCTATGTACGCCCGAAAAAAAACTTTTAGCCCGAGGAGAGCGAAGGGTATCCAAATTTCGGCCGCGCCTGAAATTAGCCTCGGCCTCGTTGATATTTCGCTAGCGCAAACAATGCAATTGTGCATTTATCTTATATCGATTGAATAAATGACACATTATTCACGGGATGGCGACATAAATGCAATTATTGCGTTCGATGAACATAGTTCGAATTTGTATGGGAGTTGTGCTGTTTTCTCCTGAATAGTTAAAAACTCACCTAAAATATGTCCGCACAAAATATTCTATAAATAGACACAAATCAATACGTATTTATTTGGCGCAAAAAAAAAAAAATTTTCTTAGAAGAACCTAATTTGGGGGTTAGGTTTGTATGGCAGCCCCATGACCCCATTGCCCGATTTAATCCATTCTTAGATATGTTTTGTATCATCAAGAGAAACACATTTGTGTGAAATTTTGTTGAAACTGGTGCACAAATAAAAAAGTTTTTCCTAGAAGAACTAAACTTGGGGGCTAGGTTTGTATGGCAGCCCCATGACCCAGTGATCCAATTTCGGTGATTCAAACATACAAACAGCCTGCAAAAATAATAAGCACTTGTGCAAAATTTCAGCTCCGTAGCTTTTATAGTAGCCGAGAAAAACGCGCTGCAACAGACGGACAGACGGACAGACAGACAGACTGACAGACGGACATCGTCCAATCGACTCATCTCGTCATGCTGATCATATATGTATACTTTTTATATGGTCGGAGATGCTTCCTTCAATGCGTTACAAACGTCATGACAAAGTTAATATACCCTTTCACTCTATGAGCGAAGGGTATAAATATAAATTGCATAAAAAATAAGTTAATCTACTTGTAAAGATCAAAAACTATAGCAAATTGCATCCGTCATATATTAAATTACAGTGCGTACTCGATAATCCGAACTAATGAAAACCAGGGTCGATCCGGACTACAGAGGAATTCGGACTAGTGGAAGCCTTTAATTTGTTCTACATTACGAGGTTTAATCAAACTGTTCGAAGAATCTGGAATTTCACTCATTCTAGATTTTGTTGTTTCCAAGAAGAAAGAAAAATGTTGTTTTTATTTCGAACGATAATATCACTGTTATTATGAGAAAAAAGTCAGATTCGGATTAAAAAAGCTCTTGAAATTCGGACTACAGAGTTTACAATGCAATTTTTGAGGTGATCCGGATTACTGAAAATTCGATTTTTCGAGGCTTCGGATTATCGAGTACGCACTGTATATTAAAGAAGAATGGTCACGATCCATACAAAATTTACCCAGTCCCGGCACAAACGAAACCAATCTCAGGAATTTCGTTACATCAATTTATTAGATATTTTCATTTTTTAAATCAGTGGCTAAGTTTGTTTGTTGCGTAACAAAAGTTCTACAATATCCCTTCTGATTTCCAATAGACGTACAGAAAGCACATATCGCCGACGACTACGTAGTGCATGTTCATTTTTTTTTAGCGAGTCGAGAGTCCGGTAGATGAATACGCAAAAAATCGTCGTAAAACCAAAAAAAAAAAATACACATAAAATGCACATATTTCAACTAATGCAAGCGAGCTACTGCGCCCATGCAACGCAAATACGCTAGGTCCGCTAGCGCAGGTAGAAACCTTAACTGTAGATATCTCGTTTTTAGGGTTTTTTAAAAAAATTTTTTTCAAAAAACCCTTATGAAATCGATTTTGTCTGTCCGTCCGTCCGTCCGTCTGTTCACTAAATAACTCGCGAACGGCTCAACCGATTGTCATGAAATTTGGTAGGAATGTGTAGAATGGTTACAGTCTTTGGCACATATACCTAACAAGTTGGTAGGAAGAAGATAACAGGGTGTCCCAAACGTTTCAAAAAATCGACTTTTTTAGTTTTTATCGGAGATTGACGTATGGGTATTTAAATCAAAGATACAAACGAGTACATCTAATATCAGTTAAAAGTTTCCAGTTTCGAGTAACGGTAAAAAAGTTATTGGCGTAAAGTTAAACTTCCTTTTCGACCTCCGTTTTTCTAAACCGTTATAGGGATCCATATGAAACTTTGCACAAAGATTGATCAGTATGGCCTTATATACGTTCAATATTAAGACTGTTGACTTTTGCTACGGAAAAGTAAATAACAGTAAATTTGTAAAATTTCAATTTGTTCGTGTGTAGCCCCTCTTAGGTTTCCAAACATGAAAATTCTGCTAAGGGTTTATAGAAAATTACAGGGGGAATATGTCTACGAATTTTCATGCGAATAACTGTATCCAAACCGGAAATATAGCCAAGTAAGTACAGTCACTCCCCGACAAACGTAAGGCGGACTTACGTAATTCCGCACATACGTAAAAACCACAACCCATGAAAAATTCTTGGATGATCCACTTAAATAAATCTATGCTTAGGGAAAAACCCAGGTATTTTCCAAAATAAACAAAGCAATTTACGAAAATTCTTGCACATGCTAATTTAAGTCTAAAATTCAAACATTTGTTAACTTTTTGGGCATTTTAAATAATATTGATATTTCGAGTTACGTAAAATTCCGACTTACGTATAGACTTTTGGAACCAAATGCTTACGCAAGTCGAGGAGTGACTGTATTTAGTAAGGGCCTTTCACAATGCAAGAGAAGCCTCTTAAGCATTTCTTCAATGCATATCTTTTAACTTGATGAAACAATGAACATGGAATTTGGTGGAAATGCATCGAATGGCAATAGTGTTTGCCACAAATAATTTTGAAGTTTTTAGGATCAAGTTAACAGGGTGTCCCTGAATAGCTGCAAAAGTATACTTGTTCAATACTCATAAGAAAGCTTGCGTGGGCTCTTATGTCAAGGGACACAATGGAATCATTTAATATAACTTGCTTTTCCTTGATTTAAAAAACAGTAACAGTAGATTTACAGCTAATAATTCAGTTCATATATAAAGCCAAGCCATCCTTACGTTTGCCTGAGTTTCTTTTTGCTCAAAGGCCATCAGAAATCTTAAATCGAAAAATGCCTGTAGATTTGCCTTGGAGTACTTTTATACAAACTGGGTAAATAGTAAATCTATTTTTGGATTGGTCTAGCCTTTCATTCTGGAACGCGTTTATTAAGACCAATCCAAAAATAGATTTACAGGAAGCATTTCATTAATGTTGTGCACAATTCTTATCTATTGCTTATAAAATATTTGTACAAAAAATATTCACTATGCATCAAAATTCTAAAAAACCCTCGTATTGCGGGCGCAGCCCTCTGTACGCCGGTATTTTTAAGGGATAGTGCGAATTAGATAGTAGTAGGTATCGAGCTAGCATACGCGAATGCTTTTGTTAAAACTTCAACAGACCAGGTCTTTGGTATTCCTACTATTTTTAGCTTTGATTGCTCGATATAATTGATGTATCCGTAATATACATTATACTCATTTACAGGGTGGGCCAATTACTAGTTCGTTTTTAAATCATAGGTAAGTTTCACACTGACAGCTGTTTTTCGCTCAAAATCTTGATAGAAACTCAATATCCTACCTCCGCAGAACGAAATGAGTCGCTTTACGCTTGAACATCGTTGGATAATATTGAAAACTTATTTTCAAAGTGAGTGCTGTCTAGCTCAAAGCCATGTTATCCGACTTTTTTTTTTTACTGAAATTGAAGACATGGATTTGGACGACCTCTGGTTCATGCAGGATGGCGCGCCATGCCTCACAGCCCATCCCACAATCGATCTTTTACGCACCAAATTCTCAATTCGTGTTATTTATCAGCCGTCTGGGCCATGTCAACTGGCCGCCTCTGGGCTGCGATTTGACTCCTTTAGATTTTTTTTGTGAGCTACAGCCCGAAACCATCAACAGGGTCTTGGAAAATTGGTGTGACAGAATGCGCTACTGCGACGCCAGCCGGGCAGCCACTTGAATGAAGTCGTATCCATCATTGGCTGTGTCCACACATGTGCGCTTTCGTCTTCACTATCGTCTTCAAGCTTCGTATCCACTTTCAATATTGAACGTGTCGTTGATTGCGTCAAGTGAACAGAAGATATCAATGCCTCATTCTATCCACATCTGTTGATTATTTATCAGGAAATATGTGTCGCGGCTTTGATCAGGACGGGTAAATGATAAATTCTTTCATGAATAGTATGAATAGATGATGAGTTGTTTATATTTAACATTAGCAATCGCGTTCAAGAATGAATGCGTTTCTTCAATAGCGCAGGCATCTCAAGTTTCAATTGTCAAAATGATGAAGACGAACGAAAATTGAAACTGTCTAGACAGGCACATTAATGGGAGTTTACGTACTTTCTAATAAGGCCATAAGACATTGAAAAAAATTTAATTTTGTCAATTTTATTGCATTTTTAAAAACGAACTTGTAATTGGCCCACCCGTTATATACTCACTTTACAGTGAGTTAGCCACAGAAATCTGGAAAAAGATAACCTAATAATTCATGTATATAAAATAACAAAAAACTGGAATATATTTCGTTTGCGCCGGAGCTGGGTCACTAATGACCATTCTTCTTTGTACCAATAAACATTTTGACCTAACCTGCATGCTAAAAAATATTACTATGAATACGTAATTTATTTTCCTAAATATAAGAAGTAGAAACGAACGTTTTTTATTTTCTACAGAAAATTTAAATAGGTAAGCAAATTTCAAGGAAATAATAAAACGGGAGATTATTTTCAACTTTCACATAACATACTACATGAAGTTTTGTTCGCCCAAAATGTGTGCATTTTTTAGTTTTGTGTAAAGACCGCACCAATCGAATCACAAAACGTACCCAATATCCGGAATAAAATAAACATGACCGCTGTATGAAATTGTTTACCGATTTGGTATTTGCGTTAGGTTCTCACAAAAGCCCGACATCATATCGAATGAGAATATACATACGTTCTTGCCACGCTATGTAATTTTTCACACGTGCATTATACCTACACTGGCGCGCATACAAAAGTATAGCCGACCGATGGACGTTGGAAAGCAACGATTTAGCTGGAATTCGAATATGAAAGATAAGTGCATGGCTGTTACATCTATTAAATAGTTGCAAACACCGTAAAACGAAAATCATTTACTAAATATACCCAAATTTAAGCGTATACAATTAGATATCTATTTTCAAACTGCGCGCGCTCAATGATATTGCACGCACACATTCTGAATAAAGATAAAAATGAAAAAATAACAAAAATTATCATGTCCCAGTTATTCAAATTGAAAAGTTCTGTGCTAGCTAAGTCGGACGTTAGCAAACATAAACTTCAGCAAAGATTGAAGAATAATTAGACGAATATACAGTGTTGGAAAAACTATATTATTCTATCGGGTTATTTTTTTTAGAATTGCATACCTACATTAAAAAAATACTCTTTCCGTTGTGCCACATTCAGACCACACTCATGTGAAGTTAGCCGCCTAATTCTTCGAATCGCTTCGGAAACCGTTTGTGTGGGGGCGGCTACGTTTGTGCATGATTGTGCAACAATAATTTTCGTTTGTGCATCGCTAATTATTTAATTATAGCACTTGGGAAAACTTCGAATGTGAAGTTGGCCGCCATTTTTTAAATACGGTCGGATAAGTATGAATTTAGTAGCATCAATCGATCTGAAATCGTTTGTGCATTGATTTTTGCGTTTGTGCATCTTGAAAACGCAAAGACGCAGGAGTAATTAAATAAAAACCCGCCTGGTTTGATTCTGAACTAAGAGTGATATATTGTGAGCAGCGGATGTGAACTTAGCGCGCCATTTTGTAAATATGGTCCGTTGTGTATAAATTTGGTATCAATCGATAGGAAATCTCGTGTGCATTGATTTTTGCGTTTATGCGTCCTGAAAACGCAAGGACCCAGGAGTTATTAAGGTCTGCTCTGACTAACTTTCGCGGCGAACTTGATGTACTGAGTTCACCGAGCGAAAAGCTTGCATTTATGTCTCCCGTGAAAAATGTGCCATGGAGACTTATCTTTTATGCACTAAATTTAAGATAAATGTACACTCGTGGTCTAATTGATTGTCAGTTACACCTTTTCACTGTGAAATAAAGTGCAACTGCATTGTTTTCGCTGGCGAAATGTCAAAAACCGGTGTAAATACTTTCCGCGGCCGTGTAATAATTCAGACGCGCAGAGTCCCGTTTTGATAATTAAATTTGAAAAATCTCCAAAATGAAATTTTAGTTATTTCAGCTTCTGTCTCCATTTGGTTGCTAGTGTAGATGCTAGGTAGCAACCAAATGGCTGTTCGTGATGCCAGTTTTTGGGCGCGCAACCATTTGGCGATCAGTCTGGATGGACCATTAAAAGAATAAAATTTCACAGAAGATTTATTTACACCTCAGGATAATAGGTCGTAGGCGACGACAGAAAAGTTAATACCTAAATAAATTCGCGGATCGCACAGCTTATATGGGAAGACAGCTTTATTATATTTTAACAGCTGTGCACGTTCCATATTCTACTTGTTTCAAGGCGACGTTTACAATTTCGCCGCGGAAGTTAGTCAGGGCAGACCTTAAGAACTCCTGGGTCCTTGCGTTTTCAGGACGCATAAACACAAAAATCAATGCACACGAGATTTCCTATGGATTTATACCAAATTTATACACAACGGACCATATTTACAAAATATTCACATCCGGGTTTTTATTTGATTACTCCTGTGTCCTTGCGTTTTCAGGATGCACAAAATGCAAAAATCAATGCACAAACGATTTCCGATCGATTGATGCCAAATTTTAAATTTCCGACCATATTTAAAAAATGGCGGACAACTTCACATTCCAAGTTTTCCGAAGTGCTATAATTAAATAATTAGCGACGCAAAAACGAAAATTATTATCGCACAACCATGCACAAACGTGGCCGCCCCCGCACAAACGGTTTCCGAAGCTATTCGAAGAATTAGGCGGCTAACTTCACATGAGTTCAGACCACGCCATTTGATGCGATACGATGTCGCCGCCCGGGCAAAAGCTCAATTTGTCACCCTTCGGTACTATACCAAATCTCTCTTGAAACGACTGATTTTGGCAGCTCTTGGTCGTTCTAACAGCAAGTAGTTCCGAAATGACTTATATACAGTCAGCGCCCGCTCTCACAGCAAAAAATCCGGTGTGAATTTAACTCCGAAAATTGTCGAATAAGGTCCCTCCGTTTGGATAAAATATTGTTTTATCCAAATGGATGAACACAAAAGAGTACTTCCAATTACACCAAAAGGAGTAATTCTCGATATTTTTAGGATAAAAATAAAACACAATTTTCACAGAACATTTAACTCATAAATGAGTTTTGTATAACTAGCATTTACCTCTCTATAGGCGTTGGCGACATTTCATTTACCTCTTTACGCTCTAAAAATGCATAATAAATTATCTGCCTACAGTGGGATTCGATCCCGAGACTCTATGATTTGAAGACTAACGCCCTACCTACTACACCACACAGACTATACGGAACAACGTTCGTAATTTGCCCCATATATTACCTGTCATATTGTGCGGAGTTAACTCCATTTTAAGTAAATTTTAACACCATATAAACAAAAACTGATAAAATTTCGGATAAAATTTAATATTTATCCAAATGAATTTTATTTTGAGTGTTTTATCCTAATGGAATGGATTTTATACTTGTGGGCAGAGTTAAATAAGTGTAGTTAACCCCATATATATAAAAAAAATAACCCCATTTGGATAAATTTTGATTCACACCGCCTGATTTTTTAGTGTGAGCGGGGGGCAAGCCGGTCACCTAGGGCACCAAATTTTTGGCGCGGCATATTGGGTAGTACTTTATAGAAAGAAAATGGCAAGAAGCTGAGAGGAGAAATGAAGTTCTATTTAAATATAAAGACACCAGCAAATTATGATAACTAGAGCCCGGATTTGCGTGCAGTAAAAAATTGAAAAACGCGCTGTAAAAATCCCGAAACGTACAAAATCGTGCAATATAAATTCTTAAATGTGCATTTTGCGTGCAATATCCACAAAAATCGGTTTTATAGGCTTTTAGAAGCTTAGACTTGGAGCAGTCGGCGAAGGAAGAGTATACTTTAAGAAGACGAAGCTATAAAAAATGTAATAATTTTTACTTAAATACGGAACACTTTCTCAAAGAAAACCATTGTGTTCACTGTTATTGTGTCATAGCCTTAACTAACCCAAAGAACCTCTGCAAACCAGATGAATTTCTAACTAACCGTATAGCCCGTACTGGGCAAACCAGCGAAAACGTACTTAGTCCTCTTTACTAGAAGGCGCACGATTCCTACTATTACCTTGCCTAGACTAGGAAGCATACAACTTGTGTTTTCCGACACGGCCAAATTTCTTGATCTGATTTTAGACAAGAAACTAAAATGGAAGCCCAACATCGAAGAAAGGGTGAACAAAGCTACTGTGACACTGTACTCGTGCAGGAAAGCAATCGGGAAAACGTGGGGCTTGCAGCCAGAAGTAGTGTATTGGATGTACACAGCTATTTTACTTTATGGAGTTAGCGTGTGGTGGACGGCACTAAGCACCGCCACCTATTATAACTTGCTCGCCAAGTTCAAAGGTTGGCTTCTCTTCTCATAACAGGAGCTTTTCATACAACACCTTCATTGGGTTTAGATATGGTCCACTGGACGTCTTCGGTCAACGGATGGCGGCATACACGGCCTTGCGTCTACGTGAAACTGACCTGTGGCGAGCGCTGGATAATGGGCACTTAACGATTCTCCGTAACTTCAACCTGCCCCCAGCAACTGACTACACTGTTCCCAAATACCTATCCGGACGTTATTCTCTTTACCGATAGTCAGGCTGCTATTAGATCACTAGAATCAGTGCTGAACACATCAAAGATCATCGAGAAGTGTCGCTTAGTACTTAGGGAGATGGGTCGTTTCTTCGATATTACGCTATGCTGGACACCAGGTCATAGTGGCTTCGAAGGCAATCGACGCGCAGACGACTTGGCACGAAATGTTAATAAACTGGTAGCGTTGAAGGCGATCTCTGCAACATGAAAACACCGTCACTGGCTGTGTGGTGCAATGGTAATAAAAACCGCTGTAGAACGCAGGACCAATGCAAGATGGACCTATGGTTGTACTTGCGATACGACGAGGATGATATGGCCAAAGCTAGATATTGGTCGATCAACCATATTACTTTCTTTGGACAGAAAGCATATTCGTAATGTGGTGGGGGTTATAACAGGGCATTGTCCTATTGGAAATCTTGCTAGAAGACTTCGAATTCCCCACAATGACTTTTGTAGAAGTGTTGATGACGAAGAGGAGGAACAGAACGTACACCACTTACTTTGTCACTGTCCTGTTTTGGCCGAAACGAAACCGCTATCTTGGTTCCAGGTATTTTTATGATAAGGACGAGCCCATGTGATGTGAGCCCAATACTGCTCAACAAATTCATTGTTAGCACGGGTTGGTTCTTAGCCTAAGAGTTTATTATTGATTCGAATTCTATACAGAGGTATCACAACGGACCATGTTTTGGTCTAAGTGCTCTGGGTGTAAACCTAGTGGCCCCTACACCTAACCTAACATTCAACACTAAGGTTTTTGCTCTATTCAGATTCTGCTTAACATAGCCTGGTTCCATCTCAGCAGAGGCTTATTTCAAAGAGGTAAATCTCAATTATCTCACTCAGTATGCTTACGTACTATGAGGTGCGTGTCCTGCCCAGTCAGGTATCTTCTATACCCTAAGCCTAAGGACGTATTCCATAGTAATGCACTCTTCCATCGGCAGAACATTTTCTACAACTCAGACCAGAGTTGAATTTCCCCGAAAACTTCATTAATAACGTTCGCAGTAAAATTATTGTCGATGTTACTTCAAATATCGAACGTTCTGTGTGATTTCGAACAGTGGCGTAAGCGTAACGTACGATGACAATACGGCCCCCAACCAAAGAACCCCCCAAATCCGAAATCATAAAGAAATTTTCCTTGGTATTTCCTTATGTAACTGTTCTTTTAAAAGACATTAATTTTTATTAGTCTGCAAGAAAAATACTCAAATCATCTACAGATTCTACGCGTAACTTAGATAAAAAATATATAATAGTAAAGATTTTTGCTCATAATACTATTTACAAGTAATAAAGGACTAAGCAACTAAAGGCGGAGGTTCTTGTGTAAAATTGGGCCAATCATTCAATTTTTGGAGTATTTAAATCTTGAAAGTGATTGCTACGCCAGGGAAAATATGGAAAATAGGATAAAGGATGGCTAACCACAGTTACTAAGATCGTCCAATAAGGTTTAAGTCAGCAAACATTTTCTTTTAACTTGAACTCAAGAAATCAAGGAACAGATGCGTGCCGATAAACTAGTGAGTCCAGACAACACATCCCTAATTTCCCCTACGTAAAGCATTTATCTTTGGAGGATCTCTACAATAAATTGTATTTCAGTAGATTTAGTTTTCCTTGGACATGGATGTGAGACTCAAATCTAGGGTAAACGCAGTTTTAGTGTAGGAGCATCACCACGTCTCTTGGATTTTGTGATAATTAGATAATCTTTTTCAAGTTGTCTCGTATAATTATTCAAATGTCAATGTTGTCTCAAAACTTGAAAATTTTCGTTGTTTATGCTCATAAGGTGGACTGCTTTAAGTCCATTTATGGTGAAAATAATTCGAACGTTGCGGAGCGCCATTTCCATTTCGAACACAAGAAAATTGGATTGGGAACCGTTACGCCACTGGATTTCTGTGAGTATTTATTTTGGTTAGGTATTTGACAAAAAGTGTCAGGTCATCTCTCGCGTAATCTTTACAGCCCATTCACACTCCGGGCGACGCGATGCGATAAGCTTCCCATCGCAAGAAAAAAAATTTCTTAGCATTTAAATAGGAACCAGCACGAACCTGCTTGTACCATTCAGACTGCTTGCGATGCGACGTCGGGTTGTACGATGGAGAACTTTTCCATGTCGAATCATCGTGCTTTCAACAGCTGCTGCATGGTGCCTTATCGCTGATGGGAGCGACATGGACGTTGCGATTTGTGTTTGGATCGGGTTCGTAGTGGCATGTGGTTGTAAGATGGAGAACTTTTCCATGTCGAATCATCGTGCTTTCAGCAGTTGCTGCAAGGTGCCTTGTCACCGATGTGAGCGACATGGATCGGGTTCTTAGTGGCATGTGGCTGTAAGATGGAGAACTTTTCTATGTCGAATCATCGTGCTTTCAGCAGTTGCTGCAAGGTGCCTTGTCGCCGATGTGAGCGACATGGAAGATGCGATTTGTGTTTGGATCGGGTTCGTAGTGGCATGGTGTATTGTATGTATGTAATCGTACATAGAGAGGCTGGTTTCGTACTGTTTGATGCTGATAGGGAGATATCTACATGAGAGGCATGCTTTGTGCAGATCGAGTTGCATTACCATTGGGAATATTTATACATATATACATACATAGGTGACGTGTTGTATAGTGTTAGAGATTTGTAGATATTAAATGAAGGGATAGAGCCGTATGTAGGTGATGTAATAATGGATTGGTCTACTAAATAGCCTTTGTGGAAATGTGCTACAGTGCTGTCCAACTCAGATCGTAGCGTACCCGTACCCCCAAAAAAGGCGGTATTCGGATTTGACAGTTGTGGTTGTATCTATGAATGGGTCAAAGAAGTAAGATTTGTGGTAATATGCAAATTTGGAATCAGCGACCCAAATTTTCCTAGTGTTTCTGCCACGCCGATTGGACGAGTATTTCTCCGAAAAAAAAAAACAGGGGTACAATTTTGGGGGCGGGCAACCCCCAAAAAAAATTCTTGTTTTTGACCGCAAATTCGGAATCAGCGACCCAAATTTACTTTAGTGTTTCTGCCACGCCGATTGGACGTGTATTTCTCCGAGAAACGGGGATGCAATTTTTTGGCCGGCAGGCTTATAAAAATGCGCGTACGCTAGAAACTGGATTTTATTGCACTGCATGTTTCCAAAAATTACCTATTGCACCCATTCATACATATTTGAACAACAATTAACACCAAATCCAAATGCCGCCCGAAAATTGTTTTGAAACGCTTAAGCTAACACTGCAAATTTCCAGAAAGGTTACCTACGTCTTTCAGTCATTCATCATTACATGACCTACCTACAAATTATCTACAACACTATATAGCCATACCGACAAGTTCGTATGTATGTATATAGAAAATACCAATGGTACTACATTACATTATTATTACCTACGACAATCTATTCATTAATACCCACAATTATCTACAACACTACATAAATATACCGACACATTTGTATGTATATTGAAAATATCAATGGTAGAACCATCGAAGCCCTATGTCACGAAGTCGATCTGAAATCATAGCCTTATCAGCAGCAAATCGTACGAGCCAGCGCCGTATGAAATCCCCTTGAAAAATCTGTTTTTCTTGCCATAGAAAGAAATCGCGTCGGCTCGCAACAAATCGCATCGCATCACCCGGCCCGACATCGCAATGAGTGTGCACACATCGCATCGCATCGCGTCGCATCGCATCGCCCGGCCCGGAAAAGCTCGGCGTCGCACTGTATGTGTACGCGGCCTTAAACACTCTAGAATCGACGTGTTGGTCCTCAGACTTCGTCCGGGGTTTATTCCCCCCCCCCAATTCGCTTTTTTTAGGGTCTCGATTTCCGCTGGCTGAATATCCTGATTTCGTATTTAATCTGACAAATCAAACTTGCTGCCTGATCAAATTAAGTTGACGTATCAGATATTTAAAAAAAAATTTAAGGCCGAAATTTGTCATCTTGCCCGGGGCAGCATATCTTCTAAAGCGGGCGCTGCATACAGTGGACCCTCCTCGGTTAACGAACACAATTCGTTCCAGGATCACGTTCGTTAGGCGAAATTAATTAATTTTTAATACCAAAGACAATAGAGAGTCTTAGCTTGTCGTTCGAAATAATACGACATAATTTGACATTCCATATAAAAATTCGCTTGCGTACCGTATACGTAACAGTATATCATAATTTTGCATGTCCCAAGTAGGCATGGGTATATTTCCGTATAGATGATGTTCTCTAAACAGTCGAAATTGTCGGGTCGCGATTTTTAGTTGTCATAACATTAGTTAAAAAATATCGTATAAGTTTTACGTGTTATTCGCGCGGGTGATTTTGCTTGTAAATTTTGTTTTACGTATACGGCGGTTAATACGTTAGTGTAAAACTCTCTAATAGTTCCTTCCTGAGCGAAACACTATTCGTTACAATGTTTACCAATTGATAAAAGCGTTATTTTTTTTTCGAAATGCAGATTTATCAAAAAGTTTACTCAAGTTTTGTGTTAAAATTTGCATTTTCACTATTTTCATTGTTCGTTATATGAAATTTCGTTGGCTAAGCCAAACAGTGTCGACCGAAAAATTTCGTTCGTTATACGAAATGTTCGTGATACCTGCTACTTTGTCTTAATCCCTAGTGGGGCATATCGTATCAACTTGACGTTTTTTCACCATTCTACTAGATCCGGCGTCGCAGCTCCGTAATCGGTTTACCCATTTGATACCAGCCGAATCGAAGAAATGGAACCGATTCCACAGCGATTCATCGTCTACCGTTCCGCAAATTCAACAACCACGATCGCTTAATATGGTTCACTACCATACTTACCACGTACTCTTGATATGGCATATTACAACAACTTACCAACCGATATGCGTCGAATCAACGGCCAATTACAAGAAGTCAAAGCTTTGCCAAGAACCTG
The DNA here is from genome assembly GCA_949715475.1 of Microchrysa polita. Taxonomy (NCBI): domain Eukaryota; kingdom Metazoa; phylum Arthropoda; class Insecta; order Diptera; family Stratiomyidae; genus Microchrysa; species Microchrysa polita. Next base: position 29,468,000 of record OX454416.1, read on the forward strand.
ATGACCTATTTCGCGCTGAATGTACTAAATCCAATACCGATCGAGTCTAACCCAAAGCAAAAGAAAATGCGATTGAGCATTTATTGCTGTACACATTTTTATTTCTTATGGCGGTTTTCTTACAATTTCTAGCCTTTGCGTGGCCGCGGTCGCATGGTCGTCGATGGACGATGGTCGCCAAGATCCAAGAAAAAATAATATGCTATAGTTGAACCAAAATATATTGTTCGCAGCGAGATTGGCGCACTTTCAGTAAGCGGCATTTATCTCTCTAGTTAACTTTATTTCCCATGTACAGACAAATATAATACCGAAATTCGAAAGTTCACGATTAATGGAGATTAGGATGTAATGTGAAACTAATTCGTGCCTTAAATGGCTCGACGAATTCAGTTAGTTGACCATCATGGGTGTGGTGTACCTACATCTAAATCTAAATACGAGTACCTACTAGTCGAATGGAATGGAATTTCCATGGTTGTTCTGGTGAAATAGGATTTTCATTCACATATTATGTAGGATAAAATGTGTGAAACAATTGGAAATAAAATGTATATCGGAGAAAGTTCGAAGGAGACATTGGAGTATACACTAAAAAAAATCGATTGTTCAATTAAGGTGAGTTACTTCTTGAGAAATCTTGTAAAAATTGCTGTGATTGTTTTTGATTTGGCTTTATATCTATGGTGGATTTCCCAAGGATTGGTGTTGAACAAATAAATTAAGTCTAAATGCAGGTAGACTTGATAAATAAAATCAACTAATATAACCATATTTTAAGGTCCTTTAACGGCAACGTTTACTTACACCCTCGATGGATATCCAATCTACTCGTACTAGTCGTATGATACTGAATTACGAATCAAGCATGAACATACTACATTAAAGAAAACTAGTCAAACTCTCGAAAACGTATACATAGTCGCGGTAATTTCTCTCCTTGCATACAATAGCCCCTAAAAATCTATTACCATCATGGATTCATTTCCTATTTTGTCTTATACCTTTCGATTAATTTCGCTTGAAACTTTCTTCTCTTCTCAATACTACAGCTAATTTTGATCTTTTCCTCAATTCTAATTAATTTTTCGGGGTAATAAAGACTAATCGTTAAAAATTAAACAATAACTGGTTAATGGTTGTAGCCTACATTCTAGTTCATGTTCATTATTTAAGCATTTATCAACTTGCATTTATTTACGAGTTCGTCAGTGCGTGAGCATGTATGTTGTTAGATCATTTCGGAAAGCGAGCTCGATACGTAGATACGAGTATGTATACAGGGTGTCTCACGTTCACGACTCATAGTACATACAATACTGGATGGTAGCACAACTCATTTGGGTAGAATTAATGTTCCACATGACCCACCCCTCTATCTTTAACAGTGTTGTGCAATTACGCGTTATCTTTGGAAGTCTACGTTACAGCGTAGACAACGTATACAATGTATACAATGCATACAATGTAAAGAATGAAGACAATGAACTGTCACTGGTGTGATCTTGTTTTAAATGCACCCTAAAATTTGCATTGGTTGAGTTCAGAGTTTTGAATTTATTTTTGTTCAGTAAATGCCAAACATGTTAATGGTTCTGAACTCATCCATTCATTTGGCAATACCAAAATTAATTAATAGGTGTGTTTTTTTGGTTATCCCGTGCAGGTTTGGGTAACGAAACTTCATATAAAAAAAATGACAGCTGACGCACCTGTCATTTTTTTTATATGAAGTTTCGTTACCCAAACCTGCACGGGATAACCAAAAAAACACACTTAATGTTTAGCATGTATCTTCCCGTATGTGTTGCAATCATTTTCATATGTAGTAGAGACCCTATACCAGGTTGATTGGGACCAGTGGCGAACCCACGTAGGGGTTTTGGGGTTCAAACCCCCTCCGAAATTGCTCGATGTAATATAAGATACAGGTCGGCTTAACCCATTAACGACGAGACCCTAAAATCTTACCGATTGAGCTGAAATTTTACACGTCGGCTAAAAATGGCTAAAAACACATTTTGTGGAAAAAATTTTTTTCCCCGGATGCTGGGTTCAGGCTCCCGGTACTGTTACATATATGTAACATCAGGCACTCGAAGTACTCAAGGGTGTTACATATATGTAACATCAGGCATGATACGGGGAAAGTGTACTCAAAGTATATTTTAGATTTTTTTCAAAAAGAATACATTTTAGTAAAACTTTTTTTAATAAGGCGATAAGTATATGAAAGCCGATATTTTACATGAAGTTTGGAATGTAGATAAGGCAACAAAAACGTAGAAATAATACGAAACGTGTGCGAAAAATGAACAGCCTTACAAAAATATTATGTCAAATATTGAATTATTTTATTTTATTATATATGTGTTTTTGCATGTGGAGTTGTTGTTGATTTATTGAGAAATTTCTTGACAACCCACAGAACTATTAGATTTTACAGTTTGTGAATGGGAAAAAAGTTTATAGAACTACAGTAGTTACAAATACAGATTTTGAGGATTATGGAAGATTTGCCAGTAAATTGTAAAATTATTGTTTAAATTTTTTTGTCAATTTGTCCATCCGCCCAATTTGTCTAAAAAGGACTAAATATAGAGCCTATAATTCATCCTTTTCTATAATTTGGTCTACATTAGAAACCATTTCTTCTTTCATAGCTCAAGATATATCCATTTAAATATTACATTAGCAGAATTAAATAGAATAACTAATCCTTGGCCTCATGAAAATAAAGCCTTGACTCCTTGCTCCGGATACCCTTGAATCCGGCTATCATTTTAATCCACATAGGACAACTATTTTATCCATATTCCGGATTTCTAGAGCAATTCTAATTGCGACTCTCAATATTTTTGGTATGTTATGCCAAATATGGCTGCTCAATTTGCCAGTCAAGAAGACACAAGGGTCTAGAAAATCATGTGACATGAACAATTTTAAAGAAAAACCTAAATAATAGCAATTTTTTCTTTTAAATTTTAACATTTATGAAAACTATTTATGCTATTTTTCTAGATAAAAATGTCTTGTTAAAATCCGGAATTTTCGTTAATCCGGATTTTTTGGGAATCCGGACTTCTTTTTTTTTATTATTAATCCGGACTATCGCGTCAAGAGTGTAAAAATCCATAAAATAAAAAAAAAACAATAAAAGAGTACATACTCATATACCTCGTATACGAGGAGTGCATTTTCCCCATATCAGGACGGATGTTACATATATGTAACAGTGTTATAAAAGTACTTATAAAACGTAAACTACGGACAATATTTATTTCATTTATTTTTTGTATTGTTTCAAAAAGACCATGTAATGACATACGATTAATTTTTTCCAATTTTTTCCATACAATTAAATATAAAAATAAAATTCCTCTACTACTTTTGCCATCGTGACGATTTTCGTCAACATCGAAAAAATCATCAGAAAGAAACCTTTATAACTTCCACAATAGTAAATCAAATTGAGCTAAATTGATTTCTACGCATTGCTAATAGTGTCTAGTACAGGATAAAACACTTTTTAGTGCCGAGTTGATATCCTATTCCTTTAGCAGCCGTTTGAAACGAAGGATGTCTTACTGTTACATATATGTAACATCAGAGGAGTCTCTCAGTTTTTTCTTAATTAAGTTCTGCGGCACTTTGGAATAATTGGAGGACAGATAGAGCCTACCTAGCAAGCTCAAGTCATGATAAATTACTATGAAACTCTGGACACATTTTAATACAATCTATACTGAAACGCTACTGATGCTTTGTAACCGAACAATCAAAGAAATGATTGTGGGAGAATAACAATTTATTAACCCAAAATAGTTAACGAAAAAACCACCATTTTACGTGTGTAGGGTATAAATATTAGATTTTTAGTATGTCGTTGAAAATATAACGATAGCCTGAATAGGCTTTGAAATTTTCTTCTTCTGAATCCGCTTGCCTGTCGTACGCAAAACAGTATACCACAATTTTTCATGTCCCCCTTATGTCATATAGGCATAGGTGTATTTCCGTGAATTTGACTGACTATAAACAGCTGGAATTATGGGTTCATGATATTTTACTTGTCGGCTATGCCTACTTGGAACATGCAAAATTGTGGTATACTATTTTGCGTACGGCAGGCAAGAGAATTTTTCATAGAAAATGTCAAAGCCTATTCGAACTATCGTTATATTTTAACCGATATTAATTCAAATTCAAACTTCAACCTCTTTCATAAAACCCCTCCCTAAATATTTTTATGCGCACGCCCCTGATTGGGACCGAACCCTATCCGGATTTTCGGATTGTCCAAATTTTCGAAATACACTAATTGTCATCCTAGTGGATAGTATTTATAATACAATCCTTACAAAATTGCCTTTTTATAGTTAAATAATAATTTCGCATTCGAAAAATGCATTTCCTTAAGCTTATAGAGCCGAACGAACAAGCAAAATTTATAAAAAGAAATTGTGGCTTAAGACGAATTTGAATTATCCAAATTCCTGATTTTCGATGGTTCGATTATCAGGGTCTTATTGTAGTTTGAGTAAATCGATTAAACATGAGGCAAGTTTGAAATTAAAGAGTTGGAAATAAATAAAAATGGCTCTATGAATTAACGCCCCAGGAACTATCGCCCCAAACCGAAAATGAACTATCGCCCCAGAAATTTTATAAGAAATTGTGGCGATAAATCATTATGAAATATCGCCCCAAATTTAGGGCAAAAGTTCCTAAAATGTTGGGGCGATAGTTCATACAGTTTGGGGCAATCATTCCAAATGAACTATCGCTCCAAAATCATCCTTTATATGGCGCTAGCCCAAAATTGGGGCAAAAATTCATTTTCATTATTTGATTTACTATTTGCACTTCGTTTCAATGATTTATAAGTTAAGTAATTTGATAAGAAAAGGGGGATATTTCCGCTTTACACATCACAAATTAAATTTTAAATTTAATTTGCCTCTCTGTCTATAGCAACCTTTTCAATTCTTGCTCGCAAATATATTTCGACTTTTCATATTATTAACATCTTTGCCTAATTGGTAAAACTTACTATTCTAGTGGGTCTGATTAAAATTAAAACGTCAACTTGATAGCATCGAATACTTTCCCCAATGTGTAAAGCGGAAATATCCCCCTTTTCTTATGAAATTATTTATGGCTTCATAAAAAATTTGACATTGAATATCTGGAGAACCGTTACGATTTCGCAAAAAAGGATTGCAGATTCAGTCGTTTCAGGCTAATATTAACGAAGTGGCATCATCAAAATTTGGCGCCGCAGATATTGAAATGTCCCCTAGATGACCTAGTTTTGGGGCGATCGTTCATTCCAAATTTGGGGTGATAGTTCTAATGAGCTATTGCCCCGAAATTGGGGCGGTAGTTCATTTTCGTTTTGGGGTGATAGTTCCTGGGGCGTTAATTCATAGATCCAATAAAAATGGAGCTACCCCATCTCGCTGCAAAACTCTTAATTATTTACATTGTACCTATACACTACTCGCGTATACAAAATGGTCAATTGTCTGCATACATACTCTACGCGTCGACAACGATGTAGATTACCTCGGAGTAGACTACTTGCACAACGCTGATCTTTAACCGTTATAAAGTTTTAGCATTTCTTGTAAATGGTGTCAAAAAGCTCGACTTGCGAAGCAAAATCACTATTTGCCACACTCCCATCTGTTTGTGCAGTTATTCTAACCAATGAATAAGAAAATCTAAAAAGGAAATGCAAATAACCGCATAATATATGCGACTTTTTTTTGGGACCAAAATATTTTCTAAGGTGACTTGATTTTGTAGCTTCGATGACATTTCTCATTTGAATTTTATATGGAAAATTAATTGTAAACAAAATCATGTACATGCGCAGCTTAATGCTGTAACTTCGTGTAGGGGCGTCGGAAAAATGGGGGCAATGAATACGAAATTTCAAAATTAATAGATGCTTAAAATTAATTTATTACCAACGTTCCTGTTGCATAGCTGTATCCCAACAGCATCAAAATTTACACTATTGTGAAAAGTACATTTAAATGGGATTGCAAGCCGTTGCGTGGTATAAATTCGTTTAAATATAAAATTTTAAATATGTAGTGTGTATTCCAGTGCATTGTGGTTGAATACTCAAACCAATGAAAAAGCCAAAAAGTAATAAACCACACCAGCCCCAAACACTAAATTTGCTACGCCAATCAAAAAATTTTTTTTACCAAAATATTCCACATAGCCTGTTCTAGTCCCTTTCCAAATAAAATCTTCGATCGACACAATAACGGGTAAGATATATGCAATAAACGGTGAAATTTTCACCCTCACAGACTTAAGCGAGTAACCCAATTTCAGAATGAAGTCTACAGTTGCAGAAAGACTTGCTTCTACTGTCTCTCTTCGTGATGGGATTTTTATGAAATTTGGAACGAATGATCCTCTGGTGGTCCTTCTAAAGAATCAATGTCTTCCATTTAGATAAGTGGATGGGATAACGGTAAATTAATAGGTAAAGTTAACAAAAGATTTCCAACAATTGCGTCTATCGGCTCATCGCATTGACCATTTTTTAAAACACACTGCGGCATTGGGACATTTGGATATTGGGACACCGGGAGACTGGGAGACTAGGATCTTGGGGTAGTGGGATATTAGGAAATTGGGACATTAGGGTCTTGGGACATTAGGACATTGGGGCATTAGGCACAATGGGGAAACAGGAACGTGGGGACATCGGCATATTGGGGCATTGGGACATCGGGATATTGGGGCATTGGGACATCAGGATATTGGGACAATGGGACATTGGGATATTGGGACATTAGGATACTGGGAGACTGGGACATTAGGACACTGGGATATTAGGACATTGGGACATTATGACCTTGGGACAATCGGACATTGGGACACTGGTACATAGGGGCATTGGACCACTGAGACATCGGAATGTTGTGACATTGGGACATCGGGATATTCGCACATAGGTGCAATGGGATATAAGAACATGTGAACATTAGGGTCTTGGGATATTAGGACATCAACACATTAGGACATTGGGACATTAGGTACACTGGGGAAACTGGGACGTGGGAACATTGGGGCACTGGGACATCGGGATATTAGAACATTGGGACATTGTAACATTGGGATATTGGCACATTGGGATATTGGAACATTGGGATACTGGGACATTAGGGCACTGAGATACAGGTACATTGGGGCACTGGGATATTAGGACATTAGGCTATTGGGACCTTGGGACACTTGGTATACTGCGACATTGGGACACTGACCACTGGTACATTAGGACATTGGGCCATTGGGATATTATCACATTAGGATACTGGGACATTGGGGTACTGGGATATTAGGAAATTGGGGCATTAGGACCTTGGGACATTAGGACAGTTAGACATTGGGATATTAGGACATTAGGTGGGAGACTGGGACATTGGGATATTCCGATACTGGGACATTGGGACACTAGGGTAGTGGGACATTCGGACATTAAACCATTGGAGCACTGTGATATTTGCACATTGGGACAATAGGACCTAAATTGGGACATCAGGATATTGGGACATTGGCACATTAGGATATTAGGACATTGGGACAATGGGATATTAGAACATTGGGACATGAGGACACTGTGACAATGGACCTTAGGGCATTAGGGCATTAGGACATCGGAACATTGGGACACTGTGACATTGGGACAATGTGACATTGGGACACTGGGTCAGGGGGGCATTAAGACAGATCAGTAACAGAACGTTAACAAAGCGTTGGCAAGGCAACAACAGAGCGTTAGAAGATCGTTAACAGAGTGTTAACAGAAAATTAACAGAACGTTAACAGAACGTAAATCGAGTAATAAAAGAAAGGTAACAGACCGTTTACAGAGCGTTAGCCGAATGATTAAAGAGAATTAAGAGAACATTAACAGAACGTTAACAGAGCATTAACGAAAAGATAATAGAGTGTTAAGAGAACGTTAATAGAGCATTAACAGAGTTAACAAAAAATTAACAGATTACTAACAGAATGTTAGCAGAGCCATAACACAAAGATAACATAAATCTATTTTGCACAAAATATATATTAATAAACTATACCCATTTCATCCCAAAATTATTTTTAAAAAAGCTCAGCAACAGCCATTTGTGGCGTATTTGCAATTGCGTTTGCAGTATCTATTTATTTTAAAGAAGACCCTGTGAATATAACTTATGATATTAAATTTATGGAATATGCTGAACAAAAACCTATTGAAACTTTTCCCAAAACAAAAATATTAGTTGGCTATTTAAGTATGCAAAAATATATGATATCTGACCAAAAACAACAAAGTTGTAAAAGTTACCCCGCCAAAGAAAAATTCATCTGCCGGAAAAAGAATACATATCACTCCAATCCGCTACTCATATCTAATTTTGTTTGCTGGATGTACTTTTGTTTTAGGTGTAAATGCTGGAGAAGTTTAAATGTACAGGACTACTTCTTAAAGTAATTTGGAGGGAGCCGTCAATGCACTGAATAAAATGTTAAAGCTCCCACCAAATTACTTTAAGAAGTAGTCCTGTACATTAAACTTCTCCAGCATTTACACCTAAAACAAAAGTACATCCAGCAAACAAAATTAGATATGAGCAGCGGATTGGAGTGATATGTATTCTTTTTGCGGCAGATGAATTTTTCTTTGGCGGGGTAACTTTTACAACTTTGTTGTTTTTGGTCATCTGAATATCAATCTATTAAACATTCAAATCAGTTTTTCCAAAAAAGAGTAAAGCGCTTTTTCTGTAAATCATGTTTCAACTTCAACCCCATTTTGCTCCGATAGTTTCATTGTGTCACTGAGAAAAAAATCACCACTTACATTTGAAGTGAAACATATTAAAAACAAAATTGGAATACATCAATAAATCATTTTAAAAACAAATAGTTTTATATTAAATTTAATAGGATTCACTTTAATGATCTGTTCAAAATTAACTGAAACGTAGATTTGAATATATTCAATTTTATTTTAAAGTTGTTTCATTTTGAAGGCTGTGTCCGTCACATGTACGTAAGCCCCCCGCTATTTTGTTCAGTGCTAGTAATCTCAGAGAGCTTAAGCCGGCCCCACACCGACCGGAGTGTGGCACACACCGCACAAAAGACCGGTTCCAAGAATGATACCTTGGAGTCGCCCAACCACACTGCTGCACTGCTGCTCCACGATTTTTTGTATCAATCTTTTGTGCGGTGTTTGCCACACTCCGGTCGGTATGGAAAGTTTTTGAATCATAGCTATTATTTTTGATTTTATAACGATTTTTTTCTAAGTGTACAGACTATGATTTAAAAAACGGGCTTAAAAAAATTGGCCAAATTTTTTAAGTTCTTCGGAAGGGCAGTCATACACGCCGAACACGATGCAGTGTTCCCTTGCTGGGGAGAAATCCACCATAAGCGATAGTGTAAATCCTCGGAGCTGGCGGCTTCGCATAACTTGAGCCTTCGCATAACCCATTTAGGGACGTCAAAATGCTAGAGGAAGAGGACTCGAGGTAGCTGGAGATTGTTATTGTTACCCAAGTAAACCAGCTAGAGTTGCGCACCCGGGGTTGGGTTTCCGAAGGTGAGTGCATGCATCGAACGAAGAAATCCCCATTTGATGATAAGATCCTGTCAATAAAATGCCGAAGGTCCAAACAGACCGGGAGTTAAGTGCGTAATTCCTTAGGCACGCCACTGACGGTGTAGTCCCGTAAATGATTCACTATGTGCCATTCTGCCCAGTTTATTTTGTCACACGCACAATTCGCAATTTCAAGAGATCCCTGGAGAAATAAATGAAGACAGCATTTACACTCCAACTTACTCAAGCAACTGAAATCCTGACTGTTTCACTATCTTATCTTTACTGTACGATATTCTACATAATTTTCGTGGTCGAATTAAATAATTGTATTACGTGGCTAGAATGGAGGGCATAATAATGTCGGATGTAATTTTCGATTTTCTATGAAAAAAATATTTTCACCTTGTGTCAGAGTTCCCATACAGAAGTACATGACTCCATATTATTGTAATTATCGACCCGACATCTCAATCGTGTCACTCCGCCAAAGGATTGCGGAGATATCGACGGATTTCCGAAGTAATACGAAGTTGATTCTGAAATCCCTGTCACCAACATCCAGGATGTATGTACGTAAAAACGTAGCCACCTTGAATACGATTTTTCGGAGCGACACTGTCATTGATCCAATGACGACTAATATATTCCTATTAAAGTTAAATGTTGTCGATGAAAACTTGATTGCAACAGGTGTCTCTCATACAAAATGGAATTTCGATATTTTACCTTAACGCTTCTTATTACATACGAGTTCAAATTCGACTTATCGACTTTTATTAAATTTTTCTCGAAATTTCACTTTTTGACCGCCTTGACTCCTTGAAAACCTTAAATTTTGATCCCTCTTAAGCAGATAATGATTTTCCCTTATCCACATTAAAGCTAATATATTACTAAAACAACAACAAAAAATTGGGGGTCCTACGTCCTCAATTGCGGAAGATCGATGAAAAAGAAATTGAATGTGCTATCCTGATGACAAATTTCAAATGGCTATTTTCTGTGTTCTTTTTCGAAAAAACAATTATAAAACACAATTAAAAAATGAAAACACAATACTTTTTGAATAGTCTATTAACAGTTATAATTTTGAAATTTTAGCTCTTTTGGTTTGGTTGGAAATCAGCCGAAACACTCATGCGAAGGGGTGTGCTAATTTGATGACAAGCAGTGTATCTTTGATCAAATTCACTATTTATCATTATTATTGCTGCATTTTGATAAATGTTTGCACGTGTAAACTCTTTAGCGAAAATTCGATAAAAAAATTCCAAATTGCACATTTTCAAACTCAATGAAAACGATTGAAATGGCCAAATACAATTTTCCCACTTTGAATCCAGCACCCATATACACGGCATAAAACAATCATATAAATACGATCGTCGAAATTGCTACAATTATTATTAAGATCTCATCAAGAATTCACCAACAAAATGTCTGGGTAATTTTCACAAAGTCATCTTACTTCGCGGTACGAGTATGTTATACTCGGTATGTGCTGGATATTGTTGCAGGTCATGATGAGACTATTGTTTATTGCATACAACAATTTCACCTGTCGTCGCATGAGATTGGACAAGCTTATGGTGGCAAAATCTTAAGAACTTTTCAGAATTTGCCCACTCTGTACGTACATACATATTATTTAGATAAGAGTTAATTTTTAACACTCGGGAAAGATTTAATTTTCAGATAATGTAATCTTGATGATATTCTTCAGTTTCATTCAAAAGACACATTCTGCAATTATAATTCCGTTAAACTTGCAAATTATCTTCGAAGGCACTTGCTATTGTTTAAATGCGACAGTTAAGTGTATATTTTCTTAGTCTTTAGGACAAACATGACAGGATGATTGATACTTGATGTTAATTTATAAAATTTTAATAACTAAGCGCTAGCGGAAATTTCAATTGTTTTTTTTTTTATATAAAAATGCAGCTTAGAATTTTTTAATTAAATATTTGCATCCAAGAAAAATGTCAGTTTAATCCGCCCCAGTAAACTAGGTGTGTACGTTGTACGAGTATACTAATAAGTATGCTGGTGAATGCAAACTTTCTTTGGAAAGATGCATTGTGACGAAAAATTATTTTCATTGTGCAAATAGAAACATTAAAATAATGAAGAAAGGTCAGTTTTGTTTTTGAGAATTGTATTTGTCCAAAAAAGTGTAACAAAATTTGCACTTTCGCTGTCATACATTATTTTCTTCGCCCGAAAGAATTTTTAAATGGAGGGCAATGGGCTTCGAAAGTGATCTGATAAACAGGAGAAAATAAAGACAGTTGACGGATAAAGGTGAACCGTCAAAATAATATTCGACTTGATCAACAATAATTGTAAACGTAAATATAAAGAGAAGAAATAGGAGATCCAACACGCTGGGACATTTTTTGACAAATGTGCAGGTCTGACAGTTCAAAATACCGTTATGAAATTTGTTTGGAATTTCAATTAAAAATCAATTTTGCTGCTTTTCTGAAGTTTGGTAAATTTTAATTTAACAGGATAAGTCGTGAATTTCAAAGTCAAAGCCAAAACAAAGATAAAGCTTCGAATATATTTTGGTCCCAAGAGTCAGAAAATCTTGTATGTAATCTTGTTCACCTTATCCCCAAGCAGGTGATGAAGTCGATCAGTTTTTTGTGCCCCTCGAAAGTGACAAAATCGATATGCTATTTTACTATATATCTCTATCTATCTAGTAGAAAGAAGAAGATAGACGCTACTTGTTTTGCTAGGAAAAATATGCGCCATGGTCTCACAAAGAACGAAAAAGTTTTCGCTAATCGAGATATACAAGGCGTTGTGTACATTCCACATTCGAACCTGTAAATCTCCGAAAAATATGTTTCAGCGTATGTCTAGGCTTCGTTTGCATCATTTCCGCATTTCTTAATGCCTGAAATAAAGGGAAAACGTTGGAGGTATAATGTACTCGACGTCTTCCGTGATTTAGTGCGTCATATGCCTATCGCCGGTTAAGGATTTTTTTTTGTCCTTGTCGGGATCTTTTGGACTGTTTTAGAATCCTGGGACCCTACCGACTCCAAAACAGTAGAAATTGACATTCGATTATTTATTCTACTCAAAAGGACTTCTCTTAATGTTTAAAGTACTAAATTAACGATAAAAAGGGGGAGGGACACTTAGCGGATATGAAATATCAAGAGACGCGAGAGCGTCTCGCCCGCCAAAGGAAAAAGAAAAACGAAAGCGAACAAGTCTATGATTACCGGAGACAACTTGCTTTTTTGTTTGATCAGGCTACAGCCTTCCAGGCAATAGCCCCCAAAAATTTTTTTTTACCAAAATATTCCACATATCCTGTTCTGGTGCCTTTCCAAATAAAATCTTCGATCGGCACAATAACGGGTAAGATATATGCAATAAACGGTGAAATTTTCACCCTCACAGACTTAAGCGAGTAACCCAATTTCAGAATGAAGTCTACAGTTGCAGAAAGACTTGCTTCTACTGTCTCTCTTCGTGATGGAATTTTTATGAAATTTTGAACGAATGATCCTCTGGTGGTCCTTCTACAGAATCAATGTCTTCCATTTAGATAAGTGGATGGAATAACGGTAAATTAATAGGTAAAATTAACAAAAGATTTCCAACAATTGCGTCTATCGGCTCATCGCATTGACCATTTTTTAAAACACACTGCGGCATTGGGATATTTGGATATTGGGACACCGGGAGACTGGGAGACTAGGATCTTGGGGTAGTGGGATATTAGGAAATTGGGACATTAGGGTCTTCGGACATTAGGACATTGGGGCATTAGGCACAATGGGGAAACAGGGACGTGGGGACATCGGCATATTGGGGCATTGGGACATCGGGATATTGGGGCATTGGATATTGGGATATTGGGACAATGGGGCATTGGGACATTGGGATATTGGGACATTAGGACACTGGGAGACTGGGACATTAGGACACTGGGATATTAGGACATTGGAACATTATGACCTTGGGACAATCGGACATTGGGACACTGGTACATAGGGGCATTGGACCACTGAGACATCGGAATGTTGTAGCATTGGGACATCGGGATATTCGCACATAGGGGCACTGGGATATAAGAACATGTGAACATTAGGGTCTTGGGTCATTAGGACATTGGGATATTAGGACATCAACACATTAGGACATTGGGACATTAGGTACACTGGGGAAACTGGGACGTGGGAACATTGGGGCACTGGGACATCGGGATATTAGAACATTGGGACATTGTAACATTGGGATATTGGCACATTGGGATATTGGAACATTGGGATACTTGGACATTAGGGCACTGAGATACAGGGACATTGGGGCACTGGGATATTAGGACATTAGGCTGTTGGGACCTTGGGACACTTGGTATACTGCGACATTGGGACACTGACCACTGGTACATTAGGACATTGGGCCATTGGGATATTATCACATTAGGATACTGGGACATTTGGGACATTGGGGTATTGGGATATTAGAAAATTGGGGCATTAGGACCTTGGGACATTAGGACAGTTAGACATTGGGATATTAGGACATTAGGTGGGAGACTGGGACATTAGGATATTCCGATACTGGGACATTGGGACACTAGGGTAGTGGGACATTCGGACATTAAACCATTGGGGCACTGTGATATTTGCACATTGGGACAATAGGACCTAAATTGGGACACTGGGACATCAGGATATTGGGACATTGGCACATTAGGATATTAGGACATTGGGACATTGGGATATTAGAACATTGGGACATGAGGACACTGTGACAATAGACCTTAGGGCATTAGGGCATTAGGACATTGGAACATTGAGACACTGTGACATTGGGACAATGTGACATTGGGACACTGGGTCAGGGGGGCATTAAGACAGATCAGTAACAGAACGTTAACAAAGCGTTGGTAAGGCAACAACAGAGCGTTAGCAGATCGTTAACAGAGTGTTAACAGAAAATTAACAGAGCCTTAACAGAACGTTAACAGAACGTAAATCGAGTAATAAAAGAAAGGTAACAGACCGTTTACAGAGCGTTAGCCGAATGATTAAAGAGAATTAAGAGAACATTAACAGAACGTTAACAGAGCATTAACGAAAAGATAATAGAGTGTTAAGAGAACGTTAATAGAGCATTAACAGAGTTAACAAAAAATTAACAGATTACTAACAGAATGTTAGCAGAGCCATAACACAAAGATAACACAAATCTATTTTGCACAAAATACATATTTATAAACTGTACCCATTTCATCCCAAAAATTATTTTTAAAAAAGCTCAGCAACAGCCATTTGTGGCGTATTTGCAATTGCGTTTGCAGTATCTATTTATTTTAAAGAAGACCCTGTGAATATAACTTATGATATTAAATTTATGGAATATGCTGAACAAAAACCTATTGAAACTTTTCCCAAAACAAAAATATTAGTTGGCTATTTAAGTATGCAAAAATATATGATATCTGACCAAAAACAACAAAGTTGTAAAAGTTACCCCGCCAAAGAAAAATTCATCTGCCGCAAAAAGAATACATATCACTCCAATCCGCTGCTCATATCTAATTTTGTTTGCTGGATTTACTTTTGTTTTAGGTGTAAATGCTGGAGAAGTTTAAATGTATGTACAGGACTACTTCTTAAAGTAATTTGGAGGGAGCCGTCAAAGTGGCACTGAATAAAATGTTAAAGCTCCCACCAAATTACTTTAAGAAGTAGTCCTGTACATTTAAACTTCTCCAGCATTTACACCTAAAACAAAAATAAATCCAGCAAACAAAATTAGATATGAGCAGCGGATTGGAGTGATATGTATTCTTTTTGCGGCAGATGAATTTTTCTTTGGCGGGGTAACTTTTACAACTTTGTTGTTTTTGGTCAGATACAAGTATACACAAAAAAATTAATAAAAATCAGTGCAGCCTTTTCGGAGGGGTTCTAACAAGCCGAACTTATAATTTTTGGGAAATAGTTCTATGATACTTTTATATGGGAAAATCAATGAAACTTTATCCGTAATATCCATTAATTTCTCTAACTCGATCTACGCCCCTTTGATATCCAAATTGCTACTTTAGAGCCTTGGGACAGTTAGTCGGGCTTCAGACCCCTTAGCTCCTCCCGTGGCTGTGCCAGTATACTTGAGGTCTCAAAACTATAGGTTTCTACAGTTTTTCCCATGAGCGTCGCCAGGATTTCGTTGAGGAGGGGAGGGGGCTGTCACAAGCCTAAATGTTTGTTTTTAAATGTTAAAATGTACAACGGAAATTAAGGTTTACCATCAGTTTAAATTGCCGATCCTAAATATATAGTTAGAAAAAGTGTTAACCATTGGGAAGCCAAACTTGCAGTCTCGTAACTATTGTGCGGATGACAGTCTATAAGCATATCCTCCCTGCGAACGAAATCTTTCTAAAATTTCGGATTGAGATCAGGCGCTGACTGATTGATGACCGTCCACACAAAAATCTTTAACAAGTTTGATTCTTTATGTCTTTGTAAAAAAATGACTTATTGACGTTGTTTGTACAGGGTGGTACACGAGAACCTAACGATTTTAGAAATTTCGTTAAAAATGAAAAATCACATATCTTATGTCACTAAGACACTCAGGACATGTGCAGAATTTAGATAAAACCCCTTTAAAAAATATTATGTCAAGGAATGGTGCCCACTTCCAATATTACAATTTTGGAGTCTTTTTTGGAAGTTGCCCTAAAATTTTTCCAACAATCCACTTCTTCCAAACTAGTATTCCATTCCATGATTAAAAGCGTTTTAGTTAGTAAGTTGAACCACTGGACATCGTGTTTAAGCATATGATGCCTTAAAGCAGTGATTCCCAAAGGGGGGGGGGGGGTATACCCCAAAGGAGGCGTGACGACTAGGGAAGAGGGCGCTATTACAACTCTAATATTGATGCCGTTTATGAATTATGGTTTCCTTCAACACAATCATTCTGACTCGAACTTCTTTCGAAACTCACCAGGGGTAATCCGTTGTTGCAAAACGTTGCGAATGGCCAATAATTTTATTTTCTTCGATTAAAAAAAATCGCTGCTACCAAATCCGTTTGTTGAACACAGCTAATGATATGGCTGATTGGAATTGACAAAGCTCGCGCTTCTGAAAAGAACTGCACCAGTCAGCTAGTGTTTGTATGGATAGAATGAATCTTTGGTAGAAATCTTGCGGATTTTGGTTGCTCCGGTGATATAATTTTCGTGCTCGACGTATCACAGAAGCCATGGTGACGGCCCAACTCACGACGAAATTCTGCATGCGGTGATCACGAAATTTAATTAACACTTCCAAAAATGTTCGGTAGTTCCAAAATATGGGCTGCACTAACAAACAAATGTTCAAAAAAGTTAAATTGCGTAAATAGTATCCCAACTTAAATATAAAATTAAAAGCATTGCCAACGGCAATTTTTGGACACCTATTTTCTTGGGGGGAGCCAGGATCAGCAGACCTCGCAAGGGGGACACGAACTGAAAAGGATTGGGAACCACTGTCTTAAAGTGTAATAATCATGATTACAGTGAGAGTTTCGCCATTTTTTCAATATTCATTGAATGAAATGCAGCTGTTCCTCCGCGTAAAACCTTATTGCATTGACAGAAAAAAACGTCGAATAAGGTGTTTTGAGCAAAATGAGACCACAGTACACAATGCGACAGCCTCCATATCACTCCTCCCCTAATAGTTTCCTGACAGGGTCATATCAAGATGATTTTTAGACGTCTCAATCGGTCCCGTCACTTAACCAGGTTTGACTTTATTTTCTTCAGGTTTCTGAACTTTGCATTTATGAAAATACATATCGCACATTTTCGCGACAAATCAGGCGATTTCGATTTACTCATATCAATTGAAAATTATCTCGAAATCGCTACATTGGCAGATACGCAGGTTCATACAGTCTATAACAATTAATTTTTTGTATTTCAGAAGTTCATCTCATAAATGAATGAAGAAAACAATGCACTACGTGCAGATAATGTCCATTCTATCCATACATTGTAACCGGTTAATTCGATTTAAATTTTTTGAGATCATTATAAATCTACCGTGATATCTTGTTAAACTGGAATGGAATTTGGACGCATTTTATGTAGCCTCTGAAAAGACATAGAATAAACTAAAAGATATTTTACTGTAAGTAACCGTTTCAATGCAACCCAGGAAAGTTGACACAACACACAGAAGAAAATGTAGAGCCCGAAAGTACTATTCGAGACAAGAAGTATCTCATCTTGGAATTGACTTTCATTTCAACTTTTGGCTGACAAATGTATGTGCATACGTATATACATGCATAGGTACTTTTGCTGAAAACTACAAAAAAACTGACTTTGTTTCATAGACATCTGACGATGATGATGCTGGGCTACCAAGTGCAAAAATGAAAAGGATGCATATTCTTAAATTTAGCATTTAGTATTGTGTGGTGTAAGGAAGATTTTTTTCATTTACATTATTTTCATTAAATTTTGTATTTCTCTACCATATTGGTCATGTCAACGGCACATTTCAGCTAGTACATATTTGCGAATGCTTATATCTAGATGCATTGAGTAGAATGAAGTGAAAGGAAAGAAATTATTGATTTATCCGGAATATATTTAAATTAACTTCATAAATTCCATAATTTTGATTGAAGTGTCATATCAAATGTTTGGAGAATATGCATAAAAAATTTCATTCGTGAATTTGCATTTTGTTACTTTTGAATAGTATAAAGATTGCTGGCGATAAACATGTTATTGTCTTTTTGTTGTTATTATTGGCGTCTTTAACAATAACATTATCTATGGTTAAGAGACGATGCACGAAATCATAATTTTATTAAATCATAAGTCCCTTTCTATTGTAATAGCTCTTTTGCACTTTGCAGCCTACATTCCAAGCGGATATTCACAATGCCAGTTGATTCGAATAAGATGGCATAAGAGGTGAATGACCACTAGCGATTAATGTATCTTTTTTTTCTCGATAGGCATAATATTAAGTGCATTATTTGGTGTTATAGAGACATTTGATGTTAGATGTGAGTAGAGATGCGATGAAAATGGTGTAAATTGTGGCAGTTTACATAAAATGAATTTAATTATGCATGCATACATTGGTTTGCTTTTTCAGAGGGTTTTTTTAGGTTAGGTAAAGGGGCTGACAGGTTTACACCCAGTGCACTTACACCAGTACTTTGCCCGTGATAAAAATATCAGGCGCGACAATCCACCATTGGACTAAGGCCGCAGGATGTGTTAGTGACATCCTATTTCCAAGATCTTATCTGCTTTTTGTTGAGGTAATGAGATCAGCATCACGCTCAGCAGTGTTATTTATCCCCATAAATGGGTACTCGTTTAACATCTGAGTGAGATCATAGTCCGTCACAAGCTCGTGAGCTCGAAAAACACCATGGCTCACGGTGAGATTCGAACTCATGACCCTGAGCACCGAAGGTGCGCGCACTAACCGGTAGACCAGCCAGACTGCCCGTGATGCTGGAAACCAAATGTTTGAGGCGGCTTTTTGGCTAGCACTCGAATAAAAAAAGGTGAAAAAACCCAGAAGGAAAAATTCAATATCAACTTCGATTTAGTGGAAAGGAAAACCACAGATGAAATGAAAAGGGCAGAATAAAAATAATAAGGGTTTCATTTAACCCTTCTGTCGGCACCTACTACAATATGCATATTCTATACCCAATAGGTCTGGCTGGACCTACTGAGAAAAAAATTTTAATTTTTAGAAAAGTGAAATTTTTATTGGTATAATAATTCTACCCATTCTTTACAGCCATTTATAAACAATAAAAGCATTAAAATCGTTTTTGGAGATATACTAGAGGCGTTTTTATAAAGACATATTTTGAGGTGGTATTAGTACAAACATGTTTCTCCCTTTTTTTTCTTCTATTTTTGCTTCTCTTTTTTCATTGCGTATCCGCACAGAAAGTTTGATAAAATTTTCCTATTCCAATATCTTTGGGGAAATATTTGGCACTTTGTTGGTAGATTTTACCACGATATTAGTCAGCAGATTTGGGAAAATAGATAGAAAGAAATAGGGAATTTTCAACCCCAAAAATCATTAAATTCTAAATTTTCCGTAAATATCTCAATTAAATCTATTAATAAACACCATCGTAAGTCACTTATACTTAGTTCATACTATTAAAGGAAATAAAACTCTTTTGATTTTCCTAGAAACAAATCTCAGTTGATTAGGTGATGTTATAAGACGGGATAAAATTAGGCGTACCCAATTTGCAAACTTCACGGCTTTTTAAAGCGAAATCTCAGAAAATCTTATCGTTTATCGTACAAATTGAATTTTAATGACTTTATTACATTATAAATAGGAGATTTTTAAGAGAATTTAATATTTTCACTTTTTACCTCAAGACGAAAATGGGAGGAAAAACTATAGGTCTGGCCAGACATGGGTATGAAAAAGCACTATAAATTGAAAATCATCAAAAACATGCTCAAAACTTCAATCGATTTTTTAAAATTTTTGCAAAATGCTTCTAAACATATTATTCTAGGATATCATGAAATATGAAGTCGCTGCGATTTCATCTTGTATACTTTTTTGGCCAAAATATAGTGCCAAAGGTCTGGCCAGACCTATGTGCCGACAGAAGGGTTAAAGACGCACATCAATTTTAAAAAGCCTTAAAGATTCATTTATTTATCAACTGTATCTTTAGCTCACAGATGTTTGTTGTTGTGTTGCCTCTGTGGATCCGCGAAAGTAAAACTCATTGTTTTTCTTTAGTTGACCAATATATTTCGGGCTGAGTAGCCCATCTTCAGGGTCGGTTATATTTGAAATTATAAACCAGAACCAGAACCGCATTTTCCTTTCAACGATAAATGGCGTATGTGTTTTATTCCTTTTATTCCTGAATACATCATATAACCTTTGCCACCAAATTTATCCCTTTCCGACGAAATAGTGTTCAATTCCATTAACTTCCCATAGAGAATTTTGTGTCACGCATCCTTTATACTAAGGGTAGATAAAAAATTCTTTAAATGCTACACAGCAAAAAAGATCAGAGTGATTTTCACTCCGAATCAGTGTCGAATAGTGTCTATCCGAATCTGATAATATTGGCATAAAACTCGGAGCAAGGCATTGCTAAAGACTGTGAACGATTGTAATGGCTTTACCAGGAAAAGTGATCTGATTTTATCCTTTTGGTGTAATAATTTGAACTCACTATTTTCACAGGGAAGGAACATGCAACTCATAATTGAGATTTGTAGAGGGTGTTTTTTTTTTAAGAATAATAGAATTTCATTGAAAAAAAGACACAAAATATTAACTTTTAGTCAGATTTTTTTGTTGGAATGATAAATGTATGACATTAACATTTGAAAACGATTTCAGGCATATGGCCACCGCGGCTGACGAAGCCCATTCTTGACGTCCAATTCTGGACCACTTTTTCGAGTACTTCTGGCGGTTAATCACCAATAACACGAACAATGTTGGCCTCCAAGGCGTCAATTGTTTCTGGATTATCAGAATAAACCTTTGAGTTAACGTAACCCCACAGGAAATAATCGCACGACCTTGAAAGCCAATTGACAGCCCCATTGCTTGAAATCAACTTATCACTAAATTTTGATTTTAATGATGGTTGATTTTTTTTATGGTTTCTTCGACGTGTTAGTGTTAATGCATCATTTAGAGAGTACGTGGTACGAAATTTATTCACAATTCGACGGATGGCTTGCTCAGATGGACGATTATGTATACCATAAAAAGTCGCCTATAAGTTGCGCGAATCGACGACTGATTTTCGAAGTAAATTTTGATAATTTGGAAGCCGTTCTTCAGTCGTGAGACTAAACATTATGATTTGTCAGGTATACTAAAATAAATAACAAAAAAAAATGATTCAAATGTAATATTTTGTGTATTTTTTTTCAATTTGAAGTTTTATCATTCTTAAAAAAACACCCTTTATAACCTCTCTATAGGTGGTCATTTACCTCTTTACGTTTTAAAATGAATAGGTAATAAATTTACCTACCTACCGTGGGATTCGATCCCGGGGCCTTATGATTGGTAGACGTATGCCCTACCTACTAAGACAACCAGACTAACTGATGAAGTTTGTAATTTATACGTACAACATGTGGCATCGCTCTACCACCAAATTCACTCCGATCGGTGGATATAAAATACCAAAATCGGATGAAATTAGCCCCAGGATAATAACTTGATTGAATATGTTACGGTAATGAACCGATAGGTGTAATAAAGAATACCATATTGGTTAATGTTTGCAATTTTTCCGTAAAATGTTTTAAATTGAGGTTTTCGAACGTTTCGGATTCCTTTCCAATGAAACCCATGATGGCGGTGTTATTTTGAAGATGTTTACTCCGAAATAATTTTGCGTTTCCATCCTATCGGATTCTCTTGATAGAATACCCGGTATATTTTTTGCTGTGTAAAATACAGATTTTCAGCTTGTTCTGCCATATGTTCTCAAGCATCACGCAGGGCACGACACCGGCACCCACCGTTTCAGCCTACGGCCATGATTCTAAATAAATTTATCGGTTGCACAGTGTGCTAGAAAGTTATGGAAAACTATACCTACTCTTTCAGTTTAACGACGTACATACTGTCTACCCTATCAATCTGCCTAGTAGGTACAGTGACTAAGATGCAAAGTATGTGTACCAAATTCTGGATTACTGTTAATATGCGCTCTAGCCAAGAATATGTGATGTCTATACACACTCTTGCATGTCCGCAGGGATAATAACATCAGGCCCAGTTTATCTAAAGAGATTAAAGCTTGTTATCGCTCACACTATGCGTTCACGATTGTGAATATATATCGTGTCGCTAAACTAGTGATCAGCGGCGTAATAGTTGAAATAGATTGGACGCGTCAGCAAAAGCATCGGCATCAGCAGAAAAATTTCAATTTAGAACACACGCATTTGCCTCTGATGACCCACATTGACAGCAGAAGCAGAAAAAATGCTTCTGCCGCTGTCAATGTGGGTCATCAAAGGCAAATGCGTGTGTTCTAAATTGAAATTTTTCTGCTGATGCCGATGCTGACGCATCCAATCTATTTCAACTATGACGTACGGTGTTCTATGTGTTCGGTGGTACACGGGCCTCCAAGACAAAAGGGTCCCCAAAGGCCGAGAGCCATATTTGTTTTAAATATTAATGTTAATTAGTCAAATGCTCTAAAACGTATACCCAACTACTATACCGTCGATGTATGCCTTAAGTTAAAGTTTAGACCTATGCTCTTTTTAAAATTGACACATTCTAAACTGACGAGTTTTCAATCATGATGACGAATTTTTAATCCAAATTGATAAATTTCAAAACCATCTCGACGAATTTCCATTTCTAATTAACGAAATTCCATGTCGAATTGACGAATTTTCACATGTTGTTGAGGAAGCCCCAATACAAAATAGCGAATTCCCATGTCAATTTGAGGAATTTGCAAATCATGTTGACGAATTTGCATTTCAAAATAATGAATTTTCCCATCACGTTGACAAATTTCCATTACAAATCGACGAATTTTAACTGACGAAATTCCAATTTCAAATCACAAGATTTCAGAAAAAAATGAACGAATTTCAAAATCAAGATGTACATTTTCAAATTTCCACGTCAAATTAATAATTTTTCAATTAATATTGACCAATTTTCATTTTAAATTGATAAATTTCTCAATCAAGCTGACGAATTTTCATTTAAAAAAAATCCATGACAAATTAATTTCCATTTCTAATTGGCAAATTTGAAAATCATGTGTACGAATTTCCATGTCAAATTGACGAATTTCCATGTAAAATTTGCGAACTTCCATGTAAAATAATCCAATGTTTCAATCATTTTGACGAATTTTCATATTAAATTGATGCTTCTTCATTTTTATGGGTTTCCCAGACATCATTACTCTAGAAATGTATGTTGCCGGTACACGCACAATGCCGCAAAGTCATCATGTACCTATGACTGAAAAGTTTGCAGATAGCACGAAGCAGGCAATTAGAAAGATTTATTGTTGTTTTTTTGTAGTGTGGATTTGAGATTTTTTTCTCTTGCAATGCAAATTTACCAATGCACTAACACAAATATAACTGTGCAGGCTGCTTATTAAAAATTGATTGCAGAACTATAATTTCATTTTGAAAAATATTTGTTGTCTGGCAGCTTTTGGCCGTTTTAACAACATGGGACGATTTACGTCGAATAACCGGCTGCCGGAGGAGCATTTTTAGACAACACTAACATCCATGGTCACAAAGAGATTCGAGTCCATGCTCCTGCAACTCAGAGATAGAGTTTCATCCCTACCATTCTGAGCCACCGAATGCCCTTGAAGAAAGATTGAAAAATATTTAAAACAAAGTTACGATTGAGGAACAGAAAATAGCAACTGCGGTCAGCGGACACTACATATTCTATAAATAAAGAATAAATAAATAACTGAGGGACAGACCAACCACGGCCTACATTGGACTAAGGCCGCAGATTTGATATGGATTGGATATCAAATAAATCGAAAATTCGACTGTATAAATAAAGGGCCGGACCCCGCTTTGATTTCGAACACAACAAATTTGAAAAACCTTACGCCACTGCTAGTGATGAGTATTTCCACAATTTTATTTGCCAAGGATTTCCGCATGCACTATAAATATTTATAAAATCCACTCTCTTTAAGGGAATGCAAAATCATTGCATTCTATTGCGTACATCGCGTCGCTGTAACTTTAGTTCATCATATCAAACCATTTTGATTTTTTAATTTCTACCCCAATTGGTAACACTTGGTTTAGATTTAGATTAGGGGAGACTGGGGCTGGTTCTAACAAATTTTAAGCAAAACTTCTTAGCTACCCAACCTTTTGCGTTAGAGACATGACTTTCTGCCATATAATGCGTCATTAATAGGACTTTAAATAGAAATTATTAAAATTATTGTAAACGTATTACATTCTGAATAATAAGGCCTTTTTCCTAAGAAAGTCACATGTTAAAATTTACCCCAGCCTGGGGTTGGTTCTAACAGCCCTGGGGTAAGTTTTAACAGGAAGGATAATCATCGAATTTGAACTTTTTGCAAATAATTGAACACCAGTTAATCTACAAAATCAAGCTTTATTTTTTTCAGTCTCATATTAATTAAATACAACGATCAGTATCATCATATTCAGTACTGAGTGATATTTTAATGCTAAAGATAATTAAATAACAAAACTTTAGCTTTTATAGCAGTTTTCTTAAACTCAAAAAATTTAATAAACATCTTCTTTGAAAAACAATCACAGGTAATTAAAAAAAATGGAACTCTAGCCTTAATATCCTAACACAGGAACTTAACTCGCGATTTGGGTAAGTGTTAACATGTTAGAACTTACCCCGTGTGTTCTGTTAAAACTAACCCCAAAGCCCAATTTTTCAGAAATCACATTGCACTATAATAAGTACGTAATTTAGCAGCAAGAAATTAGAGTGCATCTATAGCTGAATAAACACTTTTTATATAAGTTAAAGTTTCACATCTTTGAAATTTATTTATATTAAGATTGAAAATCAAGAAAATAAAAACGCAAAAAAGATCGTTTTCCTGTTCATATGGGCACACCACACACAACTCGTTACTGCGACGGTGCAGACTAAACTGACGAGTCTCGACACGTTTAGCATTGTGTACAAACAGGACAATCATTATTATTTGTTTGTCTCTCAGTCTGATAGTTTGGCGTCTATCAGCCTGTTAATACCTGCCCCTGTTAGAACCAGCCCCGGTCTCCCCTACATTGCTCCTGGTGTGAGCGATAATTAGATCCTAAAAATGCTCAGAACGATAACTATCTACATATAGGCCAGTTAATAAACCGAAAAATAAGGCGTTAGGTCGCAAAAAATTGATCGGCTCTGGTTTTTTGGGATATTGTTAGGATAGATACCAGAAGTGTACCACCAAGTTTGCAACTTCGAAAAACCCGTGCTAACCCCGTGACCCTCAAAAAACCTCAAAATTTTCGGACTTTTTTCATATTTTTTTGGTCATAGGGCTGCCCATGAAAATTAGGTTCTTCTAAGAAAAACTTTTTTCTTTATGTACCAATATTAACCAAACTTTAACACCGGTTTTAAACCGATATACCGGTGTTAGGAAATGTAAATATGAAAAGTGATATACCGTTGGAAAGCCAACATGTTGAAGCAACTTTTATTAACTTTGCAGAGTTGTACGTATAAAGCACGGTTATGAAATTACTGTTTGAATTTTCGATGAAAAATCTATTTTAAAATTTCTATTAAGTTTGAGTAACTGAGTATATTAACCAAACTTCACGCAAGTATGTTGCTGGTTAAGCCTAAAAAAATATCTAGGAACGGATGAAATCGGAACACTACGTTATAGGGCTGTCATACAAACCAACCTCTGGAAATTAGGTTCTTCTAAGAAAAACTTTTTGCTTTATGGACCAATCTTAACCACTCTTCCCCCAAATGTGTTTTTTAGTAAAGCTTCAAAACATATCTAGAAACGGATGAAATCGGAACACTAGGTCATAGGGCTGTCATACTTTTTTTTTTTTACAAAAAAGCACATTTTTTAAAGTGCTGTATCTTGGGATCCTTTGCACCTACAAAGCTGGAGTTACACTCAAATTAAAGAAGATTTTCTTAGCTTTAAAAGTGCAGTGGACGACTTACTTGTAGGAAGCACCTTTTATAAATTACAAACAAAAATATGAAAAAAGTCCGAAAATTTTGAGGTTTTTTGAGGGTCACGGGGTTAGCACAGGTTTTTCGAAGTTGCAAACTTAGTGGTACACTTCTGGTATCCATCCTAAGAATATCCCAAAAAACCAGACCCGAGCAATTTTTTGCGACCTAAAATCGGTAATTGACTGGCCTAATACTGTCTTATACAAATCCGAGTCTTATCTACCAAAGCCACCAAGAACAGTACGACGATCTACCTATGTGATACAATACTCTAAGCGCTAAGCAAAATACAACTCGCAAAATCAGCCTATTTTACATTATCCGGTCTGTTTATACGTGTTTAAAAAACATAATACATATTGGGCATTATTTCCTAAAATTACACGGACTACAAGATAATGCTTTTATCTACTATACGCGTTCCGTATTACATATATGATTCTCTGATGAAGAAACATTCCAATCCAAACCAATATTAATCTTTATTTCAAATTTTTAAATGAAATCCATTTCTTTTTACACTGTTCTTTGAAAAGAAAACACCGATATGTTTAAAGTAGATTCACGCATCATTTTTCAAAAGCTTATACTAGTAGGTACAATTGGGTACAACAATCCATACTAAATTAACGAGAGCGCGCAATAATCGATATACCGCAAAAGATTCATTATTTTCCAATTTACTCCAATCAGATGATTATAGATTAAAAGATAACAATTTATATATGGGTACTTCAACGTTTTTCTTTCGAAATTGAACAATTAATTGTGCGAATAATTTTTTACAATGAGAAAAAGAGATTTAATTTAGCATCACCTAGGCAACATTTAAATAGGATTTGTTTAGTGTACAAGGGAAGATTTTTAGAGCTACACTCAAATATAAATATTAAATATTTTTTTTTCAATTATTAAAGAGTTTTAGAGTAAAAACATTGATTCCTCTTGAATGCTGTAAAGTAAGTTCATTCAAAACCAAATCTCTTGTACGACATCACCATATAAAGCACCAAACAACTATGCAAATTATTAAAAAAAAAAACTCATACGCACTCGCACATCTACCATACATGGACTTGTAAAATAGCCAGAAATTAATGGAAAATTGCAAACTCTCTCCATTTTCAGGCTTTTATCTAAAGAACCGGTACGAACAAAATGCATACATATGTACATTTCTTCGAAATACTCAACTTACCGCAGCCATCCGCGCAGAAGCTAGCAAGTTACAGAAACATTTCTTCTTCTTTCATCTCGATTGTTCAAGGAAGAAAGATTGTTCGTCGCCGACAAAGGGTGCAAGCGCACAAACGGAAAAATGTTAAATGCAAATGTGCGCGCCTTTCTTTTATGGTTTGTACAGGTGAGGCCGAGTTCTTGTGGAATCTGAAATATTTTAGTTGTATACAAAATTGCCATTATTTTGGATCGCGTTACAATGACCAGATGTTTAAAACTGATCGTAGTTCATAATATGGATATTTAAGTGGTTCGCCAATATTGTCAATAGAAATTATTCAAATATTTCAGAATATCTTATTTATCTGTGATATCAGTAACTGTATGTTTGTTCTATATTTATCCCTGTTAAATTGTAACTACACGGATATACAATGTTTTTTTTTAAATATTTTTAGTGTTCTTAATAATAAAACATAAACAAAATATAATGTTTCCATAAAACCCCTTTTGCAACTACTACGTTCTTGTCGCTTGACACAATAAGCGAGGACGACGACGAAACTTAGAGCACATCCACAGATATGCACAGCGGCTCACGCCTTTCTGCACTGCTACAACAACAACAAATATTTGTCTTTTAAAGGGTATGCAAATTAATTAATAAAATTATTGCTATAACAATAATCAAATTGCAATAGCTAATATTGAGACGAGAGTTACAGTAATTGTAATAAATAAGAAAATACATTAATAATTATAGGAACATGAATTTTAATATTTAAACAACAATAACGCAATCCTTTTTAAACTGGTATTAACAATGCATGTACGAGACTATGTTAACATTTACAATTAAAATTGACGTAATATTATTTACATATTAACATGTAAGAATGCAAATTAATTATGTGTTTACGCGATTGAACAAAAATACAAATTTAACCAAGAGCAATATTCAAAATTAATGATCACTTTAATTTGTTTTCTAATGAAATTATTGGAAATTATTGTTATAAAGAAACGCATTCAGCAACGGTTTGCAAAATGGAGTAGATTATCCGGAAACTATTGCATATACGTACTGTTACGAGATCAATCATGCAATTGTCAACAAAAAAGATGAACAGCGCATATCCCGAATCTTTAATCTTCATCTAGCTACTAACTACATTTAAAGTTTTTTAAAAAATCATCAACCTACTCGACTCAACGAAACTACACTCGCTGGAAAGTTGGAATTAAAACCTGATCATACATGGCTAAAAAAAAAAACGGCCAAAAAACCGGTGCACCGGTGTTAGGAAAAAAACCGGCTCATCGTTGAAAAAACCGGGATATCGGTACTTCGAAATATTGGTACCGGTGCTGATTAAACACCGGTTTTAAACCGATATACCGGTGTTAGGAAATGTAAATATGAAAAGTGATATACCGTTGGAAAGCCAACATGTGAAGCAACTTTTATTAACTTTGCAGAGTTGTACGTATAAAGCACCGTTATGAAATTACTGTTTGAGTTTTCGATGAAAAATCTATTTTAAAATTTCTATTAAGTTTGAGTAACTGTATCTTGAAAGTGGCGATAATGCTGGCAACAGAGAAAACTTCAGTTTTTGTGAAATTTTATGTAGTTTCTGAAACTGAAATCAAATCTTGGATTAAGTAATCAGGAGGGCTGCAAATTATGATTTTGCATGACAAGTCACGATTTTTAATGACTTTCACAAAAAGAGCGATAACAAGGTAACGATAAAAAAATTCCGATTGTATTGGCAATTTTCTAGCTGGAACAAGTTGCGCTATCAATGCGGGACACCCTGTATATAAAAGAAAGTCGTGTTAGTTACACCATTTCTTCTTCTTCCTTGCCTCGTTCTTTATAACGCTCCATGGTTTCGCGTTGCTCGACCTGCGGTGTAGGCACACAACATTAGTTAGTTACACCATGTACCGCTCTACTCTCACGGAATACAACAAAAAGATCAGAGACGCCAAAAGGCGTAGCTGGTCAAACTTTTGCGACAGTGTCAATAGTACTAACTAAGCGGCAAGACTGCATAAGGTACTAGCCAAAAACGGTTGCAGTTCGATTAACACTCTGAAAAGAGATAACGGGGAAATCACGAAGGATGCCGAAAGTACTGGCAAGCTACTCCTTGCAACCCATTTCCCCGGCTGCAGACTAGACTATAACGTGAATGATAGCCACAGTTGCATGAGTTCGCCCAACAGAGCAAACAGAGCTGACTGGGCAGCAGCAAGAGGTATCTTCACGTTTGACAGGATAAGGTGGGCAATCGGGACATTTGATCCCTTCAAATCGCCCAGCATGGATGGAATCCTCCCGGCACTCATGCAAAGAGGGCAAGAGGAGCTGATTCCCTTCATGGTTAGCATCTATAGAAGTAGTTTTGCTTTGGGATATATCCCAACAGCCTGGAGATCAGTGAGGGTAGTCTTTATCCCCAAAGTGGGTAAACGACTGGCGGACGACCCCAAGTCATACCGCCCCATTAGCCTAACATCTTTTCTCATGAAAACTATGGAAAAGATTCTGGACGCTCATATTAGGAGCACACTTCTGAAGACGCGGCCGCTGCACCCAAAACAATATGCCTTTCAACCGGGCAAATCAACGGAATCGGCACTACAAAGTTTAGTGGAAGAGATCGAGGTGGCCATGTCTAATAAAGAAATGGCACTATGTGCATTTCTAGACATAGAGGGCGCCTTTGACAATACGTCGTATGATTCCATAGGAGCGGCATTAAGATCCAAAGGGGCCGACAACACTACCATAATGTGGGTGCAACGCATGCTGTCGTCCAGAATTATATTTACCAGTATAGGCAAGACTACTCTCACTGCCCAAGCCACACGTGGCTGCCCCCAAGGAGGTGTACTATCCCCCCTCCTGTGGTGTTTGGTAGTTGATGGATTGATGTGGAGACTTAACTCAGCTAGGTTCTCTACCCAGGGGTATGCGGACGACTTGGTCATCACGGTTAAAGGCAAATTCGAGGAGGTCCTACCGGATGTTCTACAGAACGCTCTGCAAATAGTACAGGAATGGTGCACTGTTAATGGGCTACGTGTCAATCCGACAAAAGCCGCAGTGATACCATTTAGCAGGAGGGGGACGCTAAGAGCGTTGAAGTGTCCCTTAATGTATAATTCACAGCTGACAATGCCAGAAACTGGGGGTCACTTTGGACAAGAAGTTACTCTGGAAGGAGCACCTCAGGGTGGTAACAGAGAAAGCAACTAGGGCCTTATGGATCTGCAGAAGCTATGCGGGCAAAGCATGGGGTATCAAACCAGATATAATTCTGTGGATCTATAAGTCAATTGTCAGACCAATTATAGAATACGGGGCGGTAGTATGGTGGAGAAGGGCACCCACTACAGACGGTAGGCTGAATCTGGACAAGGTTCAGAGACTAGCCTGTCTAGCTGTCCTTGGAGCCTTCATCTCCAGCCCTACCGCCGCCTTGGAGGTTCTGCTGAATCTCCCACCACTACACATACACATCGAGGCAGTGGCAAGACTGGCCGTTATCAGGCTTAAGGCATGTGACACGGCATGTCCACTGAACTCGGTGCAGTCAGGATAAATAAGTAAAGACAACCTACTTAGTATGCCATCAGACTATCTGGTTAAAACGTTACGTTTTAACACCAAATTCGAATCAGTAACTTGGGCGAAGGAAGACTGGACTGACAGGTTCAGAGCACTCCACCCCGGTACAATCATCTTTTACACGGACGGCTCAAAGACTGATACAGGTTCTGGCGCAGGAATTAGTGGCCCAGGTATTAGTCTTTCTATTCCAATGGGATATCGACCGACAGTGTTTCAGGCAGAAGTACACGCAATCGAGCTGTGCGCAAGAAAATGCATCGAAAATGGCTACATAAACAAGAAAATAGCAATATTTACTGACAGCCAAGCGGCAATGAAAGCGCTGACGAGCTTTACTGTCACATCAAAGCTCGTGTGGTGTTGTCAGGAAATCTTCCAACAGGTAGGCTTATGTAACAGTCTTACCCTTTTCTGGGTATCTGGGCATTCGGGTATCGTAGGCAATGAGCAGGCCGACGAGCTCGCAAGGAGAGCATCTGCCACCCCTCTCATTGGTCCAGAACCCTACTCTGGGATACCACTCTGTACATACAGAAATGTAATAAGTGAATGGGAAAAAGCCAAAGCCACCTCACACTGGGAAACTATTCCCGGGCTTCGGCAGTCAAAACTTTTCGTTGCCAAATATTCACCTAAACGCACTCTAAGTCTGATAAACATGAGTAGAAACAGGGTTAGGATAATTTGCGGGCTCCTTACGGGGCACTGCCGTCTGAATGGTCATGTAAAGACCATGCGCATTGTTACCGACGCAAGCTGTCGGTTCTGCGAGGCTGACGACGAAACAGCTGCGCACATTCTTTGCGAATGTGAGAGGCTAGCAATGCGCCGCTTGGAATGCTTCGGCATCATGTTCCCTTTAGAGGAGGATATTGCCTCCTTGAACATGGGTTAGCTTAATCGGTTCATCGAAAGATGTCGGTTAGATGAGTTCATCTAACTCCAGCTTGGGCAATGGCACAATAGACCAACGGTCGCAGTGCCCAGGACTACCTAATAGCCACAGCCCACAATAAATCTAATCTAATCTACACCATTTATAACTCGAGAACGGCTGAACCGATTTCCATGATTATATGCTCGTTGGATTTGGCTCGGTTCGGAAAAACATAATAAATATTGAAACATGCGAAAAATGCACAATGAGCCAACATTCACAATGGGTTCCCTTTTTGGCAACTTCTGCCTGTATTTTTTTATGGTATCAGTGGATTTCCGAAAATTTTCTCCACAGGATTGGTGTTTACCCCAATTGAAGGAACAACTGTCGATGCATATCAGATGAGATGA
Source organism: Microchrysa polita (assembly GCA_949715475.1). NCBI lineage: Eukaryota > Metazoa > Arthropoda > Insecta > Diptera > Stratiomyidae > Microchrysa > Microchrysa polita. The sequence continues at coordinate 29,500,518 of OX454416.1, forward strand.
TATCAATGAGCGGAAGATTGAAGACAAACATACCTTTTTCTATATTTCTTGAACGAATTTCGGATTTTTAGTAAGTTTACTACATCAACATGGTCTACGCGAGGTTCCAGTCCAAATAGCAGCATATGTATATTCAGAAAATTCACAATGGGCAACAATTCACAATTATTATTTTTTGCATAGTTTTGTCCTTATTTTTGGATCGTTTAGCGAACAGAGATCCAACCGAATAGCGGAGTAATTAATGAAACACGAAACACAAACACATGGCCAAACTATAAAAACCGTTCTTTTTCGTACAGTTCATAAATTAATTACTGGATTTTAGTAAATTGATTCCACCGGATTGGCCAACACCCATACTATACTATTGAAACATGCGAAAAATTCACAATTATGAAACCAAATCCTTTTTAAATACTTTTGTCCATATATCCTGAACAAATTGTAAGATTAAAGCAAATTCAAAATAAACAGCCCAATCAACAATTCGTTTGCTTTAAAGAAGCACTTCCCACTGTAGCAATTATAGTCCCACGAAATTCATTTATCGTGTGACATCGCTTAAAGTAATATTTTGATCCGATAAAACATCCTTAAAGTATTCTCCGGAAAGCTTCTATCATCATTATGGAATAAATTTAAAGATGGTGGTATAAAACTTCGATAAAACTGTCTCTAAACGTTAACCTAAAAAGATACTCCTTTAAATACTCCACTCTTGTGTTTATTGGATGATACAGCACACACATGCAGTAGTCTCTCTAAGTTAACTCACACACATGCATACATCTACATCATCTTCTATAGCACAGTCGGTGTCATTTTTATAGTGTGACATTTGTATGATCATCCAATAAATTGTTCACCGTAGTTTTATAGAAGGATGGACTTTGTGATTTTTTAATGAATTGACACTTGTGCTCTGAAATACATAATTTCTACATTAGAAATCCCTGAAATCTTGCACGAAACCCACACGTACGCACTCATTGTTTCTTCGAAACCAATTAGGATGATCTCTGCGCAGAAATTTACTTTATTTTATTGATAAATGTTCAGATTTAGGGTGCGCATTGCAGAAGATTCGATAAAGAATTGTCAAGCATTTCTATAGAAGCAACTATTTGTAGTGTTTACGAGCAGTGGCGCCGGAACAAATTTTTTATTGGAGGGGCAAGATTTCGGATTTCGGAAATCTCGATTTGAAAAAAATGAGGTAAAAATTGGCTGTGTGAAGTTAGCCAGTCATTTTTTTTTAATTACGCCCTTTTGCTCGGTGAACCGTTTGTTCGACTGCGGCTACGTTTGTTCTTGATTGTTCGCCAATTAATATCGTTTGTTCTTCTCTAATTATTTAATTATAGCAACTTTAAAATTGTGAGTGTGAACTTAGCCAGTCATTTTTAAATATGGGTCGGATAGGTATAGGTTTGGTATCAATCGAAAGCCAGACGTTTGTTCATTTTGTAGGGCGTTTGTTCATCCTGGAAACGGAAGGATACAGGAATTATTAAGGAAAAAGAGATTAGTTGTGACGTCATCTTCACTCAACCAACGCCATCTACTCAGCTCAGCTGTACGATGATGGTGTGGACCTTGCATAAATTGTTCGCGGGACACGGGTTGCCCGTACAGCTGAGCTGAGTAGATGGCGTTGGTTGAGTGAAGATGACGTCACAACTAATCTCTTTTTCCTTAATAATTCCTGTATCCTTCCGTTTCCAGGATGAACAAACGCCCTACAAAATGAACAAACGTCTGGCTTTCGATTGATACCAAACCTATACCTTTCCGACCCATATTTAAAAATGTCTGCCTAAGTTCACACTCACAATTTTAAAGTTGCTATAATTAAATAATTAGAGAAGAACAAACGATATTAATTGGCGAACAATCAAGAACAAACGTAGCCGCTGTAGAACAAACGGTTCACCGAGCAAAAGGACCTAATTTCAAATAAATGACTGGCTAACTTCACACAGCCGTAAAAATTTGCTTTTTTTTGGGGTTTTTTGGGCGATTTTAATTTTTAAATTGTGATAGTTAGGACTTCCACTATAATAACCTCTACATTAGGTCGCAAACCCAAATTTTCGGAAGTTTCGGTTTAAAAACATAAAAATTCGAAATTATTGAAAAATCGGATTTAAAAATTTAGAAATGCGAAACTACAAAATGTGCAAATTTTGATTTTTATGTTTTCAAATGGAACGTTTGGGTTTTGAAACCTTATTTAGAGAATATTCAATCGCAAATTCCTTTACAAAGCTGAGGATCCTAGTACAAGCCAACCCCCAGTGAGAATGAGCCCCCCTCCCTCACCTCAGATAAGCTCTTCATTAGATATATTGCGCTGATAGTGTAGTTAGCACATGATAAACCTAGTAGATTGCAAAATGTTGGGGAAAATTGTTTTTTGCTTCCTATGTTTTTTTGGGGGGCTTAGCACAAAAGTTTCGTTGCGAAACAGGGTCAAAATCGTATAAAAAGCACCAAAAAATGACTAACAATTGTACAGATACCGCTTAACGCATTTGAAAGAGAATGGTGCGTTGGACCCGCAATTATGTTTTCTCAAACATGTTCAAGGGCAGGTTATCGGAGAAATTTACACTTTCGGAGCTTTAAGCCAAAAAAAAAAACAAACATTTTTGGGTTTTTATTTGCGGTTTCGATCCTGAGTTACAACGAAATTTTGGTGGCCAGATCCGGATTCAAGCTCAGCACTCCAATAAAACATAAGAAACAACAAAAAGATTCTCCACCACACTTTGCAATCTGAAATCACCAAATGACTACACTATTAATAATTTTGGGAAATACTCATTTCTAGACTAGAACCCCTCAGGAAAGTGGACAGTCCCCTTTTTCTTAAGCGACGACAATCTAAAAATGAATATCTCTCGAATTCAATAGAGGAATTATGTATGTTGCTCACTTTGACTGTAACTACGGATATAACTAAAATTAAAGAAACGGCTTTCAACACACAGGGCCTCATAATACATAGGACTGTCGCTGCCTCTAGCAGCGGTTTCCTCGAGAAACGAATTCTTTCTTTTAAGAATTTTTCAGGAATCTAAATTCCCTGTTAGATCCCTGTGAACATGGAGAAGGATTAGATGTGTCAGACGTTTTTGTGTCACTGTTGAATGTAGCCATGTTAAAGACGTCGTAAAGCACTGAACGACCTTTTTGATGCTGCTGATGCTGGAACCATCAGAAGTAATGTTACTAGCCGTATTAACTTGCTGTGCTCGATATGCTTCGAAAGTGCTCAGCAATTTCGGCGCAACATGTAGGTGAATCTCCCGGCATACTCCTCAAAAGAGTTAACTGTGAGCGAAGATCAACACTATCAAAATCGAGCATAGCAGCCCAATCTTACTGTGAGATTCTCTACAATCGGCACGGTTTTCTGACAATCAGAATGAAAACCTTCCTCGTTTTCGTTGATCAACGGTCAATAGTTTCGCTATCATTGGCCTTGTTGTTAATTCGAGGTACTCTTGTATAGGAAGAAGAAATGAAAATGGAATGATCATGTACATACTCGTAGTATACATGCACTAGATGCACGTATGCAACTTTCTGCGAACCAGATATTCCATCATGGAAACAAAATATCCACTAAGAATAATAAATTGAATATGTAACATTGTATATGTATAAATTCATTTTTAATATAATGCAATATATGTAGTACTAATTGCCCCTTTAGCCAAAATATTGAGGGGGCAGTTGCCCCCGCTGCCCCCCTGTTCCGGCGCCATTGTTTACGAGCAATGCTGACTATATGTGAGGTTGGCTGAGTGGTAGCGTGTAGGACGGGCAATCAACAGACACGGGTTCGATACTAGCTGCGGAAATTTTTTCCTATTTTTTATTTTTTTTTGCAAATTCGTTCAATGACAGAAAATGATGATTTAAAGCAAATGACGAACGTCTTTTTTGAAGCATAATTTAGTGCTACAATAAGGTTCTATTGGATTAAAAAACCGCGCCAAATGCCATTATTGGACTGTTATTCAGTGGTTATATCCTCTGTAAAGTGCCCCTATTAATGTTAGAGGAGAATATTTTACGAAGTATTATAGGGATGGAATTGTTACTTGGGACAGTTCTAAAAACAGCCCGTTTTCACATAATTTAGCCTTTATTCTCTGAACAGATAAGCGGATTTCGGTAAATTTGCAACGTCGAATCTGTCTCTACTCCAAACAACAGAATAAAAAAATTCACAATGGAAAAAATGTTCAAGACAGCTGCTTTTCAAGTTACACCACCATATAGGAGCCTACACCAAATAGTTGAATAGCTACGTAAATTTGCAATAAAAATGTTAAATGAGCCAATTTGGAAGACATCTTTTTTGCTATATGTATCTCCTCCACTAGATAGGATCCAAAACACCAGCTATTGAAATACATATGCATAAAATTCACATTGCTAATCTGTACCATTTTTTAAAGCTTTCCCTATGGTTTTTCTACCTCTGAAAATCGAAAAACCACTGAAACATGCTGAATCTTTTAAACCTAAACGGACAAGAAAAATGCTTAAAGCAGTTCTTTATCCACTTTGAACGGATTAGGAGATTTCAGGAAATTTGATTCACCGTATTTGGAGATTTAGCTGCTTCGAAAAAAATGGAAAGACTGATACTGGAAAAAGGGTATGTTGTTACCCATACTACCTAATACCTATCCATAGAAATTACGATTACTAACCAAAATTGTGAAAATAATTCCTTCTAATACCTTAGTCCGCTTCTAAACAGATATGTGGATATCAGTAAGAAAATTCTCATCGGATATATCTACACCCCGAACATCCTCGTTCTGAATTGCTTCGACCTTTGATAAGGAAATAAGTACTGAACGAAAGTTGACGAAAAGAACAGGCAGATCATTTTCTTTCATATATGTTTCACTTCGCCTTTTACTTTGCTTGCATAAAAGGGTATATGGGTGGGTACCCATACCATAAAGTAAGTAATTGGAATAGAGATAGAACTCCATATAACAATAAAATCTCCTCATCCTAAATTGTCGAAAAGTAAAGGGCAGACAATTTTCTTTCATACATTCCACCCCTGTTTCTGTGCTTAATGAGCTTGATCCACAAGGGCATAATTCATTTGCGCCTACTTTTGTCAATATCTCTTGAACGGATTTACGTGGTTCGGTAAATTGGACTCCTTAATGGTTTTCGCTTAGAATAGCCGAAAACCTACCTGTTGCTCGTTCTCATACCCGTAAACCCCCGAAGCAGAAACTTGAAAGTAACTGGAGCATTTCGGCGACATCTCTTGAGCCCAATAGCGAATTGTTAATTGATTTTCGCCACATTATTGGCATATTACGGTAATAGGTAAATAACCATTCAGACATGTGGACATTTTACAAGAAGTGCAGTCTAGTGAATTTTCCAACCATTAGATCAATCGGATTAAAAGTAAGGGTACCTTCTGTACAAAGTGACCACATTTTGCTATACATACTGGATAAAGATAATGTGCATACTGAATTCATAAGCAAATTATTTTGGGTCACTTTGTACGGGAGGTACCATTATATTCATCCAATTGAACTAATTTTTGGTGGAGGGTGTCAAGGACTGCATGCAAAATTTCACCCCCTATTCCTATCACGCCGAAAGTTGTAAAGGTCTAAAATTGGCAATACCTAAATTGTAGCACAAGGATGAACTGTAATAATATAAGTTTACTGTACTATATATCATAGTAAAGGTAATTTTACTATGTTTGACTTGTCCTCGGAACATTTTGCTGTAACTTCCCCGATTTTAGAAATAATTAACAAAAATTGAAAATTAACCCACTCTTTCCGCCTTAAATCGAGGGGACCTCTTCTGCTCTCGGATTAATAAAATATACACATATATACCAAAAATCAGGTGGTTCGCAATGTTTTACGATTTAAAACACAACTCGCCTGTACTAGTAAGTCTAAACGAGGCAGGTGGCATTTTGTATTAGTCATGCAAGTAATCGTTAAAGTATTCTTACCAGCAATTATAAGTGCAAGGTAAAAAAAAACACCACCAGAACACCATACTAAAATATAAAGGGAAACCAGAAACCATAAAGAAGCAAAAGTAAGAGTGAGCAAAAAGAAGAGTGTCACTTCTTTCTTCGGTCATATAGAGCCTTCGCGATGCGATGATCCCACAGCTGGGCATTGTAGGCCAGTCATTTAATGATTTTAGGTCGCAAAAAATAGATCGGCTCTGGTTCGGGTAGATACCAGCAGTGTACCACCAAGTTTGCAACTTCGAAAAACCTGTCCTAACTCCGTGACCCTCAAAAAACCTCAGAATTTTCGGACTTTTTTTCATATTTTGGTTTGTAATTTCCGAAAGGTGCTTCCTATAAGAAGGTCGTTTAGTAGATTTTTAACCCTCATCCAGCGGTATAGGGACAGATGTACCTTTTTCGTTTTTAAAATACCGTAACTTTTTTGCTATGTGTCTGAACTGTCTGAAATTTTCTGACATCTCTACGATTTTAGTTTAAAATATGTATGTATGCCAAATTTCAGAAATGTGTGACCACCCATCCCCAAGCTACGAAGCAAAATTAATCTTACACCCTTTGACGGTGGCAAAGGTACATTTTCACCTTCATATACATATTTGGTATGAAAGAAAATTCAGATTCCTTCTGCATCTGTCAGAAAGTGAACATCAAGTGTCAAGTGCTAGTGGATTTTCAATCGATTTTGCCTTGTAAAACCAAAGAATCCGTATTTAATTCCTTTTGCAATTTGAAATCGGAGTCTAGTCAAAGTGTTGGAGAGTGAACGAGCTAAAAAAACGTCAGCGGGATGACTCGTCCCCTGAATGTTTAATCAGAAACAAAATCAAGCTACTTCGAAGCACTGAAGCCGCCATGACTACTAGTCAGAACTCTTTCCAATTGCTGGCAAACCTGCCCTCCAATCTGTCTGACGATGTCGCAGATAATCAACAACAACCTACTGTTTCGCCTCAACCCAAGAAGGTAAAAATCCCACCATCTATGTTCCTTAGATTGGACAGGGAAATAATAGATTCCATAATCACTTCACTCAATATTACAACACACCATATCCAATATACTGATATCGGCAACAAGCTGTTCGTGGACAACATTGACGACTTTCAGTGCACTCACGAGTTCCTGATAAACAACGAACACCACTTTTATACATTCCGGCGGTCAAATAAAAGACCATTAAAATTTGTCTTATCGGGACTCCACGACATAGATTGTCAACTTCTGCTCGGCGAACTTAAGACAGAGTATAAAATTCGTTGCCACGAAGTTAGGAAATTTCATCCTCGTACTTCGAGATACGATTTTGAAACGTACGATATTGTCTACTTCGAGAAAGGCTCTATTAAAGTCCCCGAACTACGTCGCATTAATGCCATTCTTCGCACTAAAGTTCACTGGAACTACTACACAAAATCACGAGGCGGTCCGACTCGTAACTGCCAGGATTGGGGACACGGCTCCACCAAATGTCACCTGCCTCCAAAGTGCTTGTTTTGCCGTCTCACCCACGTATACACTACTTGTGAATTAGCCGCAGAACCCATGCCTTCCTTCAAGGAAAAACTAAAGTGCGCGAATTGCTGTCAAAATCATATGGCCAGCGACAAGAAATGCATTAAACGAAATTAATACTTGTCGATCCGCGAAAAGTTCACCCAACGAAACCGAAATCACAACCACCCGCCGAAATCTAAACAATTCAACTTAAGCTCGAATATATATATAGGCATACCTCGACTTAGGACGCTAATTGGTTCCAGGAAAATGCGTCTCAAGTCGAAAACGTTGTAAGTCGAATAACCATATTGTACGTACGCAAGAACACGGTCACAACTCAAAACTCGGCACTTTCTGTACCCTATACCCATAAAATGGTATAGGGTATATTTTTTGCTACCCGCGATATTATGTAACACCTCTAAGGAGCCACCGGAGGTATGACAAAGTATATATAAATAATCAGGGTCGGTCCCTGATTCGAATAAGCCATGTCCGTCTGTCTGTCCGTCCGTGTGTCTATCAGTTCGCACGATAACTCCCGAAATAATGAAGCTAGCGTTTTTAAATTTAGGTGAGATGTTTGTTTTGATAAAACCTTGGACGGTATTCAAAATGAGACAAATTGGACTAAGGATTCCCCTACCTCCCGTACAAATTACTCCTCCTTGATATTTTAATTCGTCCATAACTTTCGACAGAATATTGCTAGCGGCCTGAAATTTTCGTCAATGCCTAATTGTGACATATGCTTGAAGTTGATGAAAGTGGTCTGACTACCCCTACCCCTACCTCCCCTAAAAAATATATTTAGCCATATCTTTTGATAAAATGTTGCGAAAAACTTCAAATTTGTATCAAATGGTAGCTATTGAATGTCCTTATAAAATATGATGCCAGATCTGGCCCAACTACACATCAACATTAACTAATTTGCGTAATACTTTTCATATCCCTTCTTAGGCTCTCTTATTGTGAACTGGCGAAGACGTCGGTTGGGCCAATTTTTGTCATGACATAAGTATTTAGGCAGAATTATCTTTTCGTATCTAACAATCTAATTTAGAAAACACTGGTATAGAAAACTTCTTATTATTTGTTGAGGTGATCGTTTTATATTTCAAGAAAAAATTCTCATCACCATGGCTTAAAATATGGATGCTACATTGTGCAATTAGCAGTTTAGTTCGAGCTCAAGCTAAAAGTCAACACAATTGTAAAAGGTCAAGCCCCTGTTATTGAAAAAAATTCAGGCAGTATACAGTCACTTATTAATTTCGAAAATATAAAAAGGAGTTCAAAATACATTACCGTATTGCTAATGGAGGTCGATTTCAAGATGACGACTCTCTTGCAGTACAAACGTTCAAAATTCAAACTATTCGACAAATACTTAATTTAAGGAATATAACTCAAATTTCCATAGACATTGTAAATTATTTGCAGAGGGTATCGGGTTTCTTACATTTAAGGAAACTGTTCCTCATTCTGGGAGTCTAATAAGTTAAAAGGGTATTTCGGGGTTACTACACATCAGCCAGGCTTTTAGCAAGTCATGCAAATGCTAAAAAGGTTAAATAATAATTGAAATATTTCTTTGCTGTCGTATCCTGCTTAAATGATGTGTTCTGTTCGGCTTAATTAAAGCCAGAAAAATTAAATGCAATAACAATTCATAATTTGATCGCTACCAATTTAAGGACGTACACTGCCAAGTCGTACTACCACGGTTTCCACGACTTGTTAAAACTCTCTATTGTGTGCGTGTTGCTTGGTATACAACGGATTTTAATGATTTTTCTACTCTTATTTGCGATATCAATTAAGTTTTAGGTCACATTCGAAAGGCTCAAGTACCTTATACATGGTTGCCTAGCTAATGTCTTTTGGTTGTTATATGGGATATTGTTTACTTTAGACTGCTACCACACTGTCCGGGGTTTGCCAAACCGCGCGGTACAAAAGATCAACGTTGTAGACAACATACCCCTGGCAGAGACAGAGGCGATAACAAATAACGTTTGTTGAATTCCCCCGTCGTCTCTGTCTCTTCAAAGCGTGTGTTGTGCACAACTTTGATATTTTGTACCGCAAGGTTTGGCTAACCCCGGACAGTGTGGGCCGCCATCAGATGTAAGCTCCATTTTCCGGCATACAGTGCTTTCGTTTCAAAAATGTTTAATTCTTAAGTTGTAATGAAAGATCAGGAACTGTTTTCCGCCCTAATCCTTTAGACTAGTATTGAAATCTACTTCTTTATAAAGTCCTAAGCGAAACAGCTAACTGCCTTTGCCAAAACAAAATTCCTTCTTCAAATATCATTTCAACAAATAAATTAAAAGCTTTATGCACCAGGAAAGAAACTGAGTAAAAATAGAAAAAAAAATTCTGTCTTAATACCTGAACGTGTGATTTTAAACGAATATTTTTTTTCAAACCGCGTTGTAAGTCGAAACAAAAATTGTTGTAACTCGAGTTGTGGTCTGAATTGCTAGCGCGTTGTAAGTCGAAATGTCCTAAGTCGAAGCGTCCTAAGTCGAGGGATACCTGTATATATATAAATAATTTCCCTGCACTACCAAACGCGAATGTCACTAACGCAAACAACGTCCATACAAGAGCTTTTGGGGGCCCATTACCGACGTTTTCAAATGTACTTACATCTAATGCTAATCAACAACGACAACCTGCTACGGTCGGTGTGAACCTGTTCACTATTGTTCAATAACTTGAGATGTCATCAGAACTACATCTAACTAAATCTAACTAAATTGTAAGACAAAATTAGAACAGCTTAACGTAATCTTAAGCCTTGCATTTAAATTCATCAATGGATAATATTAATGTACTATTGTGGAATGCACAGAGTGTGCAAAAGAAATCTCTTGAATTATTTGATTTTGCGATTGAAAAAAATTTTGAAATTATAGCTTTGACGGAAACATGGTTAAGGAAAAAAGATAAGTTTAATAATCCAAACTATTCAATATATAGACTCGACAGATTAGGAGCCACAGGTGGCGGAGCTGCCTTAAGAAAACTTTAAACAAGTATTATGTCTTACCTGAATTGAAAACTAAAATTATCGAAGCGATTGCTATTAATTTGGAAAAGTATAACATAACATTAGTTGCTTGCTATTTTCCTGGATCTAAAGTAGATACCAGTAAATTGAACATGTTCCGTGATGATTTAAGGTATTTAATGATTTTGGGCCAAAATATTGTTCTCTGTGGAGACTTCAACTCCAAACATAGATTTTGGAATTGTTTTAATTCAAACAAAGCCGGTAAGATACTTCATGAATTCGCCTTCCTCAACAATCTACTAATCCATACTCCTTCCGACAGTGGCGCAACCACGGGAGGGGCTAAGGGGGCTAAAGTCCCTCCTAGACTGGAAAATTGGGAAAGGGAAAATTGCAAAATAATAATAAAGAAGTACACAAAATTGAGTTCGTGCAAAAAATTGTATTTAAAATTTTTACAAAAATTCCCATTAAAATTGTGAACCAAAATTCCCACTAAAATTTTACCCATTTTTTGGGCAAAAATCTCCCCAGACTCACAAATTGGTATACGAAATGTCCTCTTTCACTAAAACTGTATGCTAATGTTAAGCAAGCCTCATATTTTTTTGGGATTGTTGCTTGCGTTGATACAATTTACTTGTGATTGGGAGGGCTGATGTACGTCAATTCACATCCGAGATCAATTGGTTCCTTGCGTAATAGTGTTCGATCATATGCCCAGTGATCCCAATGTTTCTTCTACCTAAGAAGATAAGGTTTTCTGAAGCCATTAGACTGTCTCCATTACATTACCCGTAGACCGATGTGAGATAAACCTACCCCCTACATTTGAACCCCACATCTGCTTTGGCAGATCCACATAATTGCTGCATTCAGCGAACGAAATTCACTGGAAAACTACTGGAAATGCTACAACAGAATTGCACGCCACCGACCTCTTTCTCCGCTGAAAAGCCCTCATGCGGAATGAGAATCTAATTGGAAGAACACTTTCCTGCTACATTTTTCGTTCGATGAATGTAGCCAATGTGTCATTCTGCATTTACCTGAAATACAGGAAGATTATAATTTAAATTCGCCAATTCGGAATCGGTTGTTGCATATGTACTTCCTATTCTTAGCGCACCCTTGTGAGTTTTCATGAAAGCAAAACGTGCCGATTTCCAGTATGGCATTATACTCACGTTTTTACGACGCTAAACTACCCAATAATTTACATCACATTGTGAATGCAGGAGGGAGCTAAAAGCACCACCGTATAGCATCATTATTGGAAAATAGCACCATCAACCAACTTTCGACAGAAGTCCAATAATATGGGTGGCCTTAGCCCGCTCCAGGGCAGGATCCTAGTTGCGCCACTGCCTACCGAGCCTACGTTAATTAACCCTCGTGGTCATGACTCCAGTCTTGATCTTATCTTAAGGAAATGTCCACAGCATATTCCACCACCCACTACCTTTAAAAGTCTGTCGTCCCCCCACTTTCCATAGTAATATTCCATATTCCATAATTAGGGCAACTCAATAACGATACATAAGCTAACTCAAGCAAACAGTACGTAAACTGGAAAACATTTAAAAAATACTGAAATGACAATATAAACCTAAAGGCCTGAATAGACCTCGGGCGGAATGAAAATGAAATTTTTGTCCGCTGCGATTTTTTCAATGAAAATGCATGCTTACTGTCGTGGAACATGTCGGAAATGATGGGGAATTCCATAATCTACAATCCGAATATGGTTCCAACATTTTTCTCGGCCATTTTATGTATTATTTTTCGATTCCCCGGTCATTAGATATTTTCCACGGTGATTGAGCGATATCCGTCTGTCTACTATGCAAACTAATTGAAGGGTATCTTGAGTTTGAACGAAAAATTAGCCTTTATGTTTCACCTCAAATTACCGACTATCTAGGTCAGGGGTGTCAAACTCAAAGCTTAGCCTGGGCCAAATTTCACTGTTTTCAGTTGAAGCGGGCCGCAGAAAAAAATTTTAAACGCATATAGAAGGCTATGTATTTTCTTCAAACAAATTGAGGTACATTAGACAAGAAGTTAACACGTTCACTGTCTATGAGTCAAATCTGTAGACAGTGTTCCTCTCCTTTCACGTCTATGAGTCACATGTGACTCATATGAATTTTCGGATACCAGACGACATTGTAATGTCGACGAAAACCGGTCAGACGGTGAAAGTGAATTCAAACGCTAAAATTTGATTAATCGATCATCAACGTTCGTTCATTATTTATTAATTAATTTTTGCCAAATTTTGGACAGCTTATCACAACAACACATTCCAAAAAATGCCAATAAGAGCCTTGGGAACGAAAATTGTTAGTGACAAAAACTACAATCTTTCTGGCTAAAAATAGACAAAAATTTGTTTTGTGATGTGGTTTGAAACAAAGGCATGTACCAGTGACTCTTAAGAGAGGCAAAAAATCGTGTATTTGGGATGAAATCGACATGTTTACTAAATTTTAGAGCTTGGCCTTAAAATAAATCTTAATCCAAGATGCGAACGCGAATTATAGTGCAAGCGTGGGAGGTAACTATCACGTTACGCAAAGCCTAAAAGTTTTTCTTGACCGAATTTCGTAATAAAACAATTTAACGAAAGGGCTTCATACTTTCTTCCACAAAAAAAGGCTGTCTTAATCAAATGTACCTCAAATAATAGTCGGGCCACATTCAGCCCGCGTGCCGCGAGTTTGACATGTCTGATCTAGGTAAAGCGACATTCCAAATGGAATTGGCATTTATTCCAAATAAATTTAATATTTGAGTAGAAAAAAAAATGTTAATTTAATATGAGACTTCTATAATTAGCTCGAATAACTGCATCGATTTTTCATATTTTTAGGACGGCCAGCAAGAGTAGTAGGTTTTAATATTAGAATTGGAAATATGATAATATGTATATATGTGTATCCCAACTCATCAATATCAAATGAAATATTGAAACCTAATACGCAATCATAACTATAACACTCCACCAAAACCAACAACCTGACCAATTGTTAACCAATCAAAAAGTCAATTTAAACTCGTGTTCAAGCATCCAAGATATGTACATTTCATACATACCTGAAACATGACAGATGATGCGGAGAGTAATCAAACACAGTATGTACATACAATATACAAACATGTTACTCTTTAATTGTAATTGCTTCGTTCAAATTTCACTTTCAAACTATTTATACAGGTCAATCTCAAAAGCAACAGAGCTTGAACCTTAGACTAATTTATCATCTTTCCTTGGATTTATTTTTTCACCTATATTTCTTCTCTTACTTGAAATTATGTACAATTATTAATCAAACGATAATATTTTTTTTTGCTTCGTTCATTTATCCGCCATTCTAGTTTCATTATTGCACGTGTGGTGGAAATAAAATATTTTTGAATGAGTTTTAAGAAGAACTGACCTATATTATAGATCGTTTTATTGTACTAGTTCTCATGCATGGATTTCTTTAGTTTCATTCCTGGGGATAATTTATTTATATTTATCTGTTTGTGTTGTTTAATTAATTAACGAAACTAGTACGTAGATATCAAACTTTTGGGTTATTTTCCTATGTTGAGATAGGCAAGAGAGATAAGTTATAAAGTTATTGGGTAAAATTCCTTTTCCACGTGGCTTTCAATAAAATTTATACTTTAATCGCAATTCGAAGGACTTTTTTAGAATCATGATGAATTAAATCTTCAAACATTTATTATTTAATCCTAGTAGTGGTAAACGTTTACTATTCAATATAAAGAATAATGTGTAATATCTTTTCAATCCAAATGTGACTTGATTTATCTGATGAAAGTCATCAAGTATTAACGACACACACGAAAATTATGATTATCTGTCATGTCCCTCTCCACGATCAAAAGTTCGTTTCAATCAAATGACAATGCGTACAATCTTAAGCAACAATTTTTTTTCCGTTAACTTGACCAGCAATCCGGATGTTGGTGCTGCTACTTCCATTAAGAATAATATCAATAAAATTGGAACAATTTCTTATTGAACCACCGCAGCAGCAGATACCAATCCAACTCTTTGGGCGCTATCTCTATTCAATACACTTTATGTCCATTATACCAGGCCGTGTATGGGAACTTCTAAGAGAAAATGCACCTTCATTTATGGTTATGCGAATGATAAAGAAAATATTCTCGTTTAATCGAATCAAAACTTTACTTTGTAGTTTAAGGATCATTACTTTTATTTTAGATACGTTTGTCTTTAGGCTGATAACTTTTGGAAAATATACTCGTATAGAATCGCAAAGCCTACAACACCCACATATGCCGAATATAAAGATTAGGCTTTATGCGCCAACATTTTTTCGGCCTCGATCTTGTATTATCAAAAACCGTGTCAATTTAAAATTGAACTCATCGAAAATGTCGGAACATTTGGTCGACACACAGCCCACCTCAGCAAGATACGAATCGATTTAGGTCAAAAGAATTGACAGAATGTCGATAAAGCTATAATGGGGCTCCAAATAGTTTTAATGCATTTTCGATAGCAAGTTTTGGTATTTCTATTTTTAAACTAAATTAAGGGTTTATCATATTCGGGAGTAACGGATTCTTATGGATTAGCATGTTCTTTAGGCTATTTTCATTTCATCTGCATTTGAAAAGCTTTTAAATAAAGCTACTTTCTAATATCTGCAGAGTTGATAAGGAAATGTAGTCCATATTGGAGAAAATGGATTAGAGTCATCAGAAAAATTGTATCAGATACAGGATACTTATCTGTCTCAGTATTAAGAAAATCTTATTATGTATTTAATTCAGATAAACCTTACTAAGTTTATAAAATATTATATTATAAATATTATAAAAATTGAAGTCTTTCTATTTATTATTAAATTTTCTATACAAACATACAATTATTAGACGAAATTAGAAAAACTCTAAAAATTATTATCTCCAAAACACATTATATACTCCAAAGTTCTAATTATAACCTATACCCAAAAGATGGTAGTATAGTGTTTTTGTTACGCCGATATTATGTAGCACATATTCAACTACATTGTACATACACTGCCTGTTATAACTATGTAGATTGTAGAGGGGCGTGAACCCGAAGGGTTTCGCAGCACTGAAGCCAGTGGGCCTATTGTGCTATGGCCCTAGTCGCAGATACGCAGGACTACGCCTGACGATCAAGGTTGATCGTGCTGAGAAACGAGTTGAGGTCGTTAATAGATGTCGAAGCTATAGCGTCCGTATCTGGAAAGGCCACTCCGAGGTGTAACCAGCGACGCTGGGCCAGTGCATCGCACTCGCATAAGACGTGGAAAGAGGTTTCGTCATCTTCTTCACAGAATCGACAGCTCGCATCTTGCACAATTCTTATTGTGCGTAAATGTCATCTCAAACAGGAGTGACCAGTGAGACTGCCACATATAATGCGTACTTTAGCTCTGCTCAACTGCAGCAGCTCAGCCGTTCTTCTGTGGGAATACCCTGCTTTAAACATTTTCGATTGTCTGAGCCCTGGTAGTTTATCCCAGTGCTCAGTTGCCTTGAGTCGTTCTTGGTCTCTGAAAGCTCTCTTTACTAAACACGAAGAGATGTTGCAGAAGGGTTCAGGTCCGCAGAAAGGGGAAGAGGCAGCTGTGCGTGCTAGCTCATCGGCCTGTTCGTTCCCTGCGATGCCCATGTGACCTGGAACCCAGAAAAGTGTTAGGCTGTTGTTTTCGCCTAGTTTGTTCAACGCCTTCAGGCAGCATTGAACAAGTCTTGACGCGATGGTGTACTTAGTAAGGGATTTAATAGCCGCTTGGCTGTCTGAGAAGATGGCTATACGTTTATTTACGTAGTTCTCTCGTAGGCAGAGATCAGCGCAGGTTTCTATTGCGTGTATTTTTGCCTGAAAAACAGTGGTGTGGAGGCCCATAGGTATAGATATCCTATGTGCTGGGCCAACCACACCCGCTCCTGAGCCATCAGTTGTCTTGGAGCCGTCAGTAAACTATTAGATGGTCTGTGGATGCAGCCTAGCGAAGTTAGTGTGCCACTCCTCCCTGCTCCATGTTACAGCCTGGAAGCAGCGTCCGAATGAGAGCTCTCTTGCAAGGTGGTCGGAGGGCATATTCGCGATAGTATTATTTTGAGGCATCTGAGCTGCCCCTTAGTGAGCTCCAGACTGGCATCATTGGCAATGAGTCGTGTCATTGCTAGTTTTGCCTGGGTCTCGAGGTGGATTTCAATTGGGTGTAGATCTAGTAGAACTTCTACAGCACTGCCAGGGCAAGATCAGAGAGCACCGGTGGTAATCAGACACGCTAGTCTCTGTACCTTACCTAGAACGGACTTACCCTCCGTACTCAGGGCACTCTTCCACCAGACCACAGCACCATAGTTTAAAGTTGGTCGAACTATTGCTTTGTATATCCAGATCATAATGGATGGTTTCAACCCCCAGGTTTTCCCTACGTATTTTTTTGCATATCCAAAGGGCTCTGGTGGCTTTTTCCGCCACCGCCTCGACATACTTATTCCAGTAGAGTTTGCTGTCAAGGATAACTCCAAGATATTTGACTTGACTCCCAATTGGTAGAGGGGTGTTGTATATAATCGGGCTTCTGACCTCAGCCGGATTTCTGTTTCTGGAGAAGGGTATGATGATCGCTTTGGATGGGTTCACTCGGAGCCCGTTTCCATCACACCATTCTTGTACATACTATATTTAGTGCTGGTTCGAGTAAATCTGGAAAAATTTCCTCAAACAAACCCTTAACCACTATAACCAGATCGTCGGCGTATCCCTGTACAGAGAAGACATTGGATAAGAGCTTGCACAAAAGATCGTCGGCAACCAGGCACCACAGAGTACACCCCCTTGTGGGCATCCTCTTGTGACCTTAGCAAAGAGAGATTGTTCGTTTATTTGGCAGACGACTTTTCTTGACTACTGATCCATCCAACAGTCGTGTTTTCTACCCTCCTATTTCTTAGCGCTCCTTGAATTGCATCGAAGGAAGTATTATCGAATGCCCCTTCGATGTCCAGGAAAGCAGCGAGCACGGTATTTTTAGCCTCGAAGGCTTTTTCAATCTCTCCTGCAAGGCTGTGAAGCGCCGATTCTGTTGATCTACCTGGTTGGTAAGCAAACTGTCTCTTGTGAAGCGGGTTTCTGATCAGTGTGGTATTTCTGATGTGCCCATCAATGATTTTTTTCCATTGATTTGAGCATGGAGGAGGTAAGACTGATTGGTCTGTAAGCTTTGGGATCCTCTTTAGGTCGGTTTCCCAGTTTAGGAATAAACACAACTCGCGCAAGTCTCCATGGCTGCGGAATGTAGCTTTGCGCAAAGCTGCTTCTGAAGATTCTTACGAAGTATGGAGTTAGGAGCTCCAGACCCTTTTGTAGTAAAGCTGGAAAAATCCCGTCAGTACTGGCGGATTTAAATGGCTCAAATGAGCATATTGCCCATCTTATTTTATCGTGAGTGAAGATTGATCTTGCTATTCTCCAGTATGAAGAGTTAGTTCTATGCAGACTGTTATCGTTTGAGGAGACCCCGTTCCTCAGTATTTGGCATCCCGGAAAGTGGGTGCTGAGGAGTAGTTCGCCCGTCGTTAAGGCGTCAATTGTGTGGCGCCCATCAGGCTGCTTTATGGTACTTAGGTAATCGGTGTCATTTTTAGCCAGAACTTTGTGGAGTCTGGCAGCTGTGTTGGTGCATTCAAGACCTTCGCAGAACCTGACCCACGACTTCATTTTGGCAGACCTGATCTTTTTGTTGTACTCATGAAGTTTGGAGCGGTACGTTTCCCACTCTCCTGTTCTTTTGGCTCTATTAAAGTGTCTTTTTGTTGACCTCCTTAGTCTTGATAGCTCCGGGGTCCACCAGGGTACTCCTTTGTTATCGTTTTCCCCTTCCGAGGGGGCAGTTTTCCTCAAATGTTATAACTATAGCCGCACCTTAAAACAGACAGATCCTTGCAAATTTAAAGAGAGCAGAGTTATTCCACATACTATAATTATAAGGGATATTAAGAAGATAAATAATTTCGAAAAAAAATGATTTTTTTTTTCAAACCGTTATTTCTATATAAAGAAAGGAAAACTAAATTTCCGGTCATAACTATAGCGGCACTTGAAATTAGTATGCAAAAACTAATTAAAAAGCGAAGATTGAGGAAATTAATAACGGTGGAATTCCTTTTCAAATAAAATATACCCTAAGGGATTGTTCCGTTTATTTTCAGCGAAATCATTTTTAATTTTTTCGAGTTGTTTGCTTATGTTACTGTCGATAACCGCTACTATTACATACGAAATTCTTAAGGTTTGTGTTCGTAGAGACGACTCATGAGATGATTGCTCAGCGATCGTAGTTTAACATCCAATTCCGAGCCATATTTACATATTTTTTGAATGTGGCTACATTCCTTGTATCAACTATGCCCTAAAGGATCATATCGGTATAGAAAATATACGCATAAAATGCTAGGAACCGATAGTTTAAGTGCGATCGCTGAGCGATCATCCCATGAGTCGTCTCTACGAACACAAACTTTCGTTTCGTGTTATTTTTCATAAATTTTACGCAATAATGTTTCTCGAAGGTTTCCTGCCTAATTTGAATCAATGGCAGGCCTCCTCTGTAAGATTTGTAACACTGAAACCAACTTAAGGTACTACGGCTGGTGAGAGAAGATGCAAACCCATGTTTCAAAATCCGTTATGTGTTCCATCTTCTGTATAAAATGTTTATCTTCAGGACAACGTTATGAAGTTTTTCCCATATTGGAAGTGATGAAATCAATTGTTCCATAAGTAAACTATACGAGTACTGGCCAATAATTTTAATGATCACTTGATCACTTCATAGATCTCAATACAATTTGGACAGAGTTCCTTAGTAGTGTTAAGTAGAGTTGTTTATGCATTTAAAAGTGGATTTAACCACGTGCAATACAGTAAAAATTTCTAAGGAATATCCTGACCAAAAACTGTTTTCGTTTTATTACAGAATACATGACACATAACGGATTTTGTAGCAAGAGATTGCATCATCTCTCAGCAATCATTACATTTCAAGGAGGCTCCAATGTAACAAATGTGTAGGAGGTGGTCACTTCTTCATCAAAAATAGACAGGAAATCCTTAACAAACATTATAACGTAAAATTCATAAAAAAATATAATAAATAATACAATACAATTTCAAAGAGTTTTCTATGTAAAAAAGAGTTATCGATACTGAGAGGATAGTAAGTAAAAAACTCGAAAAACTGTTATAATTATTTATTGAGAAATAAACAAAATAATCCCTCAAGTCAAAACACACTTTTCCCGTTATTACTTTCCTCAATTTCCGCTTTTTAATTAGTTTTTACCATACTGACTCCAAGTGCGGCTATAGTTATGACGGACCAGAAATTTAGTTTTTCCTTTATAGAAGAATAACGGTTTAAAATAAAAGGACATGTTTTGTGAAATTGTTTGTCTTTTTAATATCTCTTAAGTATGTGGAATAACTGCTCTCTTTCAATTTCCAATTATCAGTTCATTTTATGGTGCGCCTATAGTTATGACAGGCGGTATATATCTTTTGATAGAAGGTCGCGGAAAACTTCAAATTTATGTCAAATTGTAGCTCTTGGATGTCCTTATATAATATTGAAGGGTTGCCCTTTCTTCTGTCACATAAATCACATCTGTCGAGATTATGAGGAGCTAAGTATTTTGGGGATTTAGCGTCCAAGGTTTTAGTTTGTGTATAAATATAATTTACCTTTCTTTCTGTTTATGAATCTTTGCAATATCATCAGGACTGGAATTGGAGCTACCATTTGCATTTGCATTTTTTCGGTTTTCAGCGATTATTTCAAAAACGGTAAGAGATACAGAAAAATGGTCTGAGGACGAATAAAACTACATAAAATTATCTTTGCAATGATATATAACACATTAGAGTTCAATTGAATATTTCGGCGTTAGAATAGAACATAAATTATAATATTTTCATTTTAGACCTTTTTTAAAAGCTCCATAACTTTTGTAAGAATGCTAGTTCAGCCGTAAAATTTGGTATAAGTATTCACAACAAGTTTAAAATAATTTTAACGTAAACATTGAGTCGCTCCGGTCAAGGACCTCCATTATCCCCCCATTTAAACTTTTCTAAACGGTATATCCATAACTCCCCCCAAAATTGGAGCAGAGTGCTAAATTTTGGTTTGTTGCGATTGGAGGTCATAGTCACCCCACCCCCCAAAAATCAGCTCATTCGGATAAAAACTAAGGGTACCTCCCATACAAAGTGACCCATCAGGAGTTTGTTCTACGTACTACTCATTTTATAAACTGTAGAACAAAGTTGTCATGGGTCACGACCATATAAAAAGTATACATACCTATATGATCAGCATGACTTGGGGAGTCGATTGGAGCATGTCCGTCTGTCTGTTTGTCTGTCTGTCTGTCTGTCTGTTGCGACGCGTTTTACTCGGCGGGTATTGAAACTAGCAAGCTGAAATTTTGCACACGTGCTTCTTATTGTTGCAAGCTGTTTGTTTGTTTCATTCACCCAAATTGGATCACTGGGTCATGGGGCTGCCATACAAACCTAGCTCCCCAATTTGAGTTCTTCTAAGAAAAACTTTTTTCTTTGTCCACCAATTTCAACCAAATTTCACACAAATGTGTTTCTATAGATAAAACAAAATATATGCAAGAATGGATCAAATCGGGCCATGGGGCTGTCATACAAACTTAACCCCCCAAATTAGGTTCTTCTAAGAAAAACTTTTTTATTTGTGCACCAATTTCAACCAAATTTCACACAAATGTTTTTCTATTGATGACACAAAACATATGTAAGATTAAATCAAATCGGACCATGGGGTGATGGGGCTGCCATACAAACCAAACCCACCATATTGGTTCTTCTAAGACACATTTTTTAACACCAATTTCACAAAACCTTGAATTAATGTGTCTTTATCAAAGCAACTAAAATGCTCAAAACGAATGGAATCGTACTGTGGGGTCAGGCTCCGGCAACCCCAATAAAATTTTCCGAGTAAGTATTTTTATTTGCCCACTTATTTCAACTAAGCTCAAAACTTTTGTCAAGTCGGAAGAAAAAGAATGAGGAGGGGGATTAAATACAAGTCATACGTACGCCCGAAAAAACTTTTAGCCCAAGCGATGGGTATCCAAATTTCGGCCGCGCCCGAAATTAGCCTCGGCCCCGGGGTTGGCGAGCGAAGCCCCCTAGTTTTTTCGTTGAATTTCCTCATCATCAGATCGTACACATCTTTGATCTTTTGTACCGCGCGGTTCGACGAACCCCAATCCGTGTGGGGCCGACATAATATCAGATGACCGTGACGCTATTATGTAGGCAATAAATTCCAGCCAGCTCAGAGTGAAAAATAGGCAGCCCCTTTTCAGCCACATAATGTTTATAATTTGGTAAGTTTTACTGAAGGTATTAGATTTATTACCAGGATATCTATTTCAATGGATACTTTTTGACAGCCGGTATACAAAGGAATAGAAGGAAATGGCGCAGCGAATGGAATGTGCAGGCATGACTCCACCGATTTCTATTTGATTTCCTTCTTGAGGTGCCGGGCGAGGGTTGTCGTCGAGGTGGTAACCCTACCTGTACGAATCCTCTAGTACAACGGTCGGCAAAGTACGGATAGAGCTCGCAAAACCCATGAAGCTCTTCACTGATTCATCGAATTTTTAATTTTATATTTATTACGTGATCCGTTCTCATAGAGAGAACTTTTGTGTTACGTCCGCTATATGGCAGATGGTATAGAAAGTGGAGTGTGTAGCTCGTGTCGATAAGAAGATGCAGAAAATTCTCCCAATGAGAACAGAACCCGTAATGTTCCTAATTTTCTATTTTTTACTCGGCAAAGATTAAAAAAAAATTGTATTTCGGACGTCTAAGGAAATTCTCAAACGGAGTCGGCTACGGGCAGGAAGCATGTATGTAGTTCGAAAATTGACTGCTATACCCATGTTATAGAGATACTATAGTTACCATTTACAATGAAAGCTCTCACTACATTGCAGTGGAAGATAGTCCTGTGCAGTTAGGCTTTTCCACTGTATCCACACAAAATTCGAAACTGGATATGAGTTGTTGATTGTAATTCTTTTTTTTTTCTGATTAATTTTTCTTTTCCCGCTTGTTGTCGATGTTCAATGTTAAATGTTCAACTAACAAATCACATTTCTCCAAACCTCTCCAAAATTGGGCTTTTTTTTTAACAAAATTGAATTTTATGTTTTTGTTATGTTCATAGTTAAGTATCGGCGTAATAACGCGCACCACAATAAAATCTGTGAAAAAGATTTTATCAGCAATTTTATAAGCTTTAATTTGAGATCAAAAACGCAAGGGAGCTTTTGTGGTCTTTCTAGAAATAGTAACTTCTTACCCTATGTCACTTCCATCAATGAGGAAGGGAACTAAATTATCATCTTTATTCTAACAATTTGATTTTTGCCGATAATGCCAACACGATATACTGACACCTACATTGACTAATGAGCCTTTTCTTCTTGATTAAGTGTGACCGTAACATATTATCAGAAAAGGCTATTTTATAGGGTGCTACCAAATATATCAGGGACCACGAATGCCAATCTTACTAGGAATTACTCTATCTTCATACCATAATTTTCTCATTCTGAATTACCATTCCCGCATAGACCGCCAAAGTAAAAAAATAAGTCAATTCAATTCCTAATTTAATGGATTCCACAAACTTTATGCCGATACTTAATTTAAAACAAAACAAAAACTTGAAATTTATCATTATTGTAAAAAAAAACTCTAATTTTGGACAGATGTATTTAAGAAATTATTAGACCTACAATATTGACTAAGACATCATTTAGTAGCACATTTTATCTACTTAAAAAATCATTATATTAATAATATTCGTAATATTCATTAAACACAACAAATATATAATTTACGCCGAAATAGGCCCTGATATAATTAGTTTAGCCTTTGGAATAGCATACTTTTTCTGATAGTAATATGTTACAGTCATACTTTTTTATGAAGAAAAACAACATTGATAAATTTGGGTGTCAGTATCTCGCACGTTTTCCATTGGCGGAAATTGAAATGGTGAGTACAAAGGTGATTTAGTTGCCCTTCCCTATTGATGAACAATGATAAAGGGCTAAGTTTAAATTACATATTCCAGAAAGACTGCAAAAGATTCCGTTGCGTCTTTAATCTTAAATGAAAGCATATCAAATTGTTGAAAATATGTTTTCACAGATTTAATTCTAAGGCGCGTCATTACGCCGATACTGAACTTGGAACATAAGAAAATCTTAAATTTCATAAGTTTGATAACAATGCTCCAAATTTGGAAAGATGTATCTAAGAAAGTATTGGACCTACAATATTGGCTAAGACCTAATTTTTTTAAAGTTTTATCTACTTTAAAAATGTCAGATTCCATTTCCAAGACAAAAAGCTTGGAAGATATTTTTGAAAATATAAAACGACGAGATCATTCCTGCTAAATTTTTATTTAAAATGGCCTCCTTAATCAAAATATGAAGTTCATCAGACTTAATTAACGTATATGTTGAGCAG